>VDFB02193867.1:412365083-412533621 GCA_007258455.2 Sequoia sempervirens
CTTTTCACAAAAACCAAAATGAAAAATCAGTCAAAAACACTCAAACTAGGGAAAAACACTTTTTTCACTACATCTACAAACTATAAACCACAACTGCTTCTCAGAACACCACATCTACTAAAAACTAGTACATCACATTTGCATCTCATAACAATGCATTTGACAGGTTGTGCACCGTAATTGCTAGTTGAAAAAATCTAGGGAATTCTTGTGTTGTCTTATTTCTAATCAATTTATAACTATAACTTATCATTAGACCATAGATTTTCCAATCTCATATTTGTCATTTCACTCCATTCATTTAGCTTTACATTGCATTAGTTTCATATATCATAGGTCAAACTTTAGGACTCATTAGATTACATAAACTTTTGTAGACCTTAGATTACGAAATTTATCAAACTTTTTATTAGACTATAGTCAAATATTTAGATTGTATTGACCTTTTCCTTTCATCAATCAAGTCCTTGTCCTTTAAGTTGGTCCTTTAAACTCATAAGTCTAGTTTTAGGCCACTTTTATCAATCATCATCACTTTAGTCTTAGTCTTCTTTAAGGTCTTGACAATCAAATTTTCCATCTTAGTTTTGTAAGTAACCTCTTTTTAGGTCAACCAAAAGTGTTTAGTCTTCATACCATAAAATTATTCATACCACACTCTTCATCTCAACATCACATTTGCATAACACTTGCATACTTTAGCCATAGTCCTACCATAGATTTTGATTTAGTGACATCATCACATCTTAATTTTGACTATTGTCACTTTGTATCTTTAATCTTGGTGCATAAACATTTGGCATCCTTAAACATTAAAAATCCCAAAGATATAGTCTAGTTGGATACCCTAGTCTTATCATTAATTTTTCATTCCTTAGGCTTCATATCCATTTATCACATTGGAAATTCTTTTATGGTCCAAGAAAGATTACAAAGGAAGAGAAAAGAAATGGACTTCATCCAAGAAGAAGATGACTTTTACAATTATAGCAACATGAAATTTGATTCGTCCTCTAATGAGGCACCTACACCATAATCATCATTTCACAGTCCTTTTGAATAATTCATGATCAAAGATAACTAAAGATGCATAACTAAGGAAGAAATAGAGGTAGCCACCCAAGATCTCGAAGTAGCACAATTTATGGATGAAATAGTGGCACAAGACCCACAATGATTCTTACCAAAGTTATTGCATAGTGGAGCCAAACTTCCCCATGGTTTTGATGTTAACACACTTCAAGAAACACCTATCAATGAAAATACACAAAGCCAAGGACATGATGCTTCCACTCCTAAGCACACTATCCCACAAATAAATGCTACCATAATTAGGATGAATAACACACAATACCACAACAACCAATGCCACACCTCTATTTGGGACACAAAATTCACAAGCAATGACACAACCCTTTGGAAATACATTTAATCCATTTTCTTCATCATCTAATACCATGGGTGAACCATCATCTAATCCAATGGATAGAAACAAAATGTGAAAGGTTCATATTCATGGATCCAAGCCAAAAACAAACACTTCCAACACCAACATATCACAAGGTCCTAATACAAGCATTCCTCAACAAAGTAACACTTAAGTTCCTTTCTAACAATATACAAACCAAAAAACACAAGGTCAAACTAGTACAAGCTCATTTCAAACATAATTCAATATGAACACCTCACACATACCTCAAATTCCAACTTTCACCCCACATATCCAAACTCAAATTCCAACTTTCACTTCTCATTTCCAAACACAAATTCCATTTTACACTCAAAACATCCCAAACCAAAACACATCATACACACCTAGAATCAACACCAACTCATCCACCCAAAATATTGTATTTCAAAATGCAAACATGGGCCCATATCATAATGCAATAAAAAATGCAATGGAAACATCCCTTACTCAAGTTGATGTCTTTGAAAACCAAATGCTCACATTACACAAACAAGTGGAAAACATGCAAATATCAACTAAGAAGACTTATTCAACACAAGAGTTATGTCCATACCCCTTTGAAAAAATCATATACATGCCTCCATTTCCTCATAACTATGTGATTCCAAATTTTCCCAAGTATAGAGGAAAGGGAAATCCCATTGAACATGTGAGAGATTTCCACATGGCTTTAATAGACATCGCATTTGAACATTCATATCTCATGAGATTATTCCCTAGGAGTCTCATTGGAAAAGCACTCGAATGGTTTTCCCATCTACCTTCTAACATAAGAACATGGGATGAACTAGCCAATAAATTCATGACACACATCACCATAGACACATTATGTCACACAAAACAAGAAGAAGTTGATTCATTTATAACATTCTTCCAAAGATGGAGGAGTATGGCTAGTTAATGTCCTATTGAGATTCTTGAGAAACAAAAAGTTGTCATGTTCGTAGAAAACTTGATCATGAACCTAAAATATCAATTGCAAGCCCATTTTTGCACTACATTTTCCGACTTAGTGGAAAAAGGAACTATACTTGAGAAGGAACTTATTGCAAAAGGGGAGCTTAAAACTTTCAACAAGAATTAGAATGCCCAAAGTACCTCAAATAACAAAAGTAAATATTGGGCCCGCAATAAGAATGTCACAAATGACAGAGTTGTTGACACTAAGGCAATACATGTTGGTCTTGTGATCACATTTAAAGGACCTAATATATCAAACAACCCACCACACATCCCTAAACAAACAAAAAATGTCATTCAAAATAATCAAGAACAAAGGAATTTTCCAACAAGATGCAAATACTCTCCCCTAGGGGAACCAATTGAAGTTGTCCTAAAACAACTTTTACAATCTAAAGTCATACAAATTCCTAAGGAAAACCTTATGATCCAAGGAAATTTAAACCTTCGTGGTGGGATGATAATGCCTTTTGTGATTACCATCATATCAAGGGACACAAAAATTTGTCATGACGACAACTCAAGAAAATAATCCAAGACCTAATTGGAAATGGTGTCATAGAATTCGATAGTCAACAATATATCTCCAATAATGATCATAAATTTTTTTAAGAATCCTTTACAAGACCATGGGATAGGTAAAACCTCCAATTTGGGCGCAAAGACCAATAACCAAGCTTATTATACTCGTGTTGTGCATGACTATACTATACATCATATTCGAGCCTCAGATGACCATGTCAATACCATCACCATTAAGAAGCCACCAGAATGTGTAGTAAACACATGATGAACCAAGGTGCTCCCCTTAAACAACAACAAAAGACCCAATATAACCTCTTCGATCATTTGGGGAAGACACCTGGTCAAATCTCTATCCTTCAGTTACTTCATATATGCCTTGAGCACAAATCCATTCTGGAAAAAGCATTGCAAGCCACCTTTGTACCTACTAACCTCGATGTCAATCGGTTACAGGAAATGGTGGGATACTTGGACAACACTCAATATTAACCTAGAAGTCTACATTAATAAGCATAAAATTAGACAATTCCTGGTAGACGATAGAGAAAGATCAAATATTTGCACCCTTAAATTGGTTACTTCATTGGGTTTCTTTGAAACTTGTGTGGACACAACAAAGAGCATTATCATAAAATTATATGATGATGAAGAAAATTCTTCCAAAGGTTTCATAACACTACCTGTTAGAGTTGGGCATGCTATATTGGATACCACATTCCAAGTGTTGGAATTGGATCTCCCTTATAACCTTCTCCTCAAACAACCATGGATATACACCATGAAATCCATTCCATCCATGTACCATCAATGCCTAAAGTTTTCCTACAACAACACTGAGATCATAGTAGCTAGGGATCTTGACCCTTTTCAGTATTGTAGCAATCTAAGAGGAATCCCTAAATAGAAAATGTCAATAAATCATGAAGCTTCATCATCCACTTCATGTCATTACATCGATCCCTCCACCTTAAACAAAGCATCCACTTCCAAACCTCCACCTTCTGATCCCAAGATCCAAGTCCAAAATAAGGGGTGTTTTGAGTATCATATGAAGAAATCTTATTGTGTCAGACAATTACTAGCATCCCCAAAGACTTATGGTAAACCATCTATAGTCAAAAAGGAGCCTCAATTCATTATCCAAGCATCTCCTACCACAACCTTCATGAGATGGGGAGAATTAAGTAAAGAAGCCATCAAAGAAGAAGATTTCTCAACATGGTTATACAAAGAAGAAAAAGAAGACATTGAACCCAAGCAAACCCCAACTAAACAGTATGGAAAAGGCTTTGAAATTATAAGTTATGATGGACACAAAGGAGTTGTCTTGAACAAAAATGGGATGAAAAAACTTTTGCTACCATCTAAGCAAGCAAAGAACTTGGGTCTCAGGTTCAAACCAATAAAGATAGGTGCTCCTAGTACTAAGGTTCCTTTGAGTGAGGAAGTGAGTGCTTCAAAGGATATCAAGACATCTAAGACATCCGAAGACTATCATACTGAGACCAACTCCAAAGAATGGGGGTGGGACTCTTACACTTCCAATGACTATGACCTAGCCAATAAATTCAAAGAACTTAACCTATCTGACCCATTGACCAAAGGAAATAGTTGGATTGATTCCTTTTGTGATCCTAACAACACTTCCATTTTCACCCTATCCTCCCATTCATTAAACCTTGACAATATTGATGATGAAATAGCATTAGTGTACCTGCAATTGATAGATTGGGACCAACAAGGACCACCAACCTTAGACAGATTTGAAAATTATGAAGCAATCGTCGAGTTCATGGGATTATGTGAAGGAATTCCTAATGGAGATCATAAATCTGAATTTACCATTGACTTGGATAGTATGACCTATTTTGGGGAGTCTATCCACCCCTACAGTCATAAAAGTTAAAATGACAAAAAAAAGAAAAGAAAGGTCTCTAGGTGAAACCAAAAGGCACCTTAAGACCATGAAAAAGTAAAAATAAAGGAAGCATCCAAGGATAAAAACCTCTTTGAGGTTCCCAAGGATGGAGGGTTGGACTTACTTCCCATAAACCAAGATAAATCACCCATGCTCATTGAAAAAACTATGGAAATCAATACACGCACAAATGAAAATCCTCAGGTTGTCCACTTTGTAGCATCATTTACATAAATAGAATTGCCAACGTTTCATGCCTTTTTCACAAAATAACAAATCAACTTTCCTTGGTCTTATGTTGAAATACCTAGTTTGGGCCCCAAGTTGGTTTTACGTCACTTGCCATTATTTCCCGATGCTAAATCAATCAAGCAAAAACTCAAAAAAATGCATCCTCAAATTGCTCTATTGGTCAAGGTTGAGTTAAATAAATTATTGGATGTTAGCTTCATTCAACCGATTGATTATGCTGAGTGGATTTATAATCTAGTACCAATGACAAAGATGGTAGGAGGAATCTACATATGTACAGATTTTTGAGATTTGAACAAGGCATGTCCAAAAGATGACTTCCTCTTACCAAATATTGGCATCATATTGGACCTAATGAAAAGCTACGAGATTCTATCCCGCATGGATGGTTTCTCAAGATACAATCAAATCAAGATAACTCTTGAGGATCAGCACAAGACAACCTTCACATGCCCTTGGGGAACATATTGTTGGAATGTCATGCCTTTTGGATTGAAAAATTTTGGGGCAACCTATCAATGCACCATGACCATGATCTTTCATGACCTCATGCACACTCTTATGAAAGATCACGTGGATGACCTATTGGCTAAATAATTGATAAGAGGTGATCATTTGTGAGTACTAGACAAAATTTTCAAGAGGCTAGAGGAATATAAGGTATGACTAAATCCAAAGAAATGTGTATTTGCGGTAACATCAAGAAAGCTCCTAAGGTACATTATTTCTAGAAGAGGAATTTAAGTCGACCCTGAAAAGGTAAAAACTATCATAGACATGCCATTTCCAACCAACATAAGTCAGCTATGAACACTTCAAGGAAGACTCCAGTCCATCTGAAGATTCATCACACAACTAATAGACAAATTTCAACGATTCCAATACTTGTTAAGAAAAGGAGTACCATTCATGTGGACAGACAAGTGTCAAGAAGCTTTTCAGCAGATAAAGGATTACATGTTAACACCACCATTCCTAATGCCACCTATTGATGGAAGACACCTTATACTCTACATATCAGCAATGATATTAGCACTGGGGGCATTACTTGTACAAAATAATGATGAAGTTAGAGAAAGAGAAATTTATTATATCAGACATACACTTTTGGGATATGCACTTAGCTAAAGTCCTATCAAATGTGTCTGCCTTGCAGTAGTTTTTGCTACTCAAATGCTTAGGCATTACATGTTGAACCATCAGATAAAGCTCATCACCAAAATAGATCCATTGAAATATCTTCTCAGCAAAGCAGCTTTGATAGGTCAATTGGATAAATGGTTTATGATACTAAGTGAATATGACATTCATTATGTTGAATGAAAAGAAATAAAGTGACAAGTCATAGATGACCAACTCACAGATGCACCTACAAAAGAATATCATCCATTAGTTTTAGATTTCCCTAATGATTCTATATTCACCTTGGAAGATTTAGCAACATGGAAATTATACTTTGATGGATCCCACACAAATCATGGTTTAGGAGTAGGCATATTGTTTATTACCCCTCTAGGAGATACCATACCTAAATCATTTAGAATTTCCTTTTCTTGTACCAACAATATTGTAGAATATGAAGCTTTGCAAACAAGACTTCGCATGGCTATCAAATGGAAAATCAAAATCCTTCATGTGTACGATGACTCACAATTGGTAATCTGGAAAGTTAATGATGAGTATGACACAAAGGATAAAAATATTACTCCTTATAAATGGATGGTTGAAAGTTTCAAGTAGTACTTTTTTGACATCATCTTTGGGTAGGTCCCTCGCATTCAAAACAAGGCAACAGAAATAATGGAAAAAATTGGTTCTCTCTTGGATATTCCAGATAATGTGATGCAATATGAGTTCTTGTTAGAAAAACTACTAATCCTTTCCTTCGATATTCCTAGATCTGAGATGGTATGTGAACTTGTTGGTCCTAAATCCCCTTGGTGCAAAGAAATTTATGACTACTTGCATGACCATATTATTTCCCCTAACCTATCCACCAATCAACACAATACCTTCATTCACAAAGCCTCTAGATGTGTCATCGTCGATGACACTCTTTACTATCGAAGCCTAGACAACACCCTCTTACAATGTCTCAATATTGATGAAGCAAAAATGACCTTGCAAGAGGTACATGAAGATATATGTGGAGCCCATTCTAGTGGTCCAAATCTATCCATGAAGATCATGCATGCTAGATACTATTAGCCCATGATGGAACATGATTCATATTATTTTATCAAGAAGTGTTGACAATGTCAAATTCATGGAGACCTTATACAAGCACCAACTCAAGAGCTTCACCCGATCACATCACCATGGCCCTTCACCCAATGGGGACTTGACCTCATAGGTAAGATCCATCCCACCTCATCTAATGGTCATAATTTTATTCTCACAGTGACCAAGTACTTCACCAAATGGATTGAATTTATTCCCATGACATACATCACTAGTAAACAAATATCAAAATTCATCCTCAATTACATCATTTGTTGGTATGGTGTCCCTTAGTCCATAATCACTAATGATGGTCATACTTTAAGAACCAAGACATCTGCCAACTATGAAAAAAAATTCATATCCAACATCACTTCGCCACTCCATACTACCCACAAGGTAATGGCCAAGCCAAGGCATCTAACAAAACTATCATTAAAATCCTCAAAAATACCGTCAATGATGTTGTTTGTGACTAGCACCTTTAGCTTATTCTCACCTTATGGGATTACTACACCAGTGTTTGTACTCCCATAGGAGCCATGCCATATTCACTAGTCTTTGGTTCTAAGTCCATATTACCTATTGAGGTTGAGTTTCCTTCCTTAAGGGTATCCATGCAAGGGCTTGTTGATGATGAAGAATACTGTGTATCCATACTATATGAGTCAAAATTGTTAGATGAGAGAAGACAAAATGCATTGTTCCATTTACAAGCTTACCAAAATTTTCCCTACCATATCCATAATAAGAAATTTTTGGTCTGACACTTTGACATTGGTGACCTATTCTTAATGGAAAATCCCAAGAATCAAGAATAACAAGAGAAGCGGGGAAAGTTTGAATCAAATTGGTTGGGTCACTACATCATCACAACAGTATATGGGTTTGGTGCATATCAACTTTCAACTCCTAAAGGGGGGCCATTGTTAGATCCTATCAATATCTTTCCCTTGCACAAATGTTATACCTAACTTCAAAGAGCTAATATCAAAACCTAAAAAAATTCAAAAAATTCAAAAAAAAAAAAATCATTACCTTGATGAAAATTTGGCAAATAGGTGTCTTGGTGTATAGGCATGAATTTTCACCACCCTTGCAAGTTCCCCTTTTACATCATTCACCTTAGAAAAATCAAACTCAACAATGTAATTCCATATCTTCCATTTCAACTCCATCCACTTGGCACTTGTTTGTAGTGTCGATGGGGGAATTTCTATAGGGGACGTGCACGTAGCACATGGATGTTTGTGTGGTGCACTGTCGTCTTGATAGGATTCTACCTTTAGAATACGCAAAGGCATTATGTTCACCATGGGACTGAAGCATAACATATATGTACCATTCAATCGACCTTTGAATGGATCTTTCACTCCTAACTCACTTAGAAATGACTATCTCTCATTCTCATTGATTCCTCTACTAACTTTGGACATTCTTGAAGATAATTCTCATGTCCTCTTAGGATTTTTGGATACCTGTTACACTATTGGCTTCATCATCCCAACATTACAACATTATTTGCATCTACCATAGAAGCTGCAACTTGGTGTCTTGTGAGACTCCCTTTAGCGTCATTGTGGCCACGTCGACTTTGCAATTATTGTAAGCTTGCATTCCTCTCTCAATGTCCTTGAGTATCTCTGGTTGAGGATGGTATTGTTCATTTACTATTGCATTGTTGTTGGATTTGATTAACATAGTGCTTCTTGTAGTATTCAACATTATCTTTTTCAATTTATTTATCACTTTTCCATACTATATCTATCTGGCTATCTATGGAGGTGGAAACACCAAACTAGGGGTTTGACTATGGCAAGCCCCGAAACAGCCCAAAAAAATATCCCTTCTTTTTTGTGTGTAGGTACTTCATTCGCGTGGAGCTTGTGAGAGAACTAGACCTATCATGAGTTCTACTTTCTACCATATTTCTCATTCTTGTCACTTCTTATAGCATCTCTCTTAATATTTCATTCATTCTGTTATTTCTTGATTTCATTATCACCTCAAACTTCAATATCTAAGTCATTAGTAGATTTCTAGTACTTCTAACTATCATTTTTCACAATTTGTTTATAAAGATGACAACACACCTATGAGATTCTAGTGTGTCACATTTTTGTCCCTATTGCACACTGTTATCCTCTAGTAAAGAATTGATAGAGTTACAATCTAGGTTCCAAAAACCTACTCACTTAGCCTGAACATAAATTTTGGGTCAGCAGATTGACAAAAGCACTGAGAGTGCTCTTCATTCTCTACTCTTATCATCAAGCACTATCCTAAAACACTTTTCCAACTTAAGGTAGATTAAGGAAACCTTCAACTCTTGGCTCTCCATGACCTAGAGCCACAGAGTAGTTGGTCCCCCTCCTTTAAATTTTGGTGAACCTAACGTGAACCATTTTCATTTGGTAGTGTTGAAAGACTCTTCCCTCATATCCTAGGAGTGTTGTGTGTGAGAGTGTTGCAAGGTTCCTAGCCTTGCAACCCAACCTATGACTCATAGTGGTGTAGCTAGAATATTTCCTAAGCATTACGAAACAAAACCTTAGGTGGGCCATCGTTTAATTGTGAAAATTTTGTCTAGTGTACATAAAGATGGCTTCATTCTTACATCTTCCCATCCCATCTGTGTAGCCTACAAGAAGATCTCCCACTATCACATTTGTGCGAACCCCTTTCCTAGTACCTACAAAACAACATGAGTAAACAATTTAAACAAGGAATTGCAAGCTAAAACAAGGATTCCCCATGAAATCCATTTACAACTTTCAAATTAGGAAGAAAATAGTGAAGAACTCAATGAAAATGACAAAACAAAGATTGAATCCTAATTAGAAAAGAAAATGCATGATCCCATGGGGGAATTGGTGCCAATTTGATGTGAAAATTGGCCCTTTTCCAATTCCTATGATGCAAACTTGATATGTTGAAGATGATTGATCCACTTTGTTGATGAAGAATGAGAACTCCAAGCCAAAAATCTGCAAAAACTTAGCTATGACTCAATGATAATGGATGAAATTCAAGAGATATTTGAGCATGGTAACTTTGCCTAGATTGTGGATGATCAAAATGAAGAATGAGCTCTTCCTTTCTAGAATGTCAAGATGGATGAGTGTCCAAATTTGAGCAATGTGGGACTAAAATTCATCCAATGATATGATGCCACTTGTCAAGCTATGAATGGATGAAAGATGTGCAAGATTTGGGGTTTGTGCC
Source organism: Sequoia sempervirens (assembly GCA_007258455.2). Classification (NCBI taxonomy): domain Eukaryota; kingdom Viridiplantae; phylum Streptophyta; class Pinopsida; order Cupressales; family Cupressaceae; genus Sequoia; species Sequoia sempervirens. The sequence goes on from VDFB02193867.1 coordinate 412,375,655, forward strand.
AATAAATGCATAATTTGAAATTCAAATTTTGTTGATTAAATGACATGTAAGAGGGAAGGGAAAATGCAATAAATTCCACTTGGCTCAAGGCAAAGGGCATGTAAGATGAATTTATTGCCTTGTTGGATGTACATGTTGACTTGGAATTTTTGAATTCAAATTGAGAGAATATTCCAAAAGATGCCTTGTGAGGAAAATAGAGATTTAATAAATGAATTAAATCTATTTTCATGTGCAACTTGCATTATCTAGAGGATGGGACATGAGATGAGATTAAATTAATTAAGGGTTAATTAATTTAATGAGAGAGGTTAGATGATGTGACCTATTTGACTCAAATTTATGGATTTATTTAAATCAAATAAGAGAGGAATGTGACAAGAGATTAATTAAATAAAGATTTTTTATTTATTTAATTAAAAGAGATGGTGTTAGATTAAATCAAATAAAGTTTTAATTTATTTAATTTAATGGATATATTTAGAGATTTAATCAAATAAATTGATTATTTAATTAAATAGGGATAATTAGATCAGATGGATTGATCTAATTAACAAAAGAAATTGAATTGATTAGATAAAATGATTTATTTAATTAAGAGAGGAATATTGATGAATTTAATCAGATAGGGAAATTTGACTAAATGGTTAGATCGAGGGATGATTCAGGAAAGAAATGATGTTAGTAAGTCAGAGTTAGATGCACAATGTCAATCAGTATATTTTACGTGTCTACATTTTTCCCCTCTTTGAAGCAATGCACTCGTTGCATTGGTTCAAAGAATAACCGATCTCGATCAAAGCCAAAAAAATTTGATATTTAAAAAATTGCCCCACTGCTGCATGGCGAGAGAAAACATGCCATTATAATGCCCCCTCAAGAGATCAGACGAAAATTTTAATTTTTTGGGTGATCTCACGAAAAAAGGTGACCAAGTACCCAAAAGGTCTGAAAGGGCTCCAAGAGGCTAAAAACATGTCTAAACGCAATAAAACAATGAAAAACCAGCCTCAACCAAACAAAAACAAGTTCAGGGGTCCAAAACCCTAGCAAGACAGCCAAACAAGGTGAAAAGACCCTAATTTTTAGGCTTAAAAGGGTCCTAAGGGGTCACTTTCAAGTCATTTTCACACACGTCCGCTAGCAACCTTGAGAATTGAGCTCTGACTCTCTGACGATATGGCGCAACAACAGCTTCGCCTACACATCACTGATCGAGTTCAAACATACCAGCGGCCACCTGGCATTAGAGCACCGGTATGTGACCCTTACCCAAGCTTCGTCTTTTCATTTAATGCCTTAATTAATGCTTTAAAGGAGCAGCTCGCCTCCAGTGGCACTATATAGCGCTGCTCGACATTCAAACTACACCGCGCGGTGCTATTTTGCACCGCAGCGGTGTAGTTCAGAGTTTAAAAACTCCAACATTGAGCTCGGGCTCAGCGAGATGGTTTGATAAAATGTGTCACAGCGTTGCCCATTTCACGAAAATTGTGATGCTGAGTGATAAAGTGCACCGCAGCAGTGCCATATAGCTCTTTTTGGGCTCTAGCGTTGGAGTTTGAGTAAAATCAAACTGTGACGCCATCACAAACTGTAGCGCTAGGGAAGTTTTTGGAGCATTCACCAGGAATTTTTCAAAAAAAATTAACACGTTGACCTTCCTTGATGCAGGATGCGGTGAGGGAGCTCTACTCTTGGGAGCACCGGTCGCGAGATTTTGCTAGTGTCTTATGGGAACTTAGAGACAGGGACCAGGATCAACTAGGAGTTGTGGGATTGTGGCATATTGCGTATGTGGCGCCCGTGCGTACTCATCTAGGGATGTTATCAACGCTGGCCAATAGGGGGCACAGCAAGAAGTCGTCATTTCATCTTCCCACTGGCAAGGCTACTGTCACTCTGTAGGACGTTTGGCACATTTTGTGATTGCCTATTCATGGCCGATAGGAAATATTTGATATGAACGAGGGGCGTGAGGCCTACTGCAGAGTCCTTGCCACATGGGACATCATCTTCTGCGAGGGATAGACAGAGTTAGAGTGATATAGGGTCATAGCACCTCCCTACCGCTGGGCGGTTTCAGCCATTATTTTGGGTCTTGTTGCCCCAAACAGACAAGGGTGATACTTCAGTCCCAGCTGGGGGTATTGCTGAGAGTGAATGGTCCGAGACAGGCCAGTTCACTTCGCATGGGGGCCTGTTCTTCTAGCTTTGCTTTACAGGGACCTTCACGAGTACGTATACATGGACAACAGAGTGCTGGGGGTTGGAGTGACTTTACTTCACATTTGGGCATGGGAGCACATTTATGTACTATGTCCACAGGTTGTTCTAGTTCTGATGAGGGCAGATGATGCCCTCGTGGCACAATACAGAGGCGGTGTCTCCTCTACACACACTGGTGAGCATGGGATCCCCTACTAGAGGCGGGTCTTAGACAAGATGCTAGTTTTCACTTGGCGTCCATACCTTGGTCGACCTAGATGGGCCAACGATGCCGATCAGCTATTTTATTGCCACCAAGACCGATACATGCAAGGGCAGGAGCATACGATGATCAAGAGGTACCTGCCCGAGCACGTGCAGCATCAGTTTTGAGAGCCTCAAGATCGGCCTGATGACAACTATGTAGTCATCTTTGCTCGTAGCATAACACAGGTGTCATGGGGACAATACATTCTTGCCTCAGAGGTAGTCGACAGCTTCAGGCACTTGTTAGCTCGACCATGGGCTTATGATCAGGGTTTGGTAGATCTAGGCACCACTTAGGCTTATAGGGATTAGTTCCGGCCTCCACTTTGGTTGACCATTCCAGGTGAGGACCCAGATGTGCACAGAGTTAGGGGTAGAGGGGGAGGTCGAGGACGAGGACATAGGGTTGAGATTCGACAGGATCCACTAGGTGTGCCCCCAGTCCCGCTAGGTCACAAAAATGTACACATGCAGGATCAACAGCAGGTGTCGCTAGTTCCACCACCATGAGCCGAGGGTGAGGATCAGCCTCACAGGTAGCCACAGGTGTAGCCACAAGGACAAGCAGATGCTTGAGATGCGCTGATTGTGCAGCTGCAAGCCCAGGTTCAAGCTATGACAGCCGAGAGAGACCAGGCAAGGGCTGAGAGAGAGTAGCTCAGGGCGGAGAGGGATCAGGTCGTGCAGCAGAGATAGGCTGGAGAGCTATAGGTAGCCACTAAGCTAGGCTGCAGACAACAGATAGAGAGCATGATAGCCTCCTCCTCCCAAGGTACAGTGTCAGTGCGATCCTACAGGGATGCTATATGAGAGGCAGAGTATTACTAACGAGCTTATCACAAAACCGTACCCAGAGTAGAGTGGGTCCCAGAGTATTCAGAGTGGGCTAGCTACAGACCAGCAGAGGGTCATGGTGACAGGGGCGAGGGAAACATTCATAGAGATCGAGCTTGATCAAGATGATACATACTTTTTGTGCCTTATGGGCTCATTTTCGATAGCCCGATGAGCGTTTTGTACTGATTGACACATATGTATAGTGATCCAATTTATTCTTTGTACCATGACAATGACGTGATGATATATATATATGAGCCAATTTTGATGTGATGGAATGTGTACTCTTTATTTGTGCATGTATGATTCTACTTCTATATGTTATGGTTGCATTTATTTCTAATGATGTTTATGCAATGATTATGACTAACAGATCTATATTATGCTAACCTATGATATGCAAATGTGATGGTCTATTTATGTGAGATGATATGATCTATTGTGCACATGCAAAATGATATGTAAATTGTGCTTATGAAATGTTTATGAATGGATGTATATGTTTTGTTTGTAATGAATTTTTATACATCTATGCCTATGTGGAATGATTTATGCAATGAATGTTTTATGATGTTATCTATGAGATGATATGGATGATGAAATATGAAATGCAATGGTCATGATATGATGCAAATGAAATGGTGTTAATGCATGATGAGATGGTTTTATGAGATGCTTAGAATAACAAATTTTATTGTCCTAGACGTAATAATTGATGATGTATGTGATGCAATGATATGTTACTGTGTAATGTAATGTGAACATAAGGTGGCGAGATGATGTCATGATGTTATGCAAGTATGTATGCCTGATGAATTAAATGCTTATATACCTATTGTTTATGATTATGAAAAATGATTATGAAGTGCTTCCGTAGATGCTATGCGATGATTTATATGATATATGGTAATATGAAATGGTTATGAAATGCAAATGAATGTTTATGCAATGATTGATATAATGGTATGCAATGTAATGTAATGGGTGAAATGTAATGACATGGATGGACTTATCTATGAAGATTGTTTATGATAACCTCTTTATATGATGATTAAAAATGTAATGCGTATGTTTCCTATATGATATGCTTATGCAATATGCTAATGGTTTGTGGATGTAGGATTAGTGACGATGATGGCGATAATGATCAACTGTCATAGTACCTTGTTAGTGAGGTTAGTAAGAAAAGAAGAAGTCATTTCAACAAGACACAAGATGATGCAAATGCAAATGATGATGATGATGATTACTTGCCAAGGAATTGGGATTTTCAAAGGGCCAAATTTTCTTATGTTTGATAACACACGTGGTATGATGCATCAAGGTATAGAAAACCAGGATGGTGTTGTACCCAATGAGATGAACTTTAACTTGACAATTAGATAGAAGCATTCTTGTTCACGCCTGACATACGTAAACCTTGCTAGGATGCACTTCATAAGTTTCAAACACCTCAGACCAAAACACGGAAAGGTAAATATATCCATGCAATAGTCAACAAGTTTCCCTAGACCTCTTCCATACATACCTAACAAAGCAAGTATTCGTCGAGGTTATATTACAAGAACGTCCAACAAGCATAGCAGACAAAAGATAATGATCGTTGCCCCATTCCTATTTCTCTAAATCCTCTATTTTGGGATATCATCTAGATGTCCTTGGAATGAGCGCAAATAAGATAAGTCCAAAGATAAAGACCAAGTAAACAAACAAAATGATGCTCTTCAATACTGCTAATGAAAAGAGGATGTATTTTCTAAGAATGATAACCGAAACTTATTGCCAAAAGATAATGCCCATTGTAGGAAGGATTCATCCCAGGACATGTTAGTGGATGGCAGCACATCATTTCGTTTATCCAAAGTGTTCTAAGAGATGATTGATATGGGACTAATTCACATGATGAGTTACCAATACGAAGAGATAACCAACTTGCTTATGCACCGAATTAGACTTAAGACTTGACGTTTGGAGTTTTACTTTAAATTTGCTAGACTTGTTTCTAACTATTTCACCAAAGGTTGAGGGTGACACTTAGTTTATTACGGATGGTGTTTATTGCAGGTGCAAGCAAGATGAGGTGGATGGTTTTTTTCAAATATTTGGATGTTTTTGGAGTTTTGCAATGTTTTGAGGCTATTTTTGGTATTTTTCAAGATTTTACAAATGTTTTGATTTTCAATTTTCCAATGTTTTTGGGATTTTTTGAGATTTTGACCAAAAGACTAACCTAAAGACCTATCCTAGGGGTCTTGAGGGCTGATCAATAGATGAGCCTTGCCTACGTTATACACGTAGAGACCACGTAGTTCGACTGATGACTTGACCGATTTACAGATGATGATCTACATGATGAGATGCCGACTTATTATGACGGACTCCTATAGGACTGACCTAAATGTCTCGGGGGATGATCAAAGATCAACCTTGCCTACGTTCAAGCTCAAAGACGACATAGTTTGACAAGATGACTCTATTTTTGGTTTTTTGACTGTCTTTTTAACTTGTTTTTGGATTTTTTGATATGTTTTGAATGTTATTGGATTTTTTGCTATGTTTTGAATGTGTTTGGAAATTCTGATTTGAGGACTTTAAGATCATACATGAATCCGATCTGATAAGAACATGCCCCCAGTGTGATGCAATAGACTACTTTGATAAAGGAAGGACAAACTCACCCTTAGGATGGGCCAAGTAGTACTAAGAGGGATCATGATACGAAAATAGGACCAAGCTATGGTGCGGATGCGAGTGGATGAGTGATCGATGGAGACCTAAATGCGATGGATGATGGAAGCAAAATGGAGAAATGATGTCGAACAAGTCGTAAAGATCCTGGTGGATGGAGAGTGCTTATTTACGCAAGGTTCCTGTTTGCCAGGTTTTCACCAAGGTACTTGCCCAAAGTGCCACCAAAGTGGTTTTCACTAGAGGACGGTTTTTTTGATCCTTTTTCTGATTTTTTGGATTTTTTGTTTTTTTTGTTTTTTTGTCACCCAGACGCCTCTTTGCCAAGTTTTTCGCCGAAGTAACCATTTTTTCAAGAATTTTTCTAATTTTTTGGTTTTTTTTGGTTCTATACCTTGAAATATTTAGGCATAAAACTTTTTGAGATGGGAGCTATTCATTGGCTCCTGCAGAGGTTCCCCTTTGGGTGTTGATAACTGATATGCCCCTGATTTGTAACTCGTTGTGATGACGAATGGTCCCAACCAATTGGGTTCAAACTTGCCTTTGCTGCTTGGGTTTGGGACATTCTTCTGATTTTCTTTTAAGACCATTTCTCTGACTTGGAACGTCCTACTTCTGATTTTCTTATTGTAGCTCCGTTTGAGTCTATTCTGATAGGCTTACAAATGATTCAAAGCATCTATACATCTCTCATCCAGTAACTCTAGCTCATTTAGTCTTGATACCTGGTATTCTTCATCAGTGATGAGGTTTTGCAGTGATATCTTGAGGGATAGGAGCTTGATCTCAATGGGGGGTACGGCTTCTAATTCGTAGACCAAGGAGAAGGGAGTGGCGCTAGTGGGTGTGCGGATGCTAGTTCAATAAGCCCAGAGGGCAGGATTAAGCTACAAATGCCAGTCACGACCTGCGTCATTGACTATTTTCTTGAGGATTTTTAGAATGGTTTTATTTGTAGCTTCTTCTTAGCCATTGCCTTGGGGATAGTACAGGGTGGAGAAGCAATGTTGGATTTTGAATTTCTCGCACAAGTCACGAACCTCCTGATTCTTGAATGGTGTCCCATTATATGAGATAATGGCTAGTGGGACACCATAGCGACATATGAGATAGTTCAGGATGAACTTAGAAATATGCTTCCTAGTTATGTACATCATGGGTATGGCCTTGACCCACTTTGTGAAGTACTCAGTTGCGGTTATGATGAATTTGTGGCCATTGGATGAGGTGGGTGTGATTTTCCCAATGAGATCGAGTCCCCACTATGAAAAGGGCCATGGTGTGAAAGATTCTTTGAGAGTCTCCACCAATTTCTTGTATGGAGTGAGCTTGTCATCCTTGGTCTAATATTCATTATTGACTTGATTTATGATCAACTAAGAGTCTCCATACACTTTGAGAGCCATGATGTTCCATTGCACTGCTATTCTGAGACCTATAGTCAAAGCCTCATATTCTGTGATGTTGTTAGTGCAAGGAAATGTCAGTTTATATGACCTTGGTATGCAATCCCCTTGTGGGGTGATGAAGAAGACACCAACTCTTGATCTGTGTTGTGTGTATGAGCCATCAAAGTATAGTTTCTAGTGGTTAGCTATGTTGAGGTTAAAAATAGATTCATCTAGAAACTCTGAGACAAGGGGATTCTCAAAATAAATAGGTGCCTCTGCTAGTTGATCTACAATAACTTGGCACTTAATTGCTTTCCGCTCCACATACTTGATGTCATATTCTGATAATATCATTACCCGTTTTTCCATTCTACCTGTGAGCATTGCCTTTGATAATAGATACTTGAGGGGATCAATTTTGGCGATGAGCTTTATCTTATGTGCCAACATGTAATGTCTAAATTTTTGTGATGCAAACACTACTGCAAGGCATGCTTTCTTGATGAATGAGTAGTTTAGCTCATGACCAACCATTGTCCTAATGATATAGTAAATATCCCTCTCTGTTCTGTTTTCATCATGCTGAGCCAAGAGAGCTCCAAGGGCTGTTGTTGTTGCTGACATGTATAGGATCAATGGCTTTCTTGGGATGGGTGTCATTAATACTGGTGGTGTTAGTAGATATTTCTTGATTTTTTTAAATGCCTCTTCGTATTTTGTATCCCATTTGTACACTACCCCCTTGTGGAGTAGGTGAGAATATGGATTCTGCTTGTCTGCCAGTTGTGCTATGAATCGTCAGATGGATTGAAGTCTGCCTTGGAGACCTCTTAGTTGTTTTAATGTCTTTGGTGCTTCCATCTCGAGGATTGCTTTTACTTTTTTCGGATCCACCTTAATACCCCTCATGAACACTATGTATCCTAACAATTTACCTGATTGTACGCCAAAGACACACTTCTTAGGATTTAGTCTGACTTTGTATTCCTCCAATCTGTCAAAGATAGCACTTAAGGTTGCTATATGATCTTTTCCTTTTCTAGATTTAGCTAGGATTTCATCGACATAGTCTTCAACTGTTTTATGAATCATGTCATGGAAGATCAATGTCATGGCCCTTTGATATGTTGCTCCTGCATTCTTTAGGCTGAATGGAATCATGTTCCAACAGTATGTCCCCCATGGACAAGTGAAAGTTGTCTTCTGTTGATCCTCTTTTTCTAATGATATGATTGTATCCTGAAAATCCGTCCATTAGTGATAGCATCTTGTGTCCTGCTGTCATGTCTACTATCATGTCAATGTTAGGAAGCGGGAAATCATCTTTTGGACATGCCTTGTTCAAATCCCTGAAGTCTATGCAGATTCTGATGGTTTCGTCAGGTTTTGAAATAGGTACCAAATTTGACACCCATTCTGGATAATCAATTGGTCAGATGAATACTACATCTAATAGCTTTTTCAGCTCCATTTTGACTAACAGAGCGATTTGAGGATGCATTTTTTGAAGCTTTTGTTTGACCGGCTTTGCCTCTGGATACACTGCTAAGTGATGAACCACATTCTTTGGATCAAGCCCTGGCATGTCAGCATAACTCCATGTGAATTTTATTTGTCTTTCCTTTAGGAATGCCACTAGGAGTTCTAACTCTTCTGATAATAGTGATTCCGCATAGAATGTGATATGTGGGGTCCCCTCTGTTCCTAGGTTGACAGGATTGCATTTTTTATCCAAGACTGTTGACTTCTCCTGATGAATAGCTCTTAAAGGAAAATTGAATCCTTCATCCTCGAGTGCCTTAGAGAGGTTTTCACCATTGGATACGTCCTTTCTTTTTACTGTTTTCTTGTCAGAGAGTGCCACAGTGTGGTTTTCACTCAAGGACTTGGATATGATTCTTAGTTTCTCACTTTTGTGACTAAAGGATTCAATTGTTTCCCCATAATAGGCATGTGTGTCCAACTCTATTATAAAGCCTACTTTGTGATCCCCATCTAGAATGTTAACCCGCAATCCCATGAATTCTGAGAGTGGCTCATCATTTTTGAATGTATCAAGAATTGATGGTCCTCGTTGGTCGTAGTCGATGAGTTGGGGATAGACTAGATGGATCTCATGATTTTGATGGTTTGTTTCAAAGGATAGGGTACTAAGCATGCAAAGGGCGGTATCCTCAAATAACCTAGGTATATTGGTCATGGTATCCTCATCATCGCTACTAATATAGGCCTCAGTTATAAAGTTATGTATGTCTCTACCTATGGATATTAATGAGTGTACTTATGCTCCTATTGGCTGAGGAGAAATATTAATCATTCTAACCGGCGGACTTCGGCCACGTATGGTTATACTCGAAGGGGTACATCCAAGGCCAAGTTTTGTTATGGGTCGCGTCTCTGGCATGATAGGCATTATGAGGCCATTGTCATTTTGTCCCAGTCTTTGATTTCTGTTGTAGCCCATTGCGAGCATCATTTGTAGGCCCTTGCTTGTCTCATCCATTCGTAATTCAAGTGTTAGTCTTTCATCTTGATATAACATGTGAGATGGATCTTCTTCAATAACCTCTTGGCCAAGGTTTCCCCATCTTGTGAATTCAGGATAGTCTTCAGGATATGTTTGTGATGTGGAAGCTTGGTTTTCTTGTGGACATCCCTGTGATCTAGGAGATTGTGGTAACTCTCCTATCACAAAAGCATTGTTAGGGAGCTTGTAGCTTCCACAACTACCCTCCTGGATGATGAGATTGATGTCGAAGATGGTGGGAATGGTAGGAGTGGCGAGTGTCTTTGTCAGAGAAGTGGATGCGAGGGTGGCAGGGTCGATGTATGGTGTGGATGGGCCCTCATCATTTTTTGGCACTTGGGGAATTTTGTAATACTTTGCCTCAAGATTTTTCCAATATGAAAACAGTTCGGGGTCTCCATGGATAGTAACCTCTTGTCCATTGTGTGTAAATTTCACACATTGGTGGAAAGTTGATGCTACGGCTTTCATCGCATGGATCCATGGGCATCCTAGGAGGATATTATACGGCAAGTCAAGGTCCAAGACCTGACAAGTGGTTTCCATGAGAGTTTGCCCTACTTGAATAGGGAGTTTAATCATGCCCTAAGACACTCTTTCTTGGTCATCATATGCCCTTATCATGATTCCCTTTCCTTTGTCGATGGAATCTTCTGATATTTTCAACTGCTTGATGAGGCTTAGGGAACATATGTTCAAGCCTGCACTTCCATCCACCAAGACCCTTTTTATTTTTCTCTTATGTTATATGGCTTCCAAGTGAAGTGCACGGTTGTGAGATGGTTGGGCGGGGAAATCTTGGTCAGAGAATGTAAGAAGATTAGGCATTATGATATTTCCAACCATAGCTTGGAATTGCTCTGCATTGAGATCTGCGGGGATAGTGGATGAGGCTAATGCTTCCTCAAGGATATTTTTGTGAGCTGATGATATTTTTAACTGTGCGAACCCTTTTCTTAGTACCTGCAAAACAACATGAATAAACGAGTTAGATAAGGAATTACAAGCTAAAAGAAGGATTCCCCATGAAATCCATTTACAAATCAAACTAGGAATGAAAATAATGAAGAACTGAAAGAAAATGATAAAAACTAGATTCAATCCTAATTCAAATAGCAAACACTTGATCCCATGGGGGAATTGGTGCCAATTTGATGTGAAAATTGGCCCTTTCCCAATCCCTATGATGAAATCTTGATGTGTTGAAGATGATGTTGATCCACTTTGACAAAAGATGAAAACTCCAAGTCAAATCTGCAAAAATCCTAGCTAAGAATTTGAATGATGGATGGAAGTGGCTAAGTATTTGAGCATGGTAACTTTACAATGTTTGTGGATGATAAAATGAGTAGAGGAGCTCTTCATTTATAGGATTTCAAGATGGATGAATTCCCAAATTTGAGCAATGTGGGACTAACATTCATCCAATGATATGGTGCCACTTGTCAAGCTATGAATGGATGATGGTTGTGCAAGATTTGGGGTTTGTGCCAATAAATGCCAATATTTGAAATTCAAATATGTTGAAATGACATGCAAGAGGGAAGGGAAAATGCAATAAATGCCACTTGGCTCAAGGCAAAGGACATGTAAGAGGTTTTAAATGCATTGTCGGATGTACATGTTGACTTGGAATTTTTGAATTTAAATTGAGGGAATATTCCAAAAGATGCCTTATAAGGAAAATAGGGATTTAATAAATGAATTAAATCTATTTTCACGTGCAACTTGCATTATCTAGAGGATGTGACATGAAATGAGGTTAAATTAATCAAGGGTTAATTAATTTAATAGGAGATTAGATGATGTGACTTATTTGACTTAAATTTATGGATTTATTTAAATCAGATAAGAGAGGAATATGATAAGAGGCTAATTAAATAAAGATTTTGATTTATTTAATTAAAAGGAGCTGATGTTAGGTTAAATTAAATAAGGTTTTAATTTATTAAATTTAATAGATAGACTTAAGATATTTAATCAAATAAAATTGATTATTTAATTAAATTGGAATAATTAGATCAGATGGATTGATTTAATTAACAAGAGAAAGTGACTTAATTAGACAAAATGATTTATTTAATTAAGAGGACGAATATTGATGAATTTAATTAGATAAGGGGAATTTGATTAAATGGTTAGACTGAGGAATGATTTAGGAAGAAACGATGTTAGTAAGTCGGGATCAGGTGCACGATGTCAATCAGTATATTTTCGATGTCTACATTAACAACTCCATGATGGAGATGTGTGTTGGCGTTCTCTTGAGTTGATCTAGGACATTGTAGCCATTAGGAATAGATCTGGATGTAGGGACTCTATTTGGTTGGGATGATTCTGCAATGGTTACTTTGCTGCCTCTTGTGGTGACTCCACAATCTTCGGCATGGGCGCCCTTGATGGTGATGACCATGCAGTTTTCATTTAGGGAGGCAACGACTATTTCATACACATGATTTACACTGCCCTTCCCTTTATCATTTTTATTTCCTTTGTTACCATGATTCGGCATCGGATTCGTATATATCTTAAGATCCTGATTTCCCATAGGTTGTTCTATGTTTATGATTTTTTTATCGATGAGATCTTGGATGATGTTTTTGAGTCTCATACATTTGTTTGTGGTATGGCCTTTGATTTTATGAAATTCACAAAGTTGATTCTCATTATACCAAGGAGGTTTGACATCGGGTTCCTGGTAATTGTTGAATGTAGGAGGCTTGATGAGTTTTTCGTCGATCAACTTTTTCATTATGTCCTCAAGTGGTTCCCCCAAAATGGTGTATTTTCATTTGGGATAACTTTTGCATTGGGGTGGTCCCCTTTGGTCATTGAGATTATTGATGGTTGGATGGTTGTTGGGTTGGTGTGTTGTGTGATGAGTATTTTGGTGTTGTGTTTGGATTTGTGGTACGAGTGTATGTTGGCGAGGACCACTAATGACCACCTTGGCATCAACGACACCATCATTAGTAATTTTTTTGTTCCTTGCCCATGTGCGAGGTTTATCGTTGTAATTGGATGGTGGGCGGTTATTTTTTTGTTTATGGTATGATGTTGATTCCGTGGGTTGAGTCACAAGGGCTCTTTCGGTGCTGAGCGCCTTGGAGATCAATTGATCATATGTGGTGATGCCCTGAACCTTGAGATGAAATTCCAAGCGGCCTTCAAGGTTGGCTATGATGGTGCAAACTTGTTGTTCTTCTGGCATGGTCCACTTTCTCCGATTGGATTTGGATTGCCATTGTTGTAGGAATGAGGCGAATGATTCACCCTTTCCTTGTTTTAGAGCTAAGAGTTCTTTGAGACTAACATCCATTGTAATGTTGCATGCATAATTTTTAATGAATGCATCCCTAATTTCTTGGAATGTTCTAATGCCTAAAGGTAAGTGAGAGAACCATTCTATAGTGTGGCCTACCAAGATCCTAGGAAATAGCCACATCAGATAAGTATCGTCATATGCAACCTCCATGCAATAAACCTAGAATTCCCTGATGTGATCTTCAGGGTTTCCCATTCCTCGATATTTGTCAAATTTGGGGATTTCAAATCCCTTGGGGAATGGTTTCATTGCTAAGCTCCTATCAAATGGATAGGGACACAAGTTGCTTTGTGTTTTGGTTGTTCGCCCTGATTGAAGGTCGATCACTTGTTGCTAGAGCAACCTGAGTTGTGTCGTCACATCATTTTGCGGATCAGGGGGTGAGATGAAACTGTTTTGGGGTGTTTCAATCGTTGGTTGGATGGGTGGGTTGGTCAGTGTGTTGGTCGATGGTATCTGTATGTTTTGGTGGGTGAAGTAGGCTTCCACTTACTTTTGTATGAACAACACTTGTTGTTGATCTTGTTGTTGTTGCGCTAAGATTTGTGCTTGTTGTTGCGCTTGTTGTTGTTCCAACAATGCTTGTTGTTGTGCTTGTTGTTGTTCCCACAATGCTTGTTGTTGGTCTACCAATTATGTTGCTTCTTGCTGCTCTTGATATTGCTTTAATGCTTGTTGATATGCTTGCAATTGTGTTGCTTGTGCAAGAAGTTGTGCTTGTGCTTGCGCTTGATGTGCTTGATATTGGGTGTTTTCCTGAACTTGAGCTTGTGCTTGTGCTGCTTGTGCTTGGGCTTGTGCCTATGCCGCTTGTTGTTGTAATAGAGCTTGTGCTTGAGCGGCTTGGGCAGCTTGTTGTTGTTGTTTTTGCAATAAAGCTTGGGCTTGAGCAGCTTGTAAGACGGCTTGGGTTGCTTGGGCGACTTGCGCGGCTTGAGCAGCTTGTTGAGCAGCTAGGTGTACGACTTTTTTTTTATGCACTTGTTGGTATCCTCTTTGAAAATCGGCTTGCAATGTTGCATTATATTGACTTGATGTGGTGGAAGTTGGTGGTGGTGGGGGTGTTGGTGGATTCAGAATGGTGTTTGTGGTAGTGGTGAATGGTGATGTCGTGTTGATTATTTGATTGGTGGATGGTGTTGTTGGTGTGGTGGTTTGAGTGATAAGTGGCATTGTTGATGTGGTTGGCCCTTGAGAGACCATGCTTTGTGATGTTATGGGGGTGTTTGATGTAATTGCTTGTGTGTTTTTCATCTGTTGTTGCGATGTCGACGATAATTTTTGAGCGTTTGGCATAATGCTTTGATTGATGGTTGGGATGTTGTTTTGATCGATACTTGGTAGAGGGAGAAGCCCTAAACCAAGGAGTGGTGTAGATGACAATGGAAATGGTGGGAGAGGTGGAAATGTAAGGGGTGTTAGTTGTTGTGAAAATGTCATGGTGTCGAATATGCCCCCTGGTCCGAACATATCTCCCTCTTCTTGTGGATTTGTGAGGATAAGTGTTTGAGGTGTTGCGTGAAAAAATGATGATGATGGATCGTGATGGAATGTGAGAGAAACATTCTTGTGCAATGGGCTTTGGGGTATGTTTTGTTCCAAGATTGTATTTGCATCCAAATTTTGATTATTAACAAGGGGGTGTGCTTGAAGAGCATTGAGGAATGTGTTTCCCTTGTTGACATTAGGTTGGGTTGGAGTAAATGATGTTGTGGTTTGTGGAATTTTTTGCATGATATTTTGAGATGGGGGTGTAGATGAGATGGGAATGGTGGATAAAATTGGTGGAAAAGATGTCTCTACTATAATACTCACATCAAAATCTGAAGGTAACTTGGCCCCTTGTTTTGCTAGCTCAAGCATGTATAATAAAGGGTTGAGCCTCATCATGATGTTGATGATTCTATGGTTGCCTAGATTTTGGAGCATTTCAGTCATTTCCTCGCGAAACATTCCAAAAGTAAGGTCCTCTCCTTGGTTTTCTTCTTGTGGATTTTGCAATGATGAGAGAGTCAAAGGATTACTTGATTCAGAGGGATTCATTTCAATGTTTGTTTGGCTAAGATCACTTGAAGTGGGTGTTTCTTTGTTGGCTTCCATACTCTTCTTGTATTGAGATCTAGTTAGAACCATAAAACTAGGATCAATTTTTGAGAATATGGGAGATGAAACTCTTGATTCTTTGGATTGATCTCTATTTTATGTCCAAAGTAGAAAGTTTTAGGATGCCTTGAGGATCAAATGTGATGATATGATGATGATGGATGATACAGATGTTTTGGATTTTTGAGAAATCTTGAATGAGACACTAGGCTTTTAGGACTTGCAGATTTTGATTTTCATTGGATTTTGGATTTTGGATTTTGTCCTTGATTTTAGTTTTGATTTTGATTTTGATTTTTGAAAAAAAAGACCCTAAGATGTTGAATGATGATCTAAGGGATGGATTTTCTCAAAGGATGACGATTTGAATCTATGTGAGGAGAAGGATGCATCTACCCACACCTATTCAAACAAGATGATAGCTTTGCTAAGCATATGAAGAAGGATTTATCAACATATACTAAGCTAAGCAAGATGATTTTGATAAATTTTACAAAGCATATGTAAAAGGATGCATCTACACATACCTAGCCAAAGGTGGTTTTGATAATGTTTTCAAGGATTTAGTCTCAATGTTTTCAATGATTTTGATTTTGCCACAAAGCCTAGTATCAAGGATGAGTATCAAGATTTTCCAAATGGTGATTGTGAGATGATGTTTTTTTTTATGTTTTGAAGGATGGATGGAAAAGATTTTGATTTTGTTTTGATCCTAAGATGAACCTAAAAAAGACACTTTGTTTGCCTAGACCTAGGTATTGAAGAGTATGCAAATGCTTCTTAAAGACCTTTGTAACCAAGAAATGATTTTATTTGAACATTCATTTTTGGATTTCCAACCAATGATTTTTGCTTTGGGATTGTGAGTCTTCAACACACATGAAAGCTCATTTTGCTTAGCTTTTCTTAATGGCTTTATTTTACCAAAAACACTTTCTTCAATTAAGTTTTCAAACTAAGATGTCCAATGTCTTAATTTCTTCAAACCCCACATGATATGTTATGTGGAAATTCAATGAACTTAAGGCAAAGGTTTTCCTATTGTTTACTTAAGGAGACAAATTGAGATATAATCCAATGTTTAGAAACCTCTAAGGATGCGAATCCCAAGGGAAAGCAATAACATGTGGATTGAGTCAATTGTATTTATCTCCAAAAGGGTTTGAAGTTTGGATGATGTTAAGTGTTGGTTTTCAAGATGTTTTCGATCAAGCAATGCATTTTGTAACCCAAGAATAAGTACAATCCTATGGATGTGTAAGACAATATTTGTTGGATTCCCACTTGGACAAGTCCAGCTACGCTTATCTTTAGTGAATGGTTAGATGCTTGACCCGGCTCCCCTCCATGGCTCATTAATGTCAATCGGGGCAGCCAAGCATCAACACCATGAAACTCCCATGGCATGCTTTCCATTTCTACTAAAAGACCGTAAAAGTGTGGGGCGGCTTCAAAACGGCCATTCTTGCACCAACAAATAGATTAAAGGATTTTGGAAAATTCTAGCACATGGGTTTTAATAAGGAATTTTCATTCATGGAGATTGACCCATATGGCAAGAGTCCCCTTTTGGATCCATCTTGTCGGAATCAACCGCGTGATATTGGCGTTTCTTCCAATATCCACATTTATATCCCGGCTGGAAATACTCTTGGCTTTAGAGTGTTATCAGTTGAGTTGTTCCCTTGGGTGAGTACTTTTTCCCCAAGGCAAGCCCTCTAGGATAAACAAAAGCAAGTGAAAACAAAATCTGTAACTCGATCAATCTTTGATGGCAACAAAGAGAGAGAATATACGCGAAAATGCCCCCACTCACACTCGCACAAGATTTTGTTCAATTTCAAACCCAAATCGAAGTGTGGAGGTGATTGCTTTGTCTCACCCTAAAGTCATGAAAAAGGCCTTTTGATTCTCAAGATCGCTATACAGTGCGAGAGAAGCACATACGTCCTTTTTCAATAGCTTTAGTTTAAGTAAGCCTTCACAAAACAAAGTTGCACTTGTTCTTTTTAAATCCACAAAGCAAAATGTGAGTTCTTTTTAAGCACCAAAAGACAAATGATAGACACTTTGTTCAATTGTTAATCCAAGAAACAAAATCTAGTAAGTTTGTGATCCTAAAGTTCGTTTTAGCCTTTGCAAGAAGAAATTGAAAGGTTCTTTTTAATCCCAAACGAAAATTAGTGTCCTAAAGAAGAAGTGCTAACAATTTCTTAACCAAGTGTTAGGTAAACACTAAAGTGTTTAAAAACACTTTGATTTGATGAAACATCCCCATCATGCTTCTCCTTCCTTCAATTTCGATTTCCAACCTACAAGGAATAAAAACCAGTCAAATTCTGGAAAATACAGAAATTAAAAAGCAGAAAACAAAAGACAAATTAATCATAAATCAAAAGCACATGATAAAATTAAATTTTCCCTTTTTATTGTCTCCCAGCGTCGCAACTCGCAACTGTGTCACAGTTTGATTTCCCAGCGCCGCTTACCAGTCAGTGTCGCTCTGTGTCGGGACAGAGAGCTCAACTGCATCACACTTTTTGACCCACGTTGCAATTTCCTTCCAGCATCACAGTTTTTGAAAAATTTCAAAAGTTCCTACAAGTCAACGAGTCTAGCGGCAGAGTTTGAAATTTAAATATTTTGGCAGGATGAGTCCAGCATCACAGTTTGTGTTTTGAGTGGTGCCCTATAGCGACGCTGAAGAGTCAGCGGTGCCAAAACAGCGATGTTGAGCTCCCAGTGTTGGAATTTTTTGTGTGTGAGTGAAAAAGCGGAAATTTTAAGAAAATATGAGAAAGAATGATATCATGCCCTCCTTCTAGCGCCAAATGTGCGAACCCTTTTCCTAGTACTTGCAAAACAACATGAGTAAACAATTTAAACAAGGAATTGCAAGCTAAAACAAGGATTCCCCATGAAATCCATTTACAACTTTCAAATTAGGAAGAAAATAGTGAAGAACTCAATGAAAATGACAAAACAAAGATTGAATCCTAATTAGAAAAGCAAACACATGATCTCATGGGGGAATTGGTGCCAATTTGATGTGAAAATTGGCCCTTTCCCAATTCCTATGATGCAAGCTTGATATGTTGAAGATGATTGATCCACTTTGTTGATGAAGAATGAGAACTCCAAGCCAAAAATCTGCAAAAACCTAGCTATGACTCAATGATAATGGATGAAATTCAAGAGATATTTGAGCATGGTAACTTTGCCTAGATTGTGGATGATCAAAATGAAGAATGAGCTCTTCCTTTATAGAATGTCAAGATGGATGAATGTCCAAATTTGAGCAATGTGGGACTAACATTCATCCAATGATATGATGCCACTTGTCAAGCTATGAATGGATGAAAGATGTGCAAGATTTGGGGTTTGTGCCAATAAATGCATAATTTGAAATTCAAATTTTGTTGAAATGACATGTAAGAGGAAGGGAAAATGCAATAAATTCCATTGGCTCAAGGCAAAGTACATGTAAGATGAATTTATTGCCTTGTTGGATGTACATGTTGACTCTGGAATTTTTGAATTCAAATTGAGAGAATATTCCAAAAGATGCCTTAGAGGAAAATAGAGATTTAATAAATGAATTATATATATTTTCATGTGCAACTTGCATTATCTAGAGGATGGGACATGAGATGAGATTAAATTAATTAAGGGTTAATTAATTTAATAAGAGAGGTTAGATGATGTGACCTATTTGACTCAAATTTATGGATTTATTTAAATCAAATAAGAGAGGAATATGACAAGAGATTAATTAAATAAGGATTTTTGATTTATTTAATTAAAAGAGATGGTGTTAGATTAAATCAAATAAAGTTTTAATTTATTTAATTTAATGGATATATTTTAGAGATTTAATCAAATAAATTGATTATTTAATTAAATAGGGATAATTAGATCAGATGGATTGATCTAATTAACAAAAGAGATTGAATTGATTAGATAAAATGATTTATTTAATTAAGAGAGGAATATTGATGAATTTAATTAGATAGGGGAATTTGATTAAATGGTTAGACCGAGGGATGATTCAGGAAGAAACGATGTTAGTAAGTCAGGTTCAGATGCACAATGTCAATTAGTATATTTTACGTTTCTACAACATTTACCTCATAGGACATGCCGATGAACTCTAATCGAGAACCATCCCCTTTGTACATCCCAACACGTATCAATGGGAATACCATAACTAGTGTTCTCGTTGACCCTACATACCAGGTGAATTTCATTACAGAGGAGATCATGTTGATTAAATTTTTGCATAAGGATGGATATGACAAGTCTAGAAGCACTATACATACACACGATGGGCTTATAATCCTTCCCATCAGTTGTATCACCTTGCCAGTCTTGGTTGGGCCCAGGACTGTGAATGCATTATTTGACATCATTTTGGGGTCTAAACTATTTTGGTTAGTTTCCATGAATGTAGTTCCCTCATTAGTTCATAAGTTAGATTGAAGTTCTCCCATGAGGGTTTTGTGCATGTGGTGCATGAAACCAATTATAAACTGATGATTTCATGTGGGGGCTATTCATTGGATCACTTCTAGCCTGCCCTTGTTGGTCTTCTTCCTCCTAGGAAAGACATATTGTACTGAACTTATGTGAAGAACAAGAATGTGGGCATAGTGCCATAGGTAAGATACCCTCCTCCCTATTCCATTTCGCATAGATCTTGCTTGAAGGAAGAATGTGAGGCTGCCTTGGTTCCTTGTAAAAGGGGAGAGGAGTGTAAGAGTTGGAGATTAGCTCAATACCCAAGACCACCTACAAAAATAATGAAAACATTCTACAAGAGAGTATGCAAGAATATGAGCTTGCTTGATATTAGGACCTATCAAATGATGAGGTATGAAGTATGATATGAATGAGTACAAGACCCTCCTTATATAGGCAAGGTTGAGATGTATGATTGAACATAATGTTGACATGTTTCATAATCCTATGACATGTGACAAATAACTAACTACCTACCTAGAAAATGATGCATAGATAAGTTCTAGATAAGACAACTCATCCTTCTAGAAGGTATCTTATATCCTAAGAAAACATGTGAATAGGGCTCAATTACACATTATAACCTATCTCCTAGTAAATGATACCTAGGAACATAATTAAATGCCTAATTAAACTTATGTACATGTAATTAAATAATTAATTACACCAAGGAGAAGTCCACTCAAGGTCTCCTTCCTCTTCTCCTTCCACTGTCCTACTTGTTGCTTCCTCTTGCCCTATTGTGGTGTCATCAAATTCTGCTCCTATGCATTTGTTGTGGATTCTTGATGGTGCCCGCTTGGTGAAATCCCAAGCGTCCACCATTCAAACTTCTTGTCTTACCCACAGTGCCTCAGCCCATTTTTTATGGTAAGGGGAAGGGTCCTTGTGTAGAGTCTTCTATGTCTCAGCCTTCATGGCCTCCTATTGCTCCCACCTCTAAGGTGGTGAGTGGGAAGAGGCCTACAACTAAGGTGCTCAAGTCTTCTCCCCCTGTGTTGCATCATCCTCTCCATCTCTTCCTTTTGTTCCCATCGCGGAGTCCCTCCCTCCACTAAAAAGGGTTGTGATGGATACTCTGATAGTTGAACAAGAGTCTTCCATCCCTTCACAGGTTGTAGCCTCTAGCTCCTAGAGTTGTAGAAACCAGCTTGTGCATGAGAAAAAGTGTTGGAGGAAGGTTCTGGCCACCATGCAAGAAGCCTTGCAAAAGAAGGAAAGGGATCCAATAGCTCCTACTTCAGTGTCTTCTATTGTCTCCTCCTCTTCTGCCCCTTCTGCTTTAGTACCCTCTGCCTCAGTCTTGCTCCCAGCACCCCCTGCATGCATGAACGATCCTCACCCAAAGAGGGCATAGGTATTCATTGCTCCTTTGGTTAAGCCTCCCTTTCTAATGTCCCTTCTAGAAATCCCACCCTTCTTGAAACCTATGGACATGTTGAATACCTCAGTGGTGTTTGTCGCGGTTTTTTCTCCTCTTCCTCCTCACTCTCTACTTCATCTGTGGGGATCTCACATCTCCCGATGAAGCAAAAGATGGAGGATGACCTTGCTTGCAATGGGGGTTGAAAGAAAGGTTTTACTTCTTCAGAGGGTGGGTCTACATTGGCTTACACCATCCTAGTGATGGAGGTAGCCTCGACATCCCCAAAGTTCATCACTACTCCTAAATCGTTTAGTGGGGCTAGTAATGGATCTCAAGTGTCACCTCCATCACCCACTAAGTTGATTCATGGGACTCCTATAAACTACATGTTTAACTCCATAGATGATGTCTCAGCCCTATTAGTGATCTTTGTGAAATCGTTGATGTTCACCTCATAGGAACTAAGTGGAGAAGACCTCAAGGGGCCTTCTTCCTTAGCTCTTATTGTAGGAGGGTTGGAGGGTACCCCCTTTATAATATGCCCTTACAGGTTCATCTACCTTCCCCTTATAGTGATCTAGACTTAGAGAATGATGACCTCTTGATTGATGAGGACTAGGGGGTGCCTCTTCTTTACTTGTAGATTAGATTGTCTGTGTGTTGTGTTCCCATGTGCTTGTTTTATATGTCCCTAGATGACCCTTATCACCCCCGTAGCTGCTCTGATACAAGAGTTTTTTTATGTCATAAAAATTCCTCTATTTGTCACATCATTCTTCTCTTTGTCATGTATTGATTTTCAATAATTGGGGATGATACAAAGTGTTAGGGGAATTTAGGCCTCCCTTCCATGTTGACCCAATTTTTTATTTTCATTTTGTTTTCAGGTGCCTTCTTCACATGGTCTATTATAGTAGGGGGTTGATGATAATTCATCTATATATTATTATACTTATCTATCTATATTTATGAGCAACTTTGAATCTGAAATATTATATCTCCCTATCTCTCATTTACGACATCCTTGTTTTTCCTTTATTTTTATCTTTCTCTCTTTTTTACTTGCTTCATGATGTTGTGGTGCCTATTTGTTGTCCCTCACGTGTGCAAAAAAATTACCATGATTACATCTCATGGGCCACAACATCACTTTCATTCTTTCTTTTCTCTCCTTAGGATGTCACGTGCCTTTGTGTTCAACATGCACCATCCTAGGGGGGGCTCTCACACTGCCTCAATTTTAAAAAAAAATGCATTCAGTGGCCAACGAATCTTTTCTTGAAAAATCTTTGTTTTTAAAACTTTTTTCAAAATCGCATTCCTCAATAAGGACCCCTAGCAGAATACTTTTCCTTCATCATGGGTTAATAAAGAAAGAATTTTGAAAATTTTCCTCTGATGAGAAAATGCCTTTTCATGTGGGAGAAGTCCCAACTTTCCCCTTGCAAGGGGACATTCTTCCTTTTGAATTCCTTAACAAAGTGAAAACTTTCAAAAGGATTCCTTGATGTTGAATTGATTTGAAAAAAATATTGTTGCACTTTTGAACTGAGCATCCCTCGAGTGGACCCCCTATCTTTTGAAGAGTTCCTAAGGGACCCCTTTCAAAGATCTTCCTTTCAATTTTGACTGTATGCTTGTCCGCCTGTGCGGATTCTTTTTGATATCTAACATGTTTTGTTTGCAGATTAACATGTTGCTTTCCAAGTGTTCCTGTGAAGCTGCTTTTCAATCAGACTTTGTAGAACCTCTTACATCTGACCTCCATTAGGACTGAGCACTTTGGGGGTACCTTCTTTGCAAGTCTGAGGACCTGTAAAGTGCTTTATACCTATGGGATCTATTCTCTATTGGTCTGTGGACCTCTGATGCACTTCGTTCAACCCTCCTTAGGTCCGAGGACCTATGGAGCCATTTTCCTGCCCTACAATTTTGAGCACGCCAAATTGCATTCCACTTCCTTGATGATTCAAGTATATTTTCTTGGAACTCTTTTGACCTACTTTACTAAACACTCATTGGCACTCATGTTCACTAAAGTGGGGGAAAAATATATAGGCATGAATTTTGATGTAGAGTAGGGAGGAAATTAACCTACAATCACAATTTAAGCCTTTAGAAACAACATTGCAACCCTTTAAAGTCTATCACACCAACTCTTCACAATTTCACTTAGTTTTACTTCTAGGTCTGCAGACCTAGTTTCTTGTGCATATCTTGCAAAACACTTTACAAACCCTCAAGCCAAATGGAATTCTTGATACCCATTAAGGCCTTCAAAAACATATCTTGAAAACTCAATAGGTCACTTTGTACCAACACTTTCAATTCAAGGCTTCTATGTTGTCCCAATAGGTTAATTAGGCCACATTTACAAAGCATCTACCCCTCAATCTTCCTTCCAGTCACCAAACACTATTGGAAAGTCATAACTAGGTTACATGAGCATTAAATCAACAATTATCCTCCAAAGAAATACTCACCAATGCCCCAAAACACAAAACCCTCACTCTTGACAAGTTTCAAGGGGGTTTATTGAAAGTCCAACTTCCCAACGCCTTTGCACTTTATCAATGAATCCAGCATGCTTCATATGTCTTGAACATGCTTAAAAAATCATCAAAATATGTTTCCCCAAGATTTTACAACATTTACCAACCCTTAACCATCAATTTTCATCTAAAACACACACATTTGACAACTAGGGCATCATACAAAATCACTCAACTTGCCTCCCCTGCTCACAAAAGCCATTCAAACACCTTGTGAAATTTCTGCACAAAATTTTAGAACCAACTTCCAACCTTCTTGAGTGCTTTCAAAATGAATTTCAACATTGAGCCACCACTTTCATGGCAAAAACTTAGAAATTTCAATGAGGGTGGCAACCAAAACTCTCCCAAATGCATTTACTACTCTTATTGGCCTACGCCTACATCTGATCCTGCTTTATTAGGACCACTCCACTAAGCCACATTAGATACAATAGGTGCAATGAGCCATTAATTCATTTTATGTCTTCAAAACCCTTAACTTGACTGTACATACCCGCTTGTGATAAAATGTCAATAAAAACTTGAAAACTCAATGAAATCTCTTCACTACAAAGCCAAATTGGAGCTAAAACATATATCTAATAATTTAAAAAGCTTTCAAAATAATAAAATCTTGTACAGAACTATACAATTGCTGGGAGCAGAAAATTTGTAGAGAAAACACAAAAAATTGAGTCTTTTGATTGATTTTCTTCTTCAAGAATGAACAACCAACCTTCCAATCAGCCATACATCATGAATTTAAACTTAAAAAACCCAAGACTCCCCAAAAAACCAACTCAAACCACCTCAACTTACATTTGAACCAACTTGACCGTTGGTATTCCATCATAATGCATTTTGTAACTTTTTTTGTATTTTACAATGACAACATTTTGCAATGTTTGCAATTCTTGACCAACATGACTCTAATAAGCCTAATACACTATAAAATAGTCTAATATGACCTTATTTAATGTCTTCTAGACTCAAAACATCAAAACACCAACTTAAGACCTTATTGAACCAAACTTTACAAAACATGAATTTGGCACTCCTGCACCATAAAACCGGCCTTGAAAATTTTCCAAGTCCCTTAGAAATTGTGTTGTAGCTTGTCCACCTCTGAATACTCCATGCCTCTAACTCCTAAAATCTCTTTCTCCTTGCCACTGATTCAAATAGTTTTGATGTGCATTATGCCTTGAACTAGTAAGCTTGTTGCCACCTTGATAGTATCCTATCCTCACAAACTGACCTATCATCTACCCTCTCAAACTGACCTATCATCTACCCTCTTAGCCTTCTCTCATCAAGAACTAGTGGTAAACTTTCCTTTACATCTATAAACATGCCTTCTTCGTACTTATCTTGGACTGTACCTTTCCTAAGCCATGTTGCATACTTTTATTCATTCATTTTTTCTTGACTCTCAACTTGTTTCCTTTCACTCTTCCTCTACCTCTTTCATGAAGTTCTTTGCCTCAATAATCTCTATCTTATCAATCCCATAAACCACTATTCCATCAGTCTTAGTACCCTCTTTCTTGATAGTATTTGACTGCTCTTCCACCTCCTTCGCAACTAAAGGACAAAACACTATCCCAATCATAATTTCATTATATTTTCCTAACTCATTTTGATCCTTCACAAGGGATTCAACCTTGACCTTCTTTGTCACCAACTTATCAACTCCTTTCTTCAACATTGCATCACTCTTCAAATCCTCAAGCCTTGAAGTGGTTGCACATTCTTCACTTTTTTCTTCCTCTCTTTTCACAAACTCTTTCTTTCCAATCATTATCACTTTTGTTGCCTTATCCTTTCTTTATCATCCTCCTAGAATGGTGTTAGTGTCAAAGGAATACCATCTTTTTCAATCTAATATGTGTTATTCCTTCCATCATAAAGTGATTTCCTATTAAATTGGCATGTCTTCCAAGTAGTAAATGGCAACAATCCATTTGTAAAACATCACAAAGAACCCTATCCTTGTAACCACCAATTTGAAACTCAACTAATGCTTGTTCATTCACCAAAATTGACTGATTATCATTCACCCAGGATGCCTTATAAGGTGTTTCATGAGGAATTCTTTCTAGCTTCAGTTTATCTACCATCTCAATTGACACCATGTTATCAGTAGAACTAGAATCTATCACTACCTTACATACCTTGCCTTTACATTTGCATGTGGTCTTGAAAAATTGTCTTCTTTGAGTCATCTACTTCTCCTTGGATGCTTGAAGTAGTTTTCTTCTCACCATCAATGTTTCCCCAACTTTAGGAGCAGCTATGTGATTAGGAGAATTCACACTTTCACAATCATCCTCATGCACCAACTGATTCCTTCTTTCACCTCCACTTGAAGTAGAGCCTTATCTTTCATGACACTTAAATGTTGGATGCCCAAACTAATTACAATTATAACACCTTCCTAAAAATATATTTCAACTTCTGCCTCCACCATATCTTCCTCTGAAACCTCAGAATCCACCCCTTTGGTCAGCAACTTGTTCATGCACCTTGCTTGAGTTTTCTTGACTTTCTTATGACTACCTTGGAATGGTAAATGTGCATCTTCCTCTTGAATTTCTGCCTCTACCTATTACTTGTGTATCTTGTCTTCTTTTGAGTTTCTCTTTAGCCCTTATTGCCATTTGGTAGCACTTTTCAATTGTCCTTAGATTGTGTAAACTCAACTCATCTTGGATGTTAAACCTTAGTCCATGAAGATATTTAGCCACATTTTCTACATCATCAACCATGTGACCTACTCTTATGCTCAACTTATAAAACTCATTAGTATAATTCTTAACATCCATTTCCCTTTGTTTCAAAGCTTGAAGCTTTTTAGAAATTTGAATTGCATAATCACTTGGAAAAAACTTACCTTTCAATTTAGCTACCATTCTATCCCAAGAAAAAATTCTTGACTTACCTTTTCTTCTCCTTCTATCTTGTTCATAATCTCACCCTACTAGTGCATGCCCCTTCAATTTGGTTTTTGCTATCTTCACCTTTTGTTCATCAGGTACATCCTCACATTCAAAGTAGTTATCTAAGGCTACAATCCAATCTAGAAATTCTTCATAATTAAGTTTTCCCCCATACATAGGAAAATCAATTTTTACCTTATGTTTATCTCCTTTAACTTCCTTCAGTAGCCTTGCCATCTTTTGCTCTTCAGGATCCACTTCTTCTTCTATGTCTTCATACTCTTCATCCTCGTCCTCTTTAGAGTCACTTTCATCACTTACAACCACACCTCTCTTCTAACCTATTTCAACACTTTCCAACCTTGTTTCCAACCTATTTTGTAGTTCTTTCAACTTCCTAATCTCCCTCTTACTTTTCTCTTCCATCTTTTGCATCTTCCTAGCCACATTGTTACCCTTAGGAGGCATCTTGTCTACTTTTCTTCACATCTTCTTTCCCTTCAAAGATCTACACCCTGTGCTATGATACCAACTGATGCAAAGTAGGGAATCAATCAACCTAAAATAACAATTTAGGACTTTAGAAACAACTTTGCAACCCTTTAAAGTCTACCACACCAACTCTTCACAATTTCACCTAGTTTCACTTCTAGGTCTGCAGACCTAGTTTCTTGTGCATATCTTGCAAGACACTTTACAAACCCTCAATCCAAATGGAATTCTTGATACCCATTAAGGCCTTCAACAACATATCTCAAAAACTCAATATGTCACTTTAGACCAACACTTTCAATCCAGGGCTTCTACATTGTCCCAATAGGCCAATTAGGCCACATTTACAAAGCATCTACCCCTCAATCTTCCTTCCAGTCACAAAACACTATTGGATAGTCATGACCAGGTTACATAAGCACTAAATAAATAATTATCCTCTAAATAAATACTCACCAATGCCCCAAAACATAAAACCCTCACTTTTGACAAGTTTCAAGGGGTTTATTGAAAGTCCCACTTCCCAATGTATTTGCAATTTATCAATGCATCCAGCATGCTTTATATGGCCTGTGCATGCTTAAACAATCATCAAAATATTCTTCCTCAATATTTTACAACATTTACCAACCCTTAACCATCAATTTTCATATAAAACACACATTTGACAACTAGGGCATCATACCAAATCACTCAACTTGCCTCCCTTGCTCACAAAAGCCATTAAAACACCTTGTAAAATGTCTACACAAACTTTTAGAACCAACTTCCAACCTTCTTGAGTGCTTTCAAAATGAATTTCAACATTGAGCCACCACTTTCATGGCAAAAACTCAAAAATTTCAATGAGGGTAACAACCAAAACTCTCCCAAACGCATTCCCTACTCTTATTTTCCCACTCCTACATCTGATCCTACTTTATTGGGACCAATCCACTGAGCCACAGTAGATACAATAGGTGGAATGAGCCATTAGTTCATTTTATGTCTTCAAAACCCTTAACATGACTGTACATACCCACCTATGATAAAATGCCAATAAAAACTTGAAAAATAAATGAAATATCCTCACTCCAAATCCAAATTGTAGATAACACACATACCTAACAATTTCAAAATATTTTAGAACAATAAACTCTTATACGGAACCATAAGTTGTTGGGAGCAACAAATTTGCAGAGAAAACACAGAAAATTGAGTCTTTTGATTGATTTTCTTCTTCAAGAATGAGCAACCAACCTTTCAATCAGCCATACACCATGAATTTAAACTTAACACACCCAATACTCCCCAAAAAACCAACTCAAACCACCTCAACTTCCATTTGAACCAACTTGACCGTTGGTATTCCATCATAATGCATTTTGCAACTTTTTTTTGTATTTTACAATGACAACATTTTGCAATATTTGCAATTCTTGACTCCAATAAGCCTAATACAATATAAAATGGTCTAATATTACCTTATTTAATTTCTTCTAGACTCAAAACATCAAAACACCAACTTAAGACCTTATTGAACCAAACTTTACAAAACAAGAATTTGGTGCTCCTGCACCAAATTTGCACCCCCCTTGCAAGATCCCCTTTTACATCCTTCACCTTAGAAAAATCAAACCTGAAAATGTAATTCCACATCTTCCATCTGGACGCCATCCACTTGGTGATAATCTATAGTGTTGATGGGGCAATTTCTATTGGGGACACATGTGTTGCGTGTAGGCATTTGCATGGTACACTGCCATCCTCATAGAATTCCTGCCTCTAGAATCTATAGAGGTGTTACGCTCACCATTGGGGCTGAAGTGTAATGTATCTATACCCTTAAACCGATATTTGAATGGCTCTTTCCCTCCTAATTCACTCAGAAATGGCTATCTCTCATTCTCATTGATCCCTCTACACACTTTGGATATTCTTGAAGACAATTCTCATATCCTCTCACATGTTTTGGCTACTTGCTATACTATTGGATTTATAATCCCAACATCACAACATTCTTCACATCTACCATATAATTTGCAACTTGGTGTCTTCTGAGACTCCCTTTGGTGTCGCTACGGCCACACCAACTTTACCACAATTGTAAGATTGCATTCCTCTCTCATTAGCCTTGAGTGCCTTGGGTTGAGGGTGGTATTGTTCATTTACTATTGCATTGTTGTTGGATTTGATTAGCATAGTGCTTCTTGTAGTATTCAACATTCTCTCTTTCAATTTCTTTATCGCTTTTCCATACTCTATCTATCTGGTTGTTCGTGGAGGTAGAAACACCAAAATGGGGTTTTGACTACAACAAGCCCTAAAATAGCCCCAACATTTTTACCTGCTTTGTTGTGTGTAGTACTTCATTCATGTGGAGCTTGTGGGAGAACTAAACCTATCATGAGTTCTACTTTCTACCACCTTTCTCATTCTTTTCACTTCTTATAGCATCTCTCTTAATATTTCATTCTTTCTATTATTTCCTACTTTTATTATCACCTCAAACTTCAATAGCTAAGCCATTAGTAGATTTCTAGTACTTATGACTATCCTTTTTCATTGTCTGTCTATATGGACGATAGCGCACCTATGAGACACCAACACATCGTACTGTCATCCTTGTTGTGTGTTGTTGTCCTCTGATAGGGAGCTAACATAGTTATAGTTTGGGTTCCAGAAACCTACTCACTTAGCCCAAACATAACTTTTGGGTCAGTAGATCGATAGAAGCACTGAGAGCACTCTTCATTATCTAATCTTAGCATCAATCACTATCCTAAAACATTTGTACAACTTGAGGTAGATTAGGGTAGCCTTCAACTCTCAACTCTCCGTGACCTAAAGCCGCTAAGTGGTTAGTCCCCCTCCTCTACACTTGGTGACACAGAAAATCAAAAAATCAAGAAAATAGTAGACAAAAATAATTTGTCCAATAGTGAAAACCACTTTAGTAGTGCTTTGGATAAGTACCATGGTGAAAATCTAGCAAACAGGCGCCATGTGTAGTCAATCTTCGCTCCATCATCTACCATCATTCTATCTAGTTTTCCACTTTCCATCCATAATAAATTTCATGTCTTTGTTTTATCACATTGTCCATAATAATGCTTTTTTGTCCTTCCCATAGTTTGGAATGATTGAAATTTTGTGTCTTTTTTCTTCCTTTCATATCCACCTACAATAAAGTTCATCCCATTCCATCCCTAATAAATTGGTTCTATACCCAATTGGGGGAAATTCCTTAATCTACATCTTCATTGGATCCTACACTAAATGTTGGAGGTCATTATATTAAAAATCAAAAAAAAAAAACTCAAAAATATAAAAAACCAAAGCATGTCAAAAAATTTAAAAAATCATAAAACTTAAAAAAAATATAAAAAATCAAAAAACATCCAAATAACCTGCAAAAATTCCAAAAACAAAGTTAGAGTCAGTCATATCAGTCCAAGTCTAGTTGAACTACATTGCCTCTACATGTATAACATAGGCAAGGCCATTAGTCAATGAGCCCCTATGGCACTAGGTCAGTCCTTTAGGGTTTTTTGAATAAAATCAATCATGAGTTAGTTCACACTCAATAAAACAAAGTCAAGTCCAATCAAACTACAAGGTCTCTATGCTTTGTTATGTAGGCAAGGCCATCTGTCGATGAGCCCTCGAGGCACTAGGTCCATCCTTTAGGGTTTGTTGAATAAAATCAATCATGAGATAGTTCATACTCAATAAAAAAAAGTCAAGTCCAATCAAACTACAAGGTCTTTGTGCATTGTTACGTAGGCAAGGCCATTTGTCGATGAGCTCATGAGGCCTTAGGTCAATCCTTTAGGGTTTTTCGATTCAATCACTACTCATGTCTCAATAAATATGACATTGTCATCAGACACAAACAGTCATCAAAACCTCAAACAAAATCACAAATCAACAAGACAAGCTATCCAACTAGTCTTCCAGTCAAATAATTCAATTACCTAATCATTCAAACCTTAAATCGACATCAAAACAATAAACTCATGTCCATTTGTCTTATATAGGATGTGTCCTTCCTAAAACCAGACATTATCAACTCTATCATTTGCCTTATATAGGTGGTTACATTATCAAAACTAGACTTGAAATCTTATACATGTTTTCTCTCTTGAAACCAAGCATTGTCAAACAATCAACCTTTTAACCAATTAGTCAATCAAACATCAGCAAACAATTTGAATGGTTGTTGACTTTGTTGGTCTAATTTGACTTATCTTTTGATGTGTCCTTTGGTTCATGTTACTAGCTACCTCAAGGATGTCCCATGAAGGATTTAGAGGAGAAATGGTCTCTCATGACATGTTTTTCTTTGATTGTTGCATGTGGATTGTCTTCACAAAAAGACTGGGGCAACTTTGCTCCTAGTATGAATCGTGGCATTCTTTGCTTATTGACTATCTATTTTATCACAAGTGGATAACTTTTCACACCTTTTTCTATGTCATATCATGGTGTTTATTGTCCATTTTCCATTATTTTTTCATCCAATGATGATTAATGCAAAGCTTGATATAGAAAAATAGTAATCTTTTATTGTCTCCACTAACTCCATGCTAAAATGTCTTCTAGTCCCATCATGATGGCATCTAATGACACAAAAAAACATATAGATATCATGCATACATAATCATGTTAGAGCATCATAAGAATAATAATACATGCATACTAGTCAAATATATTACATCAGAAAATACAAAAATATAGATCACATATATGCATTTCACATATGCATTCAACATCATAATCATCTCATATCATCATGCATCCATATAGCATTAAACTTCAATACATATCATTGCATAAACATAATCATTGCATATACATATCAATCTGTGCTTATACATTACATAATATATCATATTTAGAAGATCATTGCACATCCATATCATTTCATAATCATAATCCATTATCATAAATCACATTGCATGTACATTGCATTTGCATCATATAGAAATAAATCATACATAAAATCACATTCATAATCCACAATAAACATTGCATAGCATGGCATCCATAAATCAAAATCCATGATAACATAACATCATAACATAATAAATTAATAGACCATCATATAGGAATCATATATATGCATAAACCATACATTATTCATCCATAGTGCATCAACCCATAGAATCATCTCATCAACATATAAAATGCATAGACATCATAAAGCATAATAATCCATTACATGCCATCATAAATGCATAACATAGCAATACATATCATATAATCGCCTCCAAAACCATGCACCATATATATAAAGTTCCTAGTACAAAATCATGATATCCCCTAAAATGGAGCTCATAGGCTCGAAGGTCAAAAATATAAGTGTCAAAATACAACATCAAAATATGCTCTAGCTAGAGCTACCTTGATCCTGTGAAGGTGATGGTCATGGTGAGGCCTGATGGTCTTATCTATCCTTTGGCTATGATGACCTTGATGATCTATGCTCTAATGGAGGTAGATAACCATCTGGAGTGTGACCTGCTATGAGATCTACTCATAACCTCTGTGAAGCTCAACTCTCTCTATTCAGGTGGCACTACTTTCTCATTAAAATATCTATAATACTACTACCCTTATCTGATCTCCAAAGCTCCCTGGCCATGTCTATAGTCGAGCCACTAGGAGTAACCATAAATTCCACACATAGTTTATCAGCCTGTTGTTGACCAATCATTGGTGCATCCCTCTCTATCCTAAGGGTGCCCACCTCCACCTCCAAGGCATATATCCTAGCATTCATGACATCTATCTGCACTTATAGATCCGCTATCCTCTGGTACACAGATCCATCCCCATATCTGATCAACACCTCCTCTAGCCCCTCTCCAATATCCTCACCCATCTCAATCCACTCTCAGAAGACCTGCTCTACCTCTCCCATCTCCTCCTCCTAACGCTCCTATCGCTCCTCCTCCATCTCCTGCTCTCCTCTCCCATAACCACCTCTTGTTTTCCAATATTTGAAAGAGGTCCCTCATCTACATGCTCCTCCTCCTCTTGCTCTGGTTGCTCCCTAATCAGTGAGAGGTGTCTCACCACTCTCTGCCTCCTCGCCCTCCTCTGCCTCCTCATCCATCCCTTCCATCATCACACCTTCCTCCATCTCATCCTTCATCTCCCCTTCATCTTCATACCTTGAATCAACCTCGTGGTCCCCTACCTCAACACTCTACCAACGCCAATTGGTCTAGATCTATCAATGGGTTAGGAACGATTATCAGGAAAAATGCTCGCATCTACATCTCCATCCCTCCAACCCCACTACATAGGTTGCAATGCATCTATACCCTACTCAACTATCACCACTAGTATCAACTGCCCCCACTGACCAATCTCTTGTGAGGACCATGCAAATTCTATTGTCCCAACTGGTACACCCTGACACTCCCTAAACTGTGTTTGCACCCACTCTAGTAGGTACATCTCTACGATATGTTGTGATTGGACTATCCATCCAATCAAGTACCTAAGATGTCGGCACCATGGTAAGTGATTATCTTCATGAGCCCATGACTAACAATCTCTATAGGGATTCCATATGAAACTAACAAGCAAGTCAATGGCATGGAGCCAATATCCCACATCTCTTATGTGAGTTTGTGTAACTACCCCATCATACAAGTATAAATAAGGTTTTCCATCCCCCAACTATCTTCCCACTGGTGGGCGAAACACGACAATGTGCTCCCAAGCCCATATAATCGATAGTGTCATGCCATAGCTGATCGAATGAGCTCCTTTGTAGAAAATTTCATGTAACTAAAAGTATATCATGGCAAGCAAGAAGTGTCCCCATGCATAAATTTTTCCCATAGCCATCATCCCCATTAGCATCTTTCCTCATCCAATCAGAAACACATGTCCTCATCGGTCTAGAATGATGATCCCGACGATGAGTGTATGCAATATGTAATCCCATCACTTATACCCCTCTACTAGGACCTCCCATCTAATCTCATACTCTGCAACACCTAGCTCCATGATGTCCTCATGCCCATACTACTCCTCAATCACTCAGTACCTATGCTTTCAATCACAGCTCACTCATGCTTCGTAGATAGGAAGTCTTAGAATCCGATAGACATCCTCGAGTATCACTGTCACCTCCCCTGTCGACAAGTGGAAGGAGATCATCTTGGAATACCATCTCTCAGCAAGTGCAATTATTAGTCCCCTATTCACCCTAATCATGGTCATGAATGTCACATAATACAAACCTAGGTGAAGAAGGTGATGTCTCTCAATGTTAGATAACTACTCTTGCAATCTAAATGTAGATGATTGCAACTCTCAAGTATAGATCGGGTCAAAACCAACTTTTAGGCACAAGAAAAAGCATTGTATCAATTAAAAACCCTAGTCAAACCTATTGTACCTCAATTGCAAAAGAAATTTCATCCTAAATTAGAGCACAACTTGAATCAGGCAATTGTGTCACATTGCTAAACATAGGTTTTTCACATAACAAATGTGTCACACATTTTGCATATGCGGTGCACTATCACATTTGTGTCACACGCCTCAACATATGTGTCACTTGGGGCATTTTTGGTTAACCCCTAAACACTTGCATGCCACAATTTCACATGTTTCATTTTACCATGCACATGCAATTCACATTTGCTTTTGCATCATTCTATTGGAACTTATAAATTTTTCCTAATTTTACCAACTTCATAAGCCTTAAACCCTAAAATCCATTGGGAGGAGCCTCAATCCTTAATTTATTCATCAAAATTTCCTTGTTAATATTCTCATTGTCTCATTTTCCTGAACTTGGTCATTGTGAAAAGGGGAGAAAACAATTCTTCTTGCTCTAATTGACATTGAAAAACCAAGGATAAGAGGGCTCAAGAGAGCTTCAAGGGTTAGAAAATTGTTTAATCTTTCCAAATAGGATGATCACATAAATATTACACCCATGTTACCCCTTGTGTATTCATCCAAATATATGAATTGGCCTAATACTGCACCCCCACAAGGGTATGTAGTCTCCCTGGATATGTTGTGGAAGGCTTAAGGGGGCATAAGAAGTAGTATGAGACCTCACCACAATATCATGGTAGTTAGTAGGGACATGTACAAGATAGCGGTAAGCATCCACTCAACCATTAAAGCAAACCACAACCCCGCAACAAGTACTCCATGACATAAAATGTGATGTGCGGGGTATCAGTAAGAGGTCACTTAACTATTTTGTAACCCTTAGCCCCATGAAAAGAAAACAATGACATTAAATGATACATGTAATATAATGGATGAATAAAAGGTGAAAATTATATGACCTCGTGATAGTCTTGATATGACATGGCAGGACAATGATATAGGTTGGCAAGGCAATTACGTTGAATGTAGTATTAATTGCATGACTTATCTTGGACCATTTGATCTTCTAAGATTAAGGGTGCACATTCAAACTCACTTGTAATGATATATTATGAAATTTTAATTACAAGTTGACATTAATGGAAAAGTGACTAAGTTCAAAGATTAATATATTTCAAATTGGGTACCATCCTAATCATTCACAGAAAACTAAAGTGATTGGAGGTGAAAGAATTCAAAGTATAGGTTCTTCAACTGTTGGTTGGATGGATAAGTGCATCTATTCCTTTCTCATAACAAGTGTTTGAATAACTATTTTCAGAATAATTCAACAAGTAAAAGGTTTAAAAAACCCTATTGGAAGCATAATTTACATCATGCCACCTAAAAAGAATGAGCTTGTAAGTAAGAAAGGGGAATCCTCAACTCCCAAAACAAGGAAAAGACAACTTCAATAGTCCATTTTAGATATATTACCAAAATAAATAGATAATGGATATAAGAAGGTATTTAGGGATGAATCCCATGGATGCAGAGATGTGGTTATTCCCATCTTAAGGTGGGACTTGTTTTGGCACTTCTATGAAAAAGAGATGCTAAAATACTAGTCTCAAACCGTTGGACTCTAGACATGGACAAGTTAGTGGTCCCCAATGTCTTTGTGGATGTTGAGATTATTAGATAGTTGACACAACATTATCATTTGGCCACAAGGACTATGAGAATACTCGATGGTTCGCCATTGGTGGTACTAACTAAGTCAGCAATCATATAATGTTTCATGTTGAGCAAACAAGCTCTCACTAAAGTTGAATTACAAAAAAGTGAAGAAGATTATAACATATTGAGGAAAACCTATAGAAGTGATGAGCTCCCAATGTACATGAAGAAGGGTGCAAATAACAGAAAGATACCTATCTCCCTGTCTTGCAATGAACCATTTACAGTAGATGACTTTCAAGTGTATTTTAAAAGGAAACACTTTGTGTTGTGCCAAATACTTGGAATAGATGCTTAAGAAAAGATGTCAGTCAGTCTCATGATGATGGCAATGAGGATTTAGAACCCAAAAATAAACATTGAATTTTATTTTTCTTTAGTGATTGAGAAGGGGTTGCATGAAGGACTTTTACAAGTGGTAGAAAACAAAGCTCCAATCACTTTTAGGTGCTATTCTTTATTGTTCCATTTGATTTTATATCAAAATAGGGATAAGTGGACCCGAAGGATGAACTTGGGAATGCTTGATCAACAAGGTAATATGATGCCTATGTAGTTTTGGTGCTACCTTTGGGATAGCAGATGTTGAAATAAGAGAATTATTGAGACCTTTGGAATTGAAACCAAAGCAAGGACACACACACAACTTTCGTGAATGGTTTTTCTTATTTGACCATACAGTGACAAGAATCTATGGATGCCCTCAAGCTCCACACATCTTTCCTAAGTTTTTTCTCTATGTTTGGCCTTTTGGGAATTCATGTGGTAGATATTGTGGATGGAGAAAGATGCCATTAAGAAACAGAAGAAGGGCACATTTTTCCTAACTTAACTGTGTGTGGAGAGCTTTTTTTTTGTTCTAAAACTCTTGAGGAGTTACAAGACTATTTAAAAGGAAGGTATTCTTTAAAGTCTAAGTTAGAAAGGGTTTTTGACCCTAAAGGACATGTGAATTTTTTAAGGCAAATTATTCTTACTAAAGAAGGGATTACCCGTGAAGTAGACTATAATGAGGATGTAATAAGAAACTGTGTCACATCTCAAGAAGTGTTCTAAAGGAATAGGAAATAGGAAATCCTAATGAAATTGGAAGAAGAAAAGAAGAAAAGAGATTTTTTTTTTTGGGATTCTATGTGGAAGAGGTAAATCCTCATATTTGAATTAATGATTGAAAATTTTGAATGGTTATATGGTAAATCAATAGTGGAACTTGAAAGCTAGTCTCCAAAGCCCACCAAGTTTCCAATTAAAAAACCAAGTAAAGTTGTGATTTCAAAGCCCCCTCTAGATACAACTTCAGTGCAGTATGATTCACTAGATTTACCTCCAAAACAACTAGGGTCCAAAAGACAAAGGATAAATGATTTGACCCCCTTGGTATCATATGAAATGATTGAATAGGTAGGGGATACAGAGCAAGTTGCTAGTGTACTAAGGCACATAAGGATGATATCGAGGTCGATCAACCACTCCCTAAACATGAAACTAAGGCTCATAGGCCTAAAGCAAGGGTGGATGTACATTTGCATAATGAGTAGGAAATGTATGAAGATGAGAGATTAATTGCTTCTCTTAGATTTGTGGAAGATGAATTTGTCAAAACTCCTGAATTTAAAGATTTATGGGTAAAAATGAAGATGAAGGAATTTGAAGAGAGAATCCAGATTAATAAAATGGGAGAAAATGAATCTCAACATGACAAAATCATTGCACAAACTTTCAATAAACTCATAATAATGAAATAGATATTATCCCACAAGAGGCTAGAGAGATGGTATTAAAAAGCAACATGTTGATCATCCCTAGGATGGAGCTAAAGAATTTTTTTTTCTTGATCAAGTGAGGAATCAAGAATATTCTATGTTAGTTTTTTAATTTAATTTAGAAGGGATGAGTGGTACAGGATACAACCCTAATATTGAAACCTTGGACTTTTGGGTGAAGTAGAAAAATATAGAAAAGTCAAGGCTATTAGATGTTGTGCAGGAGATGAGAGGGGTTTTCATGGTCAAAACACTTAAGGATACTTTAGCATTAGAGGAAGCCACTATGAAAACGCACTCAACCATGTTCACCAGAGCTGTTGTTAAGGTTTTGGAGCTTAGGTTGGTATAATATGAGAAAGCACAAACTAACATGAATGATGAGGTGAAAAAATTATTTATAAAATGTAAAGTTAAAACAACAATTGAAGGGAGCTAGTTCCTCTCAAAGCATAAAGATGGTAATCTACCAACCCCCCATAGTTTAGAAGATTGATCCAAATGTAGTATCTATTGATAAAGTAAAAGGCTTGGAGCAACAAATTGAGAATTTGAAAAAGCTCAATGATGACACTAGAGAAGGGGTGAAAGGTCAAATATTTAATATATTGGAAAAGGTCTTGGAACATACGGTTAAGATAATTGTAGATAAGTTGTTAGTGTAATTAATATTTAATTACACTTGCATAACTTTACTTAGGTAATATTTTAATTCCTAGGTTTATTATTCTCATCCTTATCTTGTTGAGCTATCTTGTTGCTCAAGATAATATTAGGGTTATGCATACTTTGCTTTTATAAAGCAAATCATTCTCATGTAATTATGAATTTCTGAATAATATTATTTTGCACATCTTCATCCAAAGCTTTTCTTTTTCTATTTTTCTCTTCTGTGGAAGGATTTTTTGGTTTGCATGTCTAATCTTGGTTTCTAACATGGTAGCAGAGCCTTGATTTGCAGCCCCTTCTTAGCTTTTTGGAGAAATACATTGCAGAGCATGTTCAGGGTTCCTTGATGGTTTCATTCCTTGAGCATATTCATGCAGCATCTTAGATCAAATCAGGGTTTTCCATTGGATTCAGAGCGTTGGAAAAGGTCAGAAATGACTTTTACTTCACTGATTTTGGTCATCGTTGAAGAAATTTGTTAGGGTTTCAAGTTTGGTGATTTTTCTGAGAGATGTGGGGGTCGCCTAATTTTTGGGACACTTTGGGCCAAAACAAACCTCGCCATTGGATTCACAGTGCCCAAAAACCCCTATTTTCATTTAAAACTCGTCCAATTTGGACATTGTCGATTGGGAGGCAAAAAAAATTTGCTTGAGGGCCGTAGGCCCTAGGGCATGCTTCACAAGGCTCAGAAATTGAGAAAAATTCAAAAAAAATTAAAAAATAAAAAAATTCCAAAGGTTTTTCAGCACCTCCTGTTTCAAATGGAATGCGCCACCTGATCACCACCAGGCAGCCACCAACCACCCAACAGTGACCAGGTGACACCACTGGTCCGCTGCTTCCTGTGTTCAGCCCCTGAGGGCTTCTTCTAAGCTAGCCGCGGTCATATTAGAACCAAGAGTTGAGACCAAGCCCTCGTCAGCTATTCGCAACACCCGCCCTGATCACATGGGTGTTCAGGGGCTCCGTGCCTAAGAGCCTGCCGCTAGCTCCCTAGTCTGCCCAGGTGACTAGAGGCTTTAGTTTTTAGCCCCTAAGGGTTGTAGAGGACCTTATCGGGCAATTTTGGAGCACATTCATGGAATCGGGTATAACTTTTGCATACGACATTATTTTTTTGCAAATGAGATATCGTCAGAAAGTTGGTTCCAAGATCTACGCAATAGTGTAGGCGTGATTTTTTGGTTTTGCTTTTTTTATGCCTTTTTCAGCCTCAAAAGTCGCATGTTGCTATTTTCACTTTGGGAGACATATCTTTTGACTCGCTTATCCATTTTTTGCCATTCTTGCGGAGTTGAAAAGTTGTTTCAGTCCTCTACATAGATCTGAGGTCTATTTTTATTTTCTGTTTATGCATGTTTTCATTCTCTCCTTTTACAATCATTGGGTTATTGTAATAAATGAACTAAGATAAAGTTCCATCAAGGGGGTTTCTTGCATAATAATCTGATTAGAGTGTGCATGCACTTTGATCTTCATCCTATTTTGATGACAACTCGCATGGGTTATATTTGGTTTCTTAGTTTATTTTGGTCACATTCTTGCTCTTACTTGACACATATCAGATTCACATCGGTTCACACTTCTGATTATGAGTTTATGGCTATTGATTCGCATTGGTTCAGATCCTTCTCAGTTTGAAGGCCATGTTTTTATGGTTAATATTCTAGATTCTTTATGGTACTTGTTCCCATGAAAGATTTTTAGTCTCAGTTTGGCATCAACATCAAGATACATGGTTTCCAGATTCTATCATCATTTCATCTATTGTTGCTTCACAGATTCCAAGGTTCTTCTAGTTTGTGAGTTTTCTAGTGTTCCGTGGCATCGGGTCTGTTGTCGCATTATTATGATTCTATTTTTGGTTTCTTATAGACAAAAGTATCTTTCCTTGCTTTTTGGATTGCGGTTCTAGTGTTACTCCATAGTGTTCTTCCAGTGCTTCTTTGCAACAGTCATCTCATCGTAGAGGGGTTTTGTCCCAATGGGTTTTCCTTTTCTACCTCATTATTGCATTTGTGCATGGGTATCTGATCAAGCCTTGTTTTCGGGACCCATTCATGCTTTCTTGCATTCATCTTAGTTTTAGGTGCATGCTTTTTTAGTCTCCCTAAGTTGCACTTATGGGGGGGTGTTAGTGTAATTAATATTTAATTAAACTTGCATAACTTTACTTAGGTAATATTTTAATTCTTAGGTTTATTATTCTCATCCTTATCTTGTTGAGCTATCTTGTTGCTCAAGATAAGATTAGGGTTATGCATACTTTTCTTTTATAAATCAAATCATTCTCATGTAATTATGAATTCCTAAATAATATTATTTTGCACATCTTCATGCAAAGCTTTTCTTTTTCTATTTTTCTCTTATGTGGAAGGCTTTTCTGGTTTGCATGTCTGATCTTGGTTTCTAACATAAGCTAAAAGATGTGTATGAGTGTTATGTTTCTTCATCTCAATCACTTGAGTAGCTAAAAGCTCATATACCAATTTTAGATCCTTTATTCAAAACGTGGTAACTTATTCATCATACCTTGATACATTGTACAAAGCTCTACAAAGAAGCGTGGATGCCCTTGTGGTCCTAAAACCTACTGAGAAAATGGTGAAAATGGTCATTGATGAATTTCAATATATATCTAGGAAAATCAGAAGATCAAGACAAGAATGGAGTCTTTTCACACACTTAAGCAGTGGTTTGAGGAAAATATTTTAGGGGATGACGGCCATCTCAAATATTTCAATGATAGGAAGAATGAGTTCAACCAAATAGTTCCCAATTGTATCACTCATTTGTAGAAGAACTAGGAGGTAAATGTTCATAGCTTCAATTTGATCATGGATGGGATGATTCCATAGGACTCGGGTTATTCAAAATTTATCACATAAGCCTAAGGACTATTGGAAAATAGGTGGAGGAATCGCTTGGAAAATATGCCACAAATCCTAGAATACAAATGGCCTAATGATTACACAGTGTTCCAATGGGAGAAAAAATACTTGGCTCCCCTTGAAGAATAGGTCTTGTATCAAAGTATTGTGAAGTGCCAAGCCTTATGTTCATTATCATGAAGAAAATGTGAGGCATGTTAGAAGTTCTCTAGTAAATTGAAATATCAAGAATCCTTGCCTTTGAGGCCTATGCAAATTGAGGAACCCTTTCATCAATGGGGTATAGACTTCATAGGTGAAATAACAAATAAATCAAGTGGAGGACATAGATGGATTCTTGTTGCCATTGACTACTTCACTAAATGGATTGAAGTAGTCCCAACCAAACAAGCTACTAGAAAAGTGGTGATCAATTTCTTCTTGGAAAACATCATTACTAGGTTTGGGGTTCATGTTAAGATAATCACAGATAATGAGATGTGTTTTAGATTTGATGAGTTCAAGAAATTTTGTGATTCTTATGGCATAGTGATCTCATATGCTTCTTTGTATCACCCTCAAGCTAATGGCCAAGTTGAATCTAGCAATAAAAGCATTATGAAAATAATCAAAAGAATGCTTGACAACAACAAGAGGTCTTAGGTTTCAAAACTGAAGTTAGCATTATGGGCAGGCAGGATTACAATGAAGAAGGCTATTGCAAAATTTCCTTTTGAATTAGTTTATGGAGCGCAAGCCAGGATACCAATGCATAACCTTCTACCAGTTTATAAATTCATTTTGCAATAATACATGGACATAATTGAACCTATGGAGGAAAGGATGAAACAAATAGCAAAATTAGATGATATTAGATCTTAGGCACAAAATAAAATGGGAAAATATAGCTGCAAATGAAATATTTGTTTGAAAAAAA
The DNA here is from genome assembly GCA_007258455.2 of Sequoia sempervirens. Lineage (NCBI taxonomy): Eukaryota > Viridiplantae > Streptophyta > Pinopsida > Cupressales > Cupressaceae > Sequoia > Sequoia sempervirens. The sequence goes on from VDFB02193867.1 coordinate 412,418,164, forward strand.
GGCCAAGGATAGAAAGTTTTAGATAGATGATATGGTTCTCATGTGGAATGCTCAAAGTCAAGATAAAGGAAATCATGGAAAGTTTGAAGCCCTGTGGTTAGGTCCATTCGTTATCATAGGAAAATGTGGAGAAGACTCATATTATTTGTAGAATATAGTTGGTGAAGATCAGGAATTGCTAGTGCATGGATAATTCTTGAAATACTTATTTTCTTAAAAATAAGATCAATTCCATGCACGGTAGTTTATGTCTCTCCCCTTTTTCTTTGTTTTTTGGTCTACATACTAGAGACTATTTATGGATTTTTGCAATGTATGATAGCCATTCCTCCCCAACTGGAGCCGATGTTGGAACTTATAATATTTTCCTGATTTTACCAACTTGATAAGCCTTAAACCCTAAAATCCATTGGGAGGAGCCTCGATACTTATATTATTCATCAAAATTTCCTTATTAATATTCTCATTATGTCATTTTCTTGAACTTGGTCATTGTGGAAAGGGGAGAAATAATTCTTCTTGGTCTAACTAACACTGAAAAACCAAGGATAATAGGGCTCAAGAGAGCTTTGAGGGTTAGAAAATTGTTCAATCAATCCAAACAGGATGATCTTAGAAATAATACACCCATTTTACTCCTTATGTTTTCATCCAAATATATGAATTGGCCTAATACCACACACCCATAGGGGTATGTAGTCTCCTTGGATATGTTGTGGCGGACTTGCAGGGGTGTAGGAAGCAGTATGAGTCTTCACCATAATACCACAATAGTCAGTAGGGGCATGCACAAGATAGCGATAAGCATCCACTCAATCATTAAAGAAAACCACAACCCCGCAGTGAGTACTCCATGGCACAAAATGTGATGTGCAAGGTAGTGCTAAGAGGTCACTTAACTATTTAGTAACCCTCATCCCTACGACAAGCACACAATGACATTACATGATACGTGCAATATAATGGATGAGTAAAAGGTGAAAAGCATATGACACTACTACCACATGACGATCTTGATATGACATGGTGGGACTATGGTACAAGTTGGCAAGGAATTTACGTTGAATGTAGTATTAATTGCATGTCTTATCTTGGACCATTTGATGTTCTAAGATTAAGGGTGCACATTCAAACTCACTTGTAATGATATATTATGAAATTTTCAGCATGAGTTGACATTAATGGCGAAGTGACTAAGTTCAAAGATTAATATATTTTGAATTGGGTGCCATTCTAATCATTCACAAAAAACCAGAGCGATTGAAGGTGAAAAAATTCAAAGTATATGCTCTTCAGATGCTAGTTGGATGGGTAAGTGCATATGTTCCTTTCTCATAAAAAGTGCATAAGTGTTTGAATCACAAATTTCAAAATAATTCAACAAGTAAAAGGTTTAAAAAACCCTAGTGGCGGCATAATATACATCATACCACATAAAAAGAATGAGCCTGTAAGTAAGAAAGGGGAATCCTCAGCTCCCAAAACAAGGAAAAGACCACTTCAACAATCCATTTTAGATATATTATCAAAACTAGTAGATAATGGCTATAAGAAGGTATTTAGGGATGAAGCCCATGGATTTAGAGAGGTGGTTATTCCCATCTTAGGATGGGACTTGTTTTGGTACTTCTATGACAAAAGAGATGTTGAAATCCTAGTCTCAAATGCTTAGACCCTAGAATTGGGCAAGTTAGTGGTCCCCAATGTCTTTTTGGATGTTGAGCTTATTGGACTATTGGCACAACATTATAATATGACCACAAGGACTATGAGAATGCCTGATGGTTCACCACTAATGGTACTAACTAAGTCAGTAATCATAGAATGTTTTATGTTGATAAAACAAGCTCTCACTAAAGTTGAATTACAAAAAAGTGAAGAAGATTATAATAGATTGAGGAAAACATATAGAAGTAATGAGCTCCTAATGTACATGAAGAAGGGTGCAAATAACAAAAGGATACCTATCTCCCCATCTTGCAATGAACCATTTGTAGTAGATGAATTTCAAGTGAATTTTAAAAGGACACACTTTGTGTTTTTCCAAATACTTGGAATAGATGCTCAGTACATGATGCTAGTCATTCTCATGATGAGGGCAATGAGGATTCAAAACCTAGAGGTAAACATTCAATTTGATTGAAATCTCGACCTTTTGGGTGAAGCAAAAAAATACAAAAAGCCATGGCTATTAGATGTTGTGCAGGAGATGAGAGGGTTTGCCATGGTCAAAACACTTAAGGATACTTCAACATTAGAGGCAGTCACTATGAAAATGCACTCAACCATGTTCACCCAAGCTGTTGTTAAGGGTTTAAAGCTTAGGTTGGTAGAATATGAGAAAGCATAAACTAACATGAATGGTGAGGTGAAAAAATTATTTATGGAAAATGTAAAGTTAAAACAATAGTTGAAAGGAGCTAGCTCCTCTCAAAGAATAGAGATGGTAATCTACCAGCCCCCCATAGTTCAGAAGATTGGTGTAGATGTAGTCTATATTGATCAAGTAAAAGGCTTGGAGCAAGAGATTGAGAATTTGAGAAAACTCAATAATGACATCAGAGAAGGGGTGAAAGGTTGAATCTTTAATATATTGGAAAAGGTCTTTGAACATAGGATTAGAATAATTGTGGATAAGCTAGGAAATGTGTATGAGTGTTATGTTTCTTTGTCTCAAGCACTTGAGCAGTTGAAAGCTCATGTATCGATTTTAGACCCTTTATTCAAAAAGTGGCAGCCTATTCATCATACCTTGATACATTGTGCAAAGTTATACAAAAAATTGTGGATGCCCCTATGGCCATGAAACCTACTAAGAAAATGGTGAAAATGGCCATTGATTAATTTCAATATATATCTAGGGAAAATTAGAAGATCAAGACAAGAATGGAGTCTTTTCACACACTTAAGTAGTAGTTTGTGCCAAAAAATTTAGGGGATGATGGTCATCTAAAATATTTCAATGACTGGAAGAATGAGTTCAACCAAATAGTTCCCAATTGTATCACTCATTTGCAGAAGGAATAGCTTCAATTTAATCCCAAATGGGTTGATTGTGTTAGACTCAGGTTATTCAAAATTCATCATAGAAGCCTGAGGACTATTGGACAATAGGTGGAGGAATCACTTGTAAAATATGCTACAAATCTAGGAATAAAAATGGCCTAATGATTACACAATGTTCCAATGGGAGCAAAAATACTTGGCTCCCCTTGAAGAATAGGTCTTGTTTCAAAGTGTTGCGATGTGTCAAGCCTTATGTTCATTATCATGAAGAGGGGACCTTGCCAGATGATTCCAGTGATCACGAGTGCCTCATGACTATTAATAGACTTTGGATGTGCTACAAGTACTTTGGACCTTCAGTGTTAAAATGTTGTTATTTTTCTGTTTTATCTTAAATTAATTGTACTTATGTAAATCATGGGTAAACAAAATATAATCAATACTTTTTAGTTTATGCATATGGGTGGGTAATGAAAGGTTGTTTGAAAATGTAATGGTTTGAAGCTTGTCGCTTCCATCAGTCACTAATAAGAGGGAAACCAAGACAATAGAAAAATGGGGGATAAATTATTTTTGGAGAAAAGCCATATATTGTAAAGAAATTTGAAGTGAAGTAATGGAAATGAAGCTATAATTTGGTGACTGAATTCTAGTTTTCAATTGTTTTTTGAATTTGTTGATAATGATTATCTTGTTGTCTCCATTTTAATGTTTCCTTGTTATTTAAATCAATATATATCAAGTGTATATTTGATTTATCAAACCAAATTTATTATTTTGTGTGGTTTATCTGATTGGTTTCTTCAAGCAAGAATTAAATTCCTTTGAATAAATCATGGTAATCTAGAAGATCCATTTAGATTAATAAGAAGAGCTTGGTAATTAACTTCCTAGCACATTTAGGCAAGTCATAGATACCTAAAGTTCCAAACAATTTGAGTTACAACTAAAAGGAGGACACATATTATTCCATATCTTGACTCCATTACCTAGTGGAAGAAAGACACTGATCATCTCCACCCCAAAACAATATCTTGAAAAAATCTTTTCTATGCATCTTAATTTTATATTGTAGGAGTAGGATTAGTAGTTAGCTTTATATTTTCATTGCATATTTCAAGCCCTCATGCTAGTATGAAATAGATTGAGAGAAGATGATTTAATTGAAAATATTATGAGGATGATTTAATTGAAAAAATTGTGAATCACACAAACTCTCCAAATTTGTATAAGGTTTCAATCTACTTAATTACCACCAAGCAGTCCCAGAGAACAAACACTCATTGGTGATAAAGGTACACTCACCTAGGCATATCAGAGCCTAGAGAACAGGGAATTCCAACCATCCTGGTTGATTTCGTTCATTGGCCATATCACTTGTTGAACCTGATCATAAAGCATGGCATACTTTTATTGTTTAACAATCTACTGATTTGGGAACCAACACATTCTCGACCACATATGCAATGTAGGAAGCAAATGTGGAACACTTCACAGTTGTGTCGCATAGCATTTTCCAAAACCTTAAATTACAGTTGTGTTGCATCGTGTAGATGTGGTGAACCACCCCACATGTGGTGATCACAATTGTAGATGCAGTGAACTTTGTTCACTACATTTGTTTGCTCATGTTCAAGGCCCTAAATCTACTTAAAATCAACAAAATTATGAAGTGGGTATGGAGTCCTTACCGGTTCCCTGGAGCCCTCTCGCCATCAGAAGGTTCAAACTCTGAATCTGCAATGAGCATCATCTAGAATGGGCAACATCTTGGTAGTAGGTCTCTCCAGAGCTCTCTATTCACCAAAGTTGAAAATGCACAAATGAGAAAATTTACCACCCAATTTCTATTTATATACCTACCCCCTATTAGGGTTAGGGTTAGGTTTTTTACTAGTTGCACTTGTTGAAGGGTCTTGAAACCTAATGTAATCATCTCGAAGGTCCTAAAATTTGATACTTTTATCATAAACGTATTGTTTACTGTCCAAATTGCTTATCAGAATAATTTTCAAACTTTTTAATTTTTTTCTTAAATTTGTAAAAAAAAATGAGGAGGCATAGGTCATCTCATTTGCACTGGGGCATATTTTTTTTAATTAAATTTATTTGACACAAAGCGATAAATTGCATTGTATCAAAGAGGGGCAAAATGTAGACACTAAAAATTGTCCTTCACTTGTGAATACTATTCTTCTTCATCAATCCCCTTTCTTCCTTAATAATTAAATAATTTTAATTATTTGATTATTGTCTAAAATCATAATTATTCTACTAATTAAATAATTTTAATTATTTAATTAATTCATCTCTTTTATTTTATTTCTTCTTTTGATTATTTAATCATGTCACTAATGTCCCCTTTCCTTTATAATTAAATAAAGTCTTACTTATTTAGTTTTTGATTATAGGAAAACTAGGTTTTGAAGGGGCCCCAAAACCCTTTACAAAATAAGTCGTTGCTTCATCATATAATCAAAAATAGGACAAGTAGCCAAAAAGACACCAAAAAACAACAAATAGATAGCTAGAAAAGGCACAAAAAATAAAAGCAAACTAAAGATTTTTTAGAATATTTGCAACTTCAAGATCACTATCAATAATTTTCTATTTATCATTCATAACTTCCACCACTTCATCAGTAGGAACACTAGTCTTTGCATTAAGCTTTGTCTTGTTGCAAGTACAAGTAGAAGGAACAATTTCGTTAGTAGTTTTATGCTGCACACTACCCTCAGCCACCAAGTCAAGTTAGTTCTAGAACTATCCCCCAACCACTTCCTTGCCTTCTCATTCAAAAGACACAAACCTGTAGCCTCATTGCACATGGCATGTTTGCTGACCTCCACAACCTTCCACAAATTTCCCTCCAAAACAACAAACTTTTTCTCATAAGAATTCTTCATTTTGAGCATTTCATCAGTAACCATATTGAGAGTATCAAAGATCTGATTGACTTCAGCCTGTACCTTATCAATTTGAGCTCGCATAATCAACTCCATAGAAGAGGAGGCCTCATCAACATTAGTGCAATCCACTCTAACTCAAATATTAGTAGAATTCATCTCATTAAAAACCCACTTAAAAACTTAAACAAAGAAAGGGAGTGTCCCTTAACAAGGCTAAGATAATCAGGCGTAATCTCCCTTCTAAAATTAAAACCATCTTTATCAATAGCATAATCTACCTCAGAATCCTCACTAGTCGAAGCATTCTTCAAAGATTCCTTCCCTTTCTGAACAAAAACCTCTTTATCCACATTATGATTTAGCACCTAGTTCTCCATATCAGGCACACCTTCAACTATCCCTTGTTGCTCAACCCTCGCTAAATTCACAAGAGAGCTATGCCTCTGCTGCACCTTTTTGTTCTACACATTAAGAACAAGGGAAACCCTGGCTGGCCCTTATTGATCGTAACCTCCTTGCTCAAGTTCTCCATCATAGGCCCCTTCAACTTCTTACCACAAAAACCCTTCCTATGATTTGAATTCAAACTAGGTCGATCGACCTCACCCTCATCACCCATATCATACGCATCGACAGAATTCGGGGAATGAGCCTTCTTTCTTTTCTTTTCATTAGCCTTTCTCTTTTTGCCTCTCGTTCCCTTCACAACCTTTGAATTTTGGGAGAACTTCACAATCTCAACCTCATCACCAATAATATACTCCTCATCTTTGGAGGGAGCATGAGATTGGGGATTTTTGCTCTTCTTACCCTTAGAACCAACAAGAGAATCTGACTCACCTTCCAAAGAAGCCTCCGACCTAGGGGAGTAATCCTCATCCTCATAAATCTCCTTAGAACCAACAACATACTCAAGATTTTTCTTTTTTCTACTAGCATTAGGTTGAGCAATGAGGATAAAGGCCTTAACATAGTCAATTATCAATACAATAAGACCTTCATGGAGGATAGGGTTCTTAGGATTATGCCTGTGGTCCCTAATGCCAGTTTCCAGATAAACCAAGAGGTAATATGGAAACGACACTCTCTTTTTATGCCTAAAATGGTTCAATAAAACAAAATGGTGCCTAGAAACAATAGAAAAGTGACCATCCAATGTAAAGTACCTCATTATCTCCTCCCCGACATCACTCCAAATTTCCTTGAGAGAAGAGCGCTGATAGCCTCCACATTTTTCCAGTTTTGACTTCCTTCGCTCATTGTGTTTAGAGAAGACATCCGTAGTTAGACCAAACTCATTCTTGTCTTTGTAAAATTTTATCCCATCCATCAGTAGACCAGTAATTTCAGCAATTAATTCCTTAGTGATAGTAACTTCCTTGCCCCCAAATTCCAACACCCTATTATGCCAACCCTCCAGAAAATCCTGGGATTTCTTCTTATCAAACCCATGCAACCTCTCCATGTATGGGGTAACTCCACCCGCTTCCAAAACTTTTTCATAACCTCTTGTTGGTTTTGACAGAGTCGTAAGATTTGAGCTCCAATCTATTTTGGCTCCCACCCATGATAGCAGGATGCAAAAATCCCAACAAAAGGAGAATTTTTGCAGACAATCCTCATAAACTTAGAAAGCTTGCAATGAAAAATAGGAAACCTCGAGAACACAAAGGCTTCCCAACTACCCATAATCCATGTGGATTGGACAATGTGGCAGAGAGAAATCATGAGAAAAGAGGGCCTAGTCATTTGAGCCAACACACCATACCACCCAACCTTTCCTCTCATCAAGTTACACTTTAAAATAGGCCGCCACATAAGGAACAAGTGACAACAGAGCACCATTAAAAGAGCACAATCCTCAACACTTTTGAGCATCATGTTGAATAATAGAGCAAACCTCTAGGGGTAGGAGATCATATTCACCCCATACCATTGAATCATTCACCCCATAATTGGCAAAATAATCAGCCAACCTATTGCATTCTCTATAAACATGTGAGATATGGCATTAATCAAAGGATTCCACAATGTTGATAGCATCATTAATTAGCACCTCCACCATCCATGAAGGATAAGACAACTTTTTAAAATAATTAATGATATTGAGGGAGCCAAACCTTTTTAAATCCTTTTGATTGTGTAAGTTTCAACCCATGATAGGCTACAAATGCTTCTACTAAGTGGTTTTTTTGGGTTCCCAAAGGGAGCGCCACCGTGGAAACAAACCTACCCGTGGTTGCTGGAGGAAATCAGGGGTTCCATTAGCAAAGAATGGAATAGGTGGTTGAGTGTGTAACTCAAACATGGGTCCATAATGGGAAGGAGACATTCTCGGGACAGTATTGAATAGAGGGGTTGGGCTATGCATCTGATATCCTATTGAAGGGAAACCTCCTCCTAGACTTCCTTGTTGAGAACTAATTTGTTGTTGCAACTTGATAGCTAGATGATAGACTTTGGATAGAGAATCAATATCAGCAGGTTGATAAGTCCTTTGCAGGAACAAGCCAAGCAAGGGGTCTATAACTCTAAAGTAAGCTTGAATGGCACTATTCTCAATGACTAAATAGGGGTCTTGCAATCTCCTATACATTCGTTGGAATCTAGTACTGAACAAGGGCAAGGATTCACAGGGCTCCTTCCTAATAGTAGCAAACTGGTGGTATAAAAGAGTTGGATCCACATAAACCCTAAACTGATTGATAAAGGCATTTTCCAAATGTGTCTAGGTCAGAATGGAACCTTGAGGAAGATTAAGGTACCAATTGTATGCCATATCCCCTAAGGAGTAAGGGAACAACCTACAAACTACATCATAGTGAGCTATCTAAGCTCTGGTACAAGCATCCTTAAAAGCTTGTATGTGCTCCTCAGCACTCCTTGATTCACTATGAATGTACTTGGGGCATAATTTCTCAAGGTTCTTAGGCATGTCATGAAAACCTCCAGGAATAGTCCCCAATGGATAGGGATTATTTTGAAAGAACGCCATTGGTGGCGGTGGTGGTGGTTGAGCCAGTTGTTGTATGGGTTGAACCAGCTGTGATGACAGTTGAGATGGATTCGATGATGGATTAATAGGTACCCACTAGGGTACTGGTGAAAATCCTGGTGGAGTGAGTGGAGCTGATAAGGGTGGTATGATGGTTGAGCCAGTATTATGATTCTTGTGTCTTATTGGGGTCTTGAGTTCTATCAAAGGCGGTGGATTTTTAGCTAATCGAAGAACTCTACGGGACCTTTTTGATGAGAAAAACCCAGTTTTATCCAGCTTGCCCTTCTAGGCCCTCCTTCTAGCGCCAACTTCTGTTGATGGTGGAAATGGTACAGCAACAGTTAAACAAAATATTGCTATTTTGTTTCTCCTGAAAGAGAAAGACAACACATGGATATCTTAGCTCCCAAGGTCTTTGTAGTTGGTTCTCAACTGTGCTAATGTTTCTCAGTGGTCAATGTAACAGTAATGTTCAAGGGGCCTGCTGGTGTGAGCTTTTGGATTGTTCCAACATCAAGCATGAATTTAAACCTACTTTAACTGGGGTTTTTAAAGAAACAACAAAAAGATAGATCAAGGTTTTGGTATTGAAAAGAATGATGATTCATCTATCTTAACCAGACTTGTTATATTTCAAGGAATTGTAAACTAAAACTGAAGAACAAAATTAACTCATGATTAACACACAGTTGCATTCATTCACAGTGCTAATTTCTACAACAGATCACTAGTTACCCTTTTTAAATAAAACACAAAATAACATTTCATTCCTTGAAGGTTTCACAAATCAAATGATTAATCTCAAGATAAATACCATTCTGGAACACAATATGAAGTAGATTCAAGTCTGGTTGCTCCTACTATTGGTGAAACATATAAGCAACATTTACAAATCTGGCACAATCACCAATGTACAGAAAATCCATAACTCCAAATTGTTTCCATTTATACTAAGAGAACTTGAAAAATACATTATATTGCCTTCTACTGAATCTAGCTACTGACTAAGAAAACAAAAGAAGCTCCTATTACAAAGAATTAGGATGCAGCTCTGTCTCCTCTATCTCTCTATGTATTCTAAAACCTTTTTTTTAACTCTCTTCTCTAACTTCTAACCCTACTCCTTCTCTTCTGCTACTCTAAAAACTTCTATCCTCCTTACAAAAAAGGCAAGAATGCCATATATATAGAGTATACCAAAAGAATGTGCTGGCCCCTGATTTTAGGGTTTTACAAAATATCTACTGGTTGGAGGAGGGTTGGCGCTCAGATCTTTTTAGATAAAGTTGATTCTACAATAAATGCATACCCCAGTTGTCCATGCTGATGAAAGATTATCCCGGGGATGATCTTAGATCTTTTTCAGCTTATAGCATTAACTCCTACGCCTCTGTGTCCATTTTCAAACTTCAACGGAGCCGCTTTGAATACCCTAAAATATCACCATTAATGTCGAGCTACCCCTGTCAGTAGACACCAGCTGTCACAATGACTCACAATTTCACCCTCCTTTCTCTTCGACCCTCTTCCCGCTCCAGATCTGTCCTTCTGCAAGTTGTCGGCGAGACTAACTTCCTTCGCCAAGACACTACACTGAAGTTGTGTCCTTTTGTCGAGAGCTCATTTCATTTTGGGGAGACCTTGCTTGGTTGACGAGACGTTACACCGCACTCAACATGCTACACCGAGGGCACAAAATATGTCGGTGAAACCCTATCGGGTTGGAAAGACTTTATTCCTTCGGCCATACATCATGCCGAACTTACCCCCTTTGTTGAAACTTCCTCGAGAGACATCTTTAGATAAATAACTCGATCCTGCAAAACAAATTTCTCCATTAGTTCTCAAAGGCAAATAAAATATATCATTATTCATCATCCCTTTAATTTTATCAAAGAGAAACACAACTCCGGTGGAGGCGGAAGCGGAACCAAGACCGAACTGGAAACACACTTCCCTTTTAAAACTAGCGGAGGCGGGGCCAAGACCGAACTGGGAACACACTTCCCTTTTAAAACTGGTAGAGGCAAGGCCAAGACCGAATCGGGAACGAGCGAAAAAATTAGACGAATCCCGACGGAATCAGGATCAGGACAAAATACGACCCAGAAACGACACCCCTCCCCCAAAATTGGTGGGGATGGAACCAAGAAGAACATGGAACCGGGACCGGAGTCAGAATGGGAACAAGCCATGGGAATGATCAATACTTCCGAGTTCAGACCACATCCCGATTCCGCCTCCGCAAAAGAAACCAAACGCGAGGGACGAAAACAAAATGAACACGGCGAAAATGGGACCGAAACCAAACTCGAACCTGAAACTTGAAAAAGTTTCAGGGTTTGGTTCCAATTCTGGTTCTGGGTCCGCTAGAACAAAATGAAAAGACGCGTGAGGCAGAAAAACAAAAGAGGCAAAACTGGGACCGAGGAAGGAAAAGAAAACAAAACTTGGAAGGAATTCCAAGTTTGGTTTTCGTTCCGATACCGGGCCCGCCAAAACATAAGAAAAATGCCTAAGGCCAAAAAGAAAACACCTAAGGCACAGGGCATAAAACCAAAGGAAAAAGACCGACGAAGAAGAGAAAGAAGCAGAGTTGGACTCGGGGTGGAACCCAAACCTGAAACTCTGAAAGAGTTCAAAGTTCAGATCCAGCCTTGGACTCGGATCTGACAGAGCAAAAAAAAGCAAGACCAAGGAACTGCCGAGACCAGAACCAGGAACAAAACAAGACCAAAACTTGGAATGAAAATCCAAGTTCGATATTGGTCCCGGTTCTGGATCCGCCAGGACAAAGAAAATGCCCAAGGCAGAAAACCAAAGGCCAAAGGAAAAGAAAAGAACAAGGGGGACCCATTTTGTTCCAAAATAAAATGGGGTGGTTATGCAAGGCATAACAGATTGGTGTGCTCCAAATGTTGTGTTGTGATGATCTATCTTTGGTCATGCTTGTCCTGGTCCCATTCATTTTGCAACATAATGAGATACACTCTTATGGGTCTAGACCAATCTAGAAATTGGCTAATGTGCCCCAAAATATTATTTGCATTGTAGCGTGTATATTCTATTTTTGGATATCATGGTAGCATGTTGATTTGAGCGAGGAGGTTCTTATTGGTCCATGTTTCATTCCTCTCCACTACAAGAATGTTTTGTGGTGGCCTATTTCAAATTGTGTTTGGCCGACTTAGGAGATTATGAAGACATTGTGTTTGGCCGACTTAGGAGTTTATGGAAGCATGAAATGGTATAAGTAAAAGTTGATTCTATTCGATGAAAGCAAGTGTGATGAATGTGAAAATCTAGACATTGTGAAGTATGCGAAAGTATATGATCGGAGGCAACAGAAAATGAGATTGCATTTGGTGTCATTATTGGTGATAGTTATTTTAGTGGTGGATTCCCTTTCATTATTCTTTCGACATTGAGTCATTTTCTATTGGCAGTGAGCCCTTTTTCTATAGGTAGTGAGCCTTTTTAGATTTGGCTGTAATAGCTAGGCAATGAGCCCACCAGTAGTGAGACTTACCTACAGTGAGAAACTTGGTAGTGAGCACGTTGTAAAAATCACCTTAACCAGTGTTTTATAATTGAGAATTAGCATTCTCTATGGTTTTTCCCTTCTTGGATTTCCACGTAAATTCTAGTGTTCTTTGCGCATGGTGTTGTTATGTGCTTTCATGTTCATATCTGCTAGATTATTATCTGATTGATTTAACTTTGCTCTGGATTAATTAAAGTCAAGAAAATTGTTTTATAATAACTAATTCACCCCCTTCTTAGTTATCCAAATTGTTCTACAATTGGTATCAGAGCTTTGGTTCCTCGAAGAAGAGCTTAACTGCTTGGGGTAGATCTGATGATGCAAAAACTCACAATTCATGTGGTTGATGGATCTGACTACAATTTATAGAAAGTGCAAATGAAAGGTTATCTAATCTCTCTAGGCTACAAGACTTGGAAAGTAGTTGAGAAAAAATATGTTGAACCAACAGTTAGTCTTGCAGCTGGTCCTAGTTCTACAAATGAGATTTCAGCCTATGAAGAGAATGAAAAGGCAAGGTATGCAATCTTTACTGCTTTGTCTAAGATTGAGTTAACAAATGTTATTTCATTGGGAATTGCTTATGAAGTTTGGGAAAAGTTGAAAGAAATATATGAAGGAAATGATAGAGTCAAATTATCAAAGAAGTTGACAACTAAGCACATATATGGAAACTTGAGGATGGAAGAAGGTGAGGATATAGCAAGCTAGTTTCAGAGAGTTGATAGTGCAATAAATAAAGTCAAAAATCAAGGAGGCACTCTGACAGATGAAGATGTTATGGAGAAGATTCTGATGACCCTACTGAAGAGCTATAGTGAAAAGATCTCAGCTATTGAGGAAGTTTATGATTCAAAAAAATTCACCAGAGAGCAACTATTTGGCACCTTGACCACATTTGAGATGAGGAAATTTGGAAAAGAAAAGGAGAAATATGAAATATCCTTCAAAGCCATGAAGATAGAATAAGATCTAGATGATGAAAGTTCAGATGAGTTGAAAGCAAACTTCACAAGGAAACTAAAGAAAGATACCGACAAGTACAAAGGTATGTTACCTCTTAAATGCTTTAGATGTGGAAAGATTGGTCATTTAGCAACTAAGTGTCCAAAAAAAGGAACAAGGAAAAAGTTTAAAAAGATCAATAAGAAGGCCTATTATGTTAATGAGAATGCCAAAATCTCAAATGATGAATTAGATCATGAGGATTGTTTGTTTTTGGTGGAAAAGGATGAACCTAGATTTGATATCTCTAATATTTGTCTGAAATCTAATGATAACACTGAAGTTGCATTATTTGTTAAAAGAAACATAGATGAATGGCTAATTGATAGTGGATGTTCAAATCATATGACCAGTGATAAAAGTAAGTTTGCGAAGCTTGAAAAATATGATGGAGGTTTTGTTAGATTTGGAGATGATAAAACAACACAGATTGTTGGAATTGGTGCTATTACTTTTGATCAAAAACATAACACTGACAATGTTTACTATGTGAAGGGTTTATATCATAATCTTCTGAGTGTTGGATAGATGTGTGAAAATGGTTATAATGTGGTATTTTAGGAAGATGGTTGTGAGATTCAGAAGAGATCCAGAACTGTTATTGCAGCTGGAAAAAGAACAAGTGGGAATATGTATCAACTGGAAGGAGCTACAAAGAGATGCTTACTTTCTTAGTCCAATGACAGTTGGCTCTCACATCAGAGGATGCGTCATATCAACTTCAACAATTTGGTAAGGATAAGTTCAACAAGGATGGTTAGAGATTTTCCAAGATTGACCAAACTAGACAACACTATGTGCAAAGGATGTCAAGAAGGAAAGTAGACCAGAGAAACATTCCAAAGAAAAAAAGAGTCATCTACCAATTTGTTGGACCATGCACACACTGACCTTTGTGGTCTGACTAGAAAAAGAAGCTGACAAGGTGAGATATATTTCATGCTTTTAATAGATGATTATTCCAGATTAACTTGGGTTGCATTCTTAAGAGAAAAATTAGAGGCTTTAGAAAAATTCAAGATTTTCAAGGCAAGAGTTGAGAATGTAGTTGACAGGAGAATCAAGTGTTTAATATTTGATAGAGGAGGAGAGTTTAATTTTGATGAATTCAACAAATTATGTGAAAAACATGGTATTAAAAGACAACTATATGCCCCTAGAACACCTCAACAAAATGGTGTAGTGGAAAGAATGAATAGGACAGTTCAAGAAGCAACTAGAACAATGATCAATGAAGCAGGTTTACCACAGGTCTACTGGAGAGAAGCAATACACACAAAAATTTACACTCTTAATAGAATATTGTTTAGGAGGAATTATGGAAAGACATCATATGAACTATGGCATGGAAGAGGCCCCACAGTAAAGTACTTCAAAATTTTTGGAAGAAAATGCTACATTCAGAGAGATGAGTACAATCTTGGAAAGTTTGACAACATAGCAGATGAAGGCATATTTTTGGGTTACTCTACAAGAAGCAAAGCGTACCAGTGCTACAACAAGAGACTAAACAAGATGGTTGAAAGTGTGAATGTGAAAGTAGATGAAGATATTCAGAGAAATCCTGACAGGCATATTGAATATGAATCAGATGATGACAAAGAAAAGAAGGATAAG
The DNA here is from genome assembly GCA_007258455.2 of Sequoia sempervirens. NCBI lineage: Eukaryota > Viridiplantae > Streptophyta > Pinopsida > Cupressales > Cupressaceae > Sequoia > Sequoia sempervirens. Next base: position 412,433,243 of record VDFB02193867.1, read on the forward strand.
AAAGAAGAAGAGATAGAGGAGGCTCTAACAAATACAACTAAAACCCCAAAGTATGTATAGAAAAACCACTTTGAAAACTAGATTGTATAGAAAAACCACTTTGAAAACTAGATTATTGGAGATAAAAATAAGGGAATCATCACAAGAAGCAAAGCAGCTCAAGAGAAAGTATTATTGTGTCTACTCTCAGAGACTGAGCTAAAGACTGTGGAAAAAGCATGCAATGATCATAATTGGGTGAAGGAAATGAAAGAAGAGCTTGATTAGATAGAGAAAAATTAGACTTGGGAACTTGTGCCTAGACCGACAAACAAAAATGTAATTAGAAAAAAGTGGGTATTCTAGAACAAGTTGGATGAAAACAAAAAGGCAATGAGAAACAAGGAAAGATTGGTTTGCAAAGGTTACACTCAATTTGAAGGTATTGACTTTGAAGAAACATATGCCTCTATTGCCCAGATGGAAGCGATCCAGATATTCTTAGCTTTTGCAGCTTTTAAGGATTTCAAAGTCTATCAAATGGATGTAAAATCTGCATTCTTGAATGGAGAACTAAAGGAAGAAGTCTACATTGAGCAACCAAATGGATTCATGTTCGAATGTGACCCAAATGTTATTTGCAAGTTGAAGCAAGCTTTATACGGGTTGAAGCAAGCACCTAGAGCCTAGTATGGTAGATTAGATAAGTATCTGGTTGGGAAAGGATTTTAGAAGGGATATGCTAACAGTAATTTATACTACAAAATTCACTCAGATCAAATGTTAATTGTTGTGTTTTATGTTGATGACATAATTTTTGGAGGAAATGATGATATGTGCAAAAAATTTGTAGATGGAATGCAAAATGAATTCAAATTGTCTATGATAGGTGAGTTCAATTTGTTCCTTGGACTACAAGTAAATCAAAAGAACAAAGGAATTTTCATCTCTCAGTCCAAGTATACCAAAGAATTATTGAAGAAGTTTGGGTTGGAGAACTCCAGACCGGTTTGTACACCTATTGTTACCAGATGCAAATTGACAAAAGAAGATGATTCACCTAAAGCTGACGCAAGCATGTATAGGTCAATGATTGGAGGATTGTTATATTTGACTACTACCAGACTAGACATTATGTATGTTGTTTGTTTAGCAGCTAGATTTTAGCAAGAACCAAAGGAATCACAAGTTGTTGCAGTAAAAAGGATCTTTAGATATTTAAAGGGTACATAAGATATGGGGTTGTGGTATCCAAAGGACTCAAATTTCACTTTGACAACTTATACTAATGCTAATTGGGCCGGATGGTTGATAATAGGTGGAGCACAAGAAATGGAGCTTATTTTCTTGGCTCCCAGTTGGTTGCTTGGTCAAGTAAGAAACAAGATTATATATCTCTATCTACTGTTGAAGCTGAATACATTGCAACATCCTCATGTTGCACTTGGGTACTGTGGATGAAACAAACACTGAAGGACATTGGCATATCATTTGATGAATTGATCTCAATTATGTGTAATAATACTAGTGCAATAAACATTTCCAAGAATCCGATACAACACTCCAAAATGAAACATATATCCATTAGATATCATTTCTTGAGGGCGAAGGTGTTGGAGAATGAGGATAGACTTGAATATGTACCTACAAAAGAGCATATTGTAGACATTTTCATAAAACTGTTGTGCAAAGATACTTTTGAGTATCTCTGACAAAAGTTAGGTTTTGCCCCCTCCTAATCTATAATAATGTGCACCCAAGTGTGCGCATTGGTCCAAGATATTACATGTTCACTCTTATCTAGATCAATGCTAGGAGGCTTCCTCATAGGGGGAGTAGAGTAAGTTTTTCAGGGGGAGTTTTTTCCCTTTGTCCTTGATGTCAAAGGGGGGGAAGAAAAGAAGACAAGAAGATGTTGATATTTGAGTTGTTTGGTTTGTTGTTGATGGATGTTGCCATCAATGAAAAAGGGGGAGATTGTTGGAATGTGATGTTATTGATTGTTGTCATTAATGGTTGTCATTGAGTCTGATGCTTTGGTGATCTGGATTGGTGTGCTCTGGATGTTGTGTTGTGATGATCTATCTTTGGTCGTGCTTATCATGGTCCCATTCATTTTGAAACATAATGAGATACACTCTTATGGGTTTGAACCAATCTGAAAATTGGCCAATGTGCCCCGAAATATTATTTTCATTGTAACGTGTCTATTCTATTTTTGGATATCATGGTAGCGTGTTGTTTTGAGCAAGGAGGTTCTAATTGGTTGACATCTCATTCCTCTCCACCATAGGAATGTTTTGTGGTGATCTAATTCAACTTGTGTTTGGCCGACTTAGCAGATTGTGAAGACATTGTGTTTGGCTGACTTAGGAGTTTATGGAAGCATATAATGGTATAAGTAAAAGTTGATTCTGTTCAATGAAAGCAAGTGTGATGAATGCAAAAATATAGACATTGTGAAGTATGCGAAAGTATATGACCAAAGGCAACAGACAGTGAGATTGTATTCAGTGTCATTATTGGTGATAGTTATTTTAGCGGTGGATTCCCTTTCATCATTCTTCCGGTAGTGAGCCATTTTTTGTTGGCAATGAGCCCTTTTTCTGTAGGTAGTGAGCCTTTCTCTCTTAGTAGTGAGCCTTTTTATCTTTGGTTGTAATAGTCGGACAATGATCCCACCAACCGTGAGCCTTACCTGCAATGAGCCCTTTGTAAAAATAACCTTAATCGATGTCACCTTAACCAGTGTTTTATAATTGAGAATTAGCATTCTCTATGGTTTTTCCCTTCTTGGGTTTCCACGTAAATTCTGGTGTTCTTTGTGCATGGTGGTGTTATATGCTTTCATGTTCATATCTATTAGATTATTATTTGATTGATTTAACTTTACTTCAGATTAATTAAAGTCAAGAAAATTGTTTTATAATAATTGATTCACCCCCCTCTTAGTTATCTAGACTATTTTATAATTTCCACCAGAGTCCTCTGGGTACCATCAACAATCCCCAATCTACTTTCCTTATCTTGGGAGTATTGGGTCGAAGGGAGGCCTCTTCCTCTCAGCTCTAAACAACAATTAGGCCTATGACAGTTTCTAGTAGACACTCCCAGTGGGGGAGACTATTTCTTCCTATTCCTCCCTTTCACTAGAATATATGACTGTTCTTTTAGAACCTCATTTGACTCCTTTTGATATGAGTTCTCCACCATTACCCCTCCCAAATATGAAGGGATAAAATCAACAACCTTCTTAAGAGAAATCATTCCCTCCAATTTTTGTGGAACCAGAGGAGAGCGCAACACTTTAGACACTACCTCCTTTTGTTGTAGGTTCTTTAAACTCATAGTCTTCTCAACCTGAATAGGAGGATCCTTTTCCATAGAAATATTCAACTGATCATTCCCCTCTAAAACCTCCACCTCCATGTTGACAAAGGTGTCCCTAGGGACCACATGATCTGACACCTATGACATAATAGGCATAGCTAACTCCTGTGACTGAGCAAGCTTATATGAGAAAACCTCAAAAATAGGATCCTTCTGAACAAGCCCAAGCTTCTTTTCTCTCCATTGTTTCACTATTGGCTTCAAGACCTTCAGAGGACATTTTTTAGCCCAATGACCAACTTTTTTACAATGAAAGCACGTGAAAGGAATGGATTCAAACTCCACCACTTGCTCCCACACTCCAAGTTTGGAATTAATCTTGACAACACAAGGGAGATTTGCAGACTATTCAACATTAACACAAAAGTGGGCATATACCAACCATTTCTTGGATACAATCATTTGATCAATGAAAAGAAGGGAACCAAAAGTACTTGTGATTCCTTTGAACACTTCTTCATCCTAGAATTCCATGGGAAGGCTAGGAAGCCTCACCTAAACAGGGGCAACCAAAAAAGAGCATGAGGAGGGATTGAACCTCGTTTCCCACCTCTTTAGCAGTAAAGAGGATTTACTAATGAACCAAGGGCCACCCATGAAGGCAGAGATGAAATCATCCTCACAGTTAAAAGAGAATGAAAATAACCCCTTCACCATACCAGGGAAATCAACTTGACCTTTTGGGTGCCAACGATTCAAGTAGAACTTGCGAACCAACTCAATGTGGGGACGAGGCCCCATAAATTTTCCTAATAGAGTCATTTCCATATGAGACATGCTTTTCTCAATAATACAGTCAGGAACAGAGATAGTAAAATCACCCACATTAGAAACACAAGCCATTGGGGGAGAAGTACTTTTACCTTTTGGTTTAGAACCAATGAGGTTTGACCACTATGGAGCCGACCCCAAGATGGTCCCAACAACTCCTGTCTTATTAGATAAGACATCAAATGATTTGGAACCCACACCCACAAATGTGCCAGACTGGCCCGAGCCAACTTTTTTAGAACTGAAATTCCCCTGCTTAGAGAAGGACAAGGGGGAAGGAACTTTCAAAGTTCTTTCCCACCGAGAGTTGCATTAAGAGGAGGGGACCCACACCACGAACCATCAACAACAAACTCACTTGACATCGCCTTACCATTAGCAAACTAACCGCCATTACTGCCAGCTCTAGGATCAAAGTTTCCTACCTTCCCTAAATTTGAATTTCCTCAACCTACATTATCGCCACCAGAAGAGAGCTCCATCACATATCACATACATCTCATGCTATGTTATATCTTACTTATTTAGTTATCATAATTTTCTACTATAATTAAATAATAATTATTAATTAGCCTCTTCTTCTATAAATTAAATAAATTTTATTTATTTAATTACCTTACTAATTTGTCCTTTTCTCCCACTTTTAAAATTAAATCATTATTTAATTGAAAAGTCAACTTTCTCCTTTCTTATATAATTAAATAATTGCTTTAATTATTTAATTATTCACTTTCCCTCCTAAATTAAATATATAATTTTCTTGTATAATTAAATAATTGCTATAATTATTTAATTTCCTCCAACAACCTCTTTTTTGTGCCAACCTCTTTATCTGTGTCATTCTTATCTCTTCACATCTCATTTAATTTCCACCCTTGATTGAATTATTTTTTAATTTAATCTCAACCGTCCATCCTTAACCTAGTCATATCTTTGCCCTAATTTAGCCCTAACCTTATTTCATACTACATCTTTCAATCTTGGCCATTGATTGTCATATCTTATTGGCTTTTAATCCTAGCCCTTCATTCCACTTTGGTAACCCTACCTATATTCAAGGATACAAGTACAATCTTCAATATTTTACTATCATTAGTATGCACAATCAAATATGAGGGAAATCAAGGATATAAAGCAAGATGGAGAAGGACAATAGAGGTGAATCAACCATGACATAGACCAAAATAACTTTTAAGTAAATATAAATAAATTAATTCTAAAGTAAAATAAAATAACTCATAAATAAGTAAAAATAACTCTTCAAATAAAAAGAAAATAAACAATGTAATAAAACAAAACAATCCTTAAATAAAAAATTAAATTATGTGTCCTAAAAAATAATAATTTTGAAGTAAAATAAAGTAACTCTAAATAGATGTAGTTTATATCTATAATAAAATTATGTTCATTATAATAGTATAAAGTATGTTATTCATACACTTAAGTAGGTCTATTTGATGAAGAATTATCCTTGTAAGAACTATATTGACTTGTCGTGTTTGTTGATACGTGTTTCCCCTTTGAAGTGGAATTATAGATGTTAAGTATGTTGTCTTTGTCGATGGCAAACCTTTGTAGTCTTATCAAGGAAAATCTTTTAAAGTGGAATTATAGATGCTCTTTGATATATTGTCTTTGTAGATAACAAATCTCTCTAGTCTTGTTAATGAAAATCTCTTAAAGTAAGATTATATATGTTCTTTGGTATGTTGTCTTTGTAGATGGAAAATATTTTTAGTCTTGTCAAGGAAAATCCTTTAAAGTGGAATTATAGATGCTCTTTGGTATGTTGTCTTTGTAGATGATAGATCTTTCTAGTCTTGTCAAAAAAATACAAAGATTCTCAAAGATCTCATAGCTCAAACCACTAACATCCAAGCTCAATTATAGGCACATGAATCCAAATAGGATATCCATGCCATGATCATCATGACTCTTGCTAACAATACTAAGATCCTTTCCACTCTTCACGACACCTTGCATAATGAGGGTTTTTGAACCAAGTCAATCATCACAACATCAAGAACATCCAACTCATTATAAGCAGACTAGTTGGTTGTAAGGGCATTTTTATAGAGTGGCCATTTGTTGAAGAATTCAAATTATAAATTTCATGTCATGGATGGTCCATGTTTCTACCCTCAATGAATTTTTGGTTTTTGACTTTATTGTCTACTACATATTCTCATTTGTATCAACTTTTCTATGGCACACTATGTTTAGTAGCACCCTCAATGTTATTATTATAATACTACTATTTGTTTCCCACAATTTCTCTATCATACTTCACTTTAATTATTAATATACAATTTTACTTAAAAAACAAAAAAACATTAAATTGTGTAAATTTTGTACCGTAATAAAAATATATTCTTAATAATTTCAATTCCATACCATCCTAGAATTACATAAAGTTGAAAACAATTTAAAATTTATTTTTTTATTAAAAAAATTGATTACAATATCATGGAATTAAAATATTTCCATGTTGTATAAACTCATAATGCTATTGTCATTATTGTTTTTCCATAAAAAAAGAGAGATTCTCAATTTCCAATTATTTCCATGTGATTTAGCTACCTTGGATACCAAACAGATCTATGGACCGTGGCAAGGATATAAGATCTTCCCACGCAAATTTACAATGTACATTGGCAATATAAACTGGGAATATATTCCGGCGTTCCAAGTATTTTTGATAACTAATCTTAGAAACCTTATAAATTTACAAGATCTTAACTATTCTATACCATGATAAGAGCTGAATAAAATTTACCCATGAACACCGAATACCCTGACCTCCCCCCACTAACCAGGAATATTCAATTTTACTTTGGTATATCCGTGAATAGGTACTATGGCGGAACCTTTTTTACCAAGGTGATGGGTGCATCAAACCTCGAATTTACTGTCAGTTCATTTGTAAGGGAAAGTGTACATCCACTGGCTGGAATGAATCTGCACCTTACACGTCAGGAAACATCATGTCTGACGAATTTATCTTAAATTTTCGCTTTTTGACAAAGTATAAGGAATTCATGTTTACTAAAGCAATTGACTGTCTCCAAAATTTATTTTAATTCAGACCAACTCATTGACTAAATCAAGCCATTGTTTGACTACCAGCATATTTATCTTCTCCAACATATAGGAGAAAGGGAATGTGGTCTTGACACCATAGTAACACACTAGCAACTGACATGGCCCAACAGGTGGGTCACAAATTCACGATCTTTGAGGTCAAAAAACGTTTGTTCAATGCAGTCAAGAAGCCTAGGATGAGAGTACATTGCAGTTTGGTAGGGACAATGCCAAGGAGTAGGACCACAGAACCGGAAGGAGGATTACCGAAAATATAGACTATTTTAAGAAATAAGCCCATATGACCCTCGATTTCACTGCATCTTTGTCTTTATAGAATACCCACTAGCGCACTTGGTCTGCTTGGGTTCTGCTCTTTGCAACTGGCGTGGTGGATGTTTGGGCTATCTGGGTTGTTTGGCATTCTCGCGGGCATCAGTTTTTTTTTTCGGTACCGTTACTGCCCAATATGCCATTTTTGCTTCCTTCCAAATGCCTACGCATTCTGAGCAATCCCAATGCCTTGGTCTATCAGGGCAATCACACCTACCATGTATCCAGTTTTGGTGCGTAACTACATTGATCTTGATCTCTTGTCTGCTGAATGGAGCTCATGGGTATGGTTCCATGGCTTCCATAACAGCATCGTTTGGAGAAGAAAGCATGTTTTGCGCCGTTGGAGCCAGTGGGAAACAGCAAGTCATGTGTTGGGGTAAGAACAGTAGTTCGCCAGCTACAGATGCCACTTCAGGCCCATCTCTGGCTGCTCTTTCAGGAGGAAGAGAATTCATCTGTGGACTCATGGTCAGCACTTTCTATCCTATGTGCTGGAGGAGCAACCAAACAGGTACTAATCTTGTCCCTTTGAGTAGCCAAAATAGGGGGTACTCATACATTGCATCAGGTCAAAACCATGTCTGTGGTATTAGAAACAGTTTGGATGCATATCCTGGCATGGTAGACTGTTGGTCTATGCAAGAAAAATCACCTAAAACGTCCTCTTCGGTCTCATTCAGCCCACCTTCCAATCTCTCCCTGAAATCCGTTGTTGCAGGGGATGACTTCACCTGTGGATTGGATCAAGAAGGAATCGCAATCTGTTGGGGGTCACCATCTAACAATATAACTACCCCTCCTCAAGACAAATTTGAGAGCCTTGTCTCCGGGAGCAACCATGTCTGTGGCATCTTGAAAGAAACTGCATATGTCAAATGCTGGGGTGAGTCCATGAATCAGGGAATCCCTTATCAGCAAACTAGGTATATGGCCCTGGCAGGAGGTGCAAAGCATTCGTGTGGAATCCGCACAGATAATCATGCAGTAGAGTGCTGGGGAAGCTTCAATCAGTCTTCCATCCCGAGAGGCGTGGGATTTCTGGCTATAGCTGCCTCCAATGTTGTGACATGTGGTATTAGGGAAGATAATTTGATAGTGGATTGCTGGGGCAGTTCATCAGATTATGACCCACCTTTACAGCTTTGCAGTCCTGGATTATGCAGTAGTCAGCCTTGCCTAGTAAATCATTTTCTCTTCAACGTGAGTGTTCTTGGATTGCCAGATTTGATGACGGTATGTCTGCACAAAGAAGAACATATATGTTCCCCTTGTGCAGAGAATTGCCCAAGTGGTTTTTTTCTCTCCAATCCTTGTACTCAGACTTCTGACCGTGTCTGCACATCTTGTTCACTGTGCCAAAACAGCTCTTGTCAAGCAGTCTGTGCAAATGGTTCTCATAGACCTTTCTCTGCATACACACCATTGAATTCGCAGCAGCAAGAACAGCCAAATCCTGTACAGCAAAAGCAGCCGCATATGACCCTTGCAACAATTCTAGGGGTATCCATTTCGGGTGTGTTTCTTTTAGCATTTATTGTATGCTTTGTTCCCTGTTTAATCAGGAGGAAAAGGGGGCAAAGCCAATGGATTTTTGGCAAACGGAAACTGGGTACTGAAAACCAACAAAATCATAATTCTCAAACATCTTCGACTGCAATTACAGCTCCTTGGCTTACGGCCAATGACTTGATCCGTATGCAAGCTTTCCGTCTTGCAGAACTTCGGGATGCTACAAATGGATTTAAAGAGTTTAATGAATTGGGTAGAGGAAGCTATGGATTTGTCTATAAAGCTGTTCTTCCCGATGGAAGACAGGTTGCTGTAAAAAGAGCCAATGCAGCGCGGAGAATTCATAGCAACAGTCGTGATTTTGAAGCAGAACTTGAAGTTTTATGCAAACTTCGCCACGGCAACCTGGTTAACTTGTTGGGCTATTGCGAAGAGATGGGGGAACGGCTTCTTGTATACGAATTCATGCCACATGGAACTCTTCATGATCATTTGCATGGAGGCCTCTCTCCACTCAGCTGGAATTTGAGATTGAAAATCTCTATACAAGCAGCACGAGGAATTGAATACCTTCATAAAGATGCATTGCCTCCAGTTGTTCACAGAGATATTAAGCCCTCCAATATTCTTTTGGATGCAGAATGGGGAGCTAGAGTTGCAGATTTTGGATTAGCAATATCTGGAGATAAAGGTCTTCCATCTCCTATGCATGAAGGTGATGCTGTATATATTGATCCAGATTATTATAAATCTCAGAGTTTTACAGAGAAGAGTGATGTATACAGCTTTGGTGTGGTTTTGCTTGAGATTCTCAGTGGGAGAAAGGCATATGATACAAGCTTTGATCCACCCAACATTGTGGAATGGGCAGTACCCCTGATTAGCAAGGGAAAGTCAGGGATCATTCTAGACCGTATTGTGGATTTGCCAAGAAACATAGAGCCCTTGTTAAGAATGGCTGATATTGCAGAACTTTCTGTTAGGAATGTTCCAAATGAAAGACCGACCATGTCAGATGTGGCTGCATGGTTAGAACAATTGTCCAGGAATATCTCATGGTAAAATTAATCAATCCCAACAGTTTTGAGCTTTCTTCGAAGTTTGAAGGTCCTTTCTTTGAGATCCTTTTGCTCCAATCTTCAAAATTCAGTTTCCATAACCTGGTATTGTCATTCACTTGCTCTCTCCTTTTCCAGACTTTGTACCAAAAAATGCACTGTGCTTTTCACCAGTCTTATTGTGTAGAGTTTGATTTTTTGGATTCTTTCTTCTTCACAAATTAAATGGACTGCACTGTTCTTGAAGCAGTTTTTCAGACCAAGAGCAGTAAGCTGTTTATTGTAATTTTTGAGTTTGCGTGAGGAACTGACATATTATGTCATTTGTACTAAAATGGTACACCTTGTATGAATTCTGTGCATTCTGTCCATTTGAATTTATATAGCATGCATCTTTTTGTAACAGATAACTAGAGTCTCCGTTCATTTGATCTGTAGATTAGTAAATTTGAAGCACACCAGAAAAAGCTCTCTGATTATTTGTAAACTCTACCTCGTAACATGTGCTGCACACTCACATTCTTCTTCTGCAAGTTGTCTCCCAAATGAATACATTTAGACTCTCTTGCATTTAACTTCATGCAACAAAAAAGCAGTACAGGCTAATTTTATTCTCAGTAAAGGCTATTGGCCAAATTCCATGCCCTGGCTGATGCTTGTTACTTGGATTTTTATACCTTGAACAACAGACACTGCATATTTTATTCAATGTTTTCTTTTGTTTATCTCGATCCCTGATTCTATGGTTGCTGCCAAGTTACCATACGATATGGCATGGATACTTCCATACAGAATACACGCAAATCTATAACAACAGATGAAAAAACGTGCTCCAGATGTTCATTGTATGTTCGTTTCTTATCGCACTTTTTGTTTCTTATCACACTCTTTCACACTTTAATTCCAAACTTTCATCATTTTATCTGGTTGATATTTGTTTCTTTGTAGGAGGCATTTACTGACAAGGGTCCGTTTTGAACATTGATGCCCTTATCCATTTTCTCCATTTTTTGTTTTATATACCTTCATTAATATTGTTCTTTCATTTATTTCCCATTTTAAATGCTGCAATATATGACATTGTATTCACCTTTATTGCATTTTGGTATTGATACTTAGTGCTTTGATTGGATTGAATACTTTCAACACTGTTTTAATCTATAACAGACCCCAAGCTTTATAATGTCAGAAATGAGAAATTATTTTGAAGGTATTAATGTCTTGGCAATAAACCCAAAATTGACCAGCTTTTCACCAACTGTGAGTAGACATAAAATAAAACATAGAATATGATGAAATAATTCTATTTTTTCAATTAATACCAGGCCACTGATTGAATATGTCCCAGATATTACTGTATCTATCCAGATACGGTCTGGATGCAGCACTGCCTATATGCTCTGTATACAGGTATGGTATGAAACATTTTGGCATTATCAGATACACATCCGTGAAGTTTCCTATGCAATGTAGAATCAAATGCACAAATAGACATGGGTTAGAAAGTGATGCCCTAGAGTACCCAGTAACTTAGGGCTTCTGACATATCATTCTACAAAACTCTGAAAGGATAAATATTGTTGTTGAAGAATTAAGACATGTTTTCATTTTGATCTTTGAATTTCCAATTGTGTCATCAAATTCTGTTACTTTTGATTTACAATTTATATTCAACGGAGATGTCAATTGAAAACTTTGAATAATGGTAGCACTGTGTTTTGCTTCATCCTTCATGCCTGTCTGCTCACTGGTTGAGTTATTATGAATGGAAATGGATTTTACTTTTTTAACATTAACAAGTTTCTTGCTTCTGACATTTCTTGGTTATGAGTTTGTTTATGGTCTGTGAAATTTGCCTTTGGCAACTTTTTCTGTTTAACATTTTATAGTTTTACTTCTTTCTTTTCTAATCTGTAAAAGTCAATTGCAATGGCTTGCAGCTTCTTATATTTAGTGATAAACAAGAAAAAAAACATCTTTGGTTTCCTGAGTACTTGAAATTTATGCAACATAACTCATAATAAGTTATGTACCAGCTATTGGCAGTGGCATAGCTGAGGTCCATATTTTCAATGTCCATGCTTGTCTTATGATGTTCTTCATATCATTTAATAAATGTGACAATGAAGCCATTAACCATCATGTCTTTTCCGCTCAAGATGTCACTGAATACCTCCCATTACTAATATGAATTGGAAAAGGTCCAAGTTACTCCCAAGTTTGGTCATGGGATCTAAATCCAGGATTATGAAAATTGATCAATATATACATAAATATACAGAATTCCCCTTGTGGGCTTCAATGAGGGGACTCTTATACACAAAATTGGCATGTAGCTTGCCTCTGGCCCAAAAAGAACCTTTTACCTTTTAGTATGCTTCCATTTCTGATGTGCCAATTTATGTCTCTTCGTGCCTTTTTGAAAATCATTTATAAGGTGAGTGTTCCTTGTATGTATAAGTACCTTATTTTCTTCTATGTATGAGTGCCTTCTTTATGATGTCTTCCTAAGTTTTGACCATATTTTAATTTTCTTATGCATTCTATCATTCTAGCTACCACAGGGATAATGAAAATGTGACTCCATTTATCTTGCCAAGATTTGTTGCTGCAAGTACATTTCTTCATCATTTCATTTTCTGACTTTTAATTTTTTATGCATTCTATCATTCTAGCTAGCACAGGGATAATGAAAATGTGACTCCATTTATCTTGCCAAGATTTGTTTCTGCAAGTGCATTTCTTCATTATTTCATTTTCTGACTTTTAGTTTTCTTATGCATTCTATCATTCTAGCTACCACAGGGATAATGAAAATGTGACTCCATTTATCTTACCAAGATTTGTTGCTGCAATTGCATTTCTTCTTCATTTCATTTTCTGAGACTAATTTTGCAATGCAGTCAAGAAAAAAACCACTTTTGCCCTCCTGGGCACTCAAAATGCATGAGAAGTTCCGTACCGGCTATTGGCGATGGCATACCCTAGGGTCATGTTAAAGTTTCTCATGCTAGACTTATGGTCATCATAAACATGACAATTAAACTTTTTTTTCATGTCTCTGCTATACTAAACATCATTGACTTCCTCTGTTAGAATTCAGCAGTAATGATTGTCAAGGTTTAAACCCAGGAGTATAAAATTTGAACAATGTATTAGATAAAATTAAATGGAAAGAATTGCCCTAATGGGCTTTTACAATGATGTCTCATATGCCAAATTGGTATCTGGTCTAGTTGTGACCTTAAAGTCAAACTTTTACCTTTCAATGTGTTTCCATTTCTGGTTTGCCATTTATGACCCTTATCACCTTTATGGAAAATCATTTATGAGATGAACTCTTTGTATGTTTTCTTTACGATGTCTTTAGTTGTAAGTTTTAACCATCTTTCAATTTTCATATGTATTATATTGTTCTACATACCAAGGGGATAATTAATATGTGAACTTGCATTTACCTTGCCAAGATTTCTTGCTGCAAGTACATTTCTTCTAATGTTTATCTCTCCTGAAACTAATTGTGCAATGCCATCAAGAATATCCATAAATAATGTCCCCTTCATGGAATTCATCATGATTTACTTCTGCCTCTCAATTATCCAAAATGGATTTGCTCAATACGACTGTTTTCCATTTCTATCTTTGCCAGTTCTGAATGTTGTATATGTTGGAGTCTTCAACGCATTTTAGGGTGACCTTTCTTGTTGGCAGGGAAAATACCCCTCTGGGATCTAAAGTGTGAGAGGGTGACCTAAGTGAGCAAGCTGAACTGATACACAAGCATTGACTTCTCAAGGGGTTTTTTCTTGCCAATTATTCTTTAGGAAACTTCAGCTCCACGATTCTGTTGTAAAGTTATCAATGGAATTTTAAACAGTTTCAGTATCTAATATTTATGGTGCATTACATGAGGCCATTTAGATATTCCCATGAGAGCTTTACACAAATTAATGTTAATACTACAACTGAAAGTTTTGTGTCCAGAACGTGCAGAATTTGATGCATTGGCACTGAATAACAGTTCAGAACATCCATGAGCTTATGCTTTGTTCAGTTAGAGTGCTTGGCTTTTACTAAATAAACACAATACAAAGAGGTGAGTTCCTTTCTCTAGTTGTTTTAACTTTTGACATTATCTCCACAGGTATTTCTTTTCTTATACCTGAACGGTACAGTGCTCAATCTGCTTACATAACTGACCCTTAAGACTCTACATTCTACACTGCTACTTTGGAAATTTTGGCTTTAGAAAATTATTTATTTTGTTATATGGATTGGAGCTAATGAATCTCTACTGCCTCTCCATATAAAATACTTCTTGCTACTTCCTAGCATTCTGGAATTCTTGTGTTATGTTTCATGTTGCAGTCCTCCACATGTGCTGTTGTCTTCTAATGCTTATTTCTTTCATTCAGTAGATGTTATGATCCTATTATTTTATATTCCTACCTGTAATAAGGATAAGCACTTGTAGGATGCTTAACCTTAAATAATTTTATTTATTCTCTAAGCCAACTTAATTAGCATGAAGAGAAAGGTTCTCCTAAACCGCCATAAGTTTTTATATTGAATTCATATTATTATTTTCTAATTATTAGAGGTCACTTTGTTGAAATTGTCTGCTATTTTTTTTTTTAAATTTTACATTTATTTTTAAGAAATACCATAGGAAGTGGTATCAGAGCTACGATTGGGGCTAAGATATTTTTTTTTACCGTAACTTACAAATTGCTGCAAATTTGGACATGATTTTTTCAGGGTTTTGAGGTATGTAATCAAGGATGCTTCAGGTGAAAAATTAGCTTTATGGGATCATTTTTTTTCAAGCTATTATAATTTTCTTATTTTATTTTAAAATTGTTCTATAGGCTGCAATTTTCAGAAATTGTCAAATTATTTTTTACGTTTTTTGGAAGACTCATGAAAAATTTGGTAGGTTCAGTTCTTTATGATTTCTTATTAGAGAAAAAATAATGTAGTAATTTAGTGGTAAAAGTTAGGTCATAAGATTTTATAATTTATTATTTTTCATTAATTTGTTTTATAAGTCACAATTGTTGGAATTTTAATTTTATTTGACTTTTTACATTATTAACAAATATCATGAAAATTTAGGTAGGTTTAGTTCTTTATAATTTGTTATTTAAGGAAACATTAATTCTATAATTTACAGGTTGAAGTTTGGTCAAAAGGTAAACATTGCTCATATTTTTTAGAACTTTATAGTTACAACTCTCAACCGGATTCTTTCCTTCTTTACCTAATAAAAAACTTATTAAAAGAACATTAGAAGACATATCATGTTTAGGATTAGAGGGCTTTTTTACAAAAGTACTAAATCCAATGCCTCTCTTCATTTTCCCTTGCCTAAAATCAAAACGAAATTTCCACTAGGATGTGAAGCAACGATACATTTTATTAAAGATAATTTGTTTGCTCAATTTACAACATCTTTAGACGAGCATTTAGATGGGTTTAAACAAGAACTATTGTTTGAATTGAAGCCCCAATAAAACCGCTCGGGCAAGTACAACCCTAATAGACAAAATCAAGGGATAGGATAGTTTTTCCAAGATTCAAAATTGAACGTACCTTAAATAGAAATTCTCAAGTTTGATGGTGTAGATGTAACTTCATGGATAAATCTCATGGAACAATATTTTAAGCTTCATAATATACTAGAAAATTCAATGGACATAGCCTCACTACATTTAGAATACGAACCTTATCAATGGTGCCAATGGATGTTGAATGTCAAGCAATGCCAAGTGCCTATTTGGAAAGAATTTAGTAAGGACTTAGAAACCTACTATAAACAACCATTGAATGTAAGCTATTTCAACCAACTAACAAATTTAAAATAAATAAAGTTTGCAGTGGGCTATAATGTTTGAGAATACGAGATTGGCGATCTAGGCTTGGAATGTGACACTTTATTAGAGGTTACAGCTTTACATCAACAAACTTAATGATCAAATTAAGAAGGGTGTTTGTTTGTTTGAACCTTGTACAATTAGGAAAGCTATCCGATGAGCATTGCATATTAAGCAACAAAACTCCACCACCAGAAGTTCCACACAAGATCAAACCATAAGATGGAGAGACAAAAATATGACTAACCCTATTGATAGAAAAGTGAACAATTTTAACTCAAAAAAATTAGTAAGCTCCCTCCTCAACAAAATGTAGAGAAAAGAGAAAAATGCCTAACCCTATTGATAGAAACTTGAAAGGGGGACAACTTCTTTAACCATTTTTTTTAGTAAGCTCCCACTTCAACAAGAGGTAGATAAAAGAGAAAACTGCATATGTTGGAATTGTGATAGCAAATGGTCTAGGGGTCATTAGTGTGCTAATAATGAAAAGACTAGTGGTTATTAAGAATGATGTTGAAGAAGAGGGAGAAATAGCTACAAAAGAACCAAATATAGAATTTGAGCAAGAGAATTCAGAGGAAGAAGAAAGTGTTATTATCTTCCCACATGCATTGTATAGTACAAGCACACCACAAACACTCAAATGATTAGTTATAGAAGAAAGCGAAAGGTGACAATGTTGGTTGATACAAGTAGTAGACACAACTTTGTTGATAGAAGATTGGCTAATGAGCTCAATTTTATTGTGTATTCAATCTCTAATTTTCAAGTCATGATAGCTGATGGGAAACAACTCCCTTGTGGTGGTAAATACCATCATATGAAACTCTCAATGGGATATTATCAGTTACATTCAGAAGTGTTTGATTTTCCAATTGGGGGAGCAAATGTAGTTCTAGGTGTGCAATGGCTTAAACAGTTGGGAATAGTGTATTTCAATTTTCAGGACTTAGTCATGGCTTTTAATACAAATGGACAAATGTATAAACTTATATAGATACAATCACCTCAAAGTCAAATTATAAGCTCTCATATGATGGAGAAATTACTTAAGAAAGACTTTTATGGCATAGTTGCACAACCATATTCTGTAGAAACATGATATGTAAAAACTCAAGATTCACTAGAACCTCGAGATCATTCAACACCATCAATAAAAGTCAGAAATATAAAATTTGGTCAAGGAAATGTTTAATTCAAGCATTGTTTGTCCCAACAAAAGTGCCTGTTCATTTTTAATGATGGTTAACAAGAAGGATGAGTCATGGAGAATGTCCCTAGATTACATCGAACTCAACAAACTCACTCTTAAAGATAAGTTTCTTGTTCATATTATTGATAAATTATTAAATGAATTGAATGATGTAGTGTTTTTTATTGAGTAAGATTTATGTTTAGGTTATCACCAAATTCAATTAAAGGAAGAGGATGTACAAAAGGCTACCTTTAGAACACAAAAGAGTCATTATGATTTCTTAGTTATGCCATTTGGTAATGCTAATTTCAAATCAACTTTTCAAAGTCTCATGAATTCAATGTTCCGTCCATAAATTGGTGTTGGTATTCTCTGATGACATCTTCATCTATGGTAAAACATGGAATGATGAACAAACACAAAAGATTACAGAGTTGTTAAGTCTTGAGGGAAACACTTTTTTAAGGGGGATGGGAATGTTTTGATCCTTATTCTATATTCCTGAGTGTAATAAGAATAAGTACTTGTGGCAGGCTTAACCTCAATAGATTTTTTTATTGGTTTTAGTTATTTCTTAAGCTGACTTAATTAGGATGAAGGTTGGTGTCACTGCATAGTTATGCTTATAAATAAGGAAGAAAAAGACTCTCTGAAACCATCTTAAGTTTTTATGTTGAATTCATATTATTATTTTGTGATTATTGGAGGTCACCCCATTGAAGTGGTCTACTATTTAACTGATTTTTGCATTTATTTCGTCTTTTGAGCAAGCATAATCTGTTTCCTAGTATTTGATTTTCTAATTATATCCAATTCCTCATGATATCTCCCCTCTCAATATATTATGTGCCATAAACTTCAAGAGTGACCCAGGTTTTATTGTATGGTATTCATAATGGCCATTGTTCATTTTTACAATGGTAATTATGGTAGTAGTCAAATCAATTTACATTCATCATGCTCTTCAGAGTTGAGCATCATTATATCAATCGTATAATTGTTCCTCATGGTTGCAACGATTAACTATCATTGTTATGGAGTGGCAAGTATGAAAACAACTGCATATGTGTTCCTTTTTAAGTTGTTATTAGATGCCATGAATGAGGCATATCTTTTACATCAAATTCATCCAGGCTTATACCTGGTCTCATCTGTTGGGGTGAGCCAAAGAGGTTGACCAACATAAAGAAAATTTCCAAATACACAGATGGTTATTTTCAAATATATTAAAAATACTTCGACTGGCTAGACATATACAAGCCTCAGATGAGTTTCCTCTTATTTAGGATCTTTAAGAGAGCTTTATCATTGATACTAAGTATCAAAGAATTTTTACACTGGAGCACTGGGCTGGCTACGAAGGGACCCAAAGGCCTTGATCCTTCCTGCTCGAAGCACATACTGGTGGTAAGCTGCAGCGGCTGTAGCTCCAACCAATGGACCCACCCAAAATATCCACTGCAAAATACAATATATAAATCAATATGAAAAGAAGTTATAAGCAGTCACATATGACGCTTTTCCATTTTTAAACTTGATAGGGATTTGGATGTTTCTGTGTGTGTGCTTTTGTGAATCAGGGGTATGATCTCCCGAGATCTAAAATGGCAGAAAGAAAGAAAGATATAATTATAACATTGTTAATATTGATAATTAATGGATCCAAAGCTGGTTTAAGTATGTTTTTGTTCATGTTGAAAATCATATTTTGGAGAATTAAAAAGGCCCATCCGAATAAGAATTAAGGAGTTCATAACTGAATTGATCTATATTCAAATCCATATGTGATGCAATTACAAATTGTCAGTGCATCAGCCAACACTATTTACAAGTAAATTGCAAGATAAATGTTATACGAACTTTTTTTTAACTAAATAGAAAATCTATACTACAAACATTATGCATTACCCTAAAATATATGGTCCTTGTAAGTGAACAGTTTACAGTGTCCCTTATATAGAGACTGAAAATTGAAGACTAAAATAGTATCAACAGAGAGGGCCAATGGAATTATAGTCACAGAGGAGGCATCATCTTCTAAAATCTTAATAATAAAGTAGGCCATGGCTACCTGTTGGGTTTAATGTGGGGTTTAAAGATTTCTACATGGTGATTCTAAATGTGTCAAGTTCTTTTGGGTAATCCACATAAAATAATGAAATATATAAAGAGGTTAACGCAATCAAGGGGCCTGTCATAAGATCCAGATTTTTCCAAAGCAATCAACAGCCGTCATAACTTCCTATTCCATTTAGAAATTATATAGGAAACTTCTCAAATGAAATAGGCAAACACAAGCATATCGGTGGTAAGCAGAGTTCAATGTCTAAGTGTTTCTGAGAAAGCTGAGCTTTCAAGAATTAGAAATTATTTTTTCTCTATAGAGTTCAGTGCCTTCACCATTTGCCAAACTAAAAAGGGTTTGTTACCTGCTCTCCCAAGGGTTGTTTACGGCCATAAACAATAGCTGTACCAAAGCTCCTGGCAGGATTTATGCCTGTGCCAGTAATAGGAATGGTGGCAAGATGAACCATGAATACTGCAAACCCAATTGGCAGTGGAGCCAATACCTGAACAAAATCACTATAATAGTTAATTACAAAAAGCAAAAAGAAACACATGGTGATTTCAGAAGGAAATTATCATAAAATCAAGTGCCATGAAAGCCTAATATTATTCTAACCGGGACATGGGAGTCCCTGGCTTTGCGTTTAGGATCTGTGGCAGAAAAGACTGTATAAACCAAGATAAAGGTTCCAATAATCTCAGCCGCAAGGCCTGCTGTCTTTGAATATCCCTTCTGGACAGTGTTCACTCCTCCCCCTGCTGAAACATAAGAGCCCTGCTGAAACCAGTCTACTAGTGCAACGCCACACATGGCTCCCACACATTGAGCCATGATATACATAATTGCACGGGGTAGTGACACCTTCCGGGCAAGAAAAAGGGCAAATGTGACTGCTGGGTTAATGTGCCCTCCTGCAAGCATAAACACACTTGATTCAGATGTCATAAGAAACAGAATTTCTTTTATAAAAAATGCATAATTCCTGAAGCATGGATTGATCTTCAAATCAATTTTAAAGATGGGACCTAGGATGTATGATGTGTATTATAGGAATATGTTCAATAGTGAGAAGCTCAGCTACCAGTTCCTCACAAGTTCTGTTTTTCCCGTAGCGTGGATTGACCTTACAACTACTCTTGAAGATGGGTTGTAGGATGAGAGGTAATGTGGAATATACAAACATGTCCAAACCTGAAAAATTGATTGACCAAATTCCTATAGGTGATCTCTCGTCTTGAAGATGGGTTCTAAGTAGTATGAGAGAATATATGAATTACAGAAATATGCTGAAGAATGAAAAACACTTTCCAATAATTCACATTTTCTCTCATTGCATAGGCTGGCCAGGAGTTGGATAAGAGGAGATATACAGGAAAATGTCTGGCCTGAAAAACTAATAGGACTTTACTGTAACTCATCTTTTCTCATTGTAAAGATGCGTTGTGTAGGATGATAGAAGATATATATGAAAGAAAATGTTCAAGAATGAAAAGCTACTAGAACATACAATTCATAAAAATTAGGGTGTTCCTGTTTGAGTGAATCAATTGCCAATGTTCTTTTAGGATCAACTGCATACAGTAGTTAGGCACAAAAACATCAGAACCTAATTACACTATGCTATTGATCCTATAACATTGCCATTCAATTCATATCTTCTCATCCAAAAGGCCCATCATAAGTAAATAGGATGAAAAAAGATACTGATTCTAGGGATGTCTCTATTTCCTGATAAGTTAATAATCTACTCGACTGTATTTTTGTAATTCGTATTTCTTGAGTAAGATGAGATACCTATTAAATATGAATATGTTCAAGCGCAAAAATCAACTCAAACATTGTCAAGAATCTACATCTTATCTCATCCTATACAGTTTTTTGTTTGAGAGGATGTAGCTTGGTTTGTAGAATTTTAAAGGGTCCTCAAATTTAACGCTCTATAGCTTGTTTTGTAAAGTTTTGAACACATCCAAGTTTGACAGGCTAAAGATTATTTTCGGAAGGTCTATACTATTTTTGAATTTGTTCTGCTATAGCTAGTTTTTGGAGTTTAAACTATACTATAATTTGAATTGCTACAGTTTCCAAGTTTTATAATTTTGAAGTTTCATTTGCAAGCTCACTGAAAAAGTTTACTTGGTGTAAATTACTATAAATCATTTATTTTACTTGCTATCTTTTAGCATAAACTTTGAAATATAATAGTTTGTAAGCTTGCAAACTAAAATTCACATATGAACAAATGGAAATGGATAGCCTGTCAACCCTAAGATTCGCAAGGTTTCAAAACTAACAACTCAGGTGTGGAGATGTCCAAAAAATTACAGAGAAATGTTATCCCTTCTATCAAGTCTGTATGAATTATCTGTGGCAGGGCTGTATTGATAATATATATTCTCTTTATTGCAATACATTCTAGAAAGAATCATATATAAAATTATATTTTGGACAACAAAGAGAGTGAAAAATTATAAATTTAAGGTTAGTTTGTTCTTGTGGAAATAGATATGGAAACAACGGAGCTTTATAAATATTTATGTTCTACATTTCATATTTCTATAATGGTCCATCTTCGCACTGTTATGGGAACAACTAAGCAGAGATATTTGCATGACATTTCAGATCTTTCTACCAGATCAATTTTTAGGGAGAAGATTAGAAAAAAATTATAATTTAGACAATACATAAATTACACAATTGATACCTGAAGGCTCTCCTTATATTACATGCTTTATACACCCACACACACTGGAATGATCTAGCTATCATCACAATTTCATGACATCTATAATTCAGGACTTATATAGAAGATGGAGGGTTGGATGGAAAGTAAGTATCAGCATCTAGAACTTCTAAATAATATAAAGTGCTGAAGCTGGAAGTCTTTAATGCATTTTTATAAAATCTAAAACTAGATTGTACCTGAAATTCCTGCAGTGCAATACACCAGAAGGAAGATCATTCCTCCAAAAGACCAAGCAACTCCAAGAGGCCCAACCCCCTTGCAATTGGCACTATTCTTCTGGCTCCCAATTACAGTTGAGATTGTTATGTAGAGAAAAAGCAATGTAGCCACAAACTCTGCTATAATGGCCCTATAGAACGACCATAAGGCCAGTTCTTTCCTGTCCACCAGAAGGGCAGGAGGAGGATCCGTGTAGTCCTTAGCTTGCTCCCCTTGCATCATCTCCATGGCCATCTTCTTAGTAATCTTATACCAAATACACCAGAGAACCAGCCAGTATGCTAAATACTCTAGCAGAAGGGATTATATAGGTTTGCTTGCCAATCCAGCTCTTTTCTTTCATTTAGGGGATGCATTATAACGTAGCTTGGACGTCACAGCATACAGTATTGTAGTTGGTAGAGGGACCCTTTGCCTGACTGTTTAGAACCTTGCTTTTAAGAAAAAATATACTTATCTTTTACTCTTGAACTTTTCATTCATATATACTTCATACTTATGTAGTAAACACTTCATTAAAGTGTATATGATAAGCTGTAGTTAATACGTTTTTGGTCAATTTTAGATGTGTCTTGGGCCTCTGTCGGATCCATCATTACCTGATGTTTTGGGTTTTCTTTGGACTGGTCATTGTGATAAATAAAATTGCAATATTGTCTGACAAAGTACCATCCTTAGAGCAAATCATTTTCAAAACGATAATAAATACTTTTACTGCTTCGTTTATGTATTTCTTCAAACTAAGATATGAGGAATTTAAGACTTAATCAAAATTAGGATGTAATTTTATTAGTGTATCTAAAGTAAGAATTAATTTTTATTTTTTCATTTTATTTTTATTATAAGATTTTTAGCTATTGTAATAGCGAAAAACATATATTTTTGTCTTTTTCTCTTATGTATTGGGTTGATTGTAATTAAGTTTGTCTTACATTAGAGTTGAAAATAACATTATTTAATCTTAATCCATCATTATTCGTTCCTATAAATCATTCTTGATCCTTACATCTTCCATCTATAACCCTAGTTTAAAGTCTATAAGTGTGGAATTATTTCAAATTATTATGTGCTTATAGATCTTGACCACAAATCTCAAAATTCAAACTTTTACCACCTTCTCACACTAGTTATTGAGTTGACTAAAGTGCAATTATTTCAAATTGCATGCTAGGATGATGCATTTAAAATTTGACCATAATTCTAATGAATCATATAAGACTTATTTGCATCTAGGATTGCAAGAAGAATCTATTGAGCATATCTAGAATCCTAATTACAAATGGATACAAAAATTGTACTAACATTGTCATCATCCAAGGAGCATTTTACATGCTTGTTGGTTGTTCTCAATTGTGGTTCATTGTTGTTGAATCAATTCATCTAAGGTTTTGAATTAGAACACAAACTCACAATTCAATATATTCCCTAAAAATGATCATAAAAACTGCTTGCTCTTTATTAGATTCACAACACATACATAAAGGCAAGCAAGTTTCAATTAGTAGAATTTCGCTAGTTATGATCCATGAATCACAAGTTTAGGTCTAAGCATAGGTTCAAGTCTACAATTGTAGAGATCACCTTGACACTTGTGGCGGTGAATTGGAGAGTTTCACAATTAAATTCCTAAATCAACAACATTCATCTTGTAGGTTTTAAAATTTTGATGTCATGATGAATGGAATTCTTGCATTTGTAGAGTGATATCGACATCATAACTGAAGCTAAGTACCTTTGAATTGAATTATTTTTCACATTTGTTATAACATTAATTTCAATTATTTGATATTAGTCTTGACTCTTAAATCGAGGTTAATTCTTTTGTGCAATTGCCTTGATTATTTAATTAGCTTAGATTGTTTATGTGAGTGTTTTTTTCTTTACATATTTAATAATGAACCAACTTATCTTACATTGCTTGGAGTATTTAGATTTATTTATTTTTATTGCATTCATTTTATACTAGATTTGATTGGGGCTTGGACTTTTACCATGTCAGAACTATGTAGTCTCATCCAACCACAATTGGATTGAGTATCTTTGTTGTATCATAATCATATCATGTATCTTGACATGCCATTTTAATTAGTCAATTTACATGCACGCCTCACTAATTTTGATGTATTCCTATCTTTTATTTTCAATCCCCAACACTCTTATAACTTTTTGTGCTATGATTATGATATCTTTTCTATGGAGGTGTTGTTACATCATTTACATATTTTCCCCTCTTTCATGGAGTACATTAGCACCTATCCTTTTCTTTTAGATACACTCATTTCATTTGTCCATAAGCTTCATATTGATTCTATCTCCTATGGCTTGTGACAATGACGAACATGCATATATTAAGACTACCATATGTTATTGTTACACCTTGTGTAATGGACATTGATGAAGTTACACCTTTACCTATTCATGATGTAGTTGTGTTTTTGTGATGATTTTCCCCTTGCATGTTGTGAAAGTCTTGCATATAGATCCATGTACTTTTGATGATATACCTTGTGAAGAATCTAAGAATGATGATATATGTGAGCTACCTTGTTTCATACATGATGGTATGATTTGTGATTATCATTCATTTACATCTCATGTAAGTCTTATGGATACTCATGGTAGTGTTTCACTTGGTAATACTTTCTATGATGTGAATCCATTAGATTCTTAGATAGATGATATTGATACTTTGTTGTCTTCCCATTCATCGAATGATGATATTGTTGCACTTAGTAAGGATTTGTTACATGGCGATTTTATGATATTATGAATGCATTTACATGTTAACTCATTTTTGCTTGCTAATTATGAATATTTAAATAATGATATCTTATAGACTAGTGATATTTAGGTGTTATTTAAGTGACAAAGCAATGCAATGGTTTGATTCATCTTATTTATTATATCATTTATTTATGGATTTCCCCTACAATTCATATGGCTTTTGTAGCTAATCACTCTACCTCTCCCTTGATTACTCTAGGCCCTTTCAATTTTTTTTATTTGTATCATTCTACATGATTGTTACTATGTTACTTCAAATGAATAAGGATGAATATAAATAGCCTATTGCATTATTGAGTAAATCATTGTAGGGGTTAGAGCTAAATTAATCAATGATGGAAAAACATGCATATGCCTTAGTCAAGGCTATGAAGAACTATAGGCCATACTTGATTGGTGCAAAAATAATCACATATGTTCTACACATGGTCAGGAAGGATATTCTTACCCAACAAGAAGCATCAAGAAAAATATGCAAGTGGATAAATAAAATCCAATAATGTGACATTTAAATTTCAAATGACCAAACTAGTAAGAGGTTAAGGTTTGACAAAATTGATGGCACAGGCAATCTTGGAGGTTGCTGAGGTGAATGAAGTGGATGTTGGTCATGCACATAATAATTGCCTACTAAAAGATGATCCTTGGTATAAGGGTATTGTCTTCTATCTATTAAACATGAGATGCCCAGTTGGATGAATGATGCTCAATTAAGAACATTAAGAATGCAATAAAAAAAGTATGTGGTGATCCACAATATTTTTATGTGGAGAGACCTAAGTGGACTACTACTCAAGTGTTTAAATCAAGAACAATCCAACTAAGTGATTGATGAATGCCATCAAGGCATTTGTGGGGGTTTATTTCAAAACCAAAAAAATGTATATAATTTTTTTTAGAGTTTTAGTAGCACACTCTATTCAAGGATGCAGCTAAAAGGGTGAGAAGGTGTGATGCCTACCATAAATTTGCTAGAAAGCTTAAATTTGTAGGTGCCTCTTCCTCTCTTAGTATTGAGTGTAGATGCTCCTTTTCAACATTGGGGAGTTGACTTCATAGGTAAAATACAAGAAAAGTCCAACAATGACTACAAATGGATCCTAGTAGCAATTGATTACTTTATCAAATGGGTTGAGACAATCCAACTTGCAATGCCACATCTAGGGTAGTAATAGTAGTCAATTTTTTGTTAATAAATTTTATAACCAAATTTGGTGTGCCTATGAGAATCACTATGGATAATGCCATGTGACTTAGATCACATGAATTGCCAAAATTATGCATTGAATATGACATTAACCTTATCTTCTCATCTCCCTATAATCCCAAAGGAAATGGATAAGATGAGTCCAACAACAAGAGTCTCAAGAAGATCTTTAAGAGGAGCTTGGCCTTTAATTAGAGAAGGTGGGATGATAAATTGAAGTGGACTGGGGGAAGATAGGGTAGCTTATAAGGTTGCTATTGTCATGAGCCAATTTGAAGGGGTGATTTTGACACAAAATTTATCAAGATGGCAAATATGGTATTGTGAACTCTTGTTGTACCACACAACCAAATCTCTTCCTTTGGACTAGATTTATTGTTGGAAACTTTATATGTGGCTTACTCATTCATTGTAAGGGTTGTTTTTGAGAGGTTTTTTGCTTATTAGAGTGTAGAGTTGTTTAGGGTTTTAATTTTTGATCATTTATCCAACATTAAAGCATCTCTTAAGTTGTAGAAAAGTAGCTATATAGCACATGCATATAAGAGATTGTCTCCTTGGTTGGGCATTATTTTTTTAGAGGATTTTTAGGGTTTTGAGGTGCAATAGGCCCTTTCCTTTTAAATTATTTTCCACCACATTTGCTGCTGTAGTTGTAAATGGGTGTTTGAAAGTGTTGTAGCATTTAATCAATGGCATATTTGTATATGTGTTTGTCTTTTACCTATTTCAAAGGAATATTAATTTCAGAGGGATTATTATTACGAATGATTTATTTGCAAATAACATTTTTTGTTCCTTATTGATTTGTCTTTGAATTGACTAGATATAACTTTATTATCCTCACAAGGTACTAGTCAATGAAACCCTAATCTTTCACATTTATTAAATCTATTAAAATAATTCACCAATAGTTGTAGGAACGGAAGTAGATTTGAGCATATGTTTATAATTCAAAGCTATAAACTAGGATAGAGTTCATGGGGAACAAACTATTATATTTTATGTGAATCATTTCCAACACCTTACACTTTGCCAATGTCTATGCAACTTCAAATGAAAATATCTCAAGGGCTTACAATAATGTCATTACTTATAGAAACATGTGCAAATGTTGAATCAACTTTAAAAGAGGTCATTATAGCTAGTAAACCTTGACCTATTGATAGGAATAGGGGTCAAGAGTGCAGTTTGGTATAGTTGTTTGTTGTTTTGGTTGTCCATTTTGTTTGATTTGAATGCCTACTAAGGAACGCCTTTGGGAATACCCTCCCAATTTTACTCTTAGCCCAAAGAATAAGAGAGCTTACTAACTCTCATTGTAGGCCTTCAACCATCCTTAATCTATTGATGATCTTCCCTTCTACCTTCTTGAAGACAATCCTTGGTCTTGGAGGCAAAGAAAAGTTTTAGGATTTTGGACTTGCAATTTTTGGACCTAATACAACCTACAAGAGATAATCAAACCTTAGCCAATAGGTCAAATATTACACATGCTAACTTCAACAACTACTCATGTGATTTCTTTTATAAAAAATTCTTGCACAAAACTTAAAAGTGTTTTTACAAAAACCACGTGCTTCAAAATTATGAGCCCACTAAACCATGACTCTCAAATTAAATATTTGGTACTAAGTTTTCCTAATATAAAATATATTTCCAATGTGACACATGTATTAATGATTTTTCCCAATGTCTCATACAACATACAAATTATACACGAGAATGTCTTACCTATGTGGTTTCAACATCTCTAAGATATGTCATAATTAATTTTTTTTTAATATTTTAACATGATTATTTTCTTTTATGTAGGATGTACACCATACCTTTTCCCAACATGGACTACATCTCCAAAGAAAAGAAGCTCTATTTCGTTGTTAATATTTTTGAGATTATCAACATATCTAAATTGTCAATCTTGTAGTGGGTCATGGCCTCCTACCGCAACCAATAAGGGAGGTAGACATAGGCTAGATATATCATAAACATTGGGCCCAAATAGATTGGTTGTACAGTGGTTCTTGTTAGCACCATCTAGAAAAAAGGCCTTCCAATGCCAATATGAATTGTCAATTAAAATGATTGGTGTCCTAATACGAGCCAATTCAAAAGGGGTCCTATCCTCCCCACCAAAGAATGGTTGTATCAACATATGGTCTAGTATTATTATAAGGCTAACTTCTTCACCAAAGGAAACAATCCTATAATTAAGGAAATTTTTATGGCCAATATTTCAATATATGAATTAAATTTTTTTATTTGATATATTTTTTGGGAACCTTGTTTGAGGATACTTGGAGGTAAATGTTGAATTTATGCAAATGCATGGATTATATCCAAGGGGACACTTGTAGATAACTAATAAAATTTAATGGTCTAGTAGTCACCCCCTTAATGGAAATGAACAATCAAGTGGCTAGTAATTTCTTACATCCAAAAAGACCACAAGGGTTGTACATAATAATTCTAGGATAATTGTAGTGGGCATGCAATAAGCTTTTGGTTAATTTCAATATCATAAATGCACAATTGAAGTTGTATGATTAATCCCATCATAAAAAGACTTTTCCTTTGTTTGAACTTGCAAAATTTGACTTATGGATAATAGTAGATACGTTGTAAATAATCTAAAGGCTTCTAGAAATCCTTATAGGCCATTTAGATTAGATATTTTCATGTATTTATTAGAGGTGTATTTATGATTTTTGAAGGGGTCTTTGAAGAGTATGTGCTCTTCACATGGCAGATATGTTTAATTTTGTAAGAGCCTTCATTATGTTGTAATCCAATTTGCTTCCACTAGTTGTATTTGCATTTAATGGTTATGGTTTAGATATATTTATCATTTATTTTCTTTATTGCTTCATTTATCTCCTTAAAGATGTCATTGTTGACCTTTAAATTGCTTGGGTGAGAAGGAACACTTGACATCTTGTGATTGGCAAGTACTTGAGAGGTGAGTTGAGTTTTCTTAACCTTTGGGGACGGTTGAAAGAGGTAGATCCTTTTGAATTTGATTATTCACTTTCATGTTTGAGCTTATAGAGATTAGAGAAGAGAAAAGAAAAGGAGAGTAGTGCTCTTGAGCTCCTAAGAGAGATTTCTTGTGTTAAAGAATAGATCTTGAGCTAGGGAATGCATGTTTGAGCTTGGAAAAGGAAAGGGTTATGCTTGAAAAAGGAATAGAACATTGGAAAGATCTAGAATTTTAGTGGTATGACCTTTATTCTCTTGCATTTATTTTGATATTTCATTTGTGTTGCATGATGAATTCTTGCCATAAACGTGTTAAAGAAATCTTAATATTTTACTTTCTGTGCTTGGAAAGCAATATTTGGAATGTTTTAATGGAATTCTAATGATTTGAGTATGTGGAAATCTAAGCGTGTGTTTCTTACATATTTAATTAGGACGAACCTTACAAAAAAAATGTGTTCATAATCGGAAAGAAAGAATTTTATTGTGATTTACTTGTGTAAATGAGAGTTTGACACCTTATTGAGAGTCATCTATAAGGGTTTGATGCTTTTAACATGTGTAGGAGTTTTCTAGTTTGTGTAGGAGACATGGAGTGTGGATTGAAACCATTATGATTTCTCTATTGAACTTGCCAAATGGATTTGGAGGTCCTTGATAAAAAACACTCCATGGGTCTTGCTTCACCTATCTCTCCTTGTGATTGCACTTATATTTTGAGAATATCCTTGTATGTATGTGTTTGTTTGTGGTCAAATGGTTGTATTCTTTAAATGGTGTTTGCTTGTTCCCATGTGTATCACTCTTCTAAGCAAGGTGGGGTGGACCTCATGGTTCTACATGGATGAGAGGTAGCCTTTCTCCCATTAGCTTGAAGCTTGGGGTTATCAATACTTGCAAGAACCTTCTTATTTTCATTTTGAATTTTGTATGAAACAATTTGAAAGAAGGTTTATATCTATTTGTATTCAAAGAGTTGAAATAAATTATTGATATATGCATTTAATGAGTTATAGAGTTGATTTTGCACTACTTAGAGGGTAGTGAAAACAAGATGTTTTTAACCTCCCAAGAGAGATTCAATGACTACATGTAAAAAAAAAATGAATGGAAACAAGTCCCTAAACAAAAAGATAAAGAGTTGTACTCCTGCCCACATTCTAGATAAAAATGCGTCCACATGTAGCTAGGACTATTATGTTGCATGTTGAATCTCTAGTATTTGGTTTGTTGTATTTCCTAGCCGACAATACTACTTGTGTGTATAAAAATTAGTGGAATTTTTTTTAGTGAAAGTGAAGAAAATTGATCATAGATTAGTATTACCAATTATAGAATTGCATGGATAATAAGGTTGTATTATAGGACAAGTGAGAGTTGTTAGTGAAGAGTGTATTATGTTTCAAATTGTTAAGACATATATCTAAATGTAGAAGTATATTTATAAGACACATGAACTATTCAACAAAATACCTCAGAGAAATGTATGCAATGTAAAAGCACATTAGAGCCACTTAAACTCTTTGACATGCCTAAAATAAATATATTGTCATGGAGTGTCATGACCATTGCAAGATATGCACAAAATAGATGCCTTTAAGGTAGTTTCATGTAATGCCATGATCTAAGATACTTTTGAATGGTCATTGCAAGATATGTGCAAAATTGAAAATTGTTTTTTTTTTTGGGGTTAAACTAGACACTCATATTTTCCACTCGAATTATTAAACTGTCTAAATTGTTTGGTTTGTAAAAATACCAATGATTAAAAAGGAAGAAAAACTCCAATTGCCCAGCATACATGAACACCTCAGAGGCGCCTATTAGAACATACTGTGGGACTTGCCATAATATGCTCAAGGGTCTTAAAAGTAGTACCCTTTTTTATTGTTTTAAGGCGCTCCAACTCCACAAAACCAGCTGCTACCATGGCAGTCATGACAATTATTAAGCCCTCTCCCATACGCTGGAGCTCTGTGAGGCCCTTTGGGTTTCCTGTGATCAGAGAGGCAAAGGGGATTAGAACATGACCCATGTGACCACACTCAAAATGTCAAACACTGACACGGTAGCTGGTGGTATTCTGAATCTTCCCAGGTGAGTGTTCATTGTGGTGCCTTGCTCTACAAATAGAGATGTCATCTGTGTGAATACCACTGAGTATATTGTGGTGCATAGCCAAATGGGAAGCATTCTTTGTATGCATTTTACTTCTTCTACTTGAGTTACTGTGCATAAACGCCATGAATCTTTCTGGGTCTTGTTGAGATTAGTTGGGTTTCCTAATTCTTCCATTACAGCTGCCTTATCAAGCCACCTAGAAAATCAAACAGATTTCAACTTGTTAGTATTTTATCAAAGTGACTATTCTTAAACATTGTTAAACTGTTCTAATTTTAAAAGAAAGTTTTTTATAAAAAAATAAAAAAATTGCATATGAATAAGTTTTGAAATTTCCATGAACTATTTTATAATTAAACAGTTTGGTATTAAAATAAAGTGAGACAAAGTATTAAAAATCATAGTTTTTGAAAATTTTAATCTGGTAATGAGACATAATTACAATGGCAGCAAGGTGTATATGTAATGATATAATTATAATGATAAAATATGATTTCCAATTTAATAATAAAATATAATAATAATAGTATAATATAATAAATAAATTAAAAGAGGGGTAAAAATTTATTCAAAACAAAATAATGCAGTACAAAGTAAGGGCATTACATGCCCCTGCCAATCTTCACTAAGTGGTCCAACTTTTATGACAAATCTGGGGGTAATTGACCCCTTTCCACAATGTTCCAATTTTGCAAATGATCAGAAGCCCATTTGGCCAAGCAATCCCGCAACCCTATTTCATTCTCTAGGAATGTGACAGAAAGTAACAGATTCCAAGGAAGCACACATATTAAGAATCTATTTTATAATTACAGCCAAATGCCAACTGACATCCTCTAACTATCGCCTCTTCAGCAGAGTCACCACCACCTAAGAATTAGATTCACAAATGAGCTGTCTCCACCCAAGAGTACAACCACAGTCCACAACATATAAAATGGCAAGAGCCTCCATCACATTATTAGTATACCAACCCTTATAAACAAAAAAAGATAAACTCAATAGTCCTAGAACTATTCGACCCAATGCCCCCAATACCAACATTACTAGGATTTCTTCGATAAGAACAATCTGTGTTGATTTTCAACACACCCTGAGGAGGAGGACACCAACACCCCTCCCTATTTATCTTTCAAAGAGGATGTCAACATCTATTTCTCATGATCTGGCCCGCACCCTGAGCAACACCCCTTTGAAGAGGAAGTTTGAGACGAGTGCAATAGGTAATATCTCCCAGATCCACACCCTCAACCAAGTCACACTTAGCCGAAATAGTTTCTCCCAAAGAATGAAGAATTTTCCACCACAATGTTGGACAACCAACTTCATATCTTGAAATTTTTTGCAATTCCTCTCTAGCCAGATATGCCAAATAATAAAGGTTGGTCCAAGAGCCCAAGTTACTTAAAGAAAAGAAGTCTTAATAGGGGCTTCCCCCATTGGGCAAAAAACTCAGCCAAAGAAGAGACATGCCAACAAGCCTAGTTCCACACACCCCATCAAAGGTGCCAAAGCTCCCCAGAGAAGGAACATTGGAAGAAGAGATGGGAGACACTCTCCTCACTATTATATCACAGGACACATCGAGGGATCCTGGAACCCTCGCTTGCACAAGATATCCCAAGTAAGGAACGTTGTTAGAAAAGATGATTCTCCTTTATTCCTCATTACAAATTTAATCATAACGGTATTAAAAGTGCAACTTATAAAAGTGAAGAACATCTGAAGTCTTGGACTCATATTGGCCTTGGTCTTAAAGAAGAGAACATATCATAAGAATGAGGCTGGTTTTGTATCAAACCCTCTCATAATCGATGCTCTTTCGTGCTGGGAAGGGTTGTGGTATATGACTTACACCTTCTAATTTCATTACTGAACAATCTTAAACCTATCATTTTGTGCATATCTATAAGAGAGGCAGACCAACCATGTTCAAGGCCCTAGGTCACGGAGAGCCAAGAGCGGAAGGCTACCCTAACTTACCTCAGCTTAATAAGATGTTGGGAAATGTGGGACAAGAATGATGATGGCTATAAAGTCCTTCAATCACCCTACAGACCCAAAATGCAAGATGGGGCTAGGCGAGCCAGTTTTCGGGTTCAATGCTACACCTCAAGAAGCTCTCTGCCCAAGGATGGAAGTGCGGTCTTGGGACAATAGCGTGATGTGCTGGCGTCTCTCAAGTGCACTAGCGTCCATGCGACCAGACAACTAAAGAGAAAAGGTCAAACCTAAGAAAAAAAGCTAACAACCCAACTAACTAATACTAAAGGGCTAAAATAACGTGATTAAGTAAACAAAATACTCTCTAATGTGATAAAGTAAAAATGCAAGAGTTAAGGTGGCAAGGATGATCTCACAAAGAAAGTTGTTCACTAGTTGGCTCCTCAAAAGCACATTCACCTACACACAAAGGGGAGGAAAAATGTTGGGTGGCTGTATAGGGGCCCGCCTCAGTAAGACCCCCGTTTAGGTGTTTCCACCTCCATGGACAACCAAGAAAGCGAAATAAAGAAAATAAAGTAATAAAGAACACTAAAGCACTACAAAATAGTAGATGCACTTACTCTACCAAGTAATAGAGAGGAATGGGAAGCTTACCACCTCCACCAAAAGCACTCAAGGCTGATGGGGGAGAGACTGAGAGTACTCGAGCCTCTGTTACAATGGTGTGGTCCCAAACTTGCTCTATTGAAGTGATGGAGTGAAATTGTTGCTGCAATGGAGTGCAAGAGTGCTGCTAAGATGCTTGAAGTGAATGCAAGAGAGTATGAGTGAATTGAGTTGAAAGCTTGGAAGATGTTGTAAAAGATGAAATGCATGTTGAAGGAAGGAATTTGAAGAGGAGATGAAGAAAACAACCATATTCGGGTCGGTTGACCGAAGAGGGTGTTACAACTTGACCACCAATAAGAAGTGTAACGCCTTTGCAGGTTCAGCCATAGGATCTGCCAAAAATGTAAGTGTGCCGTGTGAACATCTACATGCCACATGAGCGTCCCTGACATAAATTCCCCCATTGACACTCAAAAAAAACACCAAGTGAGATGAAAACAATGGGATTAGGTGTAATTAAGCCTCCAAACTTGGTTTTCTAAGGGGAAAAAGACAAAAAGGGGAATTTGCACAAGGGGTGCAAATTCACTCTTATACATTTTTCCCCCACTTTAGCGAGCACGGGTACTAATGAGTGCTTCAGTAAAGTAGATCAAGGAAGGAGTAAGGTTAGAGATGTATACCTAAACCATCGAGGAAGCAAACCATGATCTGACAAACCTAAAGGTACAGAACAATCAAAGGAATTATAGCTTCTTAGAACTATGAAGTTGAAGAAAGAAAGCGTATTGTAGACCTGTGGACCTACAAGGAAGCAACCCCCAAAATATCTCACATGAAGGAATCCCTTTGAAGTAAGTGCCTTACAGGCTCACAGACCTGCAAGGAAGGTGTCCCCCAAGAACTCTCACATGGAGGATACTTGGGAAGTGTCCCCCAAGATCTCTCACATGGAGGAAGTGAGGAAAGTGCCCTATAGACCTAAAGGCCTGTAGGGAAGGTATCCTTCAAGATATCTCACATGAAGAATACCCAAGGAAGCACCCTATAGAGCTGTAGACATGTAGGGAAGGTAAGCCCCAAGATTTCTCACATGGAAGAAACCCAAGAAAGTGTCCTGCAGGCCCACAAACCTGCAGGGAAGGTAACCCCCAAGATCTCTCGAATGGAGGAACCCCAAGAAAGCATCCTATAGGCCCGCAGACCTGTACGGGAGCCACCCCCAATATCTCTCATATGGAGGAAGTTCAAAGGAAGCGCCCTACAGGGTCTCAGTCTTGCAGGGAGGTATCCTCCAAGATCTCTCTCATGGAGGAAACCTCAAGAAAGCATTCTACAGACCCATAGACCTGCAAAGGAGCCACCCCCAAGATCTCTCGCATGGAGGAAGCTCAAAGGAAGCACCCTATAGGCTCTCAGTCCTCTAGGGAGGTATCCCCCAAAATCTTTCTCATGGAGGAAACCTAGGAAAACAGACACCACAGAGTCATGAAGTGGCCATGTAAGCAAGTAGGTGGAAAATCGCATGGACCGCCGACAATCTAAAAGACTTTCAAAGGGGTCCCTGGGGAACCCATTGTGAAGAAGAGGTCCACTCAAGGGATGCAAAACTCAAGTAAATATTCTCTTTCTCGAATCGATCCATCATCAAGGGATCCTTTTGAAAGATGTTCACTTCATTAAGGAATTCGAAAGGAAGAATATGCCCCCACACGAGGGGAAGGAAAAACTGTTCCCGCTTCAAAGGAAGGTTTTCAAGCCCTTTCTTTACAAACCCATGATGAAGGAAACATGTTCTGTTAGGGTTCCAAGTTGAGAATGCAATTCTAAAGAAAGATTTGTGAAGATTTTCAAGAAAAGATCCGTTGGCAACAAATGCATTTTTTGAAAATCGAAATGTTGAAGAAAAGCATTGTCACACATGAGAGGGACAACTCAAACAAAGAAGAGAGAAAGATAAAGAGAAAGCAAAAGAGATAAGACAACACAAACAAAGGGAACAGGGGGATCTAGTTTAGTGAGGTCAGATCTGTCCATGCTCATATAAATAATAGGCAACTATGGTGCAAGGTGAAAAATCATCAATCCCTAACCAGATTAGGAAGAATGCATGGAAAATAAAGTAAAAATAAAAAAATGGGAAGAACAAAGATACTTACGACACAAAAACCACGCTTGTATCCAAGCACCAATAGGGGTGACGAGGGTCATCTAGGTACACATAGCATGATCACGAGGGAACACATCACAAAACACACACACACAAGATCAAAAAGAGGCCTCCTCCTAACATTGATCGACCAAGAGGTTGTCCACTTCCCACTCTAGATCATTGTAGGGGAAGGAGGACGAGCTTGCAGTGGTGGGATGTTAAGAGGAGGAACATCCAACCCTCCCACGACAAGGGCTAAGGAAGAAGTCCCCACAAGGTCTTCTTCACTGAGCTCTTGTGGAGCTAGGGTCAATGATTTTGAGAAGATTGTTGACAAAGCTAAAACTTCATCCATAGAGTTAAACGTGCACCCTACAAGAGTGCCATGTTTGACTTCAGTAGACAGGGCAGGCTATGCCTGAAATTCACCACTAGACTCACCGAATGACTTGGGAGTGGTGATGAACTCAGGGGAAGCCAAGACTGGTTCTGTCACTAGGACATAACAAGTCAACACGGGACCACCTTGTGAAGAAGGTGGGATCCTCTTACACCCTTCACTGCTTGAAGGACCACCCTCCACTTTTTTCTTTGTTGAAGGAGATGAACTCCCCACAGACGAGGCTAGAGGTGGGGAGGAAGAGGATGAAAGAACCACAACAGATACAACCAAAGTATTAATCATATCCAAGAGCCTTCGGAAAGGCTAGATATCTGGAATAAACATCAGCAAAGGTGGCTCCACTGAAGGAGTGATGAACACTTGTACCCCCTTGGATTTAGGCACATTTGTACTCGTAGCGGAAGCCGGAGGAAATGTGGAACTAGACTGAAGAGAAGTAGAAGGAAGGGAAGAGGACGACACTACAGGAGGCCCTGAAGCAGGGGCAATCATTTCTTCTTCCTTCCTTTGCGAGGCGGCTTGCTCAGTCAAGAGAGCCTTTTGTCGGTGCTTGCACTCGTGTACAAGGCGATTTCTATGAATCTTTGACTTGGAGGTTGGAGGCTACAAAGGAGTAGAAGACTCATGCTCAACCATGAGAACATCCACTATGACTGTCTTCGGGAATAGATTCCTGAATTGGAGTAGGGGGAATAGGTTAAGGAGCAACAGGGGAAGTCAACTCAAGAGCCTCAACAACGGACCTCTTCCCATTCGTTGTCTTAGGATCAGGAGTGGTAGGAGGCCATGGAGGTTGAGACAAAGAGGACTCTCCACGAGAAACTATCTTCCCATTATACCAGACAGGTCTAGGCTCCGTTGGTAGAACAAGAAGTTCAAATTAGGACGTTGAGGCTTTCACCAAGTGGGCACCATAGGATTCTCCTGCAAATGTGGAACATAATCTAATGGCACCGCAACAAAGCGAGAAGAAGTGTTAGACTGACTAGTGGAAGAGGAAGAAGGAGGATCTTGGGACCGCTTCTCTTCTTCCTTCCTACGTGCCTTAGTGGCATCACTATTAGCTTTTAAGCAAGCCCTATGTGAAATAGTATAAGGTGAGGGAGGGTATCTTACTTTTGGCCTCAGGTGCCCTTTCTTATAATTCTGATACGTTCGATGTAGAAGGTCCGTCCTAGGCGAAAGAGGACCAACGAGCACAAGACAAGAGTAGTCCAAGGAGTAGCTGCCACGAGCAATTGGTGGTCTGTAACTAGTGTCGTGGATTATGTGTACAAAACCCCCGTGGATAAATTTTAAACATTTATGCACAATCAAGGGTACCGCGTTCATCTCCACTAACCAAGGGATACCCAATTTCACCCTAAAGAGCTTAGACCCAGGGATAATGTCAAACAAGAGTTTCACAGATTCAGGTCCAACTAAGACTAATAGGACAATACTACCCAAAGGGGGCATGAAAATCCCATCATGTGTGTGGATGGTGCTCACAAGTGCATCATACCCATCTTTATGTAAGAATTTAATCAACATGATCTCGGTTATTATGTTTATTTGTGACATTGGATCAATGAGAACATCTACTACGATGTTTCCATTGATCTGCACAAGAATATAAAAAGGAGATGGTTCCCTATTAAAACCCATCGACAGGTCTTGTGAAGTGAAGGTTATACTAGTACCACTATCTACAGGCTACACAAAGGGGATAGGTTGATGCAAGAAGGAGGCCATTGCACACTAGACGATACTCTCACAGAGTACCTAAAGGTTAAAGGATAAGACAATGAACCAATTAAGGTTTCACTATGCAACACCTTTGGAACCTTCCAACTACGCCAACTAGGGGTTGTAGGTTGGGTTGTAAGGAAACAATCTCACAACACTCACACCTACAACACTCTTAGAGTACGAGGAAAGGAATTGTCAATATCGCAAAAACAGAACCAAAATGGTCCACGTTGGGTTCACCAAAAATGTAAGAGAGGGGGACCAACCACGTTTAAGGCCCTAGATCATGGAGGGCCAAGAGTGGAAGACTGCCCTAGGGTATGTGCAGGATCATCATGGAAAAAACAGGCCCTTAAGTGGCAAAAATTTAGAAAAATTAGAGTTAGGCAACTTGACATAAAATTTAAATAAGTTATCTATATTATTTCAAAAATATGTAACAATAGAATATGTAGAAAATTGAATGTAGTTTCTAAACTACTAAGTTTAATTAAAAAATTTCTATTTGGTGAAAATTTGAAATTTCAATGTATTAGTACTTAAATTTAGGGAAAAATAAGAAGTAGATGCATGACCACCCTAACCACAATAAAATGATAATATTTTTTACAAGATTTTAGATATAAGTAGGGGGCTCATGTCTAATGTTATGCATATTTTTTTGTAATTTTTTCCAAGCAAATAATTAATTATGAATTTTTTATTACAACTTTTAAAAAATATAAAAACTTGTATGTCTAACCACCTTAACTTGGTCAAAACTTCATGAAATTCATTTTTTTAATCCTATAATATGTGAAGCATAGAATGTGACACATTTTAGATTAAAAAATGTGATACCGTTTGAAAGCTATAAATGTGTTTTCAATCAACCTATCAATCAAGACTTTAGTCGTAATTCAAATAGAAAATGAATAATAATTATTTATTAAATTCAAAATAAAACATAATTTATATTGGTGGAAATCTGAGAATCTCCTTTAAAAACCCTTTTTGTTTCATCAATTTTAGGTAAAAAAAATCGTTAGCCACATACCCATCATATCGCCACTTTTTGGCCCATCATGATCCTGCACATACCCCCTAACTTACCTCAGCTTAACAAGATGTTGGGAAATGCGAGATGAGAATGATGAAGGCTACAAAGTCCTTCAATCACCCTACATACTCGAAATGCAAGATGGGCCTAAGCGAGCCAGTTTTCAGGTTCAACGCTACGCCTCAAGAAGCTCTCTGCCTAAGGACGAAAGCGTGGTATTGGGACAATAGCGCGGAATGCTGGCTTCTCTCATGTGCACTGGTGTCTATGCGACCAAAAAACTAAAGAGCCAAGGTTGAACCTAAGAAAACAAGCTAACGACCCAGCTAACTACTACTAAAGGGCCAAAATAATGTGATTAAGTAAACAAAATACTCTCTAATGTGATAAAGTAAAAATGCAAGAGTTAGAGTGGCAAGGATGATCTCAAAAAGAAACTCATTCATTAGCTAGCTCCCCAAAAGCACGTTCACCTACACACAACGAGGAGGAAAAATGTTGGATGGCTGTATAGGGGCCTGCCTCAATTAGACCCTCGTTTAGGTGTTTCCACCTTCATGGATAGCCAAGAAAGCAAGATAAAGAAAATAATGTAATAAAGAACACTAAAGCACTATAAAACAGTAAATGCGCTTACTCTACCAAGTAATAGAGGAGAGGAATGAGAAGTATACCACCTCCACCAAAAACATTCAAAGTTGATGGGGGAGAGATTGAGAGTATTCGAGCCTCTGCTACAATGGTGTGCTCCCAAACTTGATCTACTGAAGTGATGGAGTGAAATTGTTGCTGCAATGGATTGCAAGAGTGCTGGTAGGACACTTTAAGTGAATGCAAGAGAGTATGAGTGAATTGAGTTGAAATCTTAGAAGATGTTGTAGAAGATAAAATGTATGAAGAAGGAAGGAATATGAAGAGGAGATGAAGAAAACAACCATATTCAGGTTGGTTGGCCGAAGAGGGCATTACAACTTGACCACCAATGAGAAGTGTAATGCCTCTGCAGGTTCAGCCACAAGAATCTGCTCGAGAAGTAAGCGCGCCGCACGGGTGTCTATGTGCCATGCAGGCGTCCCCAACAAAAATTCCCCCACCGACGCTCAAAACAGGCGTCAAGTGGGATGAAAGCAATAGGCTTAGGTGTAATTAAGCCTTTGAACTTAGTTTTCTAAGGTGGAAAAAGGAAAAAAGGGGAATTTGCACAAGGGGTGCAAATTCACTCATATACAATATCGTGTTGATTCCATTTGAGACTGTAGCCCATAAAACCACAATCTTTGACATTGAAAATTTAGTGCCTTTTGTTTCCTCACTCAATTAAATGCATTTTAATCTACAAATATAGTCCTGCTGAATTGCTTCGATGGGCATATTCCTTCAATACTCTGGATGACTGAGCAAGTACACAGTATTATAGTATAAGCCAATTTTGTTTTTAGTATTTATTCTTTTAGCATCACCAGTATTCAGTGTAAAATAAGACTGGTCTCTTTAAGACATGTAATGCCCTCTATTTTGGTCAATCAGATTCTTTCTTTGAATCCCATCAACAATAAATAATTAATACAAAAATTTGACCTTTGATTAGAATCTTTCTTGGCACAATACAATACATATTAGCAATAAATTGGAAGTATAGATATTAAATACAATTTATGTATGTATTTGTATATTTTGTTGCTATTGAGCCATATTATGTTTAAGGCCTTTTATATAGTGCATTCTACTAATGGCTATTCATTTTTAAATCTTTCATGCAAAGTGAATTGAGTTATTGAATTTATAAGAATGTATACTCATATATTCTCTA
Organism: Sequoia sempervirens; assembly: GCA_007258455.2. Classification (NCBI taxonomy): domain Eukaryota; kingdom Viridiplantae; phylum Streptophyta; class Pinopsida; order Cupressales; family Cupressaceae; genus Sequoia; species Sequoia sempervirens. The sequence goes on from VDFB02193867.1 coordinate 412,474,253, forward strand.
GCTTATATATGTATTCACATACATATATGAGCTATACTTTCTTTATTTAATTCATTGATCGTATATTGTAACAACCTTCTTAAATGATATCCTATGATTTGGGGTTTTTTTTGACATGTTTTATATGTTACAAATTCCAGTTCTTATGAATCTCTAGGATATGGAATGTGTTAGTATTAAGGAGATAAAAGTTATGTAGAGAAACAGAGTGATCCTCTGTAGTTGATTACTTTATTATTCAAAAATGTGTAATGGAGTTGTAAATGGTCATGCCAGTGAGACAATTTGATCATTGTCAGTGAAGCATCTTGTAACCAGTGAGGTTCTATAGCCAGTGAGGCATCTTGTAACCAGTGAGGTTCTGTAGCCAGTGAGGCTTTTCCAGTCAGACATTCTATAGCCAGAGAGGCTTTTCCAGTGAGACATTTCATTAAGCTAGTAACACATTTTTACGAGTGGTTTTTCATCCCTATGAGGGTTTTCCATTCATGAAAATCACTATGTTATGGTTCTTTTGTGGATGCATTTATGATCTTGCTATTTCCTTAATTTGCATTACAACATTTGAATTTATATGTATTACTATTGCGTTAACTTTGTGAAAGCCTACATGGCTAATTTTTGTAAAGGCATAGCCTTGTCTTGATATTCATATTGACTCATTAATGTATGTAATTCCATTTGAAAATAATGATGAAGTTATTTAATTATTTCCTTTTAGCACCATTTAATAATCATATTATACTATTTAATTATTTCAGGTATGGATTTGCTTATCAAAGGTTACTTTTAGTTAATATAATAAATAAATTGAATTCTAATGTAATATTTTATTAAATCAGTATTATTATTTTAATTCACTTATTTTAATAAATAAATAATTATAATAATTACTTATTGTAAATTTAATAAATATATATTAATTAATTATTTAATTAAACATTATAATAATTCATTATTATTAAAATTAATATAATATTATTATTTTTTGATAGATAATAATAGTTAAATTTTTACCCCTCTTTTAGTTAATATAATAAATAAATAATTATAATAATTACTTATTGTAAATTTAATATATATATTAGTTAATTATTTAATTAAATATTATAATAATTTATTATCATTAAAATTAATATAATATTGGGCGGGGGCCCTAGCTTGGTTGGCTAAGTCTTTCCTGTTGCAGGAGGCTGGTCACGAGTTCTAGTCTCCCCCGTCCCGTGGTACCGAAGGGCGTGTCGCGCTAGTGCCGCCGGTCACGTTAAAAAGTTTACCAGGCACGCTGCAGTTTATAGGGGGCCGTGCTATACAAACCTGATTTCTGCAGCCTAAAAAAAAATAAAAAAAAATTAATATAATATTATTATTTTTTGATTGATAAGAGAGGAGATATATTGATATGCAAAAAATTAGAATGCTAGCCCATGGACATAGGGGCAATAGATTTTCACAATTTGTAACCCTATAACAACCTAAACACCCAAAACAACCTTGACTTAATCAACTTGAAAACACCCAAAATTGACCGTGCAGGGTCATATTGTTTTATACTAATATATTTGATAGACATGAACTACACCTAAAACCACCAAACATGCACACCATAATTACCCAACATTTTGTTGGGAAAAGACCCTGAATTCATACTCCATGTAGCACTCAACACCACTGAGAGATGAAACTTTCTCTTGAGAAACTCCACCCCTACAATGTTCAGTCAGCCTAGGTGCTCGATCAAATCCATGCCCTACAAGTCCAAGAGGAATGGGTAATATTTGACTATTCCCCTCGAGACCTCGAGAAGGCTCAAATCATGTGGGTGAGGGATACCAACCCCAAGTGTAGTTGTTGCCAAAGTTTCCTCTAACCCAACCAACAAGTTCTCAAAAAGCTTTTGCATTAGAACCTTAGCTTCCTATTTGGGAGAGGAAATATTAGTGTAAAGTCAATACCTTTTGATGCCTTCCATGAAGCCCCTGCCTATGATACATTTCACCGCTGTAAAGGTGAGATAATCTGGGTGGCGTATAATGCGCCTCAACCTTAATGATGTCACAGGGCCTAGAAATGCCATTTGACATTTGATACTCAACAATTGGACCAATGTATCGATGCCACTAGAAGCCAATTCCCTCTTTGAGACATAGATAATGAACATCACCATACTCAACATTGACCAAAGTTGCTATATTTATCCCACCAAATAAACTACAATAGTCCCAAGGCTTCGTCAGAATGACAACTCGCAAAATGTATTGAACCTATAGAATGAACAATTACACATCATTATAAGTGAAGCCTCAGAAGATGTGAATATATCTATATTAAGCCACTAGGCCTCAAGCATGTGAACCGTCAGACTGAAAAGACCACAACCCTTCAATTTCACTTAAAAACAAGATAGATGAAAATGTGTTTAAATGGAGCAAGCCTCGAGATTCTAAGGTTGTCGATCATAATGCCTACCTCAGCAGTCCGTCGAAAAAGATTTTCCAGCTAGGAACAAATTTTCAAGTGTGACAATCATTCAAACTTAAACCCCTCGAGCACTTGTGGCAAGGATGATGAGTCATTACAACTACCACAAAACCACCCACAATATAATATTGTTATTAATAATTATATACATATTAAATCATTATTATTATTATTTGGTAGGTAAACACTTTTGACTGGAGCTATGAACTAGTGAGGCCACATACAGGGGACCTCATCCTCAATATCTTCATTTCTCCTCCTCCCTCCTCCTCCTTGCCACCTTTTCCTCCTTCCTCCTCCTTTCCCACTCCTCTGTATGAACACCTCCCACCTCCTCGATATCTCCATTTCTCCTCCTCCCTCCTCCTCCTTGCCACCTTTCCCTCCCTCCTCCTAGCTCCTTTCCCACTCCTTCATATGAACACCTCTCACCTGCTCAATATCTCCATTTCTCCTCCTCCCTCCTCCTCCTTGCAACCTTCGTCTCCCTACTCTTCCTTGCCCACTCCTCTATATGAACACCTCCCGCCTCCTCAATATCTCCATTTCTCCTCCTCCCTCCTCCTCCTTTCCACCTTCGCCTCCCTCCTTCTTACCCATTGCTCCGTATGAACACCTCCTGCCAACTCCACTAGCAGTTGACCTCACAGCAACATTAGATCTCCCTACATCCTTCGACCTTCGTGTGTCATCCTCCATCCTCCGGCCAACGATCATTTTCCTGAACATCCACTTGTGGGATTCAAACACTTGACATTAGTTTCATTGTTGCTTGCAACTTGTCATTGCATTTGCAGGGTCATCCCCATATAAATATTATATTGGTAATTAATATATCATATATTAATATATATTTATCAATATTACAAATAGAATAATTATTATATATAATATTTGTATTATATAAATATATTATTAATATTTATATATAATAATTCACTACTATACATTATTATTATTATATGATTAATATAAATTAGATAAGCTAGTTTAGCAAGGGGTGGAGTATAATGACATGAATGTGTTAGAAAATATCTTAACTTAAATTTTACACTTATTTATATGTCAATTTAGTAATTTTTAATAATAAACATTCTATTAACAATATCACAATTGATAAATGAAACATACTATAGCTCTTCATTTAATTAATAATATCTTAAATAAAATATTTGTTAAGTAAATGTTAAAATAAATAATTCTTGTGCCCTTTCTTATCCATCTACTTACCTATTAAATAAATATTAAAAATGATATTCATATAGAAAGTAAAACAACTCTTACTTAAAATTTAAAATGAATAATGCTTTTATATATTTTCTTATCTATTGCTTGCCTTATTTAATAATAATCTCAATATAATTATTGCAAAGAAAAATAATTTTACTTTTAAATATAAGTTAATTGAGGAATACCCACCATTATACAAATTTCAATATAGATTAATTCATAACAACTTCAAATAATGAAATAATATATATTAATATGTATATTCTTAACAAACATAAATATCTTAAATATAAAATTAATCGAAAAATGTTAATATATTTAGTATAGACACTTCAAGATCCAAATATGTATTTTAGATAGATATATTTAAGATATTTGTACTAGTTATGTTATATCTTATCTCATCTAATAAGTTCTTAAAAAAATTAAAAGGTAAAAGAGCATATCTTATGTATATGTTCAAGATTTGTCATTGTTAAGACTTAAAAAAAAATCAAACATGAAAGTTGTGTGAACCCCAATCCTAATACCTGCAAAACAATAAGAACAAAAACATTAGATGTTAGAATGCAAGTAAGAACAAGGATTCCCCATGAAATCCATTTACCAAGTTCAAATTAGGAAAATAAATAATGAAGAACACAATAAAAACAACAAAAGAGATTGAATCCTAATTAAACTAGCAAACTCATGATCCCATGGGGGAATTGGTGCCAATTTGATGTGAAAATTGGCCCTTTCCCAATTCCTATGATGCAAGCTTGATGTGTTGATGATAATTGATCCACTTTGATGAAGGCTGATGAATGCTCCAAGCTAAAAACATGCATAACCTAGCTAAGATTCAAGAATGATGGATGAAATTGATAGATATTTGAGCATGGTAACTTTGCATAATTTGTGGATGATCAAATGAGGAATGAAGCCTCTTATTTATAGATGAGATTGAAGGATGAATGTCCAAAATTGAGCAATGTGGGACTAACATTCAACCAATGGAAAGATGCCACTTGTCAACCTATGAGTGGATGGAGGATGTGCAAGTTTTGAGGATTGTGCCAATAAATACATATTTTTGAATTTCAAATTTGTTGAAATGACTTGCAAGAGGGAAGGGAAAATGCGTTATATGCCACTTGGCTCAAGGCAAAGGACATGTAAGATGGAGTAAATGCCTTGCTGGATGTACATGTCAATTTGGATTTTTGAATTCAAACTTGGAGAATATTCCAAAAAGATGTCTTGTTGAGGAAAATAGGGATTTAATAAATTAATTAAATCTATTTTCATGAGCAAGTGGTAAATGCTGGAGGATGGGACATGAAATGAGATTAAATTAATCCAAGTTAATTAATTTAATGCTCAGAGATTAGGTGATGTGACAAATTTGACTTAGATTTGTGGATTTATTTAAATCAAATATGAGAGGAATGTGATAAGAGATTAATTAAATAAAGATTTTGATTTATTTAATTAAAAGAGATGATGTTAGATTAAACTAAATAAAGTTTTAATTTATTTTATTTAATAGATAGACTTTAGAGATTTAATCAAATAAAATTGATTATTTAATTAAATATGGATAATTAGATCAAGATGATTAATTTAATTATCGAGAAGAGGTGACTTAATTAGATAACTGGTTTATTTAATTAAGAGAGGAATATTGATGAATTTAATCAAATAAGGAAACTTGATTAAATGGTTAGACTAAAGAATAATTCAGGATGAAATGATGTTAGTAGTCGGGATTAGATGCACAATGCCAATCGGTACATTCTACGTGTCTACATTTTGCCCCTCTTTGAAGCAGTGCACTTGTTGCACTGGTTCAAAGAATAAACAATCTCAATCAAAGCCAAAACATTTCACTTTTTAAAAAATCTTTCCCCACTACTGCCTGGTGAGAGAAAACATGCCAATATATTTCCCCCTCAAGAGATTGGATGAAAATTTCAATTTTTGGGTGATCTCGCAAAAAAAGAGGACAAGGTGCCTGACAGGTCCGAAAAGGCTTTAGGAGGCCAAAAAATGTCTAAACGCAATAAAACGATGTAAAACATGCCTCAACTAGACAAAAAAAGCTTCAAGGGTCCAAAACCCTAGCAGGATAGCCAATTAGGGTGAAAAAACCCTAATTTTCAAGATTAAAAAGGCTCCAAGGGGTCACTTTCAATTCATTTTCACACAGCCATCTTGCAACCTTGAGATTTGAGCTCTAACCTCCTGATGATATGGCGCAATAACAACTTTCGATGCACATTTATGATCGAGTCCAGATGTACTAGCAGCCACCTAGGATTGGGGCACTAGTAAGTAACCCTTACCTGAGCTTTGTTTTTCATTTTTAGCCTTCATTTAATGCTTTCAAAGTTAGTCATTCTACAACGACGCTATATGGCACTGCTCAAAAATCAAACTGCATCACTCAGTGTCAAATTGCACTGTGGCAGTGGAGTTTGGAGTTTGAAAATAAACTCCAAACTTTGCCGCTGAGCTCGTGGCCGACAGGGTGATTTTCAAAGTGCGCTGTGAACGGTCCTTTATTTTTGCAAACTGCACTACTGGGAAGGAAAGTGCACCGTGACGGTGTGCTTTTGACCTTTTATGCCCTAGCATCGGAGTTTGATTAAAAATCAAACTGCGAAGCTAGAGTGGTTTCTTGGACACCCGACAAAATATTTTTCAAATTTTTTAACATGATGACCCTTTTTGATGCAGGATGCGGCGGGGGAGCTATACTCCTGAGAGCATAGGTCACGGGATTTGTTTGATTACTTGTGGGACCTGAGCGATAGAGACCAGGACAAACTACGGGACATGGGGTTGTGGTACATCACTTATGCAACGCCCATTCGCACACACCTTGGCATGATTTCAACGCTTGCTGAGAGATGGCATAGCGAGACCTCTTCATTCCACCTTCCCACTAACGAGGCCACCGTCACCTTGGAGGACGTTTGGTGCATCTTACAATTTTTGATTCATGGTCAGCGTGTCATTTTTGACATTGATGAGGGGCGAGATGCCTGCCACAGAGTCCTCGCCACAGAGGACATTGTCATTTGCGAGGGGCAGATCGAGCTAGAGCGACACAAGGCCCTGGCACCTCCCTTCCGCTTGGTTGTTGCAACGGTTATTTCGAGTCTCATTCACCCAGATAGACGAGGCTGGTATTTCAGTCTTGGTTGGGGACTCTACTGGGAGCATATGGTTCGCGACAGACCAATATGTTTTGCTTGGGAGCTGGTTCTTCTTGCATCTTTATACAAAGATCTTCACGAGTAAGTCTACCTCGACAGCAGAGCACTCAGAGCAGGCATGACTCTTCTTCGCATATGGGTGTGGGAGCACATTATTGTCCTTCAGCCACAAATTGTTACAGTTCCGATGGGGGCCGATGATCCCCTCATATGGCGCTATAGAGGCGGTGTGTCCTTCACATACACAGGCGAGCATGGGATTCCTTACTGGAGGAGGGTCCTAAACGAGATGCAGGTATTTATATGGCGTCTGTACCTTTGTCATCTCGGATGGGCTGACGATGCTCATCAAATTTTTTATGCCCGCCAAGAGCGCTTTATGTAGGGGTGAGAGCACACCATGATCGAGAGATACCTGCCCGGGCGCATGCAACGCCAGTTTGGTGAGCCCCAGGATCGTCCCGACGATGATTATGTGGCCATCTTTGCCTGCACCATGAGATAGGTTTCATGGGGGCGGTATATTCCTGCCTCAGAGGCTGTCGACAATTTCAGATAGTTGGTGGCCTGACCATAGGCTTACAATCAGGGGCCTGCAGATCCAGGCATGACACAGGCATACAGTGATTGGTTCCGGCCTCCCCTATGTTTGACTATTCCAGGAGCAGTCCCCGATCAGTGGAGAGTTAGAGGTAGAGGGGGAGGATGAGGACAGAGGGCTAGCGCACAACAGATCAGCCGGCGGGCCCCCCACTTCAACTAGATTAGGTCAACGTATAGATGTAGGACTAGCAACAGGTGCTACCAGGTGTACCACCACCGGCTAAGGATCAGCCTCAAGTACAGCCTCCACGAGTGCAGCCAGCAGGGCAAGTGGATCCCCGAGATACATTGATTGCACAGCTGCAGGCCCAGGTGCATACCTTGATAGGGGAGAGGGATCAGGCTCGAACTGAGAGAGAGCAGATCAAGGCCAAGAGGGACCATGCCATACAACAAAGACAGGTTGCAGAGCTACAGGCAGCCACAGAGCTAGGTTGGAGACAACAATTTTAGAACATGGTAGCCTCCTCCTCTCAGAGTACAGTGTCCATTCCGTCTTACAGGGATGCCTTCCAAAAGGCTAAGTACTATCGGATGCATTATCATGAGGTCGTACCTAGAGTAGCATGGGTCCCAGAGTACTCATAGTGGACCAGCCACAGACCAATAGAGGGTCACGGTGACAGGGGCGAGGGCAGTATACAGGGGGGTAGACCTTGATCGAGATGATACTTTTTGTGCCTTATGGGCTCCTTTTTGATAGCCTAATGGGCCTTTTTGTAATGATTGACATACATGTACATTGATCTGATTATTTTGTACTATGATAGTTATATTATTGATGATATATATGAGCCAATGATTTTGATATGATGTGATGTGTACCATTTATTTATACATGTATGGATGATTCTACTTCTATATGATGTGCAATGATGTATATGATGTCATATGATGTACTTATAGATGCATTTATTTCCGATGATATATGCTTTATGCAATGATTATGACTAACAGATCTATATTATGTTGTTGACTTATGATATGCAGATGTATTTATGTGATACGTAATGATGCAAAATGATATGATATGCAATATGCTATATGAAATATGTAAAATGATATCAAAATGATCTATGGTGTATACACAAAATGATGTGAATCATGCTTATAAAATGAAATGATTATGGATGGATGTATGCTTTGCATGTAATGGATTTTGTATGTTTTGATTTATGCTTATAATGATGTGGAGTGACTTATGCAATAAATGATTATGATGCTATTTATGAGATGACATGGATGATTAGTGGACGATATAATGTGAATGCGAATGTAATGGTCGTGTTTTATATGATGATGCAAATGGGATGGTCTTCTAAGATGCTTAGAATAACAAATCTATATTATCTTAAATATGTTAAATGTATGTATGTGATGCATTTTAATGTGATGTACTATATGCAATGATATGATGATGTTTTATGCAAAATGAACCTAATGCGTGAGATGACTTTATGATGTTATGCAAGTATATATGCAATGGATTATCTATGATGCTTATGTACCAATTATGTATGATTATGCAACAGGTGGTAATGTGAAATGGTTATGCAAATGAATGTTATGCAATGATTGATGTGATGAATGCAATGTAATGCAAAGAATGGATGCAATGTAATAAAATGGATGTGCTTATCTATGAAGAATGCTTATGATAACATGTTTATATGATGATGGAAATGCAATGCATGTGTTTCCAATATGATATGTTTATGCAATATGCAAATGTTTTGTGGATACAGGATCGATGACGATGATGATGGTGATGATGATCAACTATCATAGTACCTTGTTAGTGTGATGAGAAAGAAGAGAAGAAGTCATTTCAACAAGACACAAGATGATGAATATGCAAAATGATGATGATTACTTGCCGAGGAATTAGGATTTTCAAAGGGCCAATTTTCTTATGTTTGATAACACACGTGGTACAATGCATCAAGGTATAGAAAACCAAGATGGCATTGTACTTAGTGTGATGGAATTTGACTTGACAAGTAGATAGGAGTATCCTTGTTCACACCTGACATACGAAAACCTTGCTAGGATGCACTTTAGAAGTTTCAAACACCTCGGACCAAAACACAGAAAGGTATAACCTATCAAAGCAATAGTCAACAAGTTGCCCAAAACCTCCTCCACCATACCTAACAAAGCAAGTATTCGCCAAGGTTATATTACAAGAACGTCCAACAAGCATAGCAGACAAAAGATAATGATCGTTTCCCCATTCCTATTTCTCTTAATCCTCTGTTCGGATATCATCGAGAAGTCCTTGGAATGAGCACAATAAGATAAGTCAAAATATAAAGAGAAAGTAAACAAACAAGCTGATGTTCTTCAATACCGCTAACCAAAAGGGGATGTGTTTTCTAAGGATAAGAACCAAAACTATTGCCAAAAGATGATGCCCATTGTAGGAAGGATTCATTTTAGGACATGTCAGTGGATGGCAGCATGCCATTTCATTTATCCAAAGCATTATTTCAAATGATTGATATAGGACCAATTGGATGATGAGTTATCGACACAAAGAGTTGACCAACTTGTTTATGTACTGACTTAGACCTAAGACTTGACGCTTTGAGTTTTCACTTTTGACTGGCTAGATTTTTTTCTAATTGTCTTACCAAAGATTGAGGATGGCGATCGCTTAAATTATGAGTGATGTTATTGCGGGTGCAAGCGAGATGAGATGGATGGATGTTTTCAAATATTTGGATGTTTTTGATGTTTTACAATGTTTTGAGGCTGTTTTTGGTATTTTTCAAGATTTTCAAATGTTTTGATTTTTTGATTTTCCAATGTTTTGGGATTTTCTAAGATTTTGACCAAGAGACTAACCTAAAAACCTATTCTAGGGGCCTCGGGGGTTGATCAATAGATAAGCCTTGCTTGCGTTATACACGTAGAGACCACATAGTTCGATTGACGAGCTGACCAATTTACAGATGACGATAAACATGATGAGATGTCAGTTTATTATGATAGACGCCTAAAGGACTAACCTAAGTGTCTTAGGGGATGATCAAAGATCAACCTTGCTTACGTTCAAGCTTAGAGATGACGTAGTTCAACAAGATGACCCTGTTTTTGACTTTTTGACCTACTTTTTGACATGTTTTGGGATTTTGATATGTTTTGAATGTTTTATAGATTTTTTGATATTTTGATGTTTTTTGATTTTTTGATGTTTTTGGATTTTTTGATGTTTTAGGACTTTGAGGATATACACGGATCCGATCCGATGAGAACATGCCCCCAACGTGATGTAATAGACTACTGCAATAAAGGCAGGACAAACTAACCTTGAGGATGGGCTGAGTAGTACTAGGAGGGATCATGATACGAACACAGGACCAAGCTATGGTGCGGATGCGGGTGGATGAGTGATGGATGGAGATCTGAATGCGATGGATGATGGAAACGCGATGGATGGATGATGCAGAACAAGCCATAAAGATCCTGGTGGATGGAAAGTGCTTATTTACACAAGGCGCCTGTTTGCCAGGTTTTCGCCAAGATACTTGCCCAAAGTGCCACCGAAGTGGTTTTCACTAGAGGACAATTTTTTCTCTTTACTATTTTTTTTTATCCTTTTTTTGATTTTTTTTGATTTTTTTGCTTTTTTGATTTTTTTGGTTGTTACCAAGATGCCTTTTTGCCAGGTTTTCGCCAGGTAACCATTTTTTCAAGACATTTTCTAATTTTTTGGATTTTTGGTTCTATACCTTGAAAGATTTAGGCATAAAACTTTTTGAGATGAGAGCTATTCATGGGATCTTGCAGAGGTTCCCCTTCGGGTGTTGATAACTGATATGCCCCTGACTTGTAACTTGCTGTGATGACAAATGGTCCCAACCAATTGGGTTCAAATTTTTCTTTGTTGATTGGGTTTGGGACATTCTTCTGATTCTCCTTTAATACCAGTTCTCCGACTTGGAAAGTCCTACTTCTGATTTTCTTATTATAGCTCCTTTTGAGTCTATTCTGATAGACTTGCAAATGATTCAAAGCATCTATACTTTGCTCATCTAGTAGCTCCAGCTCGTTCAGTCTTGATACTCGATACTCTTCGTCTATGATGAGGTTTTGTAGTGATATTTTGAGTGATGAGATCTCGATCTCAATGGGGAGTACTGCTTCTGATTCATAGACCAGGGAGAAAGGGGTGGCACCAATGGGTGTGTGGATGTCGGTTCGATAGGCCCAAGGGGCGGGATTAAGCTGCAAATGCCAGTCGCAACCTGTGTCATTGACTATTTTCTTGAGGAATTTTAGAATGGTTTTGTTTGTAGCTTCTGCTTGACCATTGCCTTGGGGATAGTATGGGGTGGAGAAGCGATGTTGGATTTTGAATTTTTTGTATAAGTCACGAACCTCCTGATTCTTGAATGGTGTCCCCTTATCTAAGATAATGGCTTGTGGAACACCATAGCGGCAAATGAGATAGTTTAGGATGAACTTTGAAATCTGCTTCCCAGTTATATATGTCATGGGTATGGCTTCCACCCATTTAGTAAAGTAATCTGTTGCGGTTATGATGAATTTTGGCCGTTAGATGAAGTGGGCGTGATTTTTCCAATGAGATCAAGTCCCCACTACGAAAAGGTCCATGGTGTGATGATAGGATGAAGCTCTTGAGCTGAAGCATGGATGAGGTCCCCATGTTGCTAACATTGTAGACACCTTCTGGCATAGTCATGTGCTTCTCTTTCCATTGTGGGCCAATAATACCCCATCCTCAGTAGTTTCTTGGCTATGGTCATTCTACTTGAGTGTGAACCACATATACCATTATGTACTTCAGTTAGAGCGGTTAATGCCTCCTCAATGTTTAAGAAATGTAGTAGGGTTCCTTCTATGCTTCTACGATATAGGGTATCTCCTAGGATGAAAAATCTAGATGCCTTTTTTACAAAGGTTCATTTTAGGTTTGAGTGTAAGTCGGCGGGTATGACTCCTATTCGAAGGTATGTGTAAATGTCGTGGTACTAAGGATCATCAGGACCAACGATTTTGCACACGAATTCTGATTCTGGTACCTCGAATGCAGGCACGAGAAGCTGCTCAATCAAGAATTCATAATTTGGAATGTTGTGGGGGATGTCGAGCAAGGATCCAATTATTGCCATGGTGTCTACTGCTCTATTGTTGGTTATGGGAATCTGCTCAAATGTAATTTTGATGGAGGATTCTTTGAGGGTCTCTACCAATTTCTTGTATGGAGTGAGCTTGTCGTCCTTGGTCTGGTATTCATCATTCACTTGATTTATTATCAATTGGGAGTCTCCATATACTTTGAGAGCTATAATGTTCCACTGCACTGATATTTGAGACCTATGGTTAAAGCCTCGTATTCTGCAATGTTATTGGTGCAAGGAAATGCCAGTTTGTAGGACCTTGGTATGCAGTCCCCTTGTGGGGTGATGAAGAAGACACCGGATCCTGATCCGTGCTGCGTGTATGAGCCATCAAAGTACAGTTTCCAGTGGTCAGCTATGTTGAGATTAACAATAGATTCATCTAGAAACTCTTAGACGAGAGGATTCTCTGAATAGATTGGTGCTTCTACAAGTTGATATGCGATGACTTGGCCTTTGATTGCTTTCCGTTCCACATATTCGATGTCATATTCTGACAATATCATCACCCATTTGGCCATTCTTCCTATGAGGATTTCCTTTGATAGTAAGTACTTGAGAGGGTCGATTTTGGTGATGAGTTTTATTTTGTGTGCCAACATGTAATGTCTGAATTTCTGTGATGCAAACACTACTGCTAGGCATGCTTTCTCGATGAAAGAATAGTTTAGCTCATGTCCAACCATTGTTCTGCTGATGTAATAGATATCCCTTTCCATTCCATTTTCATCATGCTGAGCTAGGAGAGCTCCAAGGGCTGCTATTGTTGCTGACACGTATAGAATCAATGGTTTTCTTGGGATTGGTGGCATTAAGACTGGTGGTGTTAGTAGATATTCTTTGATTTTATTGAATGCCTCTTCACACTTGGTATCCTATTTGTACGCTACTCCCTTGTGGAGTAGGTGAGAGTATGGTTTTTTTTTGTCTGCTAACTGTTCTATGAATCTTTGAATGGATTGAAGCCTTCCTTGGAGACCTCTCAATTTCTTTAATGTTTTTGGTGCCTCCATCTCAAGGATTGCTTTTACTTTTGTTGGATCTACCTCGATACCTCACATTGATGTTATATATCCTAGCAATTTTCCCAATTGTATGCTGAAGACACACTTCTTTGGGTTTAATCTGACCTTGTACTCCTCCAGCCTATCAAAAATGGCACTTAGGGTTGCTATGTGATCTTTTCTCTTTCTGGACTTGGCTAGAATGCCATCAACAAAATCTTCAACTGTCTTATGGATCATGTCATGGAATATCAATGCCATGGCCCTTGATATGTTGCTCCTACATTCTTTAAGCTGAATGGCATCATATTCCAACAGTAAGTCCCCCATGAACAAGTGAAAGCCGTTTAATGCTGGTCCTCTTTAGCTATCATGATCTGATTGTACCCTAAGAATCCATCCATTAGTGACAACATTTCATGTCTAGCTATCATGTCTACTATCATGTCGATGTTGGGAAGTGGGAAGTCATCTTTCAGACATGCTTTATTCAAGTCTCTGAAGTCTGTGCAGATTTTGATGTTCCCATCGGGTTTTGAAACAGGTACCAAGTTTGACACCCATTCTGGATAATCTATTGGTCGGATGAATCTTGCATCTAATAGATTTTCTAGCTCCATTTTGACTAATAAGGCGATCTGAGGGTGCATTTTTCAAAGTTTTTGTTTAACAAGCCTTGCTTCTAGATACACTATGTTATCACGGAATCTAGTAGCGCTCGTTCCACAGATAACCCCCTACGAAACTTGTCTGTTTCCTAGGATTCGTGAAGTTCAAGTACGCATAACAAAGTGATTTTCAAGCCACCTCGAAATGCGTTCCTAAGCCTCGAATAGTCAATTCAAGCATTCCCCCATGTTTTCCTCACGAAGACCTTCAAAACGAGATCCTTCGAGAAGTTTCACTATCCGTATTTAGTGAATTACGAAAAATGCAGTGGCACTGAAAAAGTGCGCTCCTACCCTGAAGCCAAAATTGGCTAAGTACAAAAAGTGCAGGGGTACTAAAATTTAGCGCCCCTACATGAAGTGAAATTTCTAAAAAATGCAATAGCGCTAAAATTTAGCGCCATTACACTTTTCTTCGCCACTTAAACTTTTTCTAGGCCCTGGCACGTTTCTTCATGAATTTTGCATTTTTCGTCAATCGTGCCACTTTTCGTGCCTAAATTTATTGCTCGACTTGAGTTAGGTTTTTGATTTTCCTTTTCACTTTAAAGTGTTAATTCGCCATTTTCATTGTTTATGTTTTATGTTATTTTCTCTCTTCTTCCTGGGCGAAGTGCTTTTCAAACTGCAAACACGTTTTTCTGAGATTTTTGCCATTCTCCTTCAACAATCTCTGCATTTCATTTTGGTAAGTCGTTGTCTTTGCTTTGTCTTTATTCTTCTTTCATTTCTGTATATGTTCTAGGTTTAACATATGCGTTTGTTTTTGTTTTCTCTCAAGGTGTTGTTTCTCTCTTTCTCTCTTCAAACGTCTTTCATCCTCCATTCGCGTTTTTCTTTATTTCACATGTTTCTCCACATGCGTTTTCTCTTCATTCGCGTCTTCTTCCTCTCTATTCACATTCTTTCTCTACTCACGTTTTTTCATCTTACCCTCGCCAATGCAAATCCTTGCGTTTTGTTTTCATTACATTCTCCGTCTTGCTTTTCTTTCAAACGTCTTTAATGATAACCATGTTATTCTTGTCGCCTTCTTCATACGTTTTGATGCAAACTTTGAAATCTCAAAGAGGGTTTCTTTGTGAAAGTTTCTTTTGCTTTTGAATGCGTATACAATGATGATGAATTGCAACCCTATCCAATGGCAAACAAAATTGTCTTCAAAGCTTTCATGTTAAAAAGCAAACACATTGCCAAGCATGAGCGCCATTTCCATACATCACTGCATTTGTTTTTCCAAAATTTGCCAAAAATGCTGAAGCGCTGAATTTTAGCACTATGACATGCTGAATATGTCAATAATTTCTAACTCTCAAAGATGTAAGGGCGCTAAAATTTAGCGCCCTTGCATCAAAAGTGACATTTCCAAAGATGTAAGGGCGCTGAATTTTGGCGCCCTTACACTTTTTCCAGTTTTCTACAATCTCTGCCAGATGAGCTTCATTTTCGACCAGTGCACTCCTGAGCCTCATTCCTTCCATTTTTATGCATCGTTTTGCATGCCTAATCATCTGCTCCATGCTTTCCCATCCTCGTTGCTCATTTTGCGATTTCCCATGTTTCCTAACGATTAATGTTTGTTCTGGCTAAACGAATTGCAGTCTCCTTTCAAATATCTTCAAGTCAGAGTGATCAGAGTTCCAGTTCTTTTTGATGACTGCTAGTAAGCCTCCTTCTTCTTCGAAAGCAAAAGGAAAGATGAAGTACAAATATCAAGGTGTCTATCCGCCGACTGCAGTACTCTCCAAGGTGGAAGAGATAAAAGACACAGAGGTTGGTCACCAAGACTTGGTTGATTTCGCAAAGCAAACAGAGACAAAGCCTCTTCCTGATTCAATGAGAGCAATCGTACACAACAACCTTCATTTGGTGGCAATGTTCCCTACAACTGCACACAATACAGAGTTTGTTCTTTAGGTGGCGTCTCACTATATCGGAGAAAGTAGGAGTGTGATCGATTCTTCCGGCCATGAGATTCTGAGACTTGACCCTGATTTCTTTGATATTGTCTTCAAGGTCCCTCATATGGAGAAATATATTGATATTTCTATATCAAAAGCACAGGAGATCTTTGATGTTGATCCCAATAAAGCTAAACAGTTGATAAACACTCAATGGTTAAAGAAGCCTAGATCATCTGTTTCCAGATGGCCGAAAGGACTCCTGCGAAGTGACTTCAAGGATGATGTCAAAGATATGATCACATTTCTAAGCAGAGTGAAAGGCTTGCTAGAATCATCCACTTTTCACGATTGGATGTATGAATACATCAGGATGATAAGAAGACAGAAGGTGCATTTTGACTGGGGCAAACAAATCAGTGATGAAATACACGAGCAGTTGATCAATGCTCCTTCTACTTTGAAATTCTACATGACTTCTTACCTGGTATACGCGGCGGCTGTAATGAGACAATTCCCAGGTCTATCTACAAAAGGGAATCGGATGATGGTGCCTGTGTACAGATATTTCTATCAATTGGAGCTGAAGGAAAGCTTTCATCACTTCAGACGGGTCACTGATGCTTTCGTTGCACCTTTGCTCTTCAATTTTGATCTAGCTCTGGAAAGAAGAAGAGTATCTGATGAGGCTTATAAGGTGGTAAGTAAAGTTGGATGCATATTTCTTCAATTCCCAATGTTTACTTACTTGAGAGTAGGCTACTACACTGGTTGTCCCTACATGCTACCACGTTATCCTTCAGATAAGTGGGTTCTCATGGAAACATGTAGACAGTTGATGTCAGTGAAAAAAGAATGAAGAAGCAACCACAAGCGTGGATTCAAGTTCCCACTGACCATCGGCCGATATACTATCTAAACTGCACAAAAAGCTAAGTCTGTTTTGTGCTGAAATGCAGATCATGACCATCAAAACCTATAGGTATAGGTTTGATTTCGATTACCGAGATGTCAGAAAAAGGTTGCAAAAGGGTCACCATCACAGGTACCGTTTTGAGGACATCTGGGCTGATTGCAGAGATGAAGAAGCCATTCGCAAAATGGACTATTGCAGATTGATGGTTCAACAAATCAGAGATCTTGATATTGCTGACCTACCAGAGGATTTTGAAGATCTAGGTGATATCATGAATGCTGTCTATGATGAGCAAGAAATTGCTAAAAGGCCGTTGCCTGCAATTCAATGGTCTAGGAAAGAAGTTACCAGCATAAGAGAAAGGTTGAGGACAATCCTAGCCAACACTGTAGAATGGTTGCATAAACATGGTTATGAAATGAAAAGTTTTAGCAGAAGGAGAGGAATCCGAAGCAGAAGCTCGCCAACAGCAAGAACTCTGCAACAAAAATAAATCAGCGGTCGTTCCCACTTCTTCACGAAGAGGTCCTAGGATCAAGTTCACTATTGGTAAGAAAGATACTCAGTTCGTCCCAGAGACAGTAATCACGGAATCTAATCCGTCTCGCTCTAAAGCTAAAAAGTCTATTGTAGAGGAGGTAGATTCTGATGAATAAGAAACTTCAAGTGACCAATCCGCTGAAGATGAAGATTCAACAGAAGCAAACTCCGATGCAGAAGAGGTTTCTGAAAGCGGGCAAGAGTCTGATGAAGATTCTGAAGAAGGATCTGAAGGTGATTTTGAAGGTGAACCAGAATCGGAGAGACAAGAGGGTGATCAACAGGAACCCGGGCATGATAAAGAAAGAACTACTTCTCCTCCCGAGAATGTAGTTGAGGAAATTCCCAGAACATCATCGCCTATGACTTCAAATGTTCCTCATACCCCTCCAGATTCAAAAACTCCTCCACCTCCTGTTCCCTCGTCACCTATTCCTACCACATGCATTCCTGTAGTCGAGATATCCCCTATCCCTGTAGCATCAACCCAACTTGATACTTCCTGAGTGACAAGCATTCATACAGTGTATATACTATCGAGTCCTCCATCGTCCATTCCTAGCTTGTCTTTGCCAACATATGATATCACTTCTGAAAATGAATTCAATCGTTTCATGAATGAGTCAATGCGTGATCAGCTCAATGTGTCAACTACAAGAGCGATGATGACAGACACTTCTCTGATTGTCACAATACCTATGGTAACTTCAGACGTGACAATAACTTCAGAAGTAGCAATGGCGACTGAATTGATAGTAAATCCAGAAGTTCACACTTCTTTTCTTCCCCATTGGCTAATATCTCAAGTGTCGAAGCGTAAAAAGCAAATGATTTCTCCGGAGGAGCTTGACCTTGAAGAGATAGTCCTTCCAAAACCCAAAGGGAAGAAAAATGCAAAGGTATACTCAAGGCTGAACGTTGATAAGTCTGGCCACAAGTATGCTGAAATTTGCATACCACCAAGTGAAGAAGGTGATGTCAATATGGAAGACTACATGGTGACAAAGGTCCAGCTTGGCAAGGTTACCAATGAAAGTGAAAAAGCTGATGCACAAGTCACTTTGGATATCTTGGCTGGAAGGCTGGATAAAGTAGAGCAAGCTTGTAACATGTACAAACAGAGGGAAGAGCATTATGCCACTGTTGTAAAGAGACTTGCAGGTTCTCAAAGTAACGCACAACCACTGACAGTGGTAAATATTGAAGACCCAGTTGTTAAGAAAGCTGAGAAGTTCACCTCCAAAGGCAGGGTGTTGTATGATTTTGTTGAGAAGATCATTGAACACGGATCTTAGATTATATTGGCTGCGGATGAGAAAACTACCTTGTTGGCCAAGCTCACTACAGAGCTTGATAAAGAAAAATGTTTACTTTCCCAGGAGCGCAAAGACATGGAAAAATGCCTGTTGTCATGGTCAGAAATGAAACAGGTCAAGCTCAGTAAATTGGTGGAGGTTGGGGTAATTCCTGACAAAGAAAAGTTCGTTGAGGTAAGAGAATCATTGAAACACAGAATTCAAGTGGTTCAATCTCTTACGGAAGATCTCCACCAAGTACAGGAAGATGTCGATGGACATCGTGCCATTCTTGAAAAAGGTATCAAAGAGTTGCCTGGTCAACTTCTTGAGGAAAATCATATCTTCCTGCCGGCCACAGAAATATCCCAGTTCTTCAAGGAAGCCATCATGAATTTGATTGACAGTTCAAACTTCTCAGAATCTTCACTGAACATCATTTGTGATACAAGGATCACATTGGACAACCTGAAAACGCATCTTGACAGGTGCAAGAAGGTTCACTCATCTGCCATGAGATCGATCACGAGAATTCACACCATTGTGGATTACACCGTTGGTCCAGATGAGAAGTTTGTGCAAGAGACTAGGAGGAAATTTGAAGACTGTCGCGCCCAAGGCAAAGAAACATGAAGCAACCCCCTATTCTCCAGTGTTAGACATTTCCGGTGCATCCCTTTATGCATCTTGTAAATATTTCTCGACATTTTCGAATGTCTTTTTGTAAATTGTAATTACACCAAGCTCAAAGATGTAATATTTTGAAAAAAAATTACACTTTGACTTTGGTCAAAGTTAGGCGAGATCTCCTAAAATCGCTCACCTAATTTTCCTTAATTTTCTCAATCAGTTTCCTATTTTTTCTCATCCCTCTTTCTATATAATGTGAGGGATTTTCATTGTAAATTCATCTTTTAGTATTTTGCAACGAAGTGCTGCCATTTTTGAAGCAAATTTGTGAAACTTTGCGTTCATACTTTGTGAATGAAATTTGATCAATAAAGAAGAGGATTGTAAACCAAACTTTGCGTTGGATTCAATACTTTTGTGAGTTGATCTTATTTGGTGGTGATTAGCTTGAGAGATTTGAAGGACTCTAAATAGTTTATGTAAACTTTGTGTTGCATTTATTATTTAGATTTGCATTTGTGTTTCTATTTATCATTCGGTTGGATGATCTACAAGACTTTGTGCTTGTAATCGTTCATGCTCTTGCATATTTCGGTTGAATGATCTACAAGACTTTGTGCTTGTAATTATTCATACTCTTGGATACTTTTGTCGAAGGATCTACAAGATTTTGTGCTTGTAATCGTTCGTGCTTTTTGATACATTGGTAGGATGATCTACAAGACTTTGCGCTTGTAATCGTTCATGCTATTCGAAGAATGGTTGCATCTAAGAAGACTTTGTGCTTCTAACGTGACAAACGGTACATCTGCACAGATCCAACATTGATAAAGGTACGGAACGACTTTGTGCCTTCGTGAGCTTTCCCTTTTATTTTTTTGATTAATATTAATTACTTCTAGTATCTCTACGCCTCGCTTTTACGAGATAGAGGTATTGGTATTACTGCTAGTTGTTAGTTTAAGGTTATCAAGAATTGTGAACTTCCAATGGTGAAGCATTGTAAACATCTTCTCCGAAAAAAGAGAGAAGGATGAATGGAACACACCCCCCCCACTCTGTAAGTTTCGTGTACATTTTGTAATTACTTATTTTTTTTACTATCGCTTCTATTAGTAGTAAGAAGGGCGCGTCCCCTTTCCGAGTGGAGAGATTTACATCTCACATAGCTTTGGCTGAAGTCCAAGTTGTGTAATCTATTGAAAAGCTGATTACATAATTTTCACCCAACAGTTTTTTGGCGACTCTACTGGGGAAACGACACGCAATCTGAGCCTCACGCTTCTGATTGAAGTAGATAAGTTTCCTTTTTCTTGCTGTTCTTTTGTATATTGTTAACTCTATAACATCCTTTGTATTCAGATCTACATTTTGGTAGACCGAATATATACAAGAGTATTGAGGGCTCAAGGAATAACAGATCCACTCTTTGAAGAGTTGTTGCAACACGACTTTCCATTTACTCTTCCACGAGCAAGGTCACCACTGCAATGGGTTATAAGCTGCCCTCCACGTAGCCAAAGATCTCCTATCCCAAGTGTTTGGTCAGTTTATCACAGGCGTCCTATTCAAGTACTAGTTATGCAACCAGTCATGGCCGCACCACCTACAAGACCATGGGGAAATGCTTTTGGTCCCCTCCATTTGACTCCGCCTTTGCACGAACTGCCATGTGTATCCAGGAAGCATCTCTCAAAATTTCAAGGTGATGGAAAACAACACCCTGATGAGCACATATCTGCATTCTACATCGTATGTGGCATTCTTGGCATTGAACACGAAGATGTTTCTGTAAGACTATTCATTGAATCCCTTCAAGGGGTTGCAACCGAATGGTTCTTTACTCTTCCTAACACCTCCGTCACCAATTGGGCCACTCTTCGCACTAAATTTGAAGAAAGATTTAAGCCTGCTGAAGATTCACATGCTCTATTGGTGCAACTCACCACAATGCGTAAAGAGACTCACGAGCCTATGCGCGAGTTTGTGGCGAAATTCAATAAATTGGTGACACGGATCCCAAATGATGCAAGACCAACGGATCATAACCTAAAATGCTTCTTCATCAACACTCAACTACCTAAGGTGAGTTTTTTCTTATGTAGGGAAAATCTTGTTAACGTTGAAGCAGCCCAACAATTGGCTACTAGTCTGGAGGATGACATGATCCTTGCTGGAGAAATCAGGATGGGGACTAACGGAAATAAAAGGATGCAAGCCTCAGGGTCTTCGGCGTCCAATGTTAGTACTCCCACTACCAGCTCAAATTTTACAGATCCCATGATCCAAAGGTTGGCAAATGAAGTTTTGTCTCTTAAGAAGCAAGTTTCAAACAACAACAGTAACAACTACAAGGACGTCCCTAGGAGGACTTTCCCTAATTATGCTGGTAACAAAAATCAGAATCGTCTCCCAACACCTCCAGGAAGGCTAGCTCTGGAAGCCCCGCCTGCTAACAATGCCGCAGGATACTATGAGACTGAACAAGATGATTATGCATAGCCCGAATATCCTGAAGAAGAAAATGTCGACCTCTTCCAAGAAGAAGAAACTGAACCGGCTGGTGACTCCAAGATTAGCTATTTGCAAATGATGGAAGAAGAAGAAGAAGAAGATGACTTGGTGACCGACACTTACGTTGTTTTTACGCGGCATCAACAAAATCAGCTTGACAAAGCTCAAGCTGCTACTGTTCCAGAAAAAGAGAAGCCGCCAGTAACGATCGCCAAAAGAGGATCTCCCCTCCCTTGGCAACCTAAGAAAGCAGCAAATCCACAAGTAAGTGCACCTCATCCTCCTTCGTCAACTCTCGTTATTCCTAAAGCTAATCCTCTCGTTCCAAAGACCAGTGCGCCCTTTGTGAAACCAATCAGTGAAGTTACGACTTCCAAGCTACAAAGTTCCTTCCAGGCTTTCGACATTATTGACCATGCCAAGAAGACCAAGGTTCAAATGTCTGAGGTTGAATACCTCAAAGCCAACCTCGATCAATTTGACAGGCTTGTCAAGTTCGTCAATGATAAAAAGATTTCCCCAAGTCGGGATACTCCTCCTGACATCCCAGTTACTCCTAAACCCAAGGTATCACAAAGTAACCTTGTATCTAATCCTCCAACCGCTTCTGGATGCATTGATCCATTTTTCATCTCCCTACTCATAAATGGTTTCAAGCTGAGTAACTGTGTCATAGACTCTGGTGCATCCAACAATGTGATGCCCGCCAAGGTAGCTACAACGTTAGGCCTTGAAATGACCAAAACCTTCAGCCGTTGTTTTTCCATGGAGAATAAACAAGTGCCATTGATCGGTTAGATCAAAGATGCGCAATACGCATTCGCCGCATACCCGGAGAAGAAAATAAAGATGACGGTCCTTGTGGCCGATGTACCAGCTTCCTACGATATCCTCCTCGGACACAATTTCTGCAAAGATGTTGGAGGAGAGCTAATTATGGATATGTCTGAAGCAAGAATACTAGTAAAAGGTGTGATGCAAAAGCTGATTCCTGAAAAAGAATCAAAATTTTTAGTTGTCGAGTCAGATGATCTGAGAGCTCAGATTTTGTTTGAATCCTCAGGCGTGGGAACTTACTATCTACAGACAAATGAGGTAGGAGAATCCTCAACTCAAAACGAGTTAGAGAATAATGATATTTCTTCAACTTCAAATGAGACATTATTAGGAGATTTGTCCATCTCCGACCATGAATCTTCGTCAGAGGATGAAGTTTTGGACTTCGACACTGTTCCAATTGGTGATCCCAACGGTGTCTGGTTGCTTGAGTTTGATGGTAGTTGCTCTTCGACCAGCTCTGGAGCAGGAATGGTTTTCATTTCGCCAACAGGAAAGTTTTTCCCTTTCTCCTTTAAGTTGCAGTTTGATAACACCAATAATACTGCCGAGTATGAAGCCCTGTTGTTGGGAATGCAAGTTGCGCTGAAGAAAGGTATAAAAAATCTTCATGCACAAGGTGATGCCGAGCTGATAGTATGTCAAGTAAGAAATCTCTATCAAACAAAGAATGAGAGACTCCAACATTATCGTAATCTAGTATGGGATTCCATTGAGGAATTCGAAGCTTTTGATATCTCTGTGGTTCCTAGAGAATACAATACTAGAGCTGATTCCCTCACAATCTCTGCCACGCTCTTGGTGCCACACAAAGACTTTCAAGGTTCTACCTACACCATAGAGTTAGTTTTTCGCCCAAGTGTACCTGACAATTCAGAAAACTGGCAGATTTTCAATGACGATCATCAAATCATTGCCTTTCTTGAGAAAGTAGAGAATTTTGATGAGCTGTATTTTGAGGGCAACGATTCTCCGCCCCGAGAATCTGTGTCCAATATAGATCCTGTCAATGGTGAGGAATATCTGCAACTCAAAGGGAATAAGATTCCTAAAGGATTGGTATCCTTGGAAAAGCTTTTTGACAAGCATGATCGCCACGTGAAAAAGCAACTCTTAGATTTCGACTCATCTAATGAAGTGGAACAGATTAATTTAGGAACTGAAGCCAATCCTAAGATGGTGAACATTGGTAAATGTTGCACGGCTGAAGAAAGAAGACAATTTGCTCAGCTACTGTAGGAGTATATCGATGTCTTGGCATATTCATATGATGATCTAAAATCATTTCGGCCCAAAGAAGTGCAACATGATATTCCTCTCAAGGTTAGAGCTTTGCCTTACAAACAAAAGCAGAGGCAGTACAATCCCAAGATCTCTGGAACGATTTTGGCGGAAGTTCAAAAGATGCTGAATGCACGGATAATTTTCCCTATTCATCATTCGACTTGGATAGCCAATATCATCCCCGTTCCTAAAAAGAATGATGAAATCTGCATTTGTGTAGATTTCAGAAATCTAAATCAATTGTCTCTCAAAGACAATTACCCACTTCCGGTTATGGATCAAGTTCTACAAAATGTAACTAGATCCGAGATGCTCTCCATGCTAGACAGATTTTCCGGTTATAATCAAATTAAAGTTAATTCAAGCGATCAACACAAAACCGCTTTCACAACACCGTGGGGAACCTTTGCGTATCACAGGATGCCGTTTGGTTTGATCAACGTTGGCACTACATTCCAACGTGCCATGGATCTCGCTTTCCGCGACGTGATGGGAAAGTTCATTGTGGTGTACCTTGACGATCTTACGGTTTTCTCTAAGCAACGTGATGAGCATTTCTACCACTTGAGGCAAACTCTAGAGAGATGCCGTCAGCACGACATTTCCCTAAATCACAAAAAGTCAACTTTTGGGGTGACAGAAGGTAAACTTCTTGGTCACATTGTATCTACTGAAGGAATCAAGATTGACTTGAAAAGAGTCAATGGAGTCAAATCCCTCGCTTTGCTGTCAAGCAAGAAAGCCGTTCATTCTTTCTTCGGCAAAGTAAACTTCTTAAGGAGGTTTCTCCTAGACTTTGCTGAAAAGACCCGTCACATTGTGAATATGATGAAAGGTAATGCCACATTTCATTGGACGGCAAAAGGCAAGGCAACTTTTGATGACATCAAGGAGGCCATTGCTCATGCGCCTGTGTTGGTTTGTCCTAACTACACCAAAGATTTTGTTATGTATAGTTATGCTTCCGAGCATACGCTATCAATAATTTTGGTGCAGGAAAATGATGAGGGTTTTTGAATCCCCCATTGCATTCATGAGCCGCCCCTTGAAGAATTATGAATTGAAATATTCTCGGATGGAAAAGCACACTTTTGCAGTTGTAAAGGATGTCAAGCATTTCCGATTCTACATTCTAAGCAGTCATATGAAAGTTCTCGTCCCAAATTCGACTGTCAAGTCTATCCTAACACAACAGGAATTTGGAACAAAAAGAGGCAATTGGATTGCCAAGATCCAGGAATATGATCTGGAGATTAAACCCACTAAGTTGATACGTGGATGTGGTCTTTGTCAGCTTATTGCAGAAAATAATCCAGATGAAGAAATTTCAGAGGATGAAGAAGTCTCAGACGAAGAGGAGGTTGATCCCAGTACACTTCCAATGGTACTATTTGTTAGCACCACTGACGAATGGTATTCCAACATTGCTCACTTCCTGACATACGGAGAATGTCCCAATCACTTGACTCCGAAGGAAAAAAGAACCGTCAAACTGAAGTCAGCTAATTTTGTCTTATGGGACAATGGCTTGTATAAGCGTGCAATGGATGAGACATTTCTCAGGTGTGTTGATAAAGGAAAACAACAAAATTTGCTGAAATCTTACCATGATTTGGCATGTGGTGGACATTTCTCAGCGCCAGTAACTGCTCACAAAATCCTGAGAGCGAAGTATTACTGGCCCACACTTTTTCAGGACATGCACTCTTGGGTGCGTAAGTGTGAATTGTGCAAACAATTTGTCGGCCGTCCCAGGTTGGCATCTTTGCCATTAAAACCTGTTGTGATTGATGAACCTTTCCAGCAATGGGGCATTGATTTCATAGGTGCAGTTAATTTATCGTCAAGTGACGGACATATCTACGTTTTAACTGCTACAGACTATTTCACCAAATGGGTGGAAGCAATACCTACCAAGCGTGCCACTTCAGATGTAGTGTGTAGTTTCTTAAAAGAAAATATTATTTCTAGGTTCGGTGTGCCGAACAAAATTGTTGCGGACAATGCTTCTGCCTTCTCATCAAGCAAAATCACAGAGTTTTGTTTCGAACATGGTATAACCTTGTCACATTCTTCCGACTATTATCCGCAGGGTAATGGTCAAGCGAAATCTAGTAACAAGAATCTGGTAACTATAATCTGCAAGCTGGTGGACGAGAATCAACGTTTGTGGCACAAGGCTTTGTTTGATACTTTGTGGGCAGACATAATAACTCCGAAGCAGGCAATCAGCATGTCTCCTTTTAAACTCTTGTATGGGTTGAATGTCGAGATTCCTATAACCTTGGAATTACCAGCCCTCAAGTTGGCTAAGGCCATTGAAGATGAGACGTTTGACAATTCTGTTGATAAGCGCATCATGTATCTCTCTGAATTGGAAGAGAATCGGGTTCAAGTGGCTGACCGCATTGTGGAACACCAGGACCAAGTGAAGAAGCTGTTTGACAAAAAAGCTAAGTCTCGAGAATTTCAAGTTGGTGACCTCGCTCTCCTTTGGGACAAACAAAGAGAACCAAAAGGTATGCACAGGAAATTTGACTCACTGTGGACATGACCTTTCCAAATACATCAGTTGCATGGTGAAAACAGTTTCTTGTTAGCATACGGAGATGGAACGCCATTTTCCCTTCCTCACAGTGGGAAAAATCTCAAGCACTTTACGCGATAAAGAGGTTGGCGTTGGTATGTAAATACTTTTTATTTATTTTTCTTTCGAGTCTTTACGTTTTTGTTTCTGTCATCGTCGTCGCCTGAATCCAAGCCCAATGGATGGATAAAGGCACTTGAATTTTGGAATTCTTCTCCCCTCATTCTTTTCAAAAGAAAAACTGAAGGAAGATCCCCAGCAAGAGCCAGCTGTTATCACAGAATCTAGCAGCGCTCGTTCCACGGATAACCCCCTACGAAACTTGTCCGTTTCCTAGGATTCGTGAAGTTTAAGTATGCATAACGAAGTGATTTTCAAGCCACCTCTAAATGCGTTCCTAAGCCTTGAATAGTTAATTCGAGCATTCCCCCATGTTCGCCTCGCGAAGACCTTCGAAACGAGATCCTTCGCGAAGTTTCACTGTTCGTGTTTAGTGAATTACGAAAAATGCAGTGGCACTGAAAAAGTGCGCTCTTGCCCTGAAGCCAAAATTGGCTAAGTACAAAAAGTGCAGGGGCGCTAAAATATAGCGCCCCTGCATGAAGTGAAATTTCTAAAAAATGCAATAGCGCTAAAATTTTGCGCCATTACACTTTTCTTCACCACTTAAACTTTTTCTTGGCCCTGGCACGTTTCTTCATGAATTTCGTGTTTTTCGTCAATTGTGCCACTTTTCGTGCCTAAATTTATTGCTCGACTTGAGTTAGGTTTTTGATTTTCCTTTTCACTTTAAAGTGTTAATTCGCCATTTTCATTGTTTATGTTTTATGTTCTTTTCTCTCTTCTTGCTGGGCGAAGTGCTTTTCAAACTGCAAACACGTTTTTCTAAGATTTTCGCCATTCTCCTTCAGCAATCTCCGCGTTTCATTTTGGTAAGTCGTTGTCTTTGCTTTGTCTTTATTCTTCTTTCATTTCTGTATATGTTCTAGGTTTAACATATGCGTTTGTTTTTTTTTTTCTCTCCATGCGTTGTTTCTCTCTTTCTCTCTTCAAACGTCTTTCATCCTCCATTCGCGTTTTTCTTTATTTCACATGTTTCTCCACATGCATTTTCTCTTCATTCACGTCTTCTTCCTCTTTATTCGCATTCTTTCTCTACTCGCATTTTTTCATCTTACCCTCGCCAATGCAAATCCTTGCATTTTGTTTTCATTACATTCTCCGTCATGCTTTTCTTTCAAACGTCTTTAATGATAACCACGTTATTCTTGTCGCCTTCTTCATACGTTTTGATGTGAACTTTGAAATCTCAAAGAGGGTTTCTTTGTGAAAGTTTCTTTTGCTTTTGAATGCGTATACAATGATGATGAATTGCAACCCTATCCAAAGGCAAACAAAATTGTATTCAAAGCTTTCATGTTAAAAAGAAAACACATTGCCAAGCATGAGCGCCATTTCCATACATCACTGCATTTGTTTTTCCAAAATTTGCCAAAAATGCTGAAGCGCTGAATTTTAGCGCTATGACATGCTGAATATGTCAATAATTTCTAACTCTCAGAGATGTAAGGGCGCTAAAATTTAGCGCCCTTGCATCAAAAGTGACATTTCCAGAGATGTAAGGGCGCTGAATTTTGGCGCCCTTACACTTTTTCCAGTTTTCTACAATCTTCGCCAGATGAGCTTCATTTTCAACCAGTGCACTCTTGAGCCTCGTTCCTTCCATTTTTGTGCATCGTTTTGCGTGCCTTATCATCCGCTCCATGCTTTCCCATCCTCGTTGCTCATTTTGCGCTTTCCCATGTTTCCTAACGATTAATGTTTGTTTTGGCTAAACGGATTGCAATCTCCTTTCAAAGATCTTCACGTCAGAGTGATCAGAGTTCCAGTTCTTTTTGGTGACTGCTAGTAAGCCTCCTTCTTCTTCGAAAGAAAAAGGCAAGATGAAGTACAAATATCAAGGTGTCTATCCGCTGACTGTAGTACTCTCCAAGGTGGAAGAGATAAAAGACACAGAGGTTGGTCATCAAGACTTGGTTGATTTTGCAAAGCAAACAGAGATGAAGCCTCTTCCTGATTCAATGAGAGCAATCGTACACAACAACCTTCATTTGGTTGCAATGTTCCCTACAGCTACACACAATACAGAGTTTGTTCTTTAGGTGGCATCTCACTATATCAGAGAAAGTAGGAGTGTGATCGATTCTTCCGGGCACGAGATTCTGAGACTCGACCCTAATTTCTTTGATATTGTCTTCAAGGTCCCTCATATGGAGAAATACATTGATATTTCTATATCAAAAGCACAGGAGATCTTTGATGCTGATCCCAATAAAGCTAAACAGTTGATAAACACTCAATGGTTAAAGAAGCCTAGATCATCTATTTCTAGATGGCCGAAAGCACTCCTGCGAAGTGACTTCAAGGATGATGTCAAAGATATGATCACATTTCTAAGCAGAGTGAAAGGCTTGCCAGAATCATATACTTTTCATGATTGGATGTATGAATACATCAGGATCATAAGAAGACAGAAGGTGCATATTGACTGGGGCAAACAAATCAGTGATGAAATACACGAGCAGTTTTATCAATGCTTCTTCTACTTTGAAATTCTACATGACTTCTTACTTGGTATACACGACGGCTGTAATGAGACAATTCCCAGGTCTATCTACAAAAGGGAATCAGATGATGGTGCCTGTGTACAAATATTTCTATCAATTGGAGCTGAAGGAAAGCTTTCATCACTTCAGACGGGTCACTGATGCTTTCTTTGCGCCTTTGCTCTTCAATTTTGATCCAGCTCTGGAAAGAAGAAGAGTATCTGATGAGGCTTATAAGGTGGTAAGTAAAGTTGGATGCATATTTCTTCAATTCCCAATGTTTACTTACTTGAGAGTAGGCTACTACATTGGTTGTCCCTACATGCTACCACGTTATCCTTCAGATAAGTGGGTTCTCATGGAAACATGTAGACAATTGATGTCAGTGCAAAAAGAACAAAGAAGCAACCACAAGCGTGGATTCAAGTTGCCACTGACCATTGGCCGATATAATATCCAAACTGCACAAAAAGCTAAGTCTGTTTATGTTGAAATGCAGATCATGACCATCAAAATCTATAGGTATAGGTTTGATTTCGATTACTGAGATGTCAGAAAAAGGTTACAAAAGGGTCACCATCATAGGTACCGTTTTGAGGACATCTGGGCCGATTACAGAGATGAAGAAGCCATTCACAAAATGGACTATTGCAGATTGACAGTTCAACAAATCAGAGATCTTGATATTGCTAACCTACTAGAGGATTTTGAAGATCCAGGTGATATCATAAACGCTATCTATGATGAGCAAGAAATTGCTAAAAGGCCGTTGCCTGCAATTCAATGGTCTAGGAAAGAAGTTACCAGCATAAGAGAAAGGTTGAGGCCAATCCTAGCCAACACTACAGAATGGTTGCATAAACATGGTTATGAAATGAAAAGTTTCAGAATAGACTCAGAAGGAGAGGAATCCGAAGCAGAAGCTCGTCAACAGCAAGAACTCCGCAACAAAAATAAATCAGCGGCCGTTCCCACTTCTTCACGAAGTGGTCCTAGGATCAAGTTCACTATTGGCAAGAAAGATACTCAGTTCGTCCAAGAGACAGTAATCACGGAATCTAATCCATCTCGCTCTAAGGGTAAAAAGTCTATTGTAGAGGAGGTAGATTTTGATGAAGAAGAAACTTCAAGTGACCAATCCACTGAAGATGAAGATTCAACAGAAGCAGACTCTGATGCAGAAGAGGTTTCTGAAAGCGGGCAAGAGTCTGATGAAGATTCTGAAGAAGGATCTGAAGGTGATTTTGAAGGTGAACCAAAATCGGAGAGACAAGAGGGTGATCAACAGGAACCCGGGCATGATCAAGAAAGAACTACTTCTCCTCCTGATAATGTAGGTAAGGAAATTCCCAGAACATCATCGCCTGTGACTTGAAATGTTCCTCATACCCCTCTAGATTCAAGAACTCCTCCACCTCCTGTTCCCTCGTCACCTATTCCTACCACATGCATTCCTGCAGTCGAGATATCCCCTATCCCTTTAGCATCAACCCAGCTTGATACTCCCTCAGTGACAAGCATTCATACGGTGGATATACTGTCGAGTCCTCCATCGTCCATTCCTAGCTTGTCTTCGCCAACGTATGATATCACTTCTAAAAATGAATTCAATCGTTTCATGAATGAGTCAATGTGTGATAAGCTCAATGTGTCAACTACAGGAGCGATGATGATAGACACTTCTCCGATTGTCACAATACCTATGGTAACTTCAGATGTGACAATAACTTCAGAAGTAGCAATGGCGACTGAATTGATAGTAAATCCAGAAGTTCACACTTCTTTTCTTCCCCCTTGGCTAATATCTCAAGTGTCAAAGCGTAAAAAGCAAATGATTTCTTTGGAGGAGCTCGACCTCAAAGAGATAGTCCTTCCAAAAGCCAAAGGGAAGAAAAAGGAAAAGGTATACTCAAGGCTGAACGTTGATAAGTCTGGCCACAAGTATGCTGAAATTTGCATACCACCAAGTGAAGAAGGTGATGTCAATATGGAAGACTACACGGTGACAAAGGTCTAGCTTGGCAAGGTTACCAATGAAAGTGCAAAAGCCGATGCACAAGTCACTTTGGATATCTTGGTTGGAAGGCTAGATAAAGTAGAGCAAGCTCGTAACATGTACAAACAGAGGGCAGAGCATTATGCCACTGTTGTAAAGAGACTTGCAGGTTCTCCAAGTAATGCA
This sequence comes from Sequoia sempervirens, assembly GCA_007258455.2. NCBI lineage: Eukaryota > Viridiplantae > Streptophyta > Pinopsida > Cupressales > Cupressaceae > Sequoia > Sequoia sempervirens. The sequence goes on from VDFB02193867.1 coordinate 412,505,881, forward strand.
CAACGACTGACAGTGGTAAATATTGAAGACCCAGCTGTCAAGAAAGCTGAGAAGTTCACCTCCAAAGGCAGGGTGTTGTATGATTTTGTTGAGAAGATCATTGAACACGGATCTTAGATTATATTGGCTGCGGATGAGAAAACTACCTTGTTGGCCAAGCTCACTACAGAGCTTGATAAAGAAAAATGTTTACTTTCCCAGGAGCGCAAAGACATGGAAAAATGCCTGTTGTCATGGTCGGAAATGAAACAGGTCAAGCTCAGTAAATTGGTGGAGGTTGGGGTAATTCCTAACAAAGAAAAGTTCGTTGAGGTAAGAGAATCATTGAAACATAGAATTCAAGTGGTTCAATCTCTTACGGAAGATCTCCACCAAGTACAGGAAGATGTCGACGGACATCATGCCATTCTTGAAAAAGGTATCAAAGAGTTGCCTGGTCAACTTCTTGAGGAAAATCGTATCTTCCTGCCGGCCATAGAAATATCCCAGATCTTCAAGGAAGCCATCATGAATTTGATTGACAGTTCAGACTTCTCAGAAGCTTCACTGAACATCATTTGTGATACAAGGCTCACATTGGAAAAACTAAAAATGCATCTTGATAGGTGCAAGAAGGTTCACTCATCTGCCATGAGATCGATCACGAGAATTCACACCATTGTGGATTACACCATTGGTCCAGATGAGAAGTTCGTGTAGGAGACTAGGAGGAAATTTGAAGATTTCCGCGCCCAAGGCAAAGAAACATGAAGTAGTCCCCTATTCTCTAGTGTTAGACATTTCCGGTGCATCCCTTTATGCATCTTGTAAATATTTCTCGACATTTTTGAATGTCTTTTTGTAAATTGTCATTACACCAAGCTCAAAGATGTAATATTTTGAAAAAAAATTACACTTTGACTTTGGTCAAAGTTAGGTGAGATCTCCTAAAATCGCTCACCTAATTTTCCTTAATTTTCTCAATCAGTTTCCTATTTTTGCTCATCCCTCTTTCTACATAATGTGAGGGATTTTCATTGTAAATTCATCTTTTAGTATTTTGCAACGAAGTGCTGCCCTTTTTGAAGCAAATTTGTGAAACTTTGCGTTCATACTTTGTGAAAGAAATTTGATCAATAAAGAAGAGGATTGTAAACCAAACTTTGCGTTGGATTCGATACTTTTGTGAGTTGATCTTATTTGGTGGTGATTAGCTTGAGAGATTTGAAGGACTCTAAATAGTTTATGTAAACTTTGTGTTGCATTTATTATTTAGATTTGCATTTGTGTTTCTGTTTATCATTCGGTTGGATGATCTACAAGACTTTGTGCTTGTAATCGTTCATGCTCTTGCATATTTCGGTTGAATGATCTACAAGACTTTGTGCTTGTAATTATTCATACTCTTGGATACTTTTGTCGAAGGAACTACAAGACTTTGTGCTTGTAATCGTTCGTGCTTTTTGATACATTGGTAGGATGATCTACAAGACTTTGCGCTTGTAATCGTTCATGCTCTTCGAAGAATTGCTACGTCTAAGAAGACTTTGTGCTTCTAACGTGACAAACGGTACATCTGCGCAGATCCAACATTGATAAAGGTACGGAACGACTTTGTGCCTTCGTGAGCTTTCCCTTTTATTTTATTTGTTTATTATTAATTACTTCTGGTATCTCTACACCTCGCTTTGACGAGATAGAGGTATTGGTATTACTGCTAGTTGTTAGTTTAAGGTTATCAAGAATTGTGAACTTCCAACGGTGAAGGATTGTAAACATCTTCTTTGAGAAAAGATAGAAAGATGAATGTAACACACCCCCCCAATCCGTAAGTTTCGTGTACATTTTGTAATTACTTATTTGTTTTACTATCACTTCTGTTAGCAGTAAGAAGGGCGCCTCCCCTTTCCGAGAGGAGAGATTTACATCTCACATAGCTTTGGTTGAAGTCCAAGTTGTGTAATCTATTGAAAAGCTGATTACATAATTTTCACCCAACACACTACTAAGTGGTGAACTAAGGTCTCTAGATCAAGTCCTGGCATGTCAACATAGCTCCATGCGAAGTTTATATGTCTCTCTTAGGAAGGCTGGTAGGAGCTCCTATTCCTCTGATAGTAATGATTTCACATAGAATGTGATGTGCGGGATTTCCTCTGTTCCTAGATTGACTGGATTGCATTTTTCTGCCAGGTCTAATGATTTTTCTTGATGAATAGCTCTGATAGGAAGATTGAATCCCCCATCCTCAGGTGCCTCAGAGAGGTTTTCACCATTGGATGCATCCTGTCTTTTTACTTTTTTCTGGTTGGAGAGTGCCATAGTGTGGTTTTCACTCAAGGACTTGGATATTATTCTTAAATTGTCACTTTTGTGACTGAGGGATTCAATCGTTTCCCCATAATAGGCATGTGTATCTAACTCCATTATGAACCCTGCTTTGTGATCCCCACATGGAATGTTATCCTGCAGTGCCATGAATTTTGAGAGCGCCCCATCATTTTCGAATGTATCAAGAACTAGTGGTCCTCGTTGGTCATAGTCGATGAGTTGGGGATATACTAGGTGGATCTCATAATTTTGGTGGTCTGATTCAAAAGATAGGGTGCTAATCATGCAAAGAGTGGTATCCTCAAATAGCCTAGGTAAGTTGGTTGTGGTATCCTTGTCATCACTACTACTATAGACGTTAGTTATATCAAACGTAAAGTTATCTATGACGTGACCTGTGGATACTCGTAGGCATAGTTTAGCTGTAGTTGGCTAAGGAGGACTATTAACTCTTCTAACTGGAGGACTTCAGCCATGTATGGTTATACTCAGAGGGGTACATCCAAGGCCAATATTTGTTATCGGTCGCATCTCCGGAATGATAGGTGTTATAAGCCCATTGTCGTTTTGTCCAAGTCTTTGATTTCTATCATAGCCCATTCCGAGCATCATTTATAGACCCTTGCTTCTATCATCCATTGGTAAATCAGCTATTGGTCTTTCATCTTGATATAGCATATGAGATGGATCTGCCTCAATAAATTCTCATCCAAGATATCCCCAACTCATAAAGTTGGGATAGTCCTCAGGAGATGTTTGGGATGTGGAGGCTTCATTTATTTGCAGACGTCCCTGTGATCTAGGATATTGTGGTAATTATCCTACCACAAAAGCATTATTAGGGAGCTTGTAGTTTCCACAACTGTTATCTTGGATGATGACCTTAATGTCAGAAATGGTGGGGATGGCGGGAGTGGCGGGTGTCTCTGTCGCAGAAGTGGATGCGAGGGTGCCGGGATCGATGTATGGTGTAGATGGACCCTCATCATTTTTTGGTACTTGGGGTATTTTATAGTACTTTTCTTCAAGGATTTTGCAATAAGAGAAGGGTTCGGGATCTCCATGGATGGTAAATTCTTGTCCCTCATGTGTGAATTTCACACATTGATGGAAAGTTGACGCTACTGCCTTCATTACATGAATCCATGGACGTCCTAGGAGGATGTTATACAGAAAGTTGAGGTCCAAGACCTAACAAGTGGTTTCCATGATAGCAGGACCTACTTGAATAGGGAGTTTGATTGTGCCCTGAGACACTCTTTCTTGATCATCATATGCTCTTATTGTGATACCCTTTCCTTTGTTGATAGAATCCTCTGAGATTTTCAATTGTTTGATGAGGTTGAGAGAACAAATATTTAGGCCCACACCTCCATCCACCAAGACCCTTTTGAATTTTCTCTTGTGTACGGTGGCTTCCAAGTGGAGTGCACGATTGTGAGATGGTTGAGCGGGAAATCTTGGTCGGAGAATGTGAGGAGATTTGGCGTAATGATATTTCTAACCATAGATTGGAATTGCTTCGCATCAAGATCTGCGGGGATAGTGGATGAAGCCAACGCTTCTTCAAGGATTTTCCTATGGGCGGATGAGATTTTTAGCAACTTCATGATGGAGATTTGCACTGGCGTTCTTTTGAGCTGATCAAGGATGTTATATCCATTAGGGACAGATCTAGATTCAAGGACTCTGTTTGGTTGGGATGATCCTGCAATGGTAACTTTGCCGCCTCTTGTGGTAACTCCACAATCGGCATGGGTGCCTTTAATGGTGATGACCATGCAATTTTCATCTAGGGTAGCAATAACAGTTTCATACACATGATTCACATTTGTGTGGGTGCCTTTCCCCTTATCGGTGTTATTATTATTCCCTTTATTGCCATGATTAGGCATTAGATTCATGTATATCTTAAGATCTTGGTTTCCTGTAGGCTGTTCCACGTTTATAATCCTTTGATCGATGAGATATTGAACTATGTTTTTTAATCTCATGCAACTGTTCATGGTATGGCCTTTGATTTTATGGAATTCATAGAGTTGATTCTCATTATACCAAGGAGGTTTCACATCTGGTTCTTGGTAATTCTCAAAGGTAGGAGCCTTGATGAGTTTTTTGTTTATCAACTTCTTCATTATGACTTCAAGTGGTTCCCCCAAAGCGGTGTACTTTTGGTTGGGATAACTCTTGTTGTGTTGAGGTGGTCCCCTTTGATCATTGAGATTGTTGATTGTTGGATTGTTGTTTGGTTGTTGTATTGCGTGATAATTTTTTTGGTGTTGGATTTGGATTTGTGGTGTGGGTGTATTTTGGCACGGGGCACTGATGAACACTTTGGCGTCGACAACATCATCATTAGTAAAAATTTTATTCCTTGCCCATGTGCGAGGTTTATCATTGTAATTGGAGGGTGGGCGGTTGCTTTATTGTTCAGGGTATGAAGTTGATCCCGCGAGTTGAGTCATAAGGGCTCATTCAATGCTGAGCACCTTGGAGATCAACTGGTCATATGTGGTGATCCCTTGTACCTTGAGATGAAATGCCAAGAGGCCGTCAAGATTGGATATAATGGTGCAAACTTGTTGTTCCTCGGGCATGGTCCACTTGCTCCGATTGGCCTTGGATCACCATTATTGTAGGAATGAAGTGAATGATTCACCCTTTCCTTGTTTTAGAGCTGAGAGTTCTTCTAGACTAACATCCATGGCAATGTTGCATGCATAATTTTTAATGAATGCGTCTATAATTTCTTGGAATGTTCTGATGCCTATTGGTAGGAAAGAGAACCATTCCATAGCGTGGCCAGCCAAAATCCTAGGAAATAGCCACATTAGATAAGTATCGTCGTATGCAACTTCCATGCAATGAACCTGGAATTCCCTGATGTGATCTTTAGGGTTTCCCGTTCCACAATATTTTTCAAACTTGGGGATCTCAAATCCCTTGGGGAATGGTTTCATCACTAGGCTCCTGTCAAATTGATAGGGGCACAAGTTGCTTGGTGTTTTTGTGGTTCGCCCTGATTGAAGATCGAGCACTTGTTGCGAGAGCAACCTGATTTGTGTCGTTCCGTCATTTTGTGAATCAGGGGGTGGGATGAAGATGTTTTGGGGGATTTCGATTATGGGTTGGATGGGTAGGTTGCTTGGTGTGTTGTTTGATGGTATTTGCACATTTTCTGAGCTAGGTATGCTTGCACTTGCTATTGTATGAACAACGCTTGTTGTTGTTCTTGTTGTTGTTGCGCTAAGATTGCTTGCTGTTGTGCTTGTTGCTATTCCAACAACGCTTGTTGTTGGGTTTCCAATTGGGATGCTTCTTGCTGCTCTTGATATTGTTTTATTGCTTGTTTTTGTGCAAGAATTTTTTCCTGTGCTTGTGCATGCTATGCTTGATATTGGGTGTTTTCTTGAGCTTGAGCTTGTGCTTGTGCTGCTTGTTGTTGCAATAGAATTTGGGTTTGAGCAGCCTTTTGTGCTTGTAATGTGGCTTGGGATTCTTGGGAAGCTTGAGTGGCTTGTTGTTGTTGTTGTTGCAATAAATCTTGGGCTTGTGCTGCCTGTTGCACTTGTAATGTGGCTTGGGCTACTTGGGCAGCTTGCACAACTTGAGTAGCTTGTTGAGCAACTAGTTGTGCGGCTTTTTGTTTTTGCACTTGTAGGAATCCCCTTTGAAAAGCAGCTTGCTGAGCTGCTTGTAATGCCACATTGTATTGGTTTGATATGCTGGAAGTTGGTGGTGGTGGGGGTGGTGGTGGATTTGGAATGGTGTTTGTGGTGGTGGTGAGTGGTGATGTCATGTTGGTGATTTGAGTGGTCATGGATGGTGCTATCGTGTTGGTGGTTTGAGTGGTGAATGGTGCTATCATGTTGGTGGTTTGAGTGGTGAATAGTGCTATTGATGTGTTTGGTCCTTGAGAGACTATGCTTTGCGATGTTATGGGGGTGGTTGATGATGTTGCAATTGCTTGTGTAGTTGTCATCTGTTGTTGCGATATCGATGACAAGTTTTGTGTGATGTTTTGATTGATATTCGGGATGTTGGTTTGATTGATACTTGGTAAAGGGGGAAACCCTAAGCCAAGGAGTGGTGTGGATGATGATGGAAATGGTGGAAGAGGTGGAAATGTGGGGGGTGTGAGTTCTTGTGAAAATGTTGTGGTGTTGAAAATGCCCCCAGGTCCGAACATGTCACCTTCCTCTTGCGGATTTGTGAGGAGAGAATTTTGAGGTGTTGCGTGGAAGGATGATGATGATGGATCATTATGGAAGGTGAGAGGAACATACTTATGTAATGGATTTTGGGGTATGTTTTGTTCCAAGATGGTATTTTCATCCAATTCTTGATTGTTAACAAGGGGGTGTGTTTGAATAGCATTGAGAAATGTATTTCCCTTATTGACCTTAGGTTGAGTTGGAGCAAAATATGTCGTGATTTGTGGAATGTTTTGGGTGATGATTTGGGATGGGGGTGTAGATGAGATGGGGATGGTGGATGAGATTGGAGGTAAAGATGTCTCCACTATTGAACTCATGTCGAAATCAGAAGGTAATTTGGCCCCTTGTTTTGCTAGTTCAAGCATGTATAGTGAAGGGTTAAGCCTCATCATGATGTTGACGATTTTATGATTATCCAAATTTTGGAGCATTTCGGTTATTTCTTCATGTGACATCCCAAAGGTAAGATCTTCTCCTTAGTTTTCCTCTTGTGGGTTTTGTGATGATGAGATAGTCAAAGGATTACTTGATTCGACGAGATTCATTTCAACGTTCGTTTGGATTAAGTCACTTGAAGCGGGTGTTTCTTTGTCGACTTCCATGCTCTTCTTGTATTGAGATCTAGTTTGAACCATAAAACAAGGATCAATTTTCAAGAATATGGGAGATGAATCTCTAATTCTTTTGATTGATCTTTACTTTATGCACAAAAGAGAAAATTTTAGGATATCTTGAGGATCAAAAGGTGGTATGATGATGATGCAAGAGATGGATGATATGGATGTTTTTGATCTTTTGATAAATCTTGAGGGGGATGCTAGAATTTTGGGACTTTCGGATATGTTTTTGATTTTGATTTTCTTGGATTGCCCTTGATTGATTGATTTTGGTTTGCTTTGATTTTGAACAAATAGACCCTAAGATGTTGGATGATTATCTAAGGGGTAGATTTGCTCAAAGGATGATAATTTGAATGTGTAGGGAGAAGGATGCATCTACCCACACCTATTCAAATAAGATGATAATTTAACCAAGCATATGAAGAAGGATGCATCTACATATACCTAGCTAAAAAAGATGGTTTGATAACTTTGACTAAGCATATGCAAAAGGATGCATCTACACATACCTAGCCAAAGATGATTTGATAAAGATTTCAAGGATTTTGTCCCAAGGATTTGATGATTTTTTATTTTTTGCCAAAAATCCTAGCATGAAGGATAATTTCAAGATTTCCCAAAAGGTGATGATGAGATGATTTTTGTTTTGATGTTTGAAGGATGGATGAAAAAAGATTTTGATTTCTTTTGATCCTAAGATGAACCTAAAAAACACTTTTTTTACCTAAACCTCGGTATTTGAAGAACATGCAATGCTTCTATAGACCTTTATAACCAAGAAGTGATTCAATTTGAGCATACATTTCCGAATTTTGAATCCAGGACTCTCGTTTTGGGATTTGACTTCTTGAAAATTGTGAGGTTTTAACACATGTGAGAGTTCATTTTGTTTAGCTTTGCTTAGTGACTTTAGTTTACCACAAACACTTTCTTTGATTAGGTTTTTTCAAGGTAGATGTCCAATGTCTTAATTTCCTCGAATCCCACAAAGTATGTTATGTGGAAATTCAATGAATTCAAGGCAAGGGTTACCTAATGTTTAACTTTAGTAGACAAATTGAGATGTAATCCAAATGTTTAGAAACCTCTAAGGATAGAATCCCAAGGGCAAGCAATAACATATGGATTGGGTCAATTGTATTTGTCTCCTAAAGGGTTTAAAATTTTAATGATGATGTTTAAGTGTTTGTTTCCAAGATGTTTTCAAAAAAGCAAAGTATTTTTTAACCAAGAATAAGTACAACCCTATGGATGTGGAAGACAATATTTGTTGGATTCCCACTTGGACAAGTCTAGCTACGCTTATCTTTAGTGAATGGTTAGATGCTTGACCCCACTAGCTCCCCTCCATGGCTCATTAACGTCAATCAGGGCAGCCAAGCATCAACACCCATGAAACTCCCATGGCATGCTTTCCATCTCTACTAAAAGACCGTAAAAGTGTGGGGTGGCTTCAGAACGACTGTTCTTGCACCAACAAATAGATCAAAGGATTTTGACAATTCTAAAACATGGGTTTTAATTAGGACTTTCCGTTCGTGGAGATTGACCATACAACGAGAGTCCCCTTTCAGATCCATCTTGTCGGAGCCAACTGCGTGATATTGGCGTTTATTTCAATACCCACATTTATATCCCGGTTGGAAATACTCTTGGATTTAGAGTGTTACCAGTTGAGTCGTTCCCTTGGGTGAGTACTTTTTCCCCAAGGCAGGCCCTATAAGATAACAAAAGTGAGTAAAGACAATATCCGTAACTCAATCAATATTTGTTTGCAACAAAGAGAGAGAATGTACACAATAATGCTCTACTCACACTCACACAAGATTTTGTTCAATTTTAAACCCAAAATGAAGTGTGGAGGTGATTGTTTTATCTCAACCTAAAATCACAAAAAAGGCCTTTTGATTCTCAAGATCGTTATAAAGCGTGAGAGAAGCGCATACATCCTTTTTCAATGAAGCTAGTTTAAGTAAGCCCTCACAAATACAAAGTTGTACAAGTTCATTTTAGATCCACAAAGCAATTATGATTTCTTTTTAAAGCACCAAAGGACAAATGAGAGTTGTTTTGTTCAATTTTAACCAAAAAACAAACTCTAGTAAGTTGTAGTCCTAATGTTCATTTTAAGACTTTTGCAAAAATTGAAAAGGTTCTTTTTAAACCCCAAACGAAATTAGTGTTCTACGCAAAAAGGAATAACAATTTCTTAAAAGTGTTAAAAAAACACTAAAGTGTTTAAAAACACTTTGATTTTGTGAAGTACCCTCATCATGCTTCCTTTTCTTTCTTTTTAAATTGATCCAACCTACAAGAGAGAAAACCAGTTAGATTCTGCAAAACACAGAGGTCAAAAAGTAGAAAATAGAAGATAAATTGATTATATGACAAAAAAGCACGTGCTTAAAATAAAATTTCAACTTTTTACTCCTTGCCAGCGGCGCAACTCGTGACTGCGTTGTAGTTTGATTTCTCATCGGTGCTATACAACGCCGCTTACCAGTCAGTGACGCTCTGTGTCTGGACTAGTGAGCTCAACCGCGTTGCCCTTTTTTCCAACGTTGTTGTTTGATTTTTTTGAAAAATCCTGCGGGTCAGATTGGTCAAGCAGTGCGGTTTGAAATTCAAATTCTTGGGCGGGAAGACTTCAGCGTCTTAGTTTGAATTTTTAGCGGTGTTGTATGACGACACTGGAAAACCAGTGGTGCTGTATGGCGATGCTTAGCTTCCAACGTTTGAATTTTTCTGTGTACAAACAAAAACACAGAATTTTGTGAGAAAAGTGATTAAAAATGAGATTTTTCCCTCCTTCTAGCACCAAATGTGTGAGCCCTAATCCTAATACCTGCAAAACAATAAGAACAAACACATTAGATGTTAAAATGCAAGTAAGAACAAGGATTCCCCATGAAATCCATTTACCAAGTTCAAATTAGGAAAATAAATAATGAAGAACATAATAAAAACAACAAAAGAGATTGAATCCTAATTAAACTAGCAAACTCATGATCCCATGGGGGAATTGGTGCCAATTTGATGTGAAAAGTGGCCCTTTCCCAATTCCTATGATGCAAGCTTGATGTGTTGATGATAATTGATCCACTTTGATGAAGGCTAATGAATGCTCCAAGCTAAAAACATGCATAACCTAGCTAAGATTCAAGAATGATGGATGAAATTGATAGATATTTGAGCATGGTAACTTTGCATAATTTGTGGATGATCAAATGAGGAATGAAGCCTCTTATTTATAGATGAGATTGAAGGATGAATGTCCAAAATTGAGCAATGTGGGACTAACATTCAACCAATGGCAAGATGCCACTTGTCAACCTATGAGTGGATGGAGGATGTGCAAGTTTTGAGGATTGTGCCAATAAATACATATTTTTGAATTTCAAATTTGTTGAAATGACTTGCAAGAGGGAAGGGAAAATGCGTTATATGCCACTTGGCTCAAGGCAAAGGACATGTAAGATGGAGTAAATGCCTTGCTGGATGTACATGTCAATTTGGATTTTTGAATTCAAACTTGGAGAATATTCCAAAAAGATGTCTTGTTGAGGAAAATAGGGATTTAATAAATTAATTAAATCTATTTTCATGAGCAAGTGGTAAATGCTGGAGGATGGGACATGAAATGAGATTAAATTAATCCAAGTTAATTAATTTAATGAGAGATTAGGTGATGTGACAAATTTGACTTAGATTTGTGGATTTATTTAAATCAAATATGAGAGGAATGTGATAAGAGATTAATTAAATAAAGATTTTGATTTATTTAATTAAAAGAGATGATGTTAGATTAAACTAAATAAAGTTTTAATTTATTTAATTTAATAGATAGACTTTAGAGATTTAATCAAATAAAATTGATTATTTAATTAAATAGGGATAATTAGATCAAGATGATTAATTTAATTATCGAGAAGAGGTGACTTAATTAGATAACTGGTTTATTTAATTAAGAGAGGAATATTGATGAATTTAATCAAATAAGGAAACTTGATTAAATGGTTAGACCGAAGGATAATTCAGGATGAAACAATGTTAGTAGTCGGGATCAGATGCACAATGTCAATCGGTACATTTTACGTGTCTACAAAAGTAAGTGCTAAAAAAATTTAAATTTTATAAAGCTACAATTAGTTTTAGTTCAAACTAATAATGCTAGATTTTGTAATATTATTATAATATATATTTTAAATTTTAAATTTAATTGAAAATTATATTTTATAATAAAATTTTAATTAAAAACAAATAAATAATAAATTATTGAATAAAAAAATATTGATGTGTAAAACAAATCAAAATTAATTTATGAAATTGTATTGTTGGTGTAAATAAAGTCTTGTACCTAATTAATTCATTACTAGGGGACTTAGGGGACTTATTTACATGTTAAGCTTTCTTAGGTCTTGGGAATTAATCTTTCTAGAAGGTGTTAGTTGTCATTAGATCTTATCTTTTGACTTATAACATGTGTCCTAGGTAGTTGTGATAAGTTGTCACATGGCATAGGATTAAGACACTTGTCATATTCTTGTTTAATCTTATGTCTCACTTTGGCTATATAACTAGGTGCTCATATGTACATGGTCATATTGATTTTTTTGATAATCAATTCCATTGCAATCTTGAGCATTGATATTGATCTCTCTTGTACTTTCATGAAGTGATTAAATCTTGGGTGGCTATAATCTTCAGCCAAATCTTGCATGGTGTAGAGTTATTCTATATCAACGTTTACATGGTATCATAGCTTGTAGGATTGCTTCTTGTTAGTCTTTATTGGGAGATCTATATTGCAAATCTTGGTGGATCTTGAAAAATTGAGTATGCTCTTCTCTTGCATTGAATGTTGATATGGAGAATTAGAAAAGCTTGAAATAAATAACATATTTGGAGGTTTCCTCTTTGTGGCTTTCTATTGTAGGTTCAAATTGAAGCTTGACAGTGCAAATATGAGCTCACCATTGAGATCAGAGGGTTCAATAAAGTTAGTTTTTCCTTATGTTTAGTCCAAATTGGACATATGCAGCTAGATCTATGAGGGTTTGAAGCTAAAGTGTAGTTGCCAAATCCATTAGGTAACTACAATTTTGGAGCACTTTGGATAAAAAAAGACCTTTCCATCTTGTCCAAGAGACCCAAAAACCCCAAGATTGACTGCCAAATCACAAAAATCGAACACCTTCACCTGGAGCCTGAGGAAAAAAACCATCTCCTCTCTGTTGTCCATACAATCGCACGATGCATCATTATGGTAGAAAAAATCGTTGGCAGAAATTCAGTTGGGAGATGAAAATTTCTTATATAGTTTTTTAATTTTTTCAGACTTTATATAAAAATTTTCAAAATTTTTTTAAATAAAAATAAAAAACAAAACAAAAAGGGAAAATTATGTGATTTTTTGTTTTAAATTTCCGCTGGGTACCTACGGGTTGCAGAGTACCTGCAGGTATAGGCAGGCTATTCATTGCCCGCCTTGTGGCATGAGCAAGTGCAACCACACAAACACTGAACCCACCAATTCCTAGCACCCAATGACCAGATATATTCTGTCGGTGGCATAATCAACCAACAAACTCATAGAATATTTTGTCACGTAGTCAAAGATTTTGTCAGTGCAACATATCCCCCAAAGATTCTATTTATCGGTCAATGAGAAGAATATTCAGTTCGTATATTCTAGCAAAAGAATATTCCATGAGCATCTTTTGAAGATTTCGTCAACCCAAGCTCATGTTGACTGGTGACGAACAGTCGACCATCAATTTTAATCACAGGATTTGCTAACGTCAGCTTGCATCAGTAGTGATGTCAACATTTTAAATTCTTTTTGCCCCCCTCTCCAATGAACTTTTTGATTTTGTATTTCAACTTCAAACAACCATAACTTGCTCCTACAACCTCCTTTTTGTGAGATTTTTTTTATTTGGGATAATTTTTCACACTCTACATAGTGGTGCAATTAGATTTTGATTTTGGTGCCTAGCTTTTCTAAAAACTGTTCTCATTTTTAGAACTTTCAAGGCTTTGTTCTTGCTCCTATAGTAACATTTTTGAGTGATTTTTTCTGAAAGTGCATAATTTTTGTGTACTTTCTAGTGGTGTGATCAGATTGATCACATTCTTTGTAAAAATTATACTTTGAGCTTGTGGTCAAATTTGGCAATTTGTAAGCACTAAGATCAAGTCCACTTCATTATTTTGGCAAGTGGCACCTGTAATTGAACTAAGTATAAAGTGTTACAAATCATATTTTCTTGGGAGGTTTCATGATTGGGTAATTTGAGGGGGTTATCTTGCAATGGTTTGATTGCATTATTTTGCTTGGTTTGTGTTCTTGCAAATGGGGAAATATCAAACTGAACTCCTAACTCCACATAATTATGCTACATGGAAAAAATTAGTATGGAATTATCTCATGATGAAAGATCTAATAGGATATCTAAAGGAAACCATTCCTCAACCTACTGATGCTAAATAATTGGCAAAATGGGATTTTGATCTTGAGAAAATACTTGGATGCATATGTTCATTAGTCTCATTTGATTTTCAATTTCATGTTGAATCATGCACAACACCTAAAGAGGCTTGGAAGGATTTTGAATTTTTTTATGGTAAAATAGATAAGATTAGGGGATATCAAATTGATAATGATTTGATGAATCTTGATCCTAATTTTTTTGACCAAATCCAAGACTACATCTCCAAAGTTAAGCAATTAAGAACACAATTGAAAGATTGCAACATTGATATGGAGGATTTACAATTGATTCTAAATGTGTTATCCAAGCATGGTCCTGAGTATTCAATATTTATTTTTGGCTTTCATACCCATTGACTTTCTATGGGAGCATCACATGTTGATCCTAAGTTTCATGACTTTGCAAATCTCCTAATCCAAGATGAGGTTAAGTTAATGAGTATGGGTCTAATCAAGTCTTCCAAGTCACAAGCATTGTTGGTTAGTGAGTTTAAGGTACAAAAATAATTAGGGAGTCTTGATAAGAAGAAAAACAAGAAAAAGAACAAGCCACATAAAGAATCAAAATTGTCTCCCTCTAAAGGGGAATCATCTAATAAGGAGAATCCTGCATGTGTATATTGCAAAAAATTGAGGCATGATGAACATCAGTGTTATTTCAAAATAGATTAATGAGTTGAAGCATCTTCTTAAGAAGCATCAAATCAACAAGTCTTCATCATCAACGAGTTCATCTTCTTCTTCTTCTTCAAAGTCCAATAGACATAAGGGTCAAGCACTTGTTGTAGTTGTAGATTCTGAGTCAGATAGGTAGCTACTTGATTTAGGAGCCTCACATCATATGGCTTCATCAGAAAGTATGCTATTTTCATTTGAGAATTGTTCATCACCACCCATCTTGATGGAAAACACCACATACATGCATGTTTGTGGGAAAGGATCCATTGAAATGAATGACAAAGCATTCAATGATGTTCTTTGTGTGTCTTCATTGTCAACAAATATCCTTTCTATTTATCAGACCACACATGGTGGAGAGGCAAGAGTGTTGAGTTCACACTAGATTCTATCATAATCTGGGATTTGCATAGCAGAGATATAGTTGCAGTTGGGGAGGTTGATCACCAATCTCGAGTCTACACCTCACATTTTGCTCGTAATGTTCACATTGAGGCATCTTATGTGGACAATTTTGAGGAGATTCAGTATGGTGATTTAAATCTTTGTGTTGTTTCATCCACTGAAAATCTAGTGATGTATATTGATATTCCATCTCTTTCATCTAATGTTGTACTTGAGGATGCTTGTGTTGCCACAGTTTTTGCTCCTTGTGATTCAATGCAACATGACGTTCATCATCTTCCAAAGATTGCTACATGGGATAAGTACTTGATAGACATTGTTGGTGTGTTTTGTGAGTCCCACATTTTGGATTTGGGAGACATCATTGATTGCATTCATCTTCTCTTTCATGGAGATGATCCTTCTTTAGTTGTTGCAAGGGAACACTTTGACCCTCTTGTTCATTCTCTACATGATCATTCTTTGCAGTTTGACATGAGCATGGATACTTTTGGACAACATTTGGAGGAGGATTCTTTGTCTTCGGAGGAGGTATCCTTGTCTTTGGATTGTGTTCTATAATCATTTCTAGGAGATTCTAGATTGTCTTCTTCGACAATGTGGCCTAGAACACCTGTTTAGAGTTGACATCTTTCAAAATTGACATGGAGACACTTGAGCATCATTCTGAGACATTAAACATCATCCTTCTTCCTGCATCTTCCTTTCAAGAATGGGAATACATCCTGCATACCATCTTAGTTTTGTTTCTTCGTAAGGGGAGGATCATTTTTCGACGCTTTTGGACCATCTTCAACTTTCAATGTCAAGCTTCTACCATCATTACAGGAGGCTCAACATTGAGGGGGGGTTGCATAGTCTCACTTCTTCTTCTCCCTTATGGGGGGGTCTTTTTCTTGGCATGGGGTTTTGTCCATCCCATTCTTCATTGAGAGCATTTTGTTTTTTCATCTCTCTTTTAGTGAGGAGTTTTGTCCCATTGGGTTTTCTCCTTTTCTTTGTTTATGAGAGATTGCATTTGCATTTATACATGGGTATCTATCATGGCCACATAGCCAGGACCCATCTTTGTGTCATTTGCATAATAATTAGCTTCTCCCTAAGTTGCACTGAAGGGGGGTGTTGGTGTAAATAAAGTCTTGTACCTAGTTAATTCATTACTAGGGGACTTATTTACATATTAAACTTACTTAGGTCTTAGGAAGGAATCTTTCTAGAAGGTGTTAGTTGTCATTAGATCTTATCTTAAATCTTTTGACTTATAACACGTGTCCTAGGTAGTTGTGATAAGTTGTCACATGACATATGTAGGATTAAGACACTTGTCATAATCTTGTTTAATCTTATGTCTCACCTTGGCTATATAACCAAGTGGTCTCATATGTAGATGGTCATATTGAATTCTTGGATAATCAATTCCATTGGAATTTTGAGCATTGCATATTGATCTCTCTTGTGCTTTCATGAAGTGTCTAGATCTTGGGTGGGTATAATCTTCAGCCAAATCTTGCATGGTGTAGAGTTATTCTATACCAACTCTTACATGCATGAGTAACATTTTGAAAAATATAATATGTGTGTGTGTGTGTGAAAATAATTTAACATTTTGTTTTAACAAAGTTTAAAAAGTAAAATATTAGATATGATGTTATCAATTTATATAATAAATATATAATGAGCTTTTAGAAAGAAATGGAAAATAAACCTTATTTATTCTAGTGGATCAAGGGTTTTCAATTTACCATTGGTTGAAAATAATTTTATGTTAAATAATATGTAATTAAAATTAGTGGTCATGCTTTAAAAACATTTATTTAAAAATTTTCTTAATTAGATTTTATCATTTAAGAGTTTTTTATTCTCTTTTAGAATTATTTTATTTATTATATGAATAATATGGATTTTTATTATATTTTTTAATTTTGAATAATTCTTAAGTAAAATATGAAATAATTGGAGGAGGAGAGGTTTAGTCAGTCAATTATGTTGTTTGGAAATGAAGGTTGAATCTAATATAATTATCTATCAGTGAGCACCTCTAGCCTATCTATAATAGAGGAACTACTAAATAAATAAAATATATGTATTTAAGATATATAAATAAATATTATATATTTATACATAATTTTTTAAAATTTTGTCTTTTTTCTAAATATATGTTGATTGTATTTTAATTTTCTATACACACGATCATAATATGAAACTCTATACCTTGTTACCATTATAGACCACTTCTCAACATAATTTTTTTTATTTTTTTATTTTCAATTCCAAAAAATGACCTAAATTTTCTTGGCAATACTTTTATGAGGAATGTTTCATTGTGAAACTACCATATTAAATATAATTAATTCTATATTTCATTTATTTTCCCTTACTTTTAAACATACAATTTAAAATATGAAAATATATAAAAATAATCCAAAAAACTGAAATGCCTGAATCAAAAGTACATAGTTGGCACTCATATATACTCATTTTGTTTTTTGATAATTAAGGGGCCGAAGCCGAGGAGATTGTATTAAAATTAAAAGTATAAGGATTTCCAAGACTTGAAGCCTCAACTGAAGATAAAACAAACAAAATCATGGCTTCCATGAGAAGATCAAAATCAGAAAATGAAACCTTAAAGCTATCCTGAACAAAGTCTATAACCTTATCATAAAAAGACAGCTACCACCTATTGCTGCAACTATGATTGAGCAAAGTTTGAGTTTAAAAAAGGCAGATGACAGTAAAAAAAAAAATGACAAAACACCAAAGATCATCAAGAGTCCTTATCTTTGCCCTTTTTGCCTCATGTATTTTTCCTCTGCTGGACCACACTACGAACAGTAACTAAATGCCCAAATTTGAAGATGGATCTGCCACTATTGGTTCTGGGAGCGAATCAATTTCTTCATTGTGGATCTCATTGTAAATGGTGTTTGTAGCGAGAAACTTCCTTGATCCTGTGGTCTAAGAAAAAGTTCGGTGAATTCAGCTTTATGGGGGTAACCATTGTTTCCTTCTCTGCCTTCTTACTTGTCTCACCACTCTTAGAACAAAGTAAAAGTTCTAAAAGTTTAAAAATTTGAATCCATAAAGAAGGTTGTCTGTAAATGTGTAAATGTGTGGAATATATTTTTTAAAGTAAATCTAGGTGGCCTAATAGGCAAGATTTTACTTAGGAGAAAGGGACTTAATGAATAATTGAAGAAATCTTGGCTTAATTTGTCTATTTAAGTTTTGTGGTTTTCTGGATTTACTGAATAATTGAAGAAATTTCGGCTTATTTTCCCTATTTAATTAAATATTGTTGTGAAATTTGCAATTATTATGGACGTTCCAAAAGACTAATTTTACGGATGGCTGGACCAGGATATAGTCATTCTTCATGAACTTGACACTATTGATGAAAAAAGGTGGTCAAGCTTAAAGAGAAATGATGGGTAGCCAAACAAATCAAGTGATAATAATAAAGATCTTTAAGTGTATGAATAGGTTCATAGCTATATTAAAGTTCTGGATAATCATGTTAATTGCAATTAAACTCTGGAGGCTATTGCACAATACAGTGACACTGCTCTTGTTCTTCATTATAGGGTTAATATTGGAAGGACCGAGTTGTCTGTTATAAAACTTTAAATGATGGCAGGGGATATTGTTAAATGTTGATGCTGGTTTAATATTTGTCTTGATATGATGTTGGCCTATCTATTATAAAATTGTTTAAAACTATTTTAGAGTTTAGTTCTGGTGTTTTATCTAGATTTTTGTAGTTTATTGATCTTAGTACTGTTAATGTGATCCGTTAGTTTTTGTCTATTTAGTTTCATATTGTAAACTATTTAGTGCTCTACTTTGCAATTAAAAAAAACAAAATAAGATCTAGGAGTTCTAATAATTCAACAATATTAATTCAGTTGGTTTAAGATAGATGTGAATATAGTTTTGAAACTTTCAAGATTCTGAATTCAAATAATTCAACAATATGAATTCAGTTAGTTTAAGATAGATGTGAATATAGCTTTGAAACTTTCAAGATTCTGAATTCAAAACTCTTTTTAAAATATATTTAAAAATAATGCTTGTACTAATAATTTAAAAATATAATAACACAAAAATCTGATGAGGGTAACTGTTTTAAAATAAATATTTTGAAAATGAGAATTGATTAAAAAATCTGGAAAAATCTAATAAATCACAAACCTACTTTCAAAAGAATAGTGGTTTATATATGCATATTTCCATAAAAAATTCTAAAAGAAAAATCTTCCAAAATCTAATTAAAAATAAGTACACAATAGTTTTATATGTACATTTTTAATATAAAAACTTTGAAAATAATATTTAGAAAATAGAACATTTGAAATAATCTAAAATTTGAGTATGTTTGGAAAAGAAATATATATATATATAACGAACATGAATCACCAATATAAGACCCAGTTGTCATAAACTCAGTGTTCCATGAGGACGCGTCCCCCCAAAAAAACATGAAGTTTCTGAGATGGGAACGTTTCCGAAACGGGGAGACGCCCGGGAATCCATCACTATGCAGAATCATTCTTCTCCAGTGAAGGGAAAACTCTTTCATGGGCAGTTGATAAAGCTTATTGTTATCAACCTCAACATCACACTTTCTTGTAGCAGCAACAAACACTTGAGCAAAACGAGTCAAAGGATTGCCCCCAGGCCTATGATGATGGTAAAATGGAATACCCCACAGTTAGATAAGTAATGAAAGTGCAACAGTCCCACAAGACACCCAAAACCCTAATGCCCACATGCCATTGTCTTCGAGGTAGCCCAACACTGTGTTTGAAATAAGAGAGCCCAAGTTAAGAGCCAGATAAAACCAGCTGAAAAAACTGACTTTTGATGCAGATTCTATGGTGTCTTCTTCATCGAATTGGTCTACTCCAAATGTGGCTATGGAAGGCTGGTATCCTCCGCTCCCCAGGGCCACCATGTAGATGGATAGGTAGAAGATGCCATTCCCCCGGTAATACATGCTTGCAGTTGAAACCCTCTTTTCCACAACCAGCAGGGTTTATTAAGAAGAGCTGAGTTGACAGAGCCAACAATGCTATACCCTGTAATTGGAGCCTTCTCATTAGTTCCCAAGATAACAAATAAATAAACTTTTACAATTTTGATATAAGGAACTTTTGAATTATAAATAGAATCTTTAAAATTTGATAGACTGAACCTTTTGTAAAAGTAGAAGATAGAATTGTTCATTAATGATCAATTAATGCCAGAGACTAAGTTGATTGGAACACATTAACAATGTGAATTTTTGATATCATAAAAAGGTTTGTTATTTGTTGATAAGTAGGAGGTATTTTTCACAGGGTGTCAAATTATTATTATTTTTAATTTAAAAGAGGGGTAAAAATTTATTCAATCACAAAAGAGATACAACCAAAGTGTCCATAAAAGAGAGTACTAAAGAATTCTATCACTATCCACTAACTAATTAAACATTAGAGCCAAATCAGGAGGCAATTGCCCCTTATCCACTATATTCCAACCCTGTATTTGATCTGAGGCCCATTTGGCCAAACAATCCGCAACACCATTCCACTCCCTCGATATATGTTTGAAAGTAATAGAATCCAGGGAGCTACACAACTAAAGAATCTATTTAATAATTGAATCTAAATGCCAGCTAACATCTCCATGGTCTTGTTTGGTTAACAAGTTCACCACAACCTGGGAATTAGACTCACAAATAATCGTGCTAACCAAGAGCAAAACAATGCTGAATGACATACAAAATGGCAAGAGCCTCCATTAAATTATTAGTATGAAGGCCCTTGTAGACAGAGAACATAAACTGCACATCACAAAAATTGTCCCACCTAACACCACCAATACCAACATGCCCAAGATTCCCCCAAGATGAACCATCAGTATTAATTTTTAAAACTCCGAGAGGAGGGGGTATCCAACGACCCTCCTGATTGACCTGCCGTAATGGGCGTCTGCATCTACCCTGACCCCCAAACACCGAAGCATCCCCTTGAGGAGGAAAATTAAGACGAGTACAAATAGCTACATCGCCAAGATCCACGCCTCTAGTCAAATCACATTTAGCCACAACCGTCTCGTGAAGAGAGTGCATAATTTTCCACCAGAGGTGCATAGCATCCATCCTAACATCCTAAAAAATCTTCGATTCCATTCCAACCAGACATGTCAGATGATAAAAGGACCAAGATCCCAAGAAATCTGAAGAAAAGAAGTTTTAGCATGGGGCTTGCACCAACGAGCCCAGAGCTTAGATAAAGAAGAGACATGGAAGCAAGTCTGACCCCAAACGTCCCACCAAAAGTGCCATATTGCCCTAGTAAAGGAGAACTAAAAGAATAGTTGAGAAACAGACTCCTCACTATTATGACACACAACACACATCGAGGGGCTTGAAAGCCCCGCCTGTAAAGATTATCCTAGGTAAGACAACAGTTGTGATATTCCTATCAAGTTTGTTATTTGTTTTCAATCTACATGTTTGATTTACTATGAGTTAAAGGATAATGAGAGTAGATCAGCACTAAGTGATAACCCACTCTATCCAACAAACTGAATCTAAATTATTTATTTTAAAAAAAGTTTATTTTTGTTTTGTCCTAGAACCACAATGGGTCAAGGTGCTATTTTCATTAGGAGTGAAAGACAACCAATGTCCTGAGAAGTGCTCTTCCACCAAAACCCCTAAATCTATTCATATTCCCTGTTAAAAAAATTAGGAAGCACCTCCATATTCCTTTGTCAATCCTCTGACTTAAGATTTTTCTCTTAGAAGATGGTTGCTGCTATATTTTGTTAGAATAAAAGATATTTCCTAATTAATTATTTATTTAATTATTAGGTTTAGGTCATGTTTTCTTTATGTCTCATGTCATAGGATGAAGACACATGCCATGATCTTGTTTTATCCTCACCTAGGATTTCTAGATTTATTATCCTTTTATAAGGATTCTTTTGTATTATTATTAGAAGATGTACATTAATATGATTCATGTTTTTTTGAACCAATAGCTCTTGACCTCCATAGCTTTGTTATTCTTTTTTTCTATGATAGGTGTTTGATTGCAAGGGATCCTTGAGAATTGTGGAGTGGATTTTTCCCAACTTTAACATATTTGTATAGACGATTCATAATTTCTACTTTGAAAATTCATCACCATTCATAATTTCATAGGACCACAACACATAGAATACTCAAATTAAAATGGATATACTTATTCCTCCAAATTTTTCACTTGACAAAATGTCTATTGTTTTGATTATTATTATCTTTTTAACTGCTTCGGAGGTAGGAGGGTTAACTATTGCCCCAGCCAGGACTGGATGTTTTGCAGACTTTTGTGAGCCTAGCAACCTTATTAACAGACAGTCACCTAACAACATATATTAACAAATGTCTATTAGAAAATTTGATTGCTCCCTGTAAAATGCAAACTTGCCCAAAATATGTGTCATCAAGGCTGCCCATCAATCCAACTCTAGTGGACTTGAGATTGTTGTGTATTGGAGAATAATTTATATTTACAGACAAAGCTTGCATTGACTGTCTACTTCTTTAATTTGCAGTTAAAATATATTACTTGATTTTGTAAGGAATAAAAGCTGAGCACAACACTTCATAAGTATATTAAACTTAGAATCCAGCTGCTACAAGGGGGTCCATACACTCAAGATCCTTTTGCCAACGTAATGATGTAACCATTATAAAATATGTTGGGACTCTTAAACTTATTGATCTAGCAGTCTAACCTGACCCAAAACCTTCTGAAGGTTGCTCGTAACTTTAACCAAGATTTACCAAGAAAAAATATTAAATCTTTTGAGGGTATGTGGGGTTACTTACAAGTACAAAAATAGCTAGGAACAAAACACAGGTCATATGGCGTCCCAAGTAGGCATCGCCAGGAAAGGCTCCAACAAGAGAAAACATATATATAGTTCCAGTCCACTTGCTCACATTGTTTGCTGAGCTGCTGCGTTGTTCTGGTGAAGGACTCTTGTCAAAAACAAGACCATGTTTACACCCACCGCAATGAAAGCTAGAGTTGCCAATCCTTGGTTTACTATTCACAAAGGAAGCCAAATGCATTAGTTATTTATACTGGAAAATTGTTTTACTCTCACCTGATTTGCATTTTCATTAATATATTCAAACATAAGAAAGACACCATTTTGATGTTTCTGATCTGTCTTTAGATTTCACATATGATTTAGCTTCTTATAACTGGTTTCCCACATTCATAGACAATAGGCAAAGACCACTAAAAATGATAAAATGAGGATACCTAATATTAGAATGGCAGCCTTTCACCCCTCTGTTTTGCCTTTGATTGCAGGGTTTTTTAAATCTATCAACTGAGTCAATAAGTCCTTGATCTATTGGTGAAGTTAAATGATTTTTAATGAGCTCACCAGGGATCAAGTCTTGCTGAGTGCAAGACTCCGACATCATAAGGGATGAGCCGAGAAAGTGCCCTAGGTGAATTTTGTGGAATGGATACCCCTTAATCTTTGGCTCTTAGCCGAAGAGGTTCAGCCCAAGAAGACTCCTACTACCATATCAGATAATTTGTGAATAACCTCCATAAAAAATTAAAAAAACTAGCTTTTCTTATTTCTTCACCATAAATATGTTCTAGGAGAATTTCACCAATTCTTTTCAACCCAAAAAATCTTGTTCCTGCACAAATTTGAGCTTTTCAATCCAAAGACAACCAATTTTTTCATTGCCATAAAATAACTAATTAATTCTATGTAAGTCTCTCTCAATTCCAACACAGAACAACTCCCTTTATGCAACCTTCCATAATGTTTTTGTTTTCCAACGAAAGGTAAAAACTACTGATTGTGAATATTAAATCTTCCACAAGTAAACGTTTTCTTGTTTTCCAGGAGGAATAACTCAGCAATTTTAGTTGAATTTTGTCTTTCAAATTCCTGGCGTATACCAACCTTCGTACATGTACAACAACATAAATTGGTCAATTGAATTGCTTGTGTTATGCTGAGCATCCATCTTCATAATTACGTCGTGAACTTCTCTTGACCTGGAATTCATCTTAAAAGACAATAAACAACATAATATATTTTTTAAGTTTTGATTTTTTCCCTAGGAATAAACAATAGTACAACAAAATATATGTCATTTAAATTTGGCTGATATGTACAGTGCAATAAACCATTAATTTCTTTTCAATGGTTGTCATACAAACAACACTCACCGAACAAAACCACATCAATCCAGAATCCAGAATATCAAAAACAGAATTTCTGATATAAGACATTGAAACAACATATACTTTAAATTAGAAGAATTCAAAAACATTTTTTCTTAACAATATTTATATCAGGTTTCAACTGAGTAGATTTTGAGTCTAATTTAGTGACTCATATTTTTATGGTGTTAAATAAAATATTCATTCTGACGAGTTGGATTCATGGGAATTACTACCCATAAAATATGGGTCAATAAGTTGATGAGAGATAGATTTGTGTGTACCATTATTCATAATATATGGGTCAATATGTTGATGAGAGATGAATTTGTGTGAATCACTACTCATAAAATATGGGTCAATAAGTTGATGAAAGTGTATCACTGTTCATAACATATGTGTCAATATTTTGATGAGAGATAGATTTGTGTGAATCACTGTTCATAACATATGGGTCAATATTTTGATCAGAGATGGATTTGTGTGAATTAGTACTCATAAAATATGGACCAATAAGTTGATGAGAGATGGATTCATGTGAATCACTATTCACAAAATATAGGTCAATGAGATGGATTTGTGTGAATTGCTACTTATAAAATATGGGTCAATAAGTTGATGAGAGATAAATTTGCATGAATCATTACTCATAAAATATAGGTCAATAAATTAATGCGAGATGGATTCATGTGAATCACTTTTCATAAAATGAGTAAATAAATTGAGAGATAAATTTGTATGAATCACTACTCATTAGATAAATATGAATTAATAAATTGATCTTCAAAATGATGTGTATGACACACTCTAGAAAATACCTCTTAATTATCAATTTTTATTTTATTTTAATTCCACATGAAGACAATCATCACTCAAATTAAAAACAAAAACAAAATTTGGAAGGACTACTACAGTGCACATTACCTGAAAACTGCCCTCACACATGCAAATTGGGGAAGCTGCAAAAAATTGAAAAATCAGTGCAGATGATTGAAAGAGTGGGCTTCTAGTCACAGATGTGTATGATTTTGATAAAACAATATACATTTATATAAATAAGCAATGGTCTTATGTAGGTAGTGATAACAACTAGATTCCTTGCATCTTTACACTTGTAGTTCACACTGAGTGCTGATATAATAATTCTGATATGCTGATTATCACAAGGTATTTATGATCCTAATAAGCTATTGTTGTCGACAGATTGCAGGTGATGAAAGAAAACTCATTTATGTTACTGTTAAAAAGAAAAGGTTGGGTGCATTTTTCACTTAAAGAACATCCTGAAAATCTGTCTTTTTCCAATGAATTTTTTAGGATGTATTTCAAAAAAATGAAAATGTAAGAATATTTAATTAATGATATCAAATTTTTACAATTCATATCATTTGTTGTTGCAGGGGTTTTTGGATTAGATTGTGTGAGAGTTTTTTACATCAACGTTTCAGATCACATTCCATGATCTATCATCAAATTTTTCTCTTTGAGGTCTTTCATTCTGATGATAGATCACCGAATATGATCCGAAATGTTGATGCAAAAAAACTCTCACACAATCTAATCCAGAAACCCTGCAACAACAAGAATATTTAATTCAAAAAAATTACTAAAGATTTAATTTAAATATTTTTTAATTCTTAACATTAAATTGAAGGAAGTAGATAATCTGTACTCCCAATAACTGAACTCACAAACAAATCCGTGTTTAATCTCTCTATATATAATTAAATTTTGATACTATGTTTCAAAACCAAAGTACCTTCATTTCTAACTTTTTTTAATAGTTTTAACTGAATTAATAAATAATAAATTAAACCAGCCTTAAACTACAGACAGATTATGTGATAGAGAATTGCATTGGCTTATCGTATACGATACGATACGGTTCTGTTAAAAACCAAGTGTCTTTTCATATAACAAGTGTTCATTACAGGTAGGCACTTTCACTTTCCAAGGCCTTTTCTTCTTACAGTTAAGAGCATGCGTTTCTCATAGGTGTCCACATTTTGCACACAATTTCAAATTTTACGAAGATAAGTTAGGATTATTTGATTTATAGGCAATAATCACCATGATTTTGGCCACCAATGGACAAATCCAATTAATAGGGTTGCCCACCCATGAATTGGGCTTCAAGTATGACAAGATGCCACCAAGAAATCTGAGCTACTATTGATTACATTTTCTCCCTTTTCTCCCTTGTAGTATATGTTATCTGACTATTGTATTCAACTCAAGGAGGCAATGTTTGGAAATGGTTTACAATGGTATTAATGTCAATCTTAACGGGGATATGTTAGGAATTTAAAGTTTACACTTTTAAATTTTATTTTAATTTTTCTTTTGTGTAAGTTTTAAGAGGGGCTGTGAGGAAATTAAAGTTTACATTAAATAAATTAATTATTAGGTTAGTAATAAATAAATTAATAGTTAGTTTTTGGGAAGTTATTCCTCTAAGAGATTTGGAGTAGTTATTCATGGGAATCAATGCTTTATAAGCATTTGCAATAAACATTATAAATTGACCGAAACAAATCAATAAATTATTATGCTTTTATTATTCTGTGCAAATGATTTGATCTGGTTATCTATGTGAGCTCTACCATTTTTAACAGAACTGAGTTGATAGAACTAGCATTGCTATACCTTGTAATTGGAGCCTTCTCATTAGTTCCCAAGATAACAAATAAATACACTTTTTAAATTTTGATGTACAGAACTTTTGAATTACGAGTAGAATCTTTAAAATTTGAGAGACAGAACCTTCTGTAAATGTAGAACTTCCTTCAGATAGAATTGTCCATTAATAATCAATTAATGACAGAAAGACTAAGTTGATTGGAACACATTAACAATCTGAACTTTTGTTATCATAAAAAGGTTTGTTATTCGTTTTCAATCTACATGTTTGATTTACTATGAGTTACAAAGGATAATTAGAGTAGGTCGCTGATAAGTGATAACCCACTCTATCCAACAAACTGAACCTAAATTATTTATTTAGAAAAAAGTTATCTTTTGTTTTCAGTTTAGAGGTGTTTTGCGCTTATGGCTGGTGAACTAGTATTACCGCAATTGTGGGTCAATGGTAACAAACTTCAAATGGGTTGATCGCTAAGAAAGGCTACAACGAGAGAAAAAATATATACAGTTCCAGTCCACTTGCTCACATTGTTTGCTGCTGCTGCGCTGTTCTGCTAAAGAACTCTTGTCAAAAACAAGACCATGTTTACACCCACCCCAAAGAAAGCTAGAGTTGCCAATCCTTGGTTTACTATTTACAAAGGAAGCAAAATGCATTAGTTATTTATACTGGAAAATTGTTTGAGTCTCACCTGATTGGCATTTTCATTAATATATTCATACATAAGTAAGACACCATTTTGGTGTTTCTGAACTATTTTTTAGATTTCATATATGATATAGCTTCTTATAACCGATTTCCCACATTCATAGACATTAGGTAAAGACCACTAAAAATGATAAAATGAGGATACCTAATATTAGGATGGCCGCCTTTCACCCCCTTGTTTTGCCTTTGATTGCTGGTTTTCCAAATCTATCAACTGACCTATCATTAGTATGTTGGGCTTTTCTCTTTTCTTCACCATCAACATGTTGTGGGAGAATTTCACCCATTCTTTTCAACCCAAAATCTTGATCCTATTGGAAATAATTCCAACTCCTGCAGTATCATTTTCTGCCTTTACCTCGTTACCACGCCATTTGCATCATCAGCCAACGGTAGTTCCCTCAAGCTCTCTCTCTCTCCTCCGCGCTACTGC
>VDFB02193867.1:412534743-412545369 GCA_007258455.2 Sequoia sempervirens
TTTCTCACTACCTCTCTTTATCTCTCTCTCTCTCTCTCCCTCATACCCTACCTAGACAACTCTCTCTCTCTCTCTCTCTCTCTCTCTTAAAATTCCCCCTCCCTCTAAAGACATACATAAATACATACATACATACATGCATACTTACATACATACAAGCATACATGTCCATGTGTAGATACAGTCTTACATACATGTAGGCATACATACATACATACAAGCATGTATGTATACACACAAACATGACATACAAGAATACATGTACATACAAACATACAAATATATACATTCAATAGAGTAGCATTTAACATAAAGCAAGACATAACACAAGCGTAGTATTATGTCTTGCTAGACATGCCCCTCACAAACACAAAAAACATGTCAAAACTAAGATATAACGTGAGCATGTTATATCTTGCTTTGGAAATCCCCAAGCCTTGGCCTTGGTATTTTCCTTGGAATACCAACCCAAAGGATTGGAGGGCATTCCCAATGACCAGAGACGTGTTTTTGCAAATTCTACAATATTTCACATAATCGAGTTCATGCTCATTGTCAGGATTGCACGTGGTTCAATGTTGAACAAATCGAACACCTGGGTAATGTTAGGTTCTCTCTTAGCTATCCAACAATGTGTTTCTTTTCACTTTCTAACAATGTTAAGCCTTTCACCTATAATTTCTTTTGTTTGTGTCTCTTTTTTGGCAAAAAATAATGTTTGGTGTTTTTTTCGTTATAAATTAACCGTTCATCAAAATTTCAAATAAATTACATTTTTAGAAACTAGACTCCATTCTACAATTTTTTTTTTTAAATTCTATTAGTTTCCAAAATTTGTAGGGGTAGCATGGCCAAAATTCTATTTTTTAGGAAGAGTCCACTTAGAAAATAAGTAAAAAATCAAATATTCATTAAAAAATTATCAAAAAAATCTTGTATCAACTACGTATTGTTAGCTAATTTCTCACTGGAGCATTTTTAAAAATACTAAAAAATAGTTCATCGTGCTAGGGATGTACAAGAGTTGCTATGTTATGTTTTTCTGACAAAAACAACACCAATTTTTGTACGTCCCTCTTTTAAACCTCTTAATCTCAACCATTTTCAAAATAAATTAGTAGTTTAGAAAGTATAATCGAAGCACTTCGATCCTTGTTTTTGTTCCATTTCAAAATTTTGAGTGTAACTATCCTCAATTTCACATCCAAGGTCAGCATTTCCCGATTTTAGAAAAAAAGTGGCCACTTAAGCCCCCTTTTTGGGACCCATCTTTTTGCACTTTACCAAATCATGGGCTCAAACATGCCACACATATGCCCAGATTTTTGCTTTCTGAATCAGACCTAAAGCTATGAGTATACATTCCAAATATTTGCAAAATAGTCTTTAGATGGGTGAATTCCTCCTTGGCAGGAACTTAGGGTTTGCTGCTCCAAATATGAAAAATCACCCTTTGAAAATGGGCGCTCAAGTCCGCTCCAAAGTGGTGCTCTAAATTAGGGAGAAACCTTAATGCAATATGCTCACAAAATGCCACAATAATTTTGCTCCAAATCTGATCTTCAAATCTGATTATGAATTGATGCTCCAAATTTCCAAATGTCTTCAATAAAGTGCAATTAGAACTTCATTTGAGTTCTCCACAAAATGAGCTAGGGTTTCGTCCAAGTCACTAGATTCACAAGGGTTTTTGTCCTTGGAATAGACCCCAACCAAAGTTGTAGCCAAAGAGAAGAATCTCCAAAATGAAATCGAGATATCAATGGATCCCAAATGACCTCAAATGAACTCTTATATTTATAGTTACCATTCCCCTACAAATTTGGCCAACCTCAAGGAAAAAATATTTATTTTATTTTCTTTTTTCTTCCTTTTTCTCCTCCAATCTTGGCCGACCCTAATAAAATATTCTTATAATGTTATTTTATTTATTTATTTAATTATGCTTATATTTTAATATTATAAAATATATATACAAGTGTTTAAAAACACTATTAAAATAAGGTGGATTTAGGGCAGGAAAAAGGGGACATTACATTCTATCTATTAAACATGAGATGCCCAGCTGGGATGAATGATGCTCAATTGAAAACACTAAGGTTGCAATAAAAAATTATATGGTGATCCATGATATTTTTATGTGGAGAGACCTAAGTGGATTGCTACTAAAGTGTTTAAATCAAGAACAATCCAACTAAGTGATTGATGAATGCCACAAGGCATTTGTGGGGGTCAATTTAAAAAAAATGCATATAATTTTTTTTGAGTTGGATTTTAGTTGCTAACTCTATTCAAGAATGTAGGTAAAAGGGTGAGAAGTTGTGATGCCTACCATAAGTTCACTAGTAAGCTTACATTTGTAGTTGCCTCATCCTCTCTTACCCGTGAGTGTAGATGCTTCTTTTCAACATCGAGGAGTCGACTTTGTAGGTGAAATACAAGAAAATTATAGTAATGAATACAAATGGATCCTAGTCACAAAATTTGATTACTTTATCAAATGGGTTTCAAGAAAATTCCAACTTGCAATGCCACATCTAGGGTAGTAATCAATTTTTTGTTAATAAATTTTATAACCAAATTCGGTGTGCTTGTGAGAATCACTAATGGATAATGTCATGTGACTTAGATCACATGAGTTGTCAAAATTATGCATTGAATATATCACTAACCTTATCTTCTCATCTCCTTATAATCCCAAAGGAAATGGATAAGATGAGTCCAACAACAAGAGTCTCATGAAAATATTTAAGAGGAGCTTGGCCTTTAATTAGAGAAGCTAGGATGATAAATTGAAGATGAACTATGGGAAGATAGGGTAGCTTATAAGGTTGCTATTGACATGAGACAATTTGAAGGGGTGATTTTGGCACAAAGCATTTATCAAGATGGCAACTATTGTATTGTGAACTTTTGTACCACATAGTTCTGAATCTTTTCATGTATTATATATCATGTGACTTCCTCTTTCATTGTAAGGGTTGTTTTTTTTTAGGTTTTTTTCTTATTAGAGTATAAAGTTGTTTAGGGTTTCAATATTTTTATCATTTATCCAATATTAAAGCATCCCTTACATTGTAGAAAGGTAGCTTCTATAGCACATGCATATTAGGGTGTAGTTGTAAATGGGTGCTTGAAAGTGTTGTATCATTTGATCAAGTGAATATTTGTATATGTGATTTTCTTTTACCTATTTCAAAGGAATATTAATGAGTTAAAAGAGATTATTATTACAAATTATTTAATTGCACATAACATTTTTTGTTCCTTATTGATTTGTCTTTAAATTGACTAGATATAACTTTGTTATCCTCAGAAGGAACTAGTCAATTGAAAACCCTAATATTCCACATTTATTAAATCTATTACAATAATTCACCAATAGTTGTAGGAATGGAAGTAGATTTGTACATTTATTTATAATTGAAAGCTATAAAGTAGGATAGAGTTCATGTGGAACTATTATATTTTATGTGAATCATTTCCAATACCTTACACTTTGCCAATGTCTATGAAACTTCAAATGAAAATATCTCAAGGGCTTACAACAATGTCATTACTTATAGATAAATTTGAAAATGTTGAATCAACTTGAAAAGAGGTCATTGTAGCTAGTAAACCTTGACATAGTGATAGGAATAGGGGTCAAGAGTGTAGTTTGGGTATAGTTGTTGTTTGTTGTTTTGGTTGTCCATTTTGAAAATTATTTGAATGCCTACTAAGGCATACCTTTGGGAATACCCTCCCAAGTTTACTTTGAGTAAAAAATAATAGGAGATTCTATCCAATCTTATTGTAGGCCTTCAATCATCGTTAATATATTGATGAACTTCCTTTCTTCCTTCTTGAAGAAAATCCTTGGCCTTGGATGTGAAGAATTTTTTTGGGATTTTGGACCTACAATTTTGGGAGCTAACATAAGCTTCAAGAGATGCTCCAAGCCTTATCCAATAGGTAAAATATTACACATGCCAACTTTAACAACTACTCGTGCTTTATTTTATAAAAAAATCTTACACAAAACTTAAAAGTGTTGTTACACAAACCATGTGCCTCAAAATTATGAGCTCACTAAACCATGACTCCCAAATTAAATATTTGGTATTAAGTTTTCCTAATATAAAATATATTTCCAATGTGATGCATGTATTAAATATTTATCCTAATAAGCATCCTGTTGCAGGAAAGAGGTCATGAGGTCCAGTCTCCCCACCGTCCCCATGGTACCGAAGGGAATGTCATGCCAGTGTCACTAGTCATGTGAAAAAAGTTTACCAAGCGCACTGCAGTTTATAGGGGGACAGATACTTGACTGATTCCTGCAATCTAAAAAAAATATTTATCCCAATGTCTCATACAACATACAAATATATAGAAGAATGTCTAACATATATGGTTTCAACATCTCTAAGATGTGTCATAATTAAATATCATCTCTATATTTTAACATGATTATCTTATTATGTAGGATGTACACCATACCTTTTCTCAACATGGACTACATTTCCAAAGAAAAGAAACTATATTTCCTTGTTAATCTTTTTGAGATTATCAACATATCTAAGTTGTCAATCTTGTAGTGGGCCATGATCTCCTACGAAAACCAATAAGGGAGGTAGACATAGGCAACATATACCATGAACATTGGACCCAAATAGATTGGTTGTAGGGTGGTTCCTGTTAGCACCATTTAGAAAAAAGGCCTTCCAATACCAATATGAATTGTCAATTAAAATGAGTGGTGTCTTAAGACAAGCCAATTCAAAGGGGGTCCCATCCTCCCCACCAAACAATGGTTGTATCAACATATGGTCTAGTATTATCGTAAGGTTGATTTCTTCACCAAAGGAAACAATCCTATAAATAAGGAATTTTTTATTGCCAATATTTTTATTTATGAATTAATTTTTTTAATTTGATAATTTTTTTGGGAACCTTGTTTGAGGATACTTGGAGGTAAATATTGAATTTATGAAAATGCATGAACAATATGCAAGGGGAAACTTGGAGATGACTAGTAAAGTTTAATGGTCTAGTAGTCACCTCCTTAATGGAAATGAACAGTCAAGTGACCCATAATCTCTTACATCCAACAAGACTAGAAGGGTTGTAAGGTAATAATTCCAGGATAATTATAGTGGGCATGTGATAAGCTTTTGGTTAATTTCAATATGATAAATTCACAATTGAAGTTGTATGATTAATGACACCATAAAAATATTTTTCCTTCATTTGAGTGCAAAATTTGACTTGGATAATAGTAGATATGTTGTAAATAATCTAAAGGCTTCTAGAAAGCCCTATAGGCCATTTAGATTAGATATTCTCATGTATTTATTAGAGGTGTATTTATGATTTTGGAAGGGGGTCTTTGAAGAGTATGTGCTCGATTCACATGGCAGATATGTAATTTTGTAAGAACCTTCAATATGTTGTAATCCTTGATTTGTCTCCACTACTTGTTTTTGGATTTAATGGTTATGGGTTAGATATATTTATCATTTACTTTATTTATTGTTTCATTTATCTCCTTAAAGATGTCATTGTTGACCTTTGAATTGCTTGGGTGAGAAGGAACACTTGACATCTTGGGATTGGTGAGTACTTGATAGGCGAGTTGAGTTTTCTTAACCTTTGGGGCTGGTTAAGGAGAGGGGTGGACCCTTTTGGATTTGATTATTCACTTTCATTTTTGAGTTTAGAGAGATTAGAGAAGAGAAAAAAAAAGGATAGTGCTGTTCTAGAGCTCCTGAGAGAGATTTCTTGTGCTAAAGAATAGATCTTGAGCTAGGGAATGCATGTTTGAGCCTGTAAAAGGCAAGGATTGTGCTTGAAAAAGAATAGAGCATTACAAATCTTAGTTTGGAAAGATTTAGAATTTAGAGGTATGACCTTTATTCTCTTGCATTTATTTTGATATTTCCTTTGTGTTGCATGATTAAATGATATAGTTCTTGCCATGAATGTTTAAAAAAAATCTTAATATTTTACTTTCTTTGTGCTTGGAAAGCAATAATTAGAATGCTTTAATAGAGTTCTAATGATTTGGATATGTGGAAATTTAAGAGTGTGTTTCTTACATATTTAACTAGGATGAACCTTACATAAAAATGTGTTCATAGTTGAAAAAACAACATTTTATTATGATTTACTTGTGTAAATGAGAGTTTGACACCTTATTGAGAGTCATCTATAAGGGTTTGATGCCTTTAACATGTGTAGGAGTTTTGTAGTTTGTGTAGGAGACATGAAGTGTTGATTGAAACCCTTATGATTTCTCCATTAAGCTCGGGAAATGGATTTGGAAGTCCTTGGTAAAAAACAATCGATGGTCTTGCTTCACCTACCTCTCCTTGCAAAAGCCTTGAGAGATTGCACTTATG
Organism: Sequoia sempervirens; assembly: GCA_007258455.2. Taxonomy (NCBI): domain Eukaryota; kingdom Viridiplantae; phylum Streptophyta; class Pinopsida; order Cupressales; family Cupressaceae; genus Sequoia; species Sequoia sempervirens. Next base: position 412,541,127 of record VDFB02193867.1, read on the forward strand.
TTTTGAGAATATCCTTGTATGTATGTGCTTGTTTATGTGGCCAAATGGTTGTATTCTTCAATTGGTATTTTCTTGTTCCCATGTGTATCACTCTTCTAAGCAAGGTGGGGTGGACCTTTCTCCCATTAGCTCGAAGCTTGGAGTTATGGGGTCTTGCAAGAACCTTCTTATCTTCATTTTGAATATTGTATGAAACATGTTGTATGAAAGTTTATATGTATTTGTACTCAGAGGGTTGAAAAAAATATTGATATATGCATTTTATGGTTATAAAATTGATTTTGCACTACTTCTGGCGTAGTGAAAACAAGATGTTTTGAACCTCCCAAGAGAGATTAAATGAATACATGTAGACATCAGATGAATGTGAACGTCCCTAAACAAAAAGATAAGAGTTGTACTCTTACCCACATTCTAGATAAAAATGCGACCACATGTAGCTAGGACTATCATGTTGATCGTTGAATCTCTAGTTTTTGGTTTGTTGTATTTCCTAGCTTACAGTAGTACTAGTGTATATAAAAATTAGTGAATTATTTTTAGTGAAAGTTGAAGAAAATTGGTTAGAAACTAGTATACCAATTATAGAATTGAGTGGATAATTAACTTATATGACAGAACAAGTGAGAATTGTTAGTGAGGAGTGTGTTATGTTTCAAATTGTTAAGACATGTATCTAAATGTAGAAGTATAAGTAAGACACATGAACTATCAACAAAATACCTCAAAGAAATGTATGCAATGTAAAAGCACATTAGAACCACCTAAACTCTTTGATATGCATAAAATAAATATATTGTCATGGAATGTCGTGACCATTGAAGATATGCACAAAATAGATGCCTAAAGGTAGTTTCATGGAATGCCATGATCTACTTTTGAACGGTCATTGCAAGAAATGTGCAAAAAGGAAAATTGCTTTTTTTTTTTGGGGGGTTAAACTAGACACTCATATTTTCCACTAAAATTATTTTTACCAATGATTAAAAGGAAGAAAAACTGTCTAAATTGTTTGGTTTGTAAAAATACCAATGATTAAAAAGGAAGAAAAACTCCAATTGCCCAACATACATGAACACCTCGGAGGCACCTATTAGAACATACTGTGGGACTTGCCATAATATGCTCAGGGTCTTAAAAGTAGTACCCTTTTTTATTGTTTTAAGGCGCTCCAAATCCACAAAACCAGCTGCTACCATGGCAGTCATGCCAATTATTAAGCCTTCTCCCATACGCTGGAGCTCTGTGAGGCCCTTTGGGTTTCCTGTGATAAGAGAGGCAAAGGGGATTAGAACATGACCCATGCGACCACACTCAAAATGTCAAACACTGACATGGTAGCTGGTGGTATTCTGAATCTTCCCAGATGAGTGTTCATTGTGGTGCCTTGCTTTACAAATAGATATGTTATCTGTGTGAATACCACTGAGTATATTATGGTGCATTGCCAAATGGGGAGCATTCTTAGTATTCATTTTACTTCTTCTACTTGAGTTACTGTGCATAAACGCCATGAATCTTTCTGGGTCTTGTTAAGATTAGTTGGGTTTCCTAATTCATCCATTACAGCTGCCTTATCAAGCCACCTAGAAAATCAAACAGATTTCAACTTCTTAGTATGTTATCAAATCGACTGTTCTTAAACATTATTAAACTGTTCTAACTCTTAAAGAATAATTTTTTGATCAATAAAAACATAAAAATTGCATGTTATGAATAAGCTTTTGAAATTTCCATGAAATTTTACAATTAAGCGATTTGATATTTAACAAAGTTAAGACAAAAGTGTTAAAAAATCACAGTTATTTTTTAATATTTAATTATACATAGAAGCATAACTACAATGGTAATTGTGATAGTAATAAGGGGTAGAGTACAGTGACATGAATGTTTTGCTAAAGGAACTCTACCTGCGAGCTAAAGGGGTCTTATAATGAATGGTTCATAAGACGTGCATTACTTGTTGAATGTTTTATAAATGTGGTTGCAAGCTAAGTGGGCTTAACCTTGGGGACAACTCCATGGTTAAATGTGCTTGAGTTGGAGTAGTCTTGGGATGAGTGACCTCCCAAGAAGGCCCAATACTCCACCTCTGTGAGCATCACCTAGATGCAAAGAGTGCTAAGTGGACCATTCATCATCATGGGTGATGGGTTCTTTTGAACCACTACCCATGAAACATGGGTCAATGAGTTAGATTCCAAAAACTACACGATTGAATCTTGATAGCGATATCATAATTTGTCACATTGTGGAAGATACCTTGTACTTATCAACATGAATGTGTTCAAAAATCTATATTAAATTTGACACTTATTTATGTGTCAATTTAATAATTTTTAATAATAAACATTCTATTAAGAACATCACAATTGATAAGTGAAACATAATATAGCTTTTCAAAATTAATAATATTTTAAATAAAATACTTATTAAGAAATGTTAAAATAAATAATTCTTGCAACCTTTCTTATCTATCTACCAACCTATTAAGCAATTATTAAAAATGATATTTATATATAAAATAAAATCTCTTACTTAAAATTTAAAAATAAATAATGTCTTTATATCTTTTCTTATCTATTGCTTACCTTATTTAATAAATAATATCCATATAAATGTTGCAAAGAAAAATATTTTACTTTTGTTAGTATAAGTTATTGGAAGAATGCCTATCATTGCACAAATTTCAATATAAATTAATTCATAACAGCTTCAAATAATGAAATAAAATATATTAATATGTATATTTTTAACAAACATAAATATCTTAAAATATACATTTAACTCAAAAATGCTAATATATATAGTATAGACTCTTCACTATTGACATCTATCTTTTAAATAGATATATTTAATATATTTATACTAGGTATGTTCTATCTTATCTCATCTAATAAGTTCTTAAAAAATAGAAAAATAAAAGAACATATTTATGTATATGTTCAAGATTTGTCATTGTTAAGACTTTAAGAAAGTTCAAACATAAAAATTAAATGTTAAAAGTCATTTAAATTTTAAAAAATTTCAATTAATTTAAAAAATTTATAATGTTAGATTTTGAGATATTATTATAATATATATTTTTAATTTAAAATTTAATAGAAAATTATATTTATAATAACAAATTTAATTTAAAAATTTTAAATAATAAATCATTGAATAAAAAACAATATTGATGCATAGAACATATCAAAATTTATTTATAAAATTATATTAATATAATAAGTTTTTGAAAATATAAAAAAATTAAAAAATATATGCTTGGTTTTAAAATAATTTAGCATATATATATAATATTAAAAAATTAGATATGATGTTTTCAATTTATATAAAAGGATTTTGATTTATCATTGGGTGAAAATGATTTTATCTAAGAGTTGCTTTATAACAATAAATATACAATAAAAATACAAAATTATAACAACACAATAGCATATACATACGTGCATAGTTGTCACTGATATATACTTCAGTAAAGAGAATATTGCAGAATAAAGTAAAGTTGTAAAAGCTTAAGAATTTGAATCCATAAAGAAGGTTGTCTATAAATGTGGAATATTTGTTTTCATATGATGTTGGTCTATTTTTATTTTTTTAATAGATCAATCTATTATAAAACTTATTAAAACTATTATAGAGTCAAGTTGTTCTAATGTTTTATATAGATTTTTGTAGTCTATTGATCTTAGTATTGTTTATGTGATCGGTTGGCTTTTGGTCAATTTGGATTCAAATTGTAAGCTTTTGGGTCTATTTGGCTTCATATTGTAAGCTATTTAGTGTTCTATTTTGCAATTAGAGAAAAAGGAAGAAGATCTAGGAGAATATAAATTCATTTAGTTTAAGATAGATGTGAATATAGTTTGAAAAGTTTCAAGATTTTGAATCAAAAATAAATTTTAAAATAATACATATAAAAATAATTAAAAAATTATTAACACAAAAATCTAACAAAGATAGTTGTTTTAAATTTCAAAAATGACAACTAATTAAAAAATCTGAAAAAATCTATTTTCAAAAGGATAATGGTTTATAAATGTGATATTGCTATCTAGTGTAGTTTTATAAGTAGTAGTTCACAAGAACCCATCTCTCATGATAGTGAATGCTCCACTTAGCACTCATTGCATTTAGGTGATGCTCACAAAGGTGAAGCATTGGACCTTCCTGGAGATTATCCATCTCAGTACTACTCCAACTCAAGCACACTTAACCACAAAGTTTTCCCCAAGGTTAAGCT
>VDFB02193867.1:412545469-412604450 GCA_007258455.2 Sequoia sempervirens
TGAGGATTGAGGATTAGGGTTGAGGGTTGAGGATTGAGGATTTAGGGTTTAATGTAGAGGGTAGAGGGTTTAAGGGTTGAGGGTTGAGGATTTAAGGTGGAGGGTAGAGGATTGAGCATATAGGGTTGGGGGATTAGGGTTGAGGGTACAATGTATAGGGTAGAGGGTATAGCAGTTGAGGGTTGAGAATTGAGGGATTAAGGGTCAAGAGGGTTAATGGATTAGGGTAAAGAGTTTAATAAGTGGGTTTAAGGGTTTAAGGGTTGAGGGATTAAGGTTGAGGGTAGAGGGTATTGGGTTAAGGGTAGAGGGTAGAGGGTAGAGGGTTTAAGGGTTGAGGGTTTAGGGTTTAGGGTTGATTGTTTAAGGGTTTAAGGGTTGAGGGTAGAGGGTAGAGGGTTTAAGGGTTTAGGGTATAGGTTTGAGGGTACGTGGTTGAAGGATTAGGGTTGAGGGTCCAATGTATAGAGTAGAGGGTATAAGGGTTGAGGGTTGAGAATTGAGGATTGAGGGTTTAGTGTATAGGGTTGAGGGTAGAGAAAGAGAAAGGAGGTCACGGGACCATGGGGACACCGCACTACCATAGGGGTTAGACTAGGAGACTGCAGGATAGCGATACCATAGAACCACACATCAAAAACATGAGGCCCACGGTATGGCGGGGAAACTGCAGTACCGCAAGTGGCAGGAAGGAGACCTGCGGTATGCAGTAACCGCAGTAGCTCGGAGGAGAGAGAGCGCTCGAGGGAAAGCGATAGACACCACTCTACTGCGGGCTAATGATGCAGATGGCGCGGTAATGAGGTAAAGGTAGAAAATGATACTGCAATAGTTAGAATTATTTCCAACAGGATCAAGTTTTTGGGTTGAAAAGAAATGGTGAAATTCTCCCACAACATGTTGATGGTGAAGAAAAGAGAAAAGCCCAACATATTGATGATGGGTCAGTTGATAGATTTGGAAAACCAGCAATCAAAGGCAAAACAGGGGGGTGGAAGGCGGCCATCCTAATATTAGGTATCCTCATTTTATCTTTTTTAGTGGTCTTTACCTAGTGTCTATGAATGTGGGAAATCGGTTATAAGAAGCTATATCATATGTGAAATCTAAAGAACAGTTCAGAAACACCAAAATGGTGTCTTACTTATGTATGAAATATTAATGAAAATACCAATCAGGTGAGACTCAAATAATTTTCCAGTATAAATAACTAATGCATTTTGCTTCCTTTGTGAATAGTAAACCAAGGATTGGCAACTCTAGCTTTCTTTGGGGTGGGTGTAAACATGATCTTGTTTTTGACAAGAGTTCTTTAGCAGAACAACGCAGCAGCAGCAAACAATGTGAGCACGTGGACTGGAACTGTATATATTGTTTCTCTCGTTGGAGCCTTTCTTAGCGATCAACCCATTTGAAGTTTGTTACCATTGACCCACAATTGCGGTAATACTAGTTCATCAGCCATAAGCGCAAAACACCTCTAAACTGAAAACAAAAGATAACTTTTTTTTAAATAAATAATTTAGATTCAGTTTGTTGGATAGAGTGGGTTATCACTTATCAGCGACCTACTCTCATTATCCTTTAACTCATAGTAAATCAAACATTTAGATTGAAAACGAATAACAAACCTTTTTATGATAACAAAAGTTCAGATTGTTAATGTGTTCCAATCAACTTAGTCTTTCTGGCATTAACTGATTATTAATGGACAATTCTATCTGAAGGAAGTTCTACATTTACAGAAGGTTTTGTCTCTCAAATTTTAAAGATTATACTCGTAATTTAAAAGTTCTGTACATCAAAATTTAAAAAGTTTATTTATTTGTTATCTTGGGAACTAATGAGAAGGCTCCAATTACAAGGTATAGCAATGCTAGTTCTATCAACTCAGTTCTGTTAAAAATGGTAGAGCTCACATAGATAACCAGATCAAACCATTTGCACAGAATAATAAAAACATAATAATTTATTGATTTGTTTCAGTTAATTTATAATGTTTATTGCAAATGTTTATAAAGCATTAATTCCCATGAATAACCACTCCAAATCCCTTAAGAGAATAACTTCCCAAAAACTAACTATTAATTTATTTATTACTAACCTAATAATTAATTTATTTAATGTAAACTTTAATTTCCTCACAACCCCTCTTAAAACTTACATAAAAGAAAAACAAACATATCCCCCGTTAAGATTGACATTAATACCATTGTAAACCATTTCCAAACATTGCCTCCTTGAGTGAATACAATTGTCAGATAACATATACTACAAGGGAGAAAAGGGAGAAAATGTAATCAATAGTAGCTCAGATTTCTTGGTGGCATCTTGTCATACTTGAAGCCCAATTCATGGGTGGGCAATCCTATTAATTGGCTTTGTCCATTGGTGGCCAAAATCATGGTGATTATTGCCTATAAATCAAACAATCCTAACTTATCTTTGTAAAGTTTGAAATTGTGTGCAAAATGTGGACACCTATGAGAAACGCATGCTCTTAACTGTAAGAAGAAAAGGCCTTGAAAAGTGAAAGTGCCTACCTGTAATGAACACGTGCAACAGTTGTGTATGAAAAGACACTGGGTTTTTAACAGAGCCTATACGATAAGCCAAAGCAATTCTCTATCAGACAATCTGTCTGTATTTTAAGGCTGGTTTTAATTTATTCACTCAGTTAAAACTATTAAAAAATAGTTAGAAATGAAGGTACTTTGCTTTTGAAACATAGTATCAAAATGTAATGTTAGATAGAGAAAGATTAAACGGATTTGTTTGAAAGTTCAGGTATTGGGAGTACAGATTATCTACATTCAACTTAATGTTAAGAATTGAAAAATATTTAAATTAATCCCAAAGCAATTTTTTTTTAACTAAATATTCTTACAATTTTTTTTTTGAAATGCATCCTATAGGGAATTTATTGGAAAAAGACAGATATTGAGGATGCTCTTAAGGGAAAAAATTCACCCAACTTTTTCTTTTTAACAGTAACATAGATGAGTTTTCTTTCATTACCTGTAATCTGTTGACAACAATAGCTTATTGGGGTCATAAATACCTTGTGATAATCAGCATATCAGAATTATTATATCAGCACTATGAACGACGCGTAAAGATGCAAGGAATCTAGTTGTTATCGCTATCCGCATGAGACCATTGCCTATTTATATCTGTATATTCTTTTTTATCAAAATCATGCACATCTGTGACTAGAAGCCCACTCTTTCAATCATCTGCACTGATTTTCAATTTTTTTGCAGCTTCCCTAATTTGCATGTGTGAGGGCAGTTTTCAGGTAACGTGCAAGTAGTAGTCCTTTCAAATTTTGTTTTTGCTTTTAAATTGAGTGTTGATTGTTTTCATGTGGAATTAAAATAAAATAAAAATTGACAATTAGGAGGTATTTTTCAGAGTGTTTTATACACATCATTTTGGATATCAATTTAATGGTCTATATTTAATGAGTAGCGATTCATACAAATTCATCTCTCATCAATTTATTGGCCCATATTTAATGAGTAGTGATTCACACAAATCCATCTCTCATCAACTTATTGACCTATTTTATGAGTAACAATTCATGCAAATTCATCTCCCATCAACTTATTAACTCATATTTTATGAATAATAATTCACACTAATCTATCTCTCATCAACTTATTGACCTCTATTTTATAAGTAGCGATTCTCACAAATTCATCTCTCATCCACTTATTGACCCATATGTTATGAACAGTGATTCACGCAAATCTATCTCTCATCAAAATATTGACACATATGTTATGAACAGTGATACACTTTCATCAACTTATTGACCCATATTTTATGAGTAGTGATTCACGCAAATTCATCTCTCATCAACATATTGACCCATATGTTATGAATAATGGTACACACAAATCTATCTCTCATCAACTTATTGACCCATATTTTATGGGTAGTAATTCCCATAAATCCATCTCGTCAGAATGAATGTTTTATTTAATACCATAAAAATATGAGTCACTAAATTAGACTCAAAATCAACTCAATTGAATCCTAATATAAATATCGTTAAGAAAAAATGTTTTTGAGTTCTTCTAATTTAAAGTTTATAGTTTATGTTGTTTATATCAGAAATTATGTTTTTAATATTCTGGATTCTGGATTGTTGATGTGTTTTTGTTCGGTGAGTGTTGTTTGTATGACCACCATTGAAAAGAAATTAATGGTTTATTGCACTGTACATATCGGCCAAATTCAAATGACATATATTTTGTTGTACTATTGTTTATTGCGAGGGAAAAAATCAAAACTTAAAAAATATATTATGTTGTTTATTGTCTTTTTAGATGAATTCCAGGTCAAGAGAAGTTCACGACGTAATTATGAAGATGGATGCTCAGCATAACACAAGCAATTCAATTGACCAATTTATGTTGATGTTGTATGTACGAAGGTTGGTATATGCCAGGAATTTGAAAGACAAAATTCAACTAAAATTGCTGAGTTATTCCTCCTGGAAAACAAGAAAACGTTTACTTGTGGAAGATTTAATATTCACAATCAGTAGTTTTTACCTTTCGTTGGAAAACAAAAACATTATGGAAGGTTGCATAAAGGGAGTTGTTCTGTGTTGGAATTGAGAGACTTACATAGAATTAATTAGTTATTTTATGGTTAAAGTTACGAGCAACCTTCAGAAGGTTTTGGGTCAGGTTAGACTGCTAGATCAATAAGTTTAAGAGTCCCAACATATTTTATAATGGTTACATCATTACGTTGGCAAAAGGATCTTGAGTGTATGGACCCCCTTGTTGCAGCTGAATTCTAAGTTTAATATACTTATGAAGTGTTGTGCTCAGCTTTTATTCCTTACAAAATCAAGTAATATATTTTAACTGCAAATTAAAGAAGTAGACAGTCAATGCAAGCTTTGTCTGTAAATATAAATCAATTCTCCAATACACAACAATCTCAAGTCCACTAGAGTTGGATTGATGGGCAGCCTTGATGACATATTTTGGGCAAGTTTGCATTTTTCAGGGATCAATCAAATTTTCTAATAGACATTTGTTAATATATGTTGTTAGGTGACTGTCTGTTAATAAGGTTGCTAGGCTCACAAAAGTCTGCAAAACATCCAGTCCTGGCTGGGGCAATAGTTAACCCTCCTACCTCCGAAGCAGTTAAAAAGATAATAATAATCAAAACAATAGACATTTTGTCAAGTGAAAAATTTGGAGGAATAAGTATATCCATTTTAATTTGAGTATTCTATGTGTTGTGGTCCTATGAAATTATGAATGGTGATGAATTTTCAAAGTAGAAATTATGAATTGTCTACACAAATATGTTAAAGTTGGGAAAAATCTACTCTACAATTCTCAAGGATTGCCTGCAATCAAACACCTATCATAGAAAAAAAGAATAACAAAGCTATGGAGGTCAAGAGCTATTGATTCAAAAAAACATGAATCATATTAATGTACATCTTCTAATAATAATACAAAAGAATCCTTATAAAAGGATAATAAATCTAGAAATCCTAGGTGAGGATAAAACAAGATCATGGCATGTGTCTTCATCCTATGACATGAGACATAAAGAAAACATGACCTAAACCTAATAATTAAATAAATAATTAATTAGGAAATATCTTTTATTCTAACAAAATATAGCAGCAACCATCTTCTAAGAGAAAAATCTTAAGTCAGAGGATTGACAAAGGAATATGGAGGTGCTTCCTAATTTTTTTAAAAGGGAATATGAATAGATTTAGGGGTTTTGGTGGAAGAGCACTTCTCAGGACATTGGTTGTCTTTCACTCCTAATGAAAATAGCACCTTGACCCATTGTGGTTCTAGGACAAAAGAATCCACACTAAAGGACTCCATTGTAGAATCAGCCCATTTGAAGTTTGTTACCATTGACCCACAATTAAAGTATTACTAATTCACCAGCCATAGAAGCAAAAGACCTCTAAACTGAAAACAAAAATAAACTTTTTTTAAAATAAATAATTTAGATTCAGTTCGTTGGATAGAGTGGGTTATCACTTAGCGCTGATCTACTCTCATTATCCTTTAACTCATAGTAAAACTTACAGGCGGGGCTTTCAGAGCCCCTCGATGTGTGTTTTGTGTCATAATAGTGAGGAGTCTATTTCTCAGCTATTCTTTTAGTGCTCCTTTGGTAGGGAAATATGGCACTTTTGGTGGGAAGTTTGGGGTCAAACTTGCTTCCATGTCTCTTCTTTATCTAAGCTCTGGGCTCGTTGGGGCAAGCCCCATGCTAAAACTTATTTTCTTCAGATTTCTTGCGATCTTGGTCCTTTTATCATCTGACATGTGTGGTTGGAATGGAATCAAAGATTTTTTAGGATGTTAGGATGGATGCTATGCACCTCTGGTAGAAAATTATGCACTCTCTTCACGAGACGGTTGTGGCTAAATGTGATTTGACTAGAGGCGTGGATCTTGGCAATGTAGCTATTTGTACTCGTCTTAATTTTCCTCCTCAAGGGGATGCTTCGGTGTTTGGGGGTCAGGGTAGATGCAGACGCCCATTATGGCGGGTCAATCAGGAGGGTCGTTGGATACCCCCTCCTCTCGGAGTTTTGAAAATTAATACTGATGGTTCATCTTGGGGGAATCTTGGGCATGTTGGTATTGGTGGTGTTAGGTGGGACAATTTTGGTGATGTGCAGTTTATGTTCTCTGTCTACAAGGGCCTTCATACTAATAATTTAATGGAGGCTCTTGCCATTTTGTATGTCATTCAGCATTGTTCTGTTCTTGGTTAGCACGATTATTTGTGAGTCTAATTCCCAGGTTGTGGTGAACTTGTTAACCAGACAAGACCATGGAGATGTTAGCTGGCATTTAGATTCAATTATTAAACAGATTCTTTAGTTGTGTAGCTCCCTGGATTCTTTTACTTTCAAACATTTACTGAGGGAGTGGAATGGTGCTGCGGATTGTTTGGCCAAATGGGCCTCAGATCAAATACAAGGTTGGAATATAGTGGATAAGGGGCAATTGCCTCCTGATTTGGCTCTAATGTTTAATTAGTTAGTGGATAGTGATAGAATTCTTTAGTACTCTCTCTTATGGACACTTTGGTTGTATCTCTTTTGTGATTGAATAAATTTTTACCCCTCTTTTAGATTAAAAATAATAATAATTTGACAACCTGTGAAAAATACCTCCTACTTATCAACAAATAACAAACCTTTTTATGATATCAAAAATTCACATTGTTAATGTGTTCCAATCAACTTAGTCTCTGGCATTAATTGATCATTAATGAACAATTCTATCTTCTACTTTTACAAAAGGTTCAGTCTATCAAATTTTAAAGATTCTATTTATAATTCAAAAGTTCCTTATATCAAAATTGTAAAAGTTTATTTATTTGTTATCTTGGGAACTAATGAGAAGGCTCCAATTACAGGGTATAGCATTGTTGGCTCTGTCAACTCAGCTCTTCTTAATAAACCCTGCTGGTTGTGGAAAAGAGGGTTTCAACTGCAAGCATGTATTACCGGGGGAATGGCATCTTCTACCTATCCATCTACATGGTGGCCCTGGGGAGCGGAGGATACCAGCCTTCCATAGCCACATTTGGAGTAGACCAATTCGATGAAGAAGACACCATAGAATCTGCATCAAAAGTCAGTTTTTTCAGCTGGTTTTATCTGGCTCTTAACTTGGGCTCTCTTATTTCAAACACAGTGTTGGGCTACCTCGAAGACAATGGCATGTGGGCATTAGGGTTTTGGGTGTCTTGTGGGGCTGTTGCACTTTCATTACTTATCTAACTGTGGGGTATTCCATTTTACCATCATCATAGGCCTGGGGGCAATCCTTTGACTCGTTTTGCTCAAGTGTTTGTTGCCGCTACAAGAAAGTGTGATGTTGAGGTTGATAACAATAAGCTTTATCAACTGCCCATGAAAGAGTTTGCCCTTCACTAGAGAAGAAAGATTCTGCATAGTGATGGATTCCGGGGTCTCCCCGTCTTGGAAACATCCCCATCTCAGAAATTTCATGTTTTTTGGGGGGACGCATCTTCATGGAACACTGAGTTTATGACAACTGGGTCTTATATTGGTGATTCATGTTCGTTATATATATATGTTTTTTTCTTTTCCAAACATACTCAAATTTTAGATTATTTCAAATGTTCTATTTTCTAAATATTATTCTCAAAGTTTTTATATTAAAAATGTACATATAAAACTATTGTGTACTTATTTTTAATTAGATTTTGGAAGATTTTTCTTTTAGAATTTTTTATGGAAATATGCATATATAAACCACTATTCTTTTGAAAGTAGGTTTGTGATTTATTAGATTTTTTCAGATTTTTTAATCAATTCTCATTTTCAAAATATTTATTTTAAAACAGTTACCTTCATCAGATTTTTGTGTTATTATATTTTTAAATTATTGGTACAAGTATTATTTTTAAATATATTTTAAAAAGAGTTTTGAATTCAGAATCTTGAAAGTTTCAAAGCTATATTCACATCTATCTTAAACTAACTGAATTCATATTGTTGAATTATTTGAATTCAGAATCTTGAAAGTTTCAAAACTATTTTCACATCTATCTTAAACTAACTGAATTAATATTGTTGAATTATTAAAACTCCTAGATCTTATTTTATTTTTTTTAATTGCAAAGTAGAGCACTAAATAGTTTACAATATGAAGCTAAATAGACAAAAACTAACGGATCACATTAACAGTACTAAGATCAATAAACTACAAAAATCTAGATAAAACACCAGAACTAAACTCTAAAATAGTTTTAAACAATTTTATAATAGATGGGCCAACATCATATCAAGACAAATATTAAACCAGCATCAATATTTAACAATATCCCCTGCCATCATTTAAAGTTCTATAACAGACAACTCAGTCCTTCCAATATTAACCCTATAATGAAGAACAGGAGCAGTGTCACTGTATTGTGCAATAGCCTCCAGAGTTCAATTGCAATTAACATGATTATCCAGAACTTTAATGTAGCCATGAGCCTATTCATACACTAAAAGATCTTTATTATTATCACTTGATTCGTTTGGCTACCCATCATTTCTCTTTAAGCTTGACCACCTTTTTTCATCAATAGTGTCAAGTTCATGAAGAATGACTATATCCTGGTCCAGCCATCCGTAAAATTAGTCTTTTGGAACGTCCATAATAATTGCAAATTTCACAACAATATTTAATTAAATAGGCAAAATAAGCCGAAATTTCTTCAATTATTCAGTAAATCCAGAAAACCACAAAACTTAAATAGACAAATTAAGCCAAGATTTCTTCAATTATTCATTAAGTCCCTTTTTCCTAAGTAAAATCTTGCCTATTAGGCCACCTAGATTTACTTTAAAAAATATATTCCACACATTTACACATTTATAGACAACCTTCTTTATGGATTCAAATTCTTAAACTTTTAGAACTTTTACTTTGTTCTAAGAGTGGTGAGACAAGTAAGAAGGCAGAGAAGGAAACAATGGCTACCTCCATAAAGCTGAATTCACCGAACTTTTCCTTAGACCACAGGATCAAGGAAGTTTCTCGCTACAAACACCATTTACAATGAGGTCCACAATGAAGAATTGATTCACTCCCAGAACCAATCGTGGCAAATCCATCTTCAAATTTGGGCATTTAGTTACTGTTCGTAGTGTGGTCCAGGAGAGGAAGAATACACGAGGCAAAAAGGGCAACGATAAGGACTCTTGATGATCTTTGGTGTTTTGTCGTTTTTTTTTTACTGCCATCTGCCTTTCTTAAACTCAAACTTTGCACAATCATAGTTGCAGCAATAGGTGGTAGCTGCCTTTTTATGATAAGCTTATAGACTTTGTTCAGGATAGCTTTAAGGTTTCATTTTCTGATTTTGATCTTCTCATGGAAGCCATGATTTTGTTTGTTTTATCTTCTGTTGAGGCTTCAAGTCTTGTAAATCCTTATACTTTTAATTTTAATACAATCTCCGCCCCTTAATTATCAAAAAACAAAATGAGTATATATGAGTGCCAACTATGTACTTTTGATTGAGACATTTCAGTTTTTTGGATTATTTTTATATATTTTCATTTTTTAAATTGTATGTTTAAAAGTAAGGGAAAATAAATGAAATATAGAATTAATTATATTTAATATGGTAGTTTCACAATGAAACATTCCTCATAAAAGTATTGCCAAGAAAATTTAGGTCATTTTTTGGAATTGAAAATAAAAAAATAAAAAGAATTATGTTGAGAAGTGGTCTATAATGGTAACAAGGTATAGAGTTTCATATTATGATCATGTGTATAGAAAATTAAAATACAATCAACATATATTTAGAAAAAAGACAAAATTTAAAAAAATTATGTGTAAATATATAATATTTATTTATATATCTTAAATACATATATTTTATTTATTTAGTAGTTCCTCTATTATAGAGAGGCTAGAGGTGCTCACTGATAGATAATTATATTAGATTCAACCTTCATTTCCAAACAACATAATTGACTGACTAAACCTCTCCTCCTCCAACTATTTCATATTTTACTTAAGAATTATTCAAAATTAAAAAATATAATAAAAATACATATTATTCATACAATAAATAAAATAATTCTAAAAGAGAATAAAAAACTCTTAAATGATAAAATCTAATTAAGAAAGTTTTAAATAAATGTTTTTAAAGCATGACCACTAATTTTAATTACATATTATTTAACATAAAATTATGTTCAACCAATGGTAAATTGAAAACCCTTGATCCACTAGAATAAATAAGGTTTATTTTCCATTTCTTTCTAAAAGCTCATTATATATTTATTATATAAATTGATAACATAATATCTAATATTTTACTTTTTTAACTTTGTTAAAACAAAATGTTAAATTATTTTCACACACACACACACACATATTATATTTTTCAAAATGTTACTCATGCATGTAAGAGTTGGTATAGAATAACTCTACACCATGCAAGATTTGGCTGAAGATTATACCCACCCAAGATCTAGACACTTCATGAAAGCACAAGAGAGATCAATATGCAATGCTCAAGATTCCAATGGAATTGATTATCCAAGAATTCAATATGACCATCTACATATGAGACCACTTGGTTATATAGCCAAGGTGAGACATAAGATTAAACAAGATTATGACAAGTGTCTTAATCCTACATATGTCATGTGACAACTTATCACAACTACCTAGGACACGTGTTATAAGTCAAAAGATTTAAGATAAGATCTAATGACAACTAACACCTTCTAGAAAGATTCCTTCCTAAGACCTAAGTAAGTTTAATATGTAAATAAGTCCCCTAGTAATGAATTAACTAGGTACAAGACTTTATTTACACCAACACCCCCCTTCAGTGCAACTTAGGGAGAAGCTAATTATTATGCAAATGACACAAAGATGGGTCCCGGCTATGTGGGCATGGTAGATACCCATGTATAAATGCAAATGTAATCTCTCATAAAAAAAGAAAAGGAGAAAACCCAATGGGACAAAACTCCTCCTTAAAAGAGAGATGAAAAAACAAAATGCTCTCAATGAAGAATGGGATGGACAAAACCCCATGCCAGAAAAAGACCCCCCCATAAGAGAGAAGAAGAAGTGAGACTATGCAACCCCCCCCCCCCCCTCAATGTTGAGTCTCCTGTAATGATGGTAGAAGCTTGACATTCAAAGTTGAAGATGGTCCAAAAGCGTCGAACAACGATCCTCCCCTTACAAAGAAACAAAACCAAGATGGTATGCAGGATGTATTCCCATTCTTGAAAGGAAGATGCGGGAAGAAGGATGATGTTTAATGTCTCAGAATGATGCTCAAGTGTCTCCATGTCAATTTTGAAAGATGTCAACTCTAAACAGGCGTTCTAGGCCACATTGTCGAAGAAGACAATCTAGAATATCCTAGAAATTATTGTAGAACACAATCCAAAGACAAGGATACCTCCTCCGAAGACAAAGAAGCCTCCTCCAAATGTTGTCCAAAAGTATCCATGCTCATGTCAAACTGCAAAGGATGATCATGTAGAGAATGAACAAGAGGGTCAAAGTGTTCCCTTTCAACAACTAAAGAAGGATCATCTCCATGAAAGAGAAGATGAATGCAATCAATGATGTCTCCCAAATCCAAAATGTGGGACTCACAAAACACACCAACAATGTCTATCAAGCACTTATCCCATGTAGCCATCTTTGGAAGATGATGAACGTCATGTTGCATTGAATCACAAGGAGCAAAAAATGTGGCAACACAAGCATCCTCAAGTACAACATTAGATGAAAGAGATGGAATATCAATATACATCACTAGATCTTCAGTGGATGAAACAACACAAAGATTCAAATGACCATACTGAATCTCCTCAAAATTGTCCACATAAGATGCCTCAATGTGAACATTAGGATCAAAATGTGAGGTGTAGACTCGAGATTGGTGATCAACCTCCCCAACTGCAACTATATCTCTACTATGCAAATCCCAGATTATGATAGAATCTGGTGTGAACTCAACACTCTTGCCTCTCCACCATGTGTGGTCTGATAAATAGAAAGGATATTTGTTGACAATGAAGACACACAAAGAACATCATTGAATGCTTTGTCATTCATTTCAATGGATCCTTTCCCACAAACATGCATGTATGTGGTGTTTTCCATCAAGATGGGTGGTGATGAACAATTCTCAAATGAAAATAGCATACTTTCTGATGAAGCCATATGATGTGAGGCTCCTAAATCAAGTAGCTACCTATCTGACTCAGAATCTACAACTACAACAAGTGCTTGACCCTTATGTCTATTGGACTTTGAAGAAGAAGAAGAAGATGAACTCGTTGATGATGAAGACTCGTTGATTTGATGCTTCTTAAGAAGATGCTTCAACTCATTAATCTATTTTGAAATAACACTGATGTTCATCATGCCTCAATTTTTTGCAATATACACATGCAGGATTCTCCTTATTAGATGATTCCCCTTTAGAGGGAGACAATTTTGATTCTTTATGTGGCTTGTTCTTTTTCTTGTTTTTCTTCTTATCAAGACTCCCTAATTATTTTGTACATTAAACTCACTAGCCAACAATGCTTGTGACTTGGAAGACTTGATTAGACCCATACTCATTAACTTAGCCTCATCTTGGATTAGGAGATTTGCAAAGTCATGAAACTTAGGATCAACATGTGATGCTCCCATAGAAAGTCAATGGGTATGAAATCCAAAAATAAATATTGAATACTCAAGACCATGCTTGGATAACACAATTAGAATCAATTGTAAATCCTTCATATCAATGTTGCAATCTTTCAATTGTGTTCTTAATTGCTTAACTTTGGAGATGTAGTCTTGGATGTGGTCAAAAAATTTAGGATCGAGATTCATCAAATCATTATCAATTTGATATCCCCTAATCTTATCTGTTTTACCATAAAAAAATTCAAAATCCTCCCAAGCCTCTTTAGGTGTTGTGCATGATTCAACATGAAATTGAAAATCAAATGAGACTAATGAACATATGCATCCAAGTGTTTTCTCGTGATCAAAATCCCATTTTTCCAATTCTTTAGCATCAGTAGGTTGAGGAATGGTTTCCTAAAAAATATCCTATTAGATCTTTCATCATGAGATAATTCCATACTAATTTTTTCCATGTAGCATAATTATGTGGAGTTAGGAGTTCAGTTTGATATTTCCCCATTTGCAAGAACACAAACCAAGCAAAATAATGCAATCAAACCATTGCAAGATAACCCCCTCAAATTACCCAATCATGAAACCTCCCAAGAAAATATGATTTGTAACACTTTATACTTAGTTCAATTACAGGTGCCACTTGCCAAAATAATGAAGTGGACTTGATCTTAGTGCTTACAAATTGCCAAATTTGACCACAAGCTCAAAGTATAATTTTTACAAAGAATGTGATCAATCTGATCACACCACTAGAAAGTACACAAAAATTATGCACTTTCAGAAAAAATCACTCAAAAATGTTACTATAGGAGCAAGAACAAAGCCTTGAAAGTTCTAAAAATGAGAACAGTTTTTAGAAAAGCTAGGCACCAAAATCAAAATCTAATTGCACCACTATGTAGAGTGTGAAAAATTATCCCAAATAAAAAAAATCTCACAAAAAGGAGGTTGTAGGAGCAAGTTATGGTTGTTTGAAGTTGAAATACAAAATCAAAAAGTTCATTGGAGAGGGGGGCAAAAAGAATTTAAAATGTTGACATCACTACTGATGCAAGCTGACGTTAGCAAATCCTGTGATTAAAATTGATGGTCGACTGTTCGTCACCAGTCAACATGAGCTTGGGTTGACGAAATCTTCAAAAGATGCTCATGGAATATTCTTTTGCTAGAATATACGAACTGAATATTCTTCTCATTGACCGATAAATAGAATCTTTGGGGGATATGTTGCACTGACAAAATCTTTGACTACGTGACAAAATATTCTATGAGTTTGTTGGTTGATTATGCCACCGACAGAATATATCTGGTCATTGGGTGCTAGGAATTGGTGGGTTCAGTGTTTGTGTGGTTGCACTTGCTCATGCCACAAGGCGGGCAATGAATAGCCTGCCTATACCTGCAGGTACTCTGCAACCCGTAGGTACCCAGCGGAAATTTAAAACAAAAAATCACATAATTTTCCCTTTTTGTTTTGTTTTTTATTTTTATTTAAAAAAATTTTGAAAATTTTTATATAAAGTCTGAAAAAATTAAAAAACTATATAAGAAATTTTCATCTCCCAACTGAATTTCTGCCAACGATTTTTTCTACCATAATGATGCATCGTGCGATTGTATGGACAACAGAGAGGAGATGGTTTTTTTCCTCAGGCTCCAGGTGAAGGTGTTCGATTTTTGTGATTTGGCAGTCAATCTTGGGGTTTTTGGGTCTCTTGGACAAGATGGAAAGGTCTTTTTTTATCCAAAGTGCTCCAAAATTGTAGTTACCTAATGGATTTGGCAACTACACTTTAGCTTCAAACCCTCATAGATCTAGCTGCATATGTCCAATTTGGACTAAACATAAGGAAAAACTAACTTTATTGAACCCTCTGATCTCAATGGTGAGCTCATATTTGCACTGTCAAGCTTCAATTTGAACCTACAATAGAAAGCCACAAAGAGGAAACCTCCAAATATGTTATTTATTTCAAGCTTTTCTAATTCTCCATATCAACATTCAATGCAAGAGAAGAGCATACTCAATTTTTCAAGATCCACCAAGATTTGCAATATAGATCTCCCAATAAAGACTAACAAGAAGCAATCCTACAAGCTATGATACCATGTAAACGTTGATATAGAATAACTCTACACCATGCAAGATTTGGCTGAAGATTATAGCCACCCAAGATTTAATCACTTCATGAAAGTACAAGAGAGATCAATATCAATGCTCAAGATTGCAATGGAATTGATTATCAAAAAAATCAATATGACCATGTACATATGAGCACCTAGTTATATAGCCAAAGTGAGACATAAGATTAAACAAGAATATGACAAGTGTCTTAATCCTATGCCATGTGACAACTTATCACAACTACCTAGGACACATGTTATAAGTCAAAAGATAAGATCTAATGACAACTAACACCTTCTAGAAAGATTAATTCCCAAGACCTAAGAAAGCTTAACATGTAAATAAGTCCCCTAAGTCCCCTAGTAATGAATTAATTAGGTACAAGACTTTATTTACACCAACAATACAATTTCATAAATTAATTTTGATTTGTTTTACACATCAATATTTTTTTATTCAATAATTTATTATTTATTTGTTTTTAATTAAAATTTTATTATAAAATATAATTTTCAATTAAATTTAAAATTTAAAATATATATTATAATAATATTACAAAATCTAGCATTATTAGTTTGAACTAAAACTAATTGTAGCTTTATAAAATTTAAATTTTTTTAGCACTTACTTTTGTAGACACGTAAAATGTACCGATTGACATTGTGCATCTGATCCCGACTACTAACATTGTTTCATCCTGAATTATCCTTCGGTCTAACCATTTAATCAAGTTTCCTTATTTGATTAAATTCATCAATATTCCTCTCTTAATTAAATAAACCAGTTATCTAATTAAGTCACCTCTTCTCGATAATTAAATTAATCATCTTGATCTAATTATCCCTATTTAATTAAATAATCAATTTTATTTGATTAAATCTCTAAAGTCTATCTATTAAATTAAATAAATTAAAAATTTATTTAGTTTAATCTAACATCATCTCTTTTAATTAAATAAATCAAAATCTTTATTTAATTAATCTCTTATCACATTCCTCTCATATTTGATTTAAATAAATCCACAAATCTAAGTCAAATTTGTCACATCACTTAATCTCTCATTAAATTAATTAACTTGGATTAATTTAATCTCATTTCATGTCCCATCCTCCAACATTTACCACTTTCTCATGAAAATAGATTTAATTAATTTATTAAATCCCTATTTTCCTCAACAAGACATCTTTTTGGAATATTTTCCAAGTTTGAATTCAAAAATCCAAGTTGACATGTACATCCAACAAGGCATTTACTCCATCTTACATGTCCTTTGCCTTGAGCCAAGTGGCATATAATGCATTTTTCCTTCCCTCTTACAAGTCATTTCAACAAATTTGAAATTCAAAAATATGTATTTATTGGCACAATCCTCAAAACTTGCACATCCTCCATCCACTCATAGGTTGACAAGTGGCATCTTGCCATTGGTTGAATGTTAGTCCCACATTGCTCAATTTTGGACATTCATCCTTCAATCTCATCTATAAATAAGAGGCTTCATTCCTCATTTGATCATCCACAAATTATGCAAAGTTACCATGCTCAAATATCTATCAAATTTCATCCATCATTCTTGAATCTTAGCTAGGTTATGCATGTTTTTAGCTTGGAGCATTTATCAGCCTTCATCAAAGTGGATCAATTATCATCAACACATCAAGCTTGCATCATAGGAATTGGGAAAGGGCCAATTTTCACATCAAATTGGCACCAATTCCCCCATGGGATCATGAGTTTGCTAGTTTAATTAGGATTCAATCTCTTTTGTTGTTTTTATTGTGTTCTTCATTATTTATTTTCCTAATTTGAACTTGGTAAATGGATTTCATGGGGAATCATTGTTCTTACTTGCATTCTAACATCTAATGTGTTTGTTCTTATTGTTTTGCAGGTATTAGGATTAGGGTTCACACATTTGGTGCTAGAAGGAGGGAAAAATCTCATTTTTAATCACTTTTCTCACAAAATTCCACATTTTTTTTTGTACACAGAAAAATTCAAATGTTGGAAGCTCAGTGTCGCCATACAGCACCGCTAGTTTTCCAGCGTCGTCATACAACACCGCTAAAAATTCAAACTAAGAAGCTGAAGTCTTCCTGCCCAAGAATTTGAATTTCAAACCGCGTCGCTTGACCAATCTGACCCGCGAGATTTTTCAAAAAAATCAAACAGCGACGTTGGAAAAAAGGGCAACGTAGTTGAGCTCACTAGTTCGGACATAGAGCATCACTGACTTGTAAGCGATGTTGTACAACACCGATGAGAAATCAAACTACGACACAGTCACGAGTTGCACCGCTGGCAGGGAGTAAAAAGTTGAAATTTAATTTTAAGCGCATGCTTTTTTGTCATATAATCAATTTATCTTCTGTTTTCTGCTTTTTTACCTCTGTGTTTTACAGAATCTGACTGGTTTTCTCTCTTGTAGGTTGGATCAATTTAAAATGAAAGAAAAGGAAGCATGATGAGGGTACTTCACAAAATCAAAGTGTTTTTAAACACTTTAGTGTTTGTTTAACACTTTTAAGAAAATGTTATTCCTTTTTGCTTAGAACACTAATTTCGTTTGGGGTTTAAAAAGAACCTTTTCAATTTTTGCAAAAGTCTTAAAATGAACATTAGGACTACAACTTACTAGAGTTTGTTTTTTGGTTAAAATTGAACAAAACAACTCTCATTTATCCTTTGGTGCTTTAAAAAGAAATCATAATTGCTTTGTGGATCTAAAATGAACTTGTACAACTTTGTATTTGTGAGGGCTTACTTAAACTAGCTTCATTGAAAAAGGACGTATGCGCTTATCTCATGCTTTATAGCGATCTTGAGAATCAAAAGTCCTTTTTTGTGATTTTAGGTTGAGATAAAACAATCACCTCCACACTTCATTTTGGGTTTAAAATTGAACAAAATCTTGTGCGAGTGTGAGTAGAGCATTATTGCGTACATTCTCTCTCTTTATTGCAAACAAATATTGATCGAGTTACGGATATTATCTTTACTCGCTTTTGTTACCTTATAGGGCTTGCCTTGGGGAAAAAGTACTCACCCAAGGGAATGACTCAACTGGTAACACTCTAAATCCAAGAGTATTTCCAATCGGGATATAAATGTGGGTATTGAAATAAACGCCAATATCATGTAGTTGGCTCCGACGAGATGGATCTGAAAGGGGACTCTCGCCATATGGTCAATCTCCATGAACAGAAAGTCCTAATTAAAACCCATGTTTTAGAATTGTCAAAATCCTTTGATCTATTTGTTGGTGCAAGAATGGTCGTTCTGAAGCTGCCCCACACTTTTACGGTCTTTTAGTAGAGATGTAAAGCATGTCATGGGAGTTTCATGGGTGTTGATGCTTGGCTACCCTGATTGGCGTTAATGAACCATGGAGGGGAGCCAGTGGGGTCAAGCATCTAACCATTCGCTAAAGATAAGCATAGCTAAACTTGTCAAAGTGGGAATCCAACAAATATTGTCTTCCACATCCATAGGTTTGTACTTATTCTTGGTTAAAAAATGCTTTGCTTGTTCGAAAACATCTTGGAAACAAACACTTAAACATCATCATCAAAATTTTAAACCCTTTAGGAGACAAATACAATTGACCCAATCCATATGTTATTGCTTTCCCTTGGGATTCTATCCTTAGAGGTTTCTAAACATTTGGATTACATCTCAATTTGTCTACTAAAGTTAAACAATAGGTAACCCTTGCCTTGAATTCATTGAATTTCCACATAACATACTTTGTGGGATTCGAGGAAATTAAGACATTGGACATCTAGCTTGAAAAAACCTAATCAAAGAAAGTGTTTGTGGTAAAATAAATTCACTAAGAAAAACTAAACAAAATGAACTCTCACATGTGTTGAAACCTCACAATTTTCAAGAAGTCAAATCCCAAAACAAGAGTCCTTGATTCAAAATTTGGAAATGTATGCTCAAATTGAATCACTTATGGGTTATAAAGGTCTATAGAAGCATTGCATGTTCTTCAAATACTGAGGTTTAGGTAAACAAAGTGTCTTTTTTAGGTTCATCTTAGGATCAAAAGAAATCAAAAACTTTTTTCATCCATCCTTCAAACATCAAAACAAAAATCATCTCATCATCACCTTTTGGGAAATCTTGAAATTATCCTTCATGCTAGGCTTTTTGGCAAAAAATAAAAAATCATCAAATCCTTGAGACAAAATCCTTGAAATCTTTATCAAATCATCTTTGGCTAGGTATGTCTAGATGCATCCTTTTGCATATGCTTAGTCAAATTTATCAAACCATCTTGTTTAGCTAGGTATATGTAGATGCATCCTTCTTCGTATGCTTGTTTAATTTGAATAGGTGTGGGTAGATGCATCCTTCTCCCTACACATTCAAATTATCAACCTTTGAGCAAATCTACCCCTTAGATAATCATCCAACATCTTAGGGTCTATTTGTTCAAAATCAAAGCAAACCAAAATCAATCAATCAAGGGCAATCCAAGAAAATCAAAATCAAGAATCAAAATCAAAAACATATCCGAAAGTCCCAAAAGTATAGCATCCCCCTCAAGATTTATCAAAAGATCAAAAACATCCATATCATCCATCTCTTGCATCATCATCATACCACCTTTTGATCCTCAAGATATCCTAAAATTTTATCTTTTGTGCATAAAGTAAAGATCAATCAAAAGAATTAGAGATTCATCTCCCATATTCTTGAAAATTGATCCTTGTTTTATGGTTCAAACTAGATCTCAATACAAGAAGAGCATGGAAGCCGACAAAGAAACACCCGCTTCAAGTGACTTAAGCCAAACGAACGTTGAAATGAATCCCATCGAATCAAGTAATCCTTTGACTATCTCATCATCACAAAACCCACAAGAGGAAAACCAAGGAGAAGATCTTACCTTTGGGATGTCACATGAAGAAATAACTGAAATGTTCCAAAATCCAAAAAATCATAAAATCGTCAACATCATGATGAGGCTTAACCCTTCACTATACATGCTTGAACTAGCAAAACAAGAGGCCAAATTATCTTCTGATTTCAACATGAGTTCAATAGCAGAGACATCTTTACCTCCAATCTCATCCACCATCCCCATCTCATCTACACCCCCATCCCAAATCATCACCCAAAACATTCCACAAATCGCGACATCTTTTGCTCCAACTCAACCTAAGGTCAATAAGGGAAATACATTTCTCAATGCTATTCAAACACACCCCCTTGTTAACAATCAAGAATTGGATGCAAATACCATCTTGGAACAAAACATACCCCAAAATCCATTACATAAGTATTTTCCTCTCACTTTCCATAATGATCCATCATCATCATCCTTCCACGCAACACCTCAAAATTCTCTCCTCACAAATCCGCAAGAGGAAGGTGACATGTTTGGACCTGGGGGAATTTTCAACACCACAACATTTTCACAAGAACTCACACCCCTCACATTTCCACCTCTTCCACCATTGCCATCATCATCCACACCACTCCTTGGCTTAGGGCTTCCCCCTTTACCAAGTATCAATCAAACCAACATCCCGAATATCAATCAAAACATCACACAGAACTTGTCATTGATATTGCAAC
Organism: Sequoia sempervirens; assembly: GCA_007258455.2. NCBI lineage: Eukaryota > Viridiplantae > Streptophyta > Pinopsida > Cupressales > Cupressaceae > Sequoia > Sequoia sempervirens. The sequence continues at coordinate 412,566,410 of VDFB02193867.1, forward strand.
AACAGATGACAACTACACAAGCAATTGCAACATCATCAACCACCCCCCTAACATCGCAAAGAATGGTCTCTCAAGGACCAAACACATCAATAGCACCATTCACCACTCAAACCACCAACATGATAGCACCATTCACCACTCAAACCACCAACACGATAGCACCATCCATGACCACTCAAATCACCAACACGACATCACCACTCACCACCACCACAAATGCCATTCCAAATCCACCACCACCAACTTCCAGCATATCAAACCAATACAACATGGCATTACAAGTAGCTTAGCAAGCTGCTTTTCAAAGGGGATTCCTACAAGTGCAAAAACAAAAAGCCGCACAACAAGTTGCTCAAGTTGTGCAAGCTACCCAAGTAGCCCAAGCCGCATTACAAGCGCAACAAGCAACACAAGCCCAAGAGTTATTACAACAACAACAACAAGCCGCTCAAGCTTCCCAAGCAACCCAAGCCGCATTACAAGCACAAAAGGCTGCTCAAACCCAAATTCTATTGCAACAACAAGCAGTGCAAGCACAAGCTCAAGCTCAAGAAAAGGCCCAATATCAAGCATAACACGCACAAGCATTGGAACAAATTATTGCACAAAAATAAGCAACACAATTACAAGCATATTAGGAAGTAATAAAACAATATCAAGAGCAGCAAGAAGCATCCCAATTGGCAGCCCAACAATAAGCGTTGTTGGAACAGCAACAAGCACAACAACAAGCAATCTTAGCGCAACAACAACAAGAACAACAACAAGCGTTTTTCATACAGTAGCAAGTCCAAGCATACCTAGCTTAGAAAAATGTGCAAATACCATCAAACAACACACCAAGCAACCCACCCATCCAATCCACAATCGAAATCCCCCAAAACATCTTCATCCCACCCCCTGATCCACAAAATGATGAAGCGACACAAATCAGGTTGCTCTCGCAACAAGTGCTCGATCTTCAATCAGGGTGAACCACGAAAACACCAAGCAACTTGTGCCCCTATCCATTTGACAGGAGCCTAGTGATGAAACCATTCCCCAAGGGATTTGAGATCCCCAAGTTTGAAAAATATTGTGGGACAAGAAACCTTGAAGATCACATCAGGGAATTCCAAATTCATTGCATGGAAGTCACATACGATGATACTTATCTAATGCGGCTATTTCCTAGCATTTTGGCTAGCCACACTATGGAATGGTTCTCTTTCCTACCAACAGGCATCAGAACATTCCAAGAAATTATAGACGCATTCATTAAAAATTATGCATGCAACATTGCCATGGATGCTAGTCTAGAAGAACTCTCAGCTCTGAAACAAGGAAAGGTTGAATCATTCGCTTCATTCCTACAATAATGGTGATCCAAGGCCAATTGAAGCAAGTGGACTATGCCTGAGGAACAACAAGTTTGCACCATTATATCCAATCTTGACGGCCTCTTGGCATTTCATCTCAAGGTACAAGGGATCACCACATATGACCAGTTGATCTCCAAGGTGCTCAGCATTGAATGAGCCCTTATGACTCAACTCGCAAGATCAACTTCATACCCTGAACAACAAAACAACTGCCCAACCTCCAATTACAATGATAAACCTCGCACGTGGGCAAGGAACACAAATTTTACTAATGATGGTGTTGTCGACACCAAAGTGTTCATCAGTGCCCCACACCACAAATCCAAATCCAACACCAAAACAATCATCACACAATACAACAACCAAACAACAATACAACAATCAACAATCTCAATGATCAAAGGGGACCACCTCAACGCAACAAGAGTTATCCCAAGCAAAAGTACACCGCTTTGGGGGAACCACTTGAAGTCATAATGAAGAATTTGATAAACAAAAAACTCATCAAGGCTCCTACCTTTGAGAATTACCAAGAACCAGATGTGAAACCTCTTTGGTATAATGAGAATCAACTCTATGAATTCCATAAAATCAAAGGCCATACCACTAACAGTTGCATGAGATTAAAAAACATAGTTCAATATCTCATCGATCAAAGGATTATAAACGTTGAACAGCCTACAGGAAACCAATATCTTAAGATATACACGAATCTGATGCCTAATCATGGCAATAAAGGGAATAATAATAACACCGATAAAGGGAAAGGCACCCACACAAACGTGAATCATGTGTATGAAACTGTTATTGCCGCCCTAGATGAAAATTGCATGGTCATCACCATTAAAGGCACCCATGCCGATTGTGGAGTCACCACAAGAGGCGGAAAAGTTACCATTGCAGGATCATCCCAGCCAAACAGAGTCCCTACATCTAGATCTGTCCCTAATGGATATAACATCCTTGATCAGCTCAAAAGAATGCCAGTGTAAATCTCCATCATGAAGTTGCTAAAAATCTCATCTGCCCATAGGAAAATCCTTGAAGAAGCGTTGGCTTCATCCACTGTCCCTGTAGATCTTGATGCAAAGCAATTCCAATCTATGGTTAGAAATATCATTACGCCAAATCTCCTCACATTCTCCAACCAGGATTTCCCGCTCAACCATCTCACAACCGTGCACTCCACTTGGAAGCCACTGTACACAAGAGAAAAGTCAAAAGGGTCTTGGTGGATGGAGGTGTGGGCCTAAATATTTGTTCTGTCAACCTCATCAAACAATTGAAAATCTCAGAGGATTCTATCAACAAAGGAAAGGGTATCACAATAAGAGCATATGATGATCAAGAAAGAGTGTCTCAGAGCACAGTCAAACTCCCTATTCAAGTAGGTCTTGCTATCATGGAAACCAATTTTCAGGTCTTGGACCTCAACTTTCTGTATAACATCCTCTTAGGACATCCAAGGATTCATGCAATGAAGGCAGTAGCGTCAACTTTCGATCAATGTGTGAAATTCACACATGAGGGATAAGAAGTTACCATCCATGGAGATCCCAAACCCTTCTCTTATTGCAAAATCCTTGAAGAAAAGTACTATAAAATCCCCCAAGTACCAAAAAATGATGAGGGTCCATCTACACCATACATCAATCCCACCAGCCTCGCATCCACTTTTGCGATAGAGACACTCGCCACTCCCGCCATCCCCACCATTTCTGACATTAAGGTCATCATCCAAGATAACGGTTGTGGAAACTACAAGCTCCCTAATAATGCTTTTGTGGTAGGATAATTACCACAATATCCTAGATCATGGGGACGTTTGCAAATAAATGAAGCCTCCACATCCCAAACATCTCCTGAGGACTATCCCAACTTTATGAGTTGGGGATATCTTGGATGAGAATTTATTGAGGCAGATCCATCTCATATGCTATATCAAGATGAAAGACCAGAAGTTGATTTACCAATGGATGATAGAAGCAAGGGTCTACAAAGGATGCTCGCAATGGGCTATGACAGAAATCAAAGACTTGGACAAAACGACAATGGGCTTATAACACCTATCATTCTGGAGACGTGACCGATAACAAATATTGGCCTTGGATGTACCCCTCCAAGTATAACCATACGTGGTCGAAGTCCTCCAGTTAGAAAAGTTAATAGTCCTCCTCAGCCAACTATAGCTAAACTATGCCTACGAGTAGCCACAGGTCACATCATAGATAATTTTATGTTTGATATAACTGACGTCTATAGTAGTAGTGATGACAAGGATACCACAACCAACTTACCTAGGCTATTTGAGGATACCACTCTTTGCATGATTAGCACCCTATCTTTTGAATCAGACCACCAAAATCATGAGATCCACCTAGTATGTCCCCAACTCATCGACTATGACCAATGAGGACCACTAGTTCTTGATACATTCAAAAATGATGAGGGGCTCTCAGAATTCATGGGACTGCAGGATAACATTCCATGTGGGGATCACAGAGCAGGGTTCATAATGGAGTTAGATACACATGCCTATTATGGGGAAACGATTGAATCCCTCAGTCACAAAAGTGAAAAATTAAGAATAATATCCAAGTCCTTAAGTGAAAACCACACTGTGGCACTCTCCGACCAAAAAAAAGTAAAAATACAGGACACATCCAATGGTGAAAACCTCTCTAAGGCACTTGAGGATGGGGGATTCAATCTTCCTATCAAAGCTATTCATTAAGAAAAGTCATTAGTCCTGGCAGAAAAATGCAATCCAATCAATCTAGGAACAGAGGAAATCCTGCACATCACATTCTATGCGGAATCATTACTATCAGAGGAACAGAGCTCCTAGCAGCCTTCCTAAGAAAGAGACATATAAACTTCGTATGGAGCTATGTTGACATGCCAAGACTTGATCCAGAGACCTTAGTTCACCACTTAGCAGTGTATCTAGAAGCAAGGCCTGTTAAACAAAAACTTCAAAAAATGCACCCTCAGATCGCCTTATTAGTCAAAATGGAGCTAGAAAAGCTATTAGATGCAAGATTCATCCGACCGATAGATTATCCAGAATGGGTTTCAAACTTGGTACCTATTTCAAAACCTGATGGGAACATCAAAATCTGCACAGACTTCAGAGACTTGAATAAAGCATGTCTGAAAGATGACTTCCCACTTCCCAACATCGACGTGATAGTAGACTTGACAGCTAGACATGAAATGTTGTCACTAATGGACGGATTCTTAGAGTACAATTAGATCATGATAGCTAAAGAGGACCAGGATAAAATGGCTTTCACTTGTCCATGGGGGACTTACTGTTGGAATATGATGCCATTCAGCTTAAAGAATGTAGGAGCAACATATCAAAGGGCCATGACATTGATATTCCATTACATGATCCATAAGACAATTGAAGATTTTGTTGATGGCATTTTAGCCAAGTCCAGAAGGAGAAAAGATCACATAGCAACCCTAAGTGCCATTTTTTATAGGCTGGAGGAGTACAAGGTCAGATTAAACCCAAAGAAGTGTGTCTTCAACCTACAATCGGGAAAATTTCTAGGATATATAGCATCAATGTGAGGTATCGAGGTAGATCCAGCAAAGGTAAAAGCAATCCTCGAGATGGAGGCACCAAAAACATTAAAGAAATTGAGAGGTCTCCAAGGAAGGCTTCAATCCATTCGAAGATTCATAACACAGTTAGCGGACAAACAAAACCCATACTCTCACCTACTCCACAAGGGAGTAGCGTACAAATGGGATACCAAGTGTGAAGAGGCATTCAATAAAATCAAAGAATATCTACTAACACCACCAGTATTAATGCCACCAATCCCAAGAAAACCATTGATTCTATACGTGTCAGCAACAACAGCAGCCCTTGGAGCTCTCGTAGCTCAGCATGATGAAAATGGAATGGAAAGGGATATCTATTACATCAGCAGAACAATGGTTGGACATGAGCTAAACTATTCTTTCATCGAGAAAGCATGCCTAGCAGTAGTGTTTGCATCACATAAATTCAGACATTACATGTTGGCACACAAAATAAAACTCATCACCAAAATCGACCCTCTCAAGTACTTACTATCAAAGGAAATCCTCATAGGAAGAATGGCCAAATGGGTGATGATATTGTCAGAATATGACATCGAATATGTGGAATGAAAAGCAATCAAAGGCCAAGTCATCGCATATCAACTTGTAGAAGCACCAATCTATCTAGAGAATCCTCTCGTCTCAGAGTTTCCAGATGAATCTATTTTTAATCTCAACATAGCTGACCACTGGAAACTGTACTTTGATGGCTCATACATGCAGCACGGATCAGGAGCTGGTGTCTTCTTCATCACCCCACAAGGGGACTGCATACCAAGTTCCTACAAACTGGCATTTCCTTGCACCAATAACATTGCAGAATACGAGGCTTTAACCATAGGTCTCAAATAGCAGTGCAGTGGAACATTATAGCTCTCAAACTATATGGAGACTCCCAATTGATAATAAATCAAGTGAACGATGAATACTAGACCAAGGATGACAAGCTCACTCCATACAAGAAATTGGTAGAGACCCTCAAAGAATCCTTCATCGAAATTACATTTGAGTAGATTCCCAGAACCAATAATAGAGCAGTAGATGTCGTGGAAACAATTGGATCCTTGCTCGACATCCCCCACAATGTTCCAAATTATGAATTCCTGATTGAGCAGCTTCTCATGCCTACATTCGAGGTACCAGAATCAGAATTTGTGTGTGAAATTGTTGGTCCTGGTGATCCTTAGTACCACAACATTTACACATACCTTCGAATAGGAGTCATACCCGTCGACTTACACTCAAACCTAAAATGAACCTTTGTAAAAAAGGCATCAAGATTTTTCATCCTAGGAGATACCCTATATCGTAGAAGCATAGAAGGAACCCTACTACATTTCTTAAACGTTGAGGAGGCATTAACCGCTCTAACTGAAGTACATAATGGTATATGTGGTTCACACTCGAGTAGAATGACCATAGCCAAGAAACTACTGAGGATGGGGTATTATTGGCCCACAATGGAAAGAGAGGCACATGACTATGCCAAAAGGTGTCTACAATGTCAGCAACATGGGGACCTCATCCATGCTCCAGCTCAAGAGCTTCATCCTATCATCACACCATGGCCCTTTTCACAATGGGGACTTGATCTCATTGGAAAAATCATGCCTACTTCATCTAATGGCCACAAATTCATCATAAACGCAACATAGTACTTTACTAAATGGGTGGAAGCCATACCCATGACGTATATAACTAGGAAGCAGATTTTAAAGTTCATCCTGAACTATCTCATTTGTCGCTATGGTGTTCCACAAGCCATTATCTCAGATAATGGGACACCATTCAAGAATCAGGAGGTTCCTAACTTATGCAAAAAATTCAAAATCCAACATCGCTTCTCCACCCCATACTATCCCCAAGGCAATGGTCAAGCAGAAGCTACAAACAAAACCATTCTAAAAATCCTCAAGAAAACAGTCAATGACGCAGGTCGTGACTAGCATTTGCATCTTAATCCTGCCCCTTGGGCCTATTGAACCGACATCCACACACCCACTGGCACCACCCCTTTCTCCCTGGTCTATGAATCAGAAGCAGTACTCCCCACTGAGATCGAGATCCCATCACTCAGAATATCACTACAAAACCTCATCACAGACGAAGAGTATCGAGTATCAAGACTGAACGAGTTGGAGCTACTGGATGAGTGACATGTAGATGCTTTGAATCATTTGCAAGTCTATTAGAATAGACTCAAAAGGAGCTATAATAAGAAAATCAGAAGCAAAACTTTCCAAGTCAGAGAATTGGTATTAAAGGAGAATCAGAAGAATGTCCCAAACCCAATCAGCAAAGGAAAATTTGAACCCAATTGGTTGGGACCATTTGTCATCACAGCAAGTTACAAGTCAGGGGCATACCAGTTATCAACACCCAAAGGGGAACCTCTGCAAGATCCCATGAATATCTCTCATCTCAAAAAGTTTTATGTCTAAATCTTTCAAGGTATCAAACCAAAAATCCAAAAAATTAGAAAATGTCTTGAAAAAATGGTTACCTGGCAAAAAATTGGCAAAAAGGCATCTTGGTAACAACAAAAAAAAGCCAAAAAGCAAAAAAATCCAAAAAAATTAGAAAAAGGATAAAAAAATTAGTAAAGAGAAAAAATCGTCCTCTAGTGAAAACCACTTTGGTGGCACTTTGGGCAAGTACCTTGGCAAAAACCTGGCAAATAGGCGCCTTGTGTAAATAAGCACTTTCCATCCACCAGGATCTTTATGGCTTGTTCTGCATCATCCATCCATCGCGTTTCCATCATCCATCGCATTCAGATCTCCATCCATCACTCATCCACCCGCATCCGCACCATAGCTTGGTCTTTTGTTCGTATCATGATCCCTCCTAGTACTACTCGGCCCATCCTCAAGGTTAGTTTTTCTTGCCTTTATCAGAGTATTTTATTGCATCATGCTAGGGGCATGTTCTCATCGGATCGGATTCGTGTATATCCTCAAAGTCCTAAAACATCAAAAAATCAAAAAACATCAAAAAACATCAAAATATCAAAAAATCCAAAAAACATTCAAAACATATCAAAATCCCAAAACATGTCAAAAAGTAGGTCAAAAAGTCAAAAATAGAGTCATCTTGTTGAACTACGTCATCTCTGAGCTTGAATGTAAGCAAGGTTGATCTTTGATCATCCCTCGAGACACTTAGGTCAGTCCTTTAGGCGTCTATCATAATAAACTGACATCTCATCATGTTTATCATCATCTGTAAATCGGTCAACTCGTCAATCGAACTATGTGGTCTCTACGTGTATAACGTAGGCAAGGCTAATCTATTGATCAACCCCCGAGGCCCCTAGAATAGGTTTTTAGGTTAGTCTCTTGGTCAAAATCTCAAAAAATCCCAAAACATTGGAAAATAAAAAAATCAAAACATTTGAAAATCTTGAAAAATCAATGTAAATAGATTTCCACAATCCATATTAATTTGAATCTATTGCTTCTGGATTTGATTGTGTAGACACAATCAAATCTAGAAGCAATAGATTCAAATCTTGAAAAATACCAAAAACAACCTCAAAACATTGTAAAACATCAAAAACATCCAAATATTTGAAAAAATCCATCCATCTCATCTCTCTTGCACCCACAATAACATCACTCATAATAAATGATCACCATCCTCAATCTTTCATAAGACAATTAGAAAAAAATCTAGCCAGTCAAAAGTGAAAACTCAAAGCATCAAGTCTTAGTTCTAAGTCAGTACATAAACAAGTTGGTCAACTCTTTGTGTCGATAACCCATCATCCAATTGGTCCCATATCAATCATTTGAAATAATGCTTTGGATAAACAAAATGGCGTGCTGCCATCCACTAACATGTCCTAGGATGAATCCTTCCTACAATGGGCGTCATCTTTTGGCAATAGTTTCGGTTCTTATCCTTAGAAAACACATCCCCTTTTGGTTAGCGGTATTGAAGAACATCAGCTTGTTTGTTTACTTTGTCTTTATCTTTTGACTTATCTTATTGTGCTCATTCCAAGGACTTCTCGATGATATCTTAACAGAAGATTAAGAGAAATAGGAATGGGGAAACAATCATTATCTTTTGTCTGCTATGCTTGTTGGATGTTCTTGTAATATAACCTTGGTGAATACTTGCTTTGTTAGGTATGGAAGGAGGAGGTTTTGGGCAACTTGTTGACTATTGCTTTGATAGGTTACACCTTTCCGTGTTTTGGTCCGAGGTGTTTGAAACTTCTAAAGTGCATCCTAGCAAGGTTTTCGTATGTCAGGTGTGAACAAGGATACTCCTATCTACTTGTCAAGTCAAATTCCATCACACTAAGTACAATGCTATCCTGGTTTTCTATACCTTGATGCATTGTACCACATGTGTTATCAAACATAAGAAAATTGGCCCTTTGAAAATCCTAATTCCTCGGCAAGTAATCATCATCATTTTGCATATTCATCATCTTGTGTCTTGTTGAAATGACTTCTTCTCTTCTTTCTCATCGCACTAACAATGTACTATGATAGTTGATCATCATCACCATCATCATCGTCATCGATCCTGTATCCACAAAACATTTGCATATTGCATAAACATATCATATTGGAAACACATGCATTGCATTTCCATCATCATATAAACATGTTATCATAAGCATTCTTCATAGATAAGCACATCCATTTTATTACATTGCATCCATTCTTTGCATTACATTGCATTCATCACATCAATCATTGCATAACATTCATTTGCATAACCATATCACATTACCACCTGTTGCATAATCATACATAATTGGTACATAAGCATCATAGATAATCCATTGCATATATACTTGCATAACATCATAAATTTATCTCACGCATTAGGTTCATTCTGCATAAAACATCATCATATCATTGCATATAGTACATCACATTAAAATGCATCACATACATACATTTAACATGTTTAGGATAATATAGATTTGTTATTCTAAGCATCTTAGAAGACCATCCCATTTGCATCATCATATAAAACATGACCATTACATTCGCATTCACATTATATCATCCACTAATCATCCATATCATCTCATAAATAGCATCATAATCTTTTATTGCATAAGTCACTCCACATCATTATAAGCATAAATCAAAACATACAAAATCCATTACATGCAAAGCATACATCCATCCTGTAGACACATCAAATTTACATCATGCATAATCATATTCCATTCATCAAATAAATTAGGACTTTATTTAAGTCAAATCCTAAATCATATTCCATCATTTTTTGATTTAAATAAATCAAATATTTAAGTCCTAAAAGTCAAAATCATCTAAGCACCATTAAATCAGCATAATCATCATCTATTTAATCTAACCCTGATTAAATACTAATCTCACCCACTTGCATTCTCTAGATTTAGCCACTTGCACATATAAATCAATTTATTGATTTATTAAATCCAAGATTTTCCATCAACATGGCATTTATGGGGAATATTCCCTCAACTTTGAATTCAAAGGCAAGTTGATTTGCTCCTCCAACATTGCATTTATTGCTCATTTTCTTGTCCCCCACTTAGCATTTACTCTCAAATTTGAATTCAAATTTCCCTCTCATGGGCGCTCTTCCCAAATCTTGCACAACCATTGACCACTCACCACTTGACAAGTGGCCTATTCTCATTGGAGGATCTTTAGTCCCACATTCACCCTCTTGGCCAATCTCTCATCAAGAAAATCTATAAAAGAAGGCCTTCATCTCTTATCAAGATCCTCCACAATCTCTTGCAAGGTCACTCTCTTCATTTGAGAATTGAACTTGTCCATTTCACTCCATCATCTCCATCATCTACACAACTTGATGCAAGGTCATTCTCTTTGAGAACTTATCTTGTCCATTTATCATCTCCATATCCATAGCAATTTCATCACTAGCTTATCAATCAAGGATTGGGAAAGGGTCACTAGCACATGTGACACCAATCCACTATGAGATAGATTGATTTCATGTTTTGTTGTATGCTTTCAACTAGTTTATCTAATCTTTTGTTGTTTTGATTGTATCATAAAACATGATTTATTTCATATGGATGTTGAAGGTTTGCTTTGCTTGAATACTAATCATACATGTCTATGTTATTTTTTAACCAAAATGCAGATTTTGACATCTACACATCCATAATCATTTCATTTTATAAGCATGATTCACATCATTTCGCGTATACACCATAGATCATTTCGATATCATTTTGCATATTTCATATAACATATTGCATATCATGTCATTTTGCATCATTACGTATCACATAAATACATCTGCATATCATAAGTCAACAACATAATATAGATATGTTAGTCATAATCATTGCATAAAGCATATATCATCGGAAATAAATGCATCCATAAGTACATCATATGACATCATATACATCATTGCACATCATATAGAAGTAGAATCATCCATACATGCATAAATAAATGGTACACATCACATCATATCAAAATCATTGGCTCATATATATCATCAATAATGTAACTATCATAGTACAAAATAATCAAATCAATGTACATGTATGTCAATCATTACAAAAAGGCCCATCAGGCTATCAAAAAGGAGCCCATAAGGCACAAAAATTATCATCTCGATCAAGGTCTACCCCCTTGTATACTTCCCTCGCCCCTGTCACCATGACCCTCTATTGGTCTGTGGCTGGTCCACTGTGAGTACTCTGGGACCCATGCTACTCTGGGTATGGCCTCATGATAATGCATCATATAGTACTTAGCCTTTCGAAAGGCATCCCTGTAAGACTGAACGGACACTGTACTCTGAGAGGAGGAGGCTGCCATGCTCTCCAATTGTTGTCTCCAGCCTAGCTTTATGGCTGCCTGTAGCTCTGCAACCTGTCTTTGTTGTATGGCCTGGTCCCTCTCGGCCCTGATCTGCTCTCTCTCGGCTCGAGCCTGATCCCTCTCCCCTGTCAAGGTATACACCTGGGCTTGCAACTGTGCAATCAATGTATCTCAGGGATCCACCTGCCCTGCTAGCTGCGCTCGTGGAGGCTATACTTGAGTCCGATCCTCAGCTGGTGGTGGTACACCTGGTAGCACCTGTTGCTAGTCCTACATCTGTACGTTGACCTGATCTGGCAGAAGTGGGGGCCCCGTCGGCTGATCCTGTCATGCGCCAGCCCTATGTCCTTGTCCTCCCCCTCTACCTCTCACTATCCATTGATCGGGGACTACTCCTGGAATAGTCAAATGTAGGGGAGGCTAGAACCAATCCATGTATGCCTGTGTCATGCCTGGATCTATAGGCCCCTCATCGTAAGCCTATGGTTGGGCCACCAACTATCTGAAATTGTCGACAGCCTCCGAAGCAGGAATATACCGCCCCCATGAAACCTATGTCATGGTGTGGGAAAAGATAGCCACATAATCATTATCGGGATGATCTCGGGGCTCACCAAACTGGCGTTGCATGCGCTTGGGCAGGTATCTCTCGATCATGGTGTGATCTCACCCCTGCATAAAGCGCTCCTGGCAGGCATAAAAAATTTGATAGCATCGTCAGCCCATCCGGGATGACCAAGGTAAGGACGCCATATAAATACCTGCATCTCGTTTAGGACCCTCCTCCAGTAAGGAATCCCATGCTCACCTATGTATGTGAAGGACACACCGCCTCTATAGCGCCATATGAGGGGATCATCGGCCCCCATTAGAACTGTAACAATCTGTGGCCAAAGGACAACAATGTGCTCCCATGCCCATATGTGAAGAAGAGTCACTCCTGCTCCGAGTGCTCTACCGTTGAGGTAGACTTACTTGTGAAGATATTTGTATAAAGATGCAAGAAGAACTGGCCCCCAAGAAAAACGTATTGGTCTATCGTGAACCATACACTCCCAGCAGAGTCCCCAACCAGGACTGAAACACCGGCCTCGTCTGTCTAGGTGAATGAGACTCGAAATAACCGCTGCAACAACCAAGCGGAAGGGAGGTGCCAGGGCCTTGTGTCACTCTAGCTCAATCTGCCCCTTGCAAATGACAATGTCCTATGTGGCAAGGACTCTTTGGTAGGCATCCTACCCCTCATCAATGTCAAAAATGACATGCTAACCATGAATTAGAAATTGTAAGATACACCAAACGTCCTCCAAGGTGACAGTGGCCTTATCGGTGGGAAGGTGGAACGAAGAGGTCTCGCTATGCCATCTCTCGGCAAGCATTGAAATCATGCCAAGGTGTGTGCGAATGGGCGTTGCGTAAGCGATGTACCAAAACCCCATGTCACATAGTCCATCCCGGTCTCTGTCGCTCAGGTCCCACAAGTAACCGAACAAATCTTGTGACCTGTGCTCTCGAGAGTATAGCTCCCTCGCCGCATCTTGCATCAAGAAGGGTCATCATGTTAAAAAATTTGAAAAATATTTTGTCAGGTGTCCAAGAAACCACTCCAGCGTTGCAGTTTGATTTTTAATCAAACTCCAATGCTAGGGCATAAAAGGTCGAAAGTGCATCGTCGCGGTGCACTTTCCTTCCTAGTAGTGCAGTTTGCAAAAATAAAGGACAGTTCATAGCGCACTTTGAAAATCACCCTATCGGCCACGAGCTCAGCGGCAGAGTTTGGAGTTTATTTTCAAACTCCAAACTCCACTGCCATGGCGCAATTTGACACCAAGCGGTGCAGTTTGATTTTTGAGCGGTGCCATATAGCGCCGCTGCAGAATGACTAACTTTGAAAGCATTAAATGAAGGCTAAAAATGAAAAACAAAGCTCAAGTAAGGGTTACTTACCAGTGCCCCAATCCCAGGTGGCTGCTAGTACATGTGGACTCAATCATAAATGTGCCATCAAAAGTTGTCGTTGCACCATATCATCAGGAGGTTAGAGCTCAAAACTCAAGGTTGCAAGATGGCTGTGTGAAAATAAATTGAAAGTGACCCCTCGGAGCCTTTTTAAGCTTGAAAATTAAGGTTTTTTCACCCTAATTGGCTATCCTGCTAGGGTTTTGGACCCTTGAAGCTTTTTTTGTCTAGTTGAGGCCTGTTTTACATCGTTTTATTGTGTTTAGACATTTTTTTGGCCTCCTGAAGCCTTTTCAAACCTGTCGGGCACCTTGTCCTCTTTTTTCGCAAGATCACCCAAAAATTGAAATTTTCGTCCAATCTCTCAAGGGGGCAATATATTGGCATGTTTTCTCTCGCCAAGCAGTAGTGGGGCAAGATTTTTAAAAAAGTGAAATGTTTTGGCTTTGATCGAGATTGTTTATTCTTTGAACCAATGCAACAAGTGCACTGCTTCAAAGAGGGGCAAAATGTAGACACGTAGAATGTACCGATTGGCATTGTTCATCTAATCCCGACTACTAACATCGTTTCATCCTGAATTATTCTTCGGTCTAACCATTTAATCAAGTTTCCTTATTTGATTAAATTCATCAATATTCCTCTCTTAATTAAATAAACCAGTTATCTAATTAAGTCACCTCTTCTCGATAATTAAATTAATCATCTTGATCTAATTATCCCTATTTAATTAAATAATCAATTTTATTTGATTAAATCTCTAAATTCTATCTATTAAATTAAATAAATTAAAACTTTATTTAGTTTAATCTAACATCATCTCTTTTAATTAAATAAATCAAAATCTTTATTTAGTTAATCTCTTATCACATTCCTCTCATATTTGATTTAAATAAATCCACAAATCTAAGTCAAATTTATCACATCACCTAATCTCTCATTAAATTAATTAACTTAGATTAATTTAATCTCATTTCATGTCCCATCCTTCAGCATTTACCACTTGCTCATGAAAATAGATTTAATTAATTTATTAAATCCCTATTTTCCTTAACAAGACATCTTTTTGGAATATTCTCCAAGTTTGAATTCAAAAATCCAAGTTGATATGTACATCCAGCAAGGTATTTACTCCATCTTACATGTCCTTTTCCTTGAGCCAAGTGGCATATAATGCATTTTCGCTTCCCTCTTGCAAGTCATTTCAACAAATTTGAAATTCAAAAATATGTATTTATTGGCACAATCCTCAAAACTTGCACATCCTCCATCCACTCATAGGTTGACAAGTGGCATCTTGCCATTGGTTGAATGTTAGTCCCACATTGCTCAATTTTGGACATTCATCCTTCAATCTCATCTATAAATAAGAGGCTTCATTCCTCATTTGATCATCCACAAATTATGCAAAGTTACCATGCTCAAATATCTATCAAATTTCATCCATCATTCTTGAATCTTAGCTAGGTTATGCATGTTTTTAGCTTGGAGCATTCATCAACCTTCATCAAAGTGGATCAATTATCATCAACACATCAAGCTTGCATCATAGGAATTGGGAAAGGGCCAATTTTCACATCAAATTGGCACCAATTCCCCCATGGGATCATAAGTTTGCTAGTTTAATTAGGATTCAATCTCTTTTGTTGTTTTTATTGTGTTCTTCATTATTTATTTTCCTAATTTGAACTTGGTAAATGGATTTCATAGGGAATCCTTGTTCTTACTTGCATTCTAACATCTAATGTGTTTGTTCTTATTGTTTTGCAGGTATTAGGATTGGGGTTCACACAACTTTCATGTTTGATTTTTTTTTAAGTCTTAACAATGACAAATCTTGAACATATACATAAGATATGCTCTTTTACCTTTTAATTTTTTTAAGAACTTATTAGATGAGATAAGATATAACATAACTAGTACAAATATCTTAAATATATCTATCTAAAATACATATTTTGATCTTGAAGTGTCTATACTAAATATATTAACATTTTTTGATTAATTTTATATTTAAGATATTTATGTTTGTTAAGAATATACATATTAATATATATTATTTCATTATTTGAAGTTGTTATGAATTAATCTATATTGAAATTTGTATAATGGTGGGTATTCCTCAATTAACTTATATTTAAAAGTAAAATTATTTTTCTTTAAAGTAATTATATGGACATTATTTATTAAATAAGGCAAGCAATAGCTATGAAAAGATATAAAAGCATTATTCATTTTAACTTTAAGTAAGAGTTGTTTTATTTTCTATATGAATATCATTTTTAATATTTATTTAATAGGTAAGTAGATGGATAAGAAAGGGCACAAGAATTATTTATTTTAACATTTACTTAACAAATATTTTATTTAAGATATTATTAATTAAATGAAGAGCTATAGTATGTTTCATTTATCAATTGTGATATTGTTAATAGAATGTTTATTATTAAAAATTACTAAATTGACATGTAAATAAGTGTAAAATTTAAGTTAAGATATTTTCTAACACATTCATGTCATTATACTCCACCCCTTGCTAAACTAGCTTATCTAATTTATATTAATCATATAATAATAATAATGTATAGTAGTGAATTATTATATATAAATATTAATAATATATTTATATAATACAAATATTATATATAATAATTATTCTATTTGTAATATTGATAAATATATATTAATATATGATATATTAATTACCAATATAATATTTATATGGGGATGACCCCACAAATGCAATGACAAGTTGCAAGCAACAGTGAAACTAATGTCAAGTGTTTGAATCCCACAAGTGGATGTTCAGGAAAATGATCATTGGTCAGAGGATGGAGGACGACACATGAAGGTTGAAGGATGTAGGGAGATCTAGTGTTGCTATGAGGTCAACTGCTGGTGGAGTTGGCAGGAGGTGTTCATACGGAGCAATGGGCAAGGAGGAGGGAGGAAAAGGTGGAAAGGAGGAGGAGGGAGGAGGAGAAATGGAGATGTTGAGGAGGCGGGAGGTGTTCATATAGAGGAGTGGGCAAGGAGTAGGGAGACGAAGGTTTCAAGGAGGAGGAGGGAGGAGGAGAAATGGAGATATTGAGTAGGTGAGAGGTGTTCATACGAAGGAGTGGGAAAGGAGCTAGGAGGAGGGAGGCGAAGGTGGCAAGGAGGAGGAGGGAGGAGGAGAAATGGAGATATCGAGGAGGTGGGAGGTGTTCATACGGAGGAGTGGGAAAGGAGGAGGAAGGAGGAAAAGGTGGCAAGGAGGAGGAGGGAGGAGGAGAAATGAAGATATCGAGGATGAGGTCCCCCGTATGTGGCCTCACTAGTTCATAGCTCCAGTCAAAAGCATTTACCTACCAAATAATAATAATAATGATTTAATATGTATATAATTATTAATAACAATATTATATTGTGGGTGGGGTAAAAGCACAAACCTGTGTCACACTTTATAAAGGAATCGGCCAACAGCAAAAAAAATTATGAACTTCGACCACATAAAAGTGGTCTTTATGTTTTGAATTTCAAAATGGTGTAAACTAATGAAATGTAGAACTTTTGATGAATTTTATTGTTGTAATTTTTAAAATTTAAAAAAAAATCATTTTCATTATGTTTTTATCAATTTAAGGACAAATTTTGGAATGCTGAAAATTTCAGAAAAGAGTGACTTCACGGGCCGTCAAGAAACAAATTGAAAAAAACTTATTTCTCCCTAATTTTTTTTTCTCCAAATAGGTAACTTCAATATCTTGTGCATGGAAAAAGAAAAATCAAATTTTGATGTATATTTTTCTTGTAATAATGTTTTAAAGTCAAACATGTCAGAATTTGATAGTTTTCACGGGCCGTCAACTATTTTCAAAATTTTAAATCATTTTCAAAAAAAAAATTATACCCTTTTGAAGAAGACTCTCTCCTCTTGTGCCCCATATAAGATTTAAATTTTTTTAATAAGTTTTACTATCTTGTTTTTAATTTGTAATCAACTTCTTTTTTCATTTTGAAAACCTACTTGCATTATTTTAAAAATAAAATATATTAAAACTAATAAAAATATTTAAAAAATTATATATTTGGATTCTCCACTCCGAGCTCTACAAAGGGTTTTTTTTTTTTGCAAAAAAATCATTCTGACTAAAGAAATACTTAGCTAAAGTTGAAAGTTTCAGAAAATTCTAAAAAAAACTGAGTTGGCTGCCAACTAAGATGCCACATAGACAGTGTCGGTAGAAACAGTTTCTATAGAAAGGGTTTCAGCTGAAACACTTTCTGTAGAAACCCCGCACATTAAAAAATCCAATTTTGAAGGCATTTTTAAAGCGGGAAAAGGAAAATTTTGATTTTTTTGGATTCGGGCGAAACTTATTCGACCGAAACCTATGTGACACGTAATACGCCACATGGTTTCGGTCGAAACGTAGTCGGGCAAAACATTTCCAGCTGAAAATATTTCGCTCGGAACTATTTATTTGGCGAAAAGTGTGACACAACTTTGTGCTTTTACCCGGTGGTTTTGTGGTAGTTGTAATGACTCATCATCCTTGCCACAAGTGCTCGAGGGGTTTAAGTTTGAATGATTGTCACACTTGAAAATTTGTTCCTAGCTGGCGAATCTTTGTCGACGGACTGCTGAGGTGGGAATTATGATTGACAACCTTAGAATCTCAAGGCTTGCTCCATTTAAACACATTTTCATCTTGTTTTTAAGTGAAATTGAAGGGTTGCGGTCTTTTCAGTCCGACGGTTCACATGCTTGAGGCCTAGTGGCTTAATATAGATACATTCACATCTTCTGAGGCTTCACTTATAATGATGTGTAATTGTTCATTCTATAGGTTCAATACATTTTGCGAGTTGTCATTCTGACGAAGCCTTGGGACTATTGCAGTTTATTTGGTGGGATAAATATAGCAACTTTGGTCAATGTTGAGTATGGTGATGTTCATTATCTGTGTCTCAACGAGCGAATTGGCTTCTAGTGGCATGGATACTTTGGTCCAATTGTTGAGTATCAAATATAAAATGGCATTTTTGGGCCCTGTGACATCATTAAGGTTGAGGCGCATTATACGCCACCCAGATTATCTCACCTTTACAGCGGTGAAATGCATCATAGGCAGGGGCTTCATGGAAGGCATCAAAAGGTATCGACTTTACACTAATATTTCCTTTCCCAAATAGGAAGCTAAGGTTCTAATGCAGAAGCTTTTCGAGAAGAACTTGTTGGTTGGCTTAGAGGAAACTTTGGCAACAACTACGCTTGGGGTTGGTATCCCTCACCCACATGGTTTGAGCCTTCTCGAGGTCTTGAGGGCAATAGTCAAATATTACCCATTCCTCTTGGACTTGTAGGGCATGGATTTGATCGAGCACCTGGGTTGACTGAACATTGCAGGGGTGGAGTTTCTCAAGAGAAAGTTTCATCTCTCAGTGGTGTTGAGTGCTACATGGAAGTATGAATTCAGAGTCTTTTCCCAAAAGAATGTTTGGTAATTATGGTGTGCATGTTTGGTGGTTTTAGGTGTAGTTCATGTCTATCAAATATATTAGTATAAAACAATATGACCCTGCACGGTCAATTTTGGGTGTTTTCAAGTTGATTAAGTCAAGGTTGTTTTGGGTGTTTAGGTTGTTATAGGGTTACAAATTGTGAAAATTTGTTGCCCCTATGTCCATGCGCTAGCATTCTAATTTTTTGCATTATCAATATATCTCCTCTCTTATCAATCAAAAAATAATAATATTATATTAATTTTTTTTTAGGCTGCAGAAATCGGGTTTGTATAGCACGGCCCCCTATAAACTGCAGCGCACCTGGTAAACTTTTTAACGTGACCGACGGTGCTAGCACGACACGCCCTCCGGTACCACGGGACAGGGGAGACTAGAACTCGTGACCAGCCTCTTGCAACAGGAAAGACTTAGCCAACTGAGCTAGGGCCCCCACCCAATATTATATTAATTTTAATGGTAATAAATTATTATAATATTTAATTAAATAATTAATTAATATATATATTAAATTTACAATAAGTAATTATTATAATTATTTATTTATTAAAATAAGTGTTAAAATAATAATATTGATTTAATAAAATATTACATTACGACTCAATTTATTTATTATATTAACTAAAAGAGAGGTAAAAATTTAATTATTATTATCTATCAAAAAATAATAATATTATATTAATTTTAATAATAATGAATTATTATAATGTTTAATTAAATAATTAATTAGTATATATTTATTAAATTTACAATAAGTAATTATTATAATTATTTATTTATTAAAATAAGTGAATTAAAATAATAATACTGATTTAATAAAATATTACATTAGAATTCAATTTATTTATTATATTAACTAAAAGTAACATTTGATAAGCAAATCCATACCCAAAATAATTAAATAGTATAATATGATTATTAAATGGTGCTAAAAGGAAATAATTAAATAACTTCATCATTATTTTCAAACGGAATTACATACATTAATGAGTCAATATGAATATCAAGACAAGGCTATGCCTTTACAAAAATTAGCCATGTAGGCTTTCACAAAGTTAACACAATAGTAATACATATAAATTCAAATGTTGTAATGCAAATTAAGGAAATAGCAAGATCATAAATGCATCCACAAAAGAACCATAACATAGTGATTTTCATGAATGGAAAACCCTCATAGGGATGAAAAACCACTCATAAAAATGTCTTACTGGCTTAATGAAATGTCTCACTGGAAAAGCCTCTCTGGCTATAAAATGTTTTACTGGAAAAGCCTCACTGGCTACAGAACCTCACTAGTTACAAGATGCCTCACTGGCTATAGAACCTCACTGGTTACAAGATGCTTCACTAACAGTGATCAAATTGTCTCACTGGCATGACCATTTACAACTCCATTACACATTTTTGAATAATAAAGCAATCAACTACAGAGGATCACTCTGTTTCTCTACATAACTTTTATCTCCCTAATACTAACACATTCCATATCCTAAAGATTCATAAGAACTGGAATTTGTAACATATAAAAGATGTCAAAAAAAACCCCAAATCATAGGATATCATTTAAGAAGGTTGTTACAATATGCGATCAATGAATTAAATAAAGAAGGTATAGCTCATATATGTATGTGAATACATATATAAGCTAGAGAATATATGAGTATACGTTCTTATAAAATCAATAACTCAATTTACTTTGCATGAAAGATTTAAAAATGAATAGCCATTAGTAGAATGCACTATATAAAAGGCCTTAAACATAATATGGCTCAATAGCAACAAAATATACAAATACATACATAAATTGTATTTAATATCTATACTTCCAATTTATTGCTAATATGTATTGTATTGTGCCAAGAAAGATTCTAATCAAAGGTCAAATTTTTGTATTAATTATTTATTGTTGATGGGATTCAAAGAAAGAATTTGATTGACCAAAATAGAGGGCATTACATGTCTTAAAGAGATTGGTCTTATTTTACACTGAATACTGGCGATGCTAAAAGAATAAATACTAAAAACAAAATTGGCTTATACTATAATACTGTGTACTTGCTCAGTCATCCAGAGTATTGAAGGAATATGCCCATCGAAGCAATTCAGCAGGACTATATTTGTAGATTAAAATGCATTTAATTGAGTGAGGAAACAAAAGGCACTAAATTTTCAATGTCAAAGATCATGGTTTCATGGTTGCAATCTCAAATGGAATCAACACGATATTGTATATGAGTGAATTTGCACCCCTTGTGAAAATTCCCCTTTTTTCCTTTTTCCATCTTAGAAAACTAAGTTCAAAGGCTTAATTACACCTAAGCCTATTGCTTTCATCCCACTCGACGCCTGTTTTGAGCGTCGGTGGGGGAATTTTTGTTGGGGATGCTCGCATGGCACATAGACACCCGTGCGGCGCGCTTACGTCTCTAGCAGATTCTTGTGGCTGAACTTGCAGAGGCATTACACTTCTCATTGGTGGTCAAGTTATAACGCCCTCTTCAGCCAACCGACCTGAATATGGTTGTTTTCTTCATCTCCTCTTCATATTCCTTCCTTCTTCATACATTTTATCTTCTACAACATCTTCTAAGCTTTCAACTCAATTCACTCATAATCTCTTGCATTCACTTCAAGTGTCCTACCAGCACTCTTGCACTCCATTGCAACAATAATTTCACTCCATCACTTCAGTAGATCAAGTTTGGGAGCACACCATTGTAGCAAAGGCTTGAATACTCTCAATCTCTCCCCCATCAACTTTGAGTGTTTTTGGTGGAGGTGGTATACTTCTCATTCCTCTCCTCTATTACTTGGTAGAGTAAGCGCATTTACTATTTTATAGTGCTTTAGTGTTCTTTATTACATTATTTTCTTTATCTCACTTTCTTGGCTATCCATGAAGGTGGAAACACCTAAACGAGGGTCTAATTGAGGCAGGCCCCTATACAACCATCCAACATTTTTCCTCCTCATTGTGTGTAGGTGAATGTGCTTTTGGGAAGCTAGCTGATGAATGAGTTTCTTTTTTAGATCATCCTTGCCACTCTAACTCTTGCATTTTTACTTTATCACATTAGAGAGTATTTTGTTTACTTAATCACGTTATTTTGGCCCTGTAGTAGTAGTTAGCTGGGTCGTTAGCTTGTTTTCTTAGGTTCAACCTTGGCTCTTTAGTTTTTTGGTCGCACAGACATCAGTGCACATGAGAGAAGCCATCATTTCGCGCTATTGTCCCAAGACCATGCTTTCGTCCTTGGGTAGAGAGCTTCTTGAGGCGTAACATTGAACCTGAAAACTGGCTCGCCTAGGCCCATTTTGCATTTCGAGTATGTAGGTTGATTGAAGGACTTTGTAGCCTTCATCATTCTCGTCTCGCATTTCCCAACATCTTGTTAAGCTGAGGTAAGTTAGGGGGCATGTGCAGGATCATGATGGGCCAAAAAGTGGCAATATGATGGGTATGTGGCTAACGATTTTTTTAACCTAAAATTGATGAAATGAAAAGGGTTTTTAAAAGAGATTCTCAGATTTCCACCAATATAAATTATGCTTTATTTTGAATTTAATAAATAATTATTATTCATTTTCTATTTGAATTACGACTAAAGTCTTGATTGATAGGCTGATTGAAAAACATTTATAGCTTTCAAACGGTATCACATTTTTTTAATCTGAAAATGTGTCACATTCTATGCTTTACATACTATAGGATTAAAAAAAAATGAATTTCATGAAGTTTTGACCAAGTTAAGGTGGTTAGACATACGAGTTTTTATATTTTTTAAAAGTTGTAATAAAAAAATTCATAATTAATTATTTACTTGGAAAAAAATTACAAAAAAAATATGCATAACATTAGGAAATGAGCCCTCTACTTATATCTAAAATCTTATAAAAAAATATTATCATTTTATTGTGGTTAGGGTGGTCATACAGACATCTACTTCTTATTTTTTCCCTGAAATTTAAGTACTAATACATTGAAATTTCAAATTTTCACCAAGTAGAATTTTTTTTAATTAAACTTAGTAGTTTAGAAACTACATTCAATTTTCTACATATTCTATTGTTACATATTTTTGAAATAATATAGATAACTTATTCAAATTTTTACGTCAAGTTGCCTAACTCTGATTTTTCTAAATTTTTTGCCACTTAAGGGCCTGTTTTTCCATGATGATCCTGCACATACCCTAGGGCAGCCTTTCGCTCTTGGCCCTCCATGATCTAGGGCCTTAAACATGGTTGGTCCCCCTCTCTTACATTTTTGGTGAACCCAACGTGGACCATTTTGGTTTTGTTTCTGCGATATTGACAGTTCCTTTCCTCGTACTCTAAGAGTGCTATAGGTGTGAGTGTTGTGAGATTGTTTCCTTACAACCCAACCTACAACCCCTAGTTGGCGTAGTTGGAAGGTTCTAAAGGTGTTGCATAACAAAACCTTAATTGGTTCACTGTCTTATGCTTTAACCTTTAGGTACTCTGTGAGAGTATCATCTAGTGTGCAATGGCCTCCTTCTTGCATCAACCTATCCCCTTTGTGTAGCCTGTAGACAATGGTACTAGTATAACCTTCACTTCACAGGACCTGTCGATGGGTTTTAATAGGGAACCATCTCCTTTTTATATTCTTGCGCGGATCAATGGAAACATCGTAGCAGATGTTCTCATTGATCCAATGTCACAAATAAACATAATAACCGAGATCATGTTGATTAAATTCTTACATAAAGATGGGTATGATGCACTTGTGAGCACCATCCGCACACATGATGGGCTTTTCGTGCCCCCTTTGGGTAGTATTGTCCTATTAGTCTTAGTTGGACCTAATTTGTGAAACTCCTGTTTAACATTATCCCTAGGTCTAAGCTCTTTAGGGTGAAATTGGGTATCCCTTGGTTAGTGGAGATGAATGCGGTACCCTCAGTTGTGCATAAATGTTTAAAATTTATCCACGGGGGTTTTGTACACGTAATCCACGACACTAGTTACAGACCACCAGTTGCTCGTGGCAGCTACTCTTTGGACTACTCTTGTCTTGTGCTCGTTGGTCCTCTTTCGCCTAGGACGGACCTTCTACATCGAACGTATCAGAATTATAAGAAAGGGCACCTAAGGCCAAAAATAAGATACCCTCCCTCACCTTATACTATTTCACATAGGGCTTGCTTAAAAGCTAATAGTGATGCCTCTAAGGCACGTAGGAAGGAAGAAGAGAAGCGGTCCCGAGATCCTCCTTCTTCCTCTTCCACTAGTCAGTCTGACACTTCTTCTCGCTTTGTTGTGGTGCCATTAGATTATGTTCCACATTTGCAAGAGAATCCTATGGTGCTCGCTTGGTGAAAGCCTCAGCGTCCTGATTTGAACTTCTTGTTCTACCAACGGAGCCTAGACCTGTCTGGTATAATGGGAAGATAGATTCTCATGGAGAGTCCTCTTTGTCTCAACCTCCATGGCCTCCTACCGCTCCTAATCCTAAGACAATGAATGGGAAGAGGCCCGTTGTCGAGGCTCTTAAGCTGACTTCCCCTGTTGCTCCTTAACCTATTCCTCCTGCTTTCGTTCAGGAATCTATTCCTCTGTCGAAGATAGTCATAGTGGATGTTCTCATGGTTAAGCATGAGTCTTCTACTCCTTTGTAGCCTCCAACCTCCAAGTCAAAGATTCATAGAAATCACCTTGCACGCGAGTGCAAGCACCGACAAAAGGCTCTCTTGACTGAGCAGGTTGCCTCACAAAGGAAGGAAGAAGAAATTATTGCCCCTACTTCAGGGTCTCCTATAGTGTTGTCCTCTTCCCTTCCTTCTACTTCTCTTCAGTCTAGTTCCACATTTCCTCCGGCTTCCGCTATGAGTACGAATATCCCTAAATCCAAGGGGGTACAGGTGTTCATCACTCCTTCGGTGGAGCCACCTTTGCTAATGTTTGTTCCAGATATCTAACCTTTCCCAAGGCCCTTGGATATGATTAATACTTTGGTTGTATCCGTTGTGGTTCTTTCATCCTCTTCCTCCCCACCTCTAGCCTCATCTGTGGGGAGCTCATCTCCTTTGACAAAGAAAAAAGTGGAGGGTGGTCCTTCAAGCAGTGAAGGGTGTAAGAGGATCCCACCTTCTTCACAAGGTGGTCCCGTGTTGACTTGTTATGTCCTAGTGACAGAACCAGTCTCGGCTTCCCCTAAGTTCATCACCACTCCTAAGTCATTCGGTGAGTCTAGTGGTGAATTTTAGGCATAGCTTGCCTTGTCTACTGAAGTCAAACATGGCACTCTTGTAGAGTGCATGTTTAACTTTATGGATGAAGTCTTAGCTTTGTCAACAATCTTCTCAAAATCATTGACCCTAGCTTCACAAGAGCTCAGTGAAGAAGACCTTGTGGGGACTTCTTCCTTAGCCCTTGTCGTGGGAGGGTTGGATGTTCCTCCTCTTAACATCCCACCACTGCAAGCTCGTCCTCCTTCCCCTACAATGATCTAGAGTGGGAAGCGGACAACCTCTTGGTCGATCAATGTTAGGAGGCCTCTTTTTGATCTTGTGTGTGTGTGTGTTTTGTGATGTGCTCCCCCGTGATCGTGCTATGTGTACCTGAATGACCCTCGTCACCCCTAGTGGTGCTTGAATACAAGTGTGGTTTTTGTGTCGTAAGTATCTTTGTTCTTCCATATTTGTGCTTTATTTTCAATAAATTGGGGATGATGCAAAGTGTTGGAGGAATTTAGGCTTCCCTTCCATGTTGACCCATTTTTTTATTTTTACTTTATTTTCCATGCATTCTTCCTAATCTAGTTAGGGATTGATGATTTTTCACCTTGCACCATAGTTGCCTATTATTTATATGAGCATGGACATATCTGACCTCGCTAAACTAGATCCCCCTGTTCCCTTTGTTCGTGTTGTCTTATCTCTTTTGCTTTCTCTTTATCTTTCTCTCTTCTTTGTTTGAGTTGTCCCTCTCATGTGTGACAATGCTTTTCTTCAACATTTCAATTTTCAAAGATTGCATTTGTTGCCAATAGATCTTTTCTTGAAAATCTTCACAAATCTTTCTTTAGAATCACATTCTCAACTTGGAACCCTAACGGAACATGTTTCCTTCATCATGGGTTTGTAAAGAAAGGGCTTGAAAACCTTCCTTCGAAGCTGGAACAGTTTTTCCTTCCCTCGTGTGGGGGCATATTCTTTCTTTCGAATTCCTTGATGAAGTGAACATCTTTCAAAAGGATCCCTTGATGATGGATCGATTCGAGAAAGAGAATATTTACTTTCAATTTTTGCATCCCTTGAGTGGACCTCTTCTTCACAATGGATTCCCCAGGGACCCCTTTGAAAGTCTTTTAGATTGTCGGCGGTCCACGCGATTTTCCACCTACTTGCTTACATGGCCACTTCATGACTCTATGGTGTCTATTTTCCTAGGTTTCCTCCACGAGAAATATTTTGGGGGATACCTCCCTAGAGGATTGAGAGCCTGTAGGGTGCTTCCTTTGAGCTTCCTTCATGCGAGAGATCTTGGGGGTGGCTCCTCTACGGGTCTATGGGTCTGTAGGATGCTTTCTTGAGGTTTCCTCCATGAGAGAGATCTTGGAGGATACCTCCCTGCAGGACTGAGACCCTGTAGGGCGCTTCCTTTGAACTTCCTCCATGTGAGAGATCTTGGGGGTGGATCCCCTATAGGTCTGCGGGCCTATAGGATGCTTTCTTGGGGTTCCTCCATTTGAGAGATCTTTGGGGTTACCTTCCCTGCAAGTTTGTGGACCTGTAGGACACTTTCTTGGGTTTCTTCCATGTGAGAAATCTTGGGGCTTACCTTCCCTACAGGTCTACAGGTCTATAGGGTGCTTCCTTGGGTATTCTTCATGTGAGATATCTTGAAGGATACCTTTCCTATAGGCCTTTGGGTCTGTAGGGAACTTTCCTCGCTTCCTCCATGTGAGAGATCTTGGGGGACACTTCCCGGGTATCCTCCATGTGAGATTTCTTGGGGAACACCTTCCTTGTAGGTTTGTGAGCCTGTAAGGCACTTACTTCAAAGGGATTTCTTCATGTGAGATATTTTGGGGGTTGCTTCCTTGCAGGTCCACGGGTCTACAAGACGCTTTCTTTCTTCAACTTCATAGTTCTAAGAATCTATAATTCCTTTGATTGTTCTGTACCTTTAGGTTTGTCAAATCATGATTTGCTTCCTCGATGGTTTAGGTATACATCTTTAACCTTACTCCTTCCTTGATCTACTTTACTGAAGCACTCATCAATACTCGTGCTCGCTAAAGTGGGGAAAAAATGTATAAGAGTGAATTTGTACCCCTTGTGCAAATTCCCCTTTTTGTCTTTTTCCACCTTAGAAAACCAAGTTTGGAGGCTTAATTACACCTAAGCCCATTGTTTTCATCTCACTTGGTGCCTGTTTTGAGTGTCAATGGGGGAATTTATGTCAGGGACGCCCATGTGGCATGTAGATGTTCACATGGCACACTTACATTTTTGGCAGATTCCTATGGTTGAACTTGCAAAGGCGTTACACTTATTATTGGTGGTCAAGTTGTAACACCCTCTTCGGTCAACCGACCCGAATATGGTTGTTTTCTTCATCTCCTCTTCAAATTCCTTCAATCAACATGCATTTCATCTTCTACATCTTCTAAGCTTTCAACTCAATTCACTCATACTCTCTTGCATTCACTTCAAGCATCTTAGCAGCACTCTTGCACTCCATTGCAACAACAATTTCACTCCATCACTTCAATAGAGCAAGTTTGGGACCACACCATTGTAACAGAGGCTCGAGTACTCTCAATCTCCCCCCAATCAGCCTTGAGTGCTTTTGGTGGAGGTGGTAAGCTTCCCATTCCTCTCTATTACTTGGTAGAGTAAGTGCATCTACTATTTTGTAGTGCTTTAGTGTTCTTTATTACTTTATTTTCTTTATTTCGCTTTCTTGGTTGTCTATGGAGGTGGAAACACCTAAACAGGGGTCTTACTGAGGTGGGCCCCTATACAACCACCCAACATTTTTCTTCCTCTTTGTGTGTAGGTGAATGTGCTTTTGAGGAGCTAGCTAGCGAACGACTTTCTTTGTGAGATCATCCTTGCCACCTTAACTCTTGCATTTTTACTTTATCACATTATAGAGTATTTTGTTTACTTAATCACGTTATTTTAGCCCTTTAGTATTAGTTAGTTGGGTCGTTAGCTTTTTTTCTTAGGTTTGACCTTTTCTTTTCAGTTGTTTGGTCGCATGGACGCTAGCGCACTTGAGAGACGCCAACACGTCACGCTATTGTCCCAAGACCGCACTTCCATCCTTGAGCAGAGAGCTTCTTGAGGTGTAGCATTGAACCCAAAAACTGGCTCGCCTAGCCCCATCTTGCATTTTGGGTCTGTAGGGTAATTGAAGGACTTTATAGCCCTCATCATTCTTGTCCCACATTTCCCAACATCTTATTAAGCTAAGGTAAGTTAGGGTAGCCTTCCGCTCTTGGCTCTCCGTGACCTAGGGCCTTGAACGTGGTTGGTCCGCCTCTCTTATAGATATGTACAAAATGATAGGTTTAAGATTGTTCAGTAATGAAATTAGAAGGTGTAAGTCATATACCACAACCCTTCCCAGCACGAAAGAGCATCGATTATGAGAGGGTTTGATACAAAACCAGCCTCATTCCTATGATATGTTCTCTTCTTTAAGACCAAGGCCAATATGAGTCCAAGACTTTAGATATTCTTCACTTTTATAAGTTGCACTTTTAATACCGTTATAATTAAATTTGTAATGAGGAGTAAAGGAGAATCATAATTTCTAACAACGTTCCTTACTTGGGATATCTTGTGCAAGCGAGGGTTCCAAGATCCCTCGATGTGTGTCCTGTGATATAATAGTGAGGAGAGTGTCTCCCATCTCTTCTTCCAATGTTCCTTCTCTGGGGAGCTTTGGCACCTTTGATGGGGTGTGTGGAACCAGGCTTGTTGGCATGTCTCTTCTTTGGCTAAGTTTTTTGCCTAGTGGGGGAAGCCCTTGTTAAGACTTCTTTTCTTTAAGTAACTTGGGCTCTTGGACCAACCTTTATTATTTGGCATATCTGGCTAGAGAGGAATTGCAAAAAATTTCAAGATATGAAGTTGGTTGTCCAACACTGTGGTGGAAAATTCTTCATTCTTTGGGAGAAACTATTTCGGCTAAGTGTGACTTGGTTGAGGGTGTGGATCTGGGAGATATTACCTATTGCACTCGTCTCAACCTTCCTCTTCAAAGGGGTGTTGCTCAGGGTGCAGGCTAGATCATGAGAAATAGATGTTGACATCCTCTTTGAAAGATAAATAGGGAGGGGTGTTGGTGTCCTCCTCCTCAGGGTGTGTTGAAAATCAACACAGATGGTTCTTCTCAAAGAAATCCTAGTAATGTTGGTATTGGGGGCATTGGGTCGAATAGTTCTAGGACTGTTGAGTTTTTTTTTTTTTGTTTATAAGGGTTGGTATACTAATAATGTGATGGAGGCTCTTGCCATTTTATATGTTGTGGAGTGTGGTTGTACTCTTGGGTGGAGACAGCTCATTTGTGAATCTAATTCTTAGGTGGTGGTGACTCTGTTGAAGAGGCGATAGTTAGAGGATGTCAGTTGGCATTTGGCTGTAATTATAAAATAGATTCTTAATATGTGTGCTTCCTTGGAATCTGTTACTTTCTGTCATATTCCTAGAGAATGAAATAGGGTTGCAGGATTGCTTGGCCAAATGGGCTTCTGATCATTTGCAAAATTGGAACATTGTGGAAAGGGGTCAATTACCCCCAGATTTGTCATAAAAGTTGGACCACTTAGTGAAGATTGGCAGGGGCATGTAATGCCCTTACTTTGTACTGCATTATTTTGTTTTGAATAAATTTTTACCCCTCTTTTAATTTATTTATTATATTATACTATTATTATACTATTTTATTATTAAATTGGAAATCATATTTTATCATTATAATTATATCATTACATATACACCTTGCTGCCATTGTAATTATGTCTCATTGCCAAATTAAAATTTTCAAAAACTATGATTTTTAATACTTTGTCTCACTTTATTTTAATACCAAACTGTTTAATTATAAAATAGTTCATGGAAATTTCAAAACTTATTCATATGCCATTTTTTTTCCTATTTATAAAAAACTTTCTTTTAGAATTAGAACAGTTTAACAATGTTTAAGAATAGTCACTTTGATAAAATACTAACAAGTTGAAATCTGTTTGATTTTCTAGGTGGCTTGATAAGGCAGCTGTAATGGAAGAATTAGGAAACCCAACTAATCTTAACAAGACCCAGAAAGATTCATGGCGTTTATGCACAGTAACTCAAGTAGAAGAAGTAAAATGCATACAAAGAATGCTTCCCATTTGGCTATGCACCACAATATACTCAGTGGTATTCACACAGATGACATCTCTATTTGTAGAGCAAGGCACCACAATGAACACTCACCTGGGAAGATTCAGAATACCACCAGCTACCGTGTCAGTGTTTGACATTTTGAGTGTGGTCACATGGGTCATGTTCTAATCCCCTTTGCCTCTCTGATCACAGGAAACCCAGAGGGCCTCACAGAGCTCCAGCGTATGGGAGAGGGCTTAATAATTGGCATGACTGCCATGGTAGCAGCTGGTTTTGTGGAGTTGGAGCGCCTTAAAACAATAAAAAAGGGTACTACTTTTAAGACCCTTGAGCATATTATGGCAAGTCCCACAGTATGTTCTAATAGGCGCCTCTAAGGTGTTCATGTATGCTGGGCAATTGGAGTTTTTCTTCCTTTTTAATCATTGGTATTTTTACAAACCAAACAATTTAGACAGTTTAATAATTTGAGTGGAAAATATGAGTGTCTAGTTTAACCCAAAAAAAAAAAAAAAAACAATTTTCAATTTTGCACGTATCTTGCAATGACCATTCAAAAGTATCTTAGATCATGGCATTCCATGAAACTACCTTAAAGGCATCTATTCTGTGCATATCTTGCAATGGTCATAACACTCCATGACAATATATTTATTTTAGGCATGTCAAAGAGTTTAAGTGGCTCTAATGTGCTTTTACATTGCATACATTTCTTTGAGGTATTTTGTTGAATAGTTCATGTGTCTTATAAATATACTTCTAATATGTCTTAACAATTTGAAACATAACACACTCTTCACTAACAACTCTCACTTGTTCTATAATACAACCTCATTATCCATGCAATTCTATAATTAGTAATACTAATCTGTGATCAATTTTCTTCACTTTCACTAAAAAAAAAATTCCACTAATTTTTATACACACAAGTAGTATTGTCGGCTAGGAAATACAATAAACCAAATACTAGAGATTCAACATGCAACAGAATAGTCCTAGCTACATGTGGTCGCATTTTTATCTAGAATGTGGGAAAGAGTACAACTCTTTATCTTTTTGTTTAGGGACTTGTTTCCATTCATTTGTTTTTTACATGTAGTCATTGAATCTCTCTTGGGAGGTTAAAAACATCTTGTTTTCACTACCCTCTAAGTAGTGCAAAATCAACTTTATAACTCATTAAATGCATATATCAATAATTTATTTCAACTCTTTGAATACAAATAGATATAAACCTTCTTACAAATTGTTTCATACAATATTCAAAATGAAAATAAGAAGGTTCTTGCAAGTATTGATAACCCCAAGCTTCAAGCTAATGGGAGAAAGGCTACCTCTCATCCATGTAGAACCATGAGGTCCACCCCACCTTGCTTAGAAGAGTGATACACATGGGAACAAGCAAACACCATTTAAAGAATACAACCATTTGACCACAAACAAACACATACATACAAGGATATTCTCAAAATATAAGTGCAATCACAAGGAGAGATAGGTGAAGCAAGACCCATGGAGTGTTTTTTATCAAGGACCTCCAAATCCATTTGGCAAGTTCAATAGAGAAATCATAATGGTTTCAATCCACACTCCATGTCTCCTACACAAACTAGAAAACTCCTACACATGTTAAAGGCATCAAACCCTTATAGATGACTCTTAATAAGGTGTCAAACTCTCATTTACACAAGTAAATCACAATAAAGTTCTTTCTTTCCGATTATGAACACATTTTTTCTGTAAGGTTTGTCCTAATTAAATATGTAAGAAACACATGCTTAAATTTCCACATATCCAAATCATTAGAATTCCATTAAAACATTCCAAATATTGCTTTCCAAGCACAGAAAGTAAAATATTAAGATTTCTTTAACACGTTTATGGCAAGAATTCATCATGCAACACAAATGAAATATCAAAATAAATGCAAGAGAATAAAGGTCATACCTCTAAAACTCTAGATCTTTCCAATGTTCTATTCCTTTTTCAAGCATAACCCTTTCCTTTTCCAAGCTCAAACATGCATTCCCTAGCTCAAGATCTATTCTTTAACACAAGAAATCTCTCTTAGGAGCTCAAGAGCACTACTCTCCTTTTCTTTTCTCTTCTCTAATCTCTATAAGCTCAAACATGAAAGTGAATAATCAAATTCAAAAGGATCTACCTCTTTCAACCGTCCCCAAAGGTTAAGAAAACTCAACTCACCTCTCAAGTACTTGCCAATCACAAGATGTCAAGTGTTCCTTCTCACCCAAGCAATTTAAAGGTCAACAATGACATCTTTAAGGAGATAAATGAAGCAATAAAGAAAATAAATGATAAATATATCTAAACCATAACCATTAAATGCAAATACAACTAGTGGAAGCAAATTGGATTACAACATAATGAAGGCTCTTACAAAATTAAACATATCTGCCATGTGAAGAGCACATACTCTTCAAAGACCCCTTCAAAAATCATAAATACACCTCTAATAAATACATGAAAATATCTAATCTAAATGGCCTATAAGGATTTCTAGAAGCCTTTAGATTATTTACAACGTATCTACTATTATCCATAAGTCAAATTTTGCAAGTTCAAACAAAGGAAAAGTCTTTTTATGATGGGATTAATCATACAACTTCAATTGTGCATTTATGATATTGAAATTAACCAAAAGCTTATTGCATGCCCACTACAATTATCCTAGAATTATTATGTACAACCCTTGTGGTCTTTTTGGATGTAAGAAATTACTAGCCACTTGATTGTTCATTTCCATTAAGGGGGTGACTACTAGACCATTAAATTTTATTAGTTATCTACAAGTGTCCCCTTGGATATAATCCATGCATTTGCATAAATTCAACATTTACCTCCAAGTATCCTCAAACAAGGTTCCCAAAAAATATATCAAATAAAAAAATTTAATTCATATATTGAAATATTGGCCATAAAAATTTCCTTAATTATAGGATTGTTTCCTTTGGTGAAGAAGTTAGCCTTATAATAATACTAGACCATATGTTGATACAACCATTCTTTGGTGGGGAGGATAGGACCCCTTTTGAATTGGCTCGTATTAGGACACCAATCATTTTAATTGACAATTCATATTGGCATTGGAAGGCCTTTTTTCTAGATGGTGCTAACAAGAACCACTGTACAACCAATCTATTTGGGCCCAATGTTTATGATATATCTAGCCTATGTCTACCTCCCTTATTGGTTGCGGTAGGAGGCCATGACCCACTACAAGATTGACAATTTAGATATGTTGATAATCTCAAAAATATTAACAACGAAATAGAGCTTCTTTTCTTTGGAGATGTAGTCCATGTTGGGAAAAGGTATGGTGTACATCCTACATAAAAGAAAATAATCATGTTAAAATATTAAAAAAAAATTAATTATGACATATCTTAGAGATGTTGAAACCACATAGGTAAGACATTCTCGTGTATAATTTGTATGTTGTATGAGACATTGGGAAAAATCATTAATACATGTGTCACATTGGAAATATATTTTATATTAGGAAAACTTAGTACCAAATATTTAATTTGAGAGTCATGGTTTAGTGGGCTCATAATTTTGAAGCACGTGGTTTTTGTAAAAACACTTTTAAGTTTTGTGCAAGAATTTTTTATAAAAGAAATCACATGAGTAGTTGTTGAAGTTAGCATGTGTAATATTTGACCTATTGGCTAAGGTTTGATTATCTCTTGTAGGTTGTATTAGGTCCAAAAATTGCAAGTCCAAAATCCTAAAACTTTTCTTTGCCTCCAAGACCAAGGATTGTCTTCAAGAAGGTAGAAGGGAAGATCATCAATAGATTAAGGATGGTTGAAGGCCTACAATGAGAGTTAGTAAGCTCTCTTATTCTTTGGGCTAAGAGTAAAATTGGGAGGGTATTCCCAAAGGCGTTCCTTAGTAGGCATTCAAATCAAACAAAATGGACAACCAAAACAACAAACAACTATACCAAACTGCACTCTTGACCCCTATTCCTATCAATAGGTCAAGGTTTACTAGCTATAATGACCTCTTTTAAAGTTGATTCAACATTTGCACATGTTTCTATAAGTAATGACATTATTGTAAGCCCTTGAGACATTTTCATTTGAAGTTGCATAGACATTGGCAAAGTGTAAGGTGTTGGAAATGATTCACATAAAATATAATAGTTTGTTCCCCATGAACTCTATCCTAGTTTATAGCTTTGAATTATAAACATATGCTCAAATCTACTTCCGTTCCTACAACTATTGGTGAATTATTTTAATAGATTTAATAAATGTGGAAGATTAGGGTTTCATTGACTAGTACCTTGTGAGGATAATAAAGTTATATCTAGTCAATTCAAAGACAAATCAATAAGGAACAAAAAATGTTATTTGCAAATAAATCATTGGTAATAATAATCCCTCTAAAATTAATATTCCTTTGAAATAGGTAAAAGACAAACACATATACAAATATGCCATTGATTAAATGCTACAACACTTTCAAACACCCATTTACAACTACAGTAGCAAATGTGGTGGAAAATAATTTAAAAGGAAAGGGCTTATTGCACCTCAAAACCCTAAAAAATCCTCTAAAAAAATAATGCCCAACCAAGGAGACAATCTCTTATATGCATGTGCTATATAGCTACTTTTCTACAACTTAAGAGATGCTTTAATGTTGGATAAATGATCAAAAATTAAAACCCTAAACAACTCTACACTCTAATAAGC
The DNA here is from genome assembly GCA_007258455.2 of Sequoia sempervirens. Taxonomy (NCBI): domain Eukaryota; kingdom Viridiplantae; phylum Streptophyta; class Pinopsida; order Cupressales; family Cupressaceae; genus Sequoia; species Sequoia sempervirens. The sequence goes on from VDFB02193867.1 coordinate 412,601,761, forward strand.
AAAAACCCTCTCAAAAACAACCCTTACAATGAATGAGTAAGCCACATATAAAGTTTCCAACAATAAATCTAGTCCAAAGGAAGAGATTTGGTTGTGTTGTACAACAAGAGTTCACAATACCATATTTGCCATCTTGATAAATTTTGTGTCAAAATCACCCCTTCAAATTGGCTCATGACAATAGCAACCTTATAAGCTACCCTATCTTCCCCCAGTCCACTTCAATTTATCATCCCACCTTCTCTAATTAAAGGCCAAGCTCCTCTTAAATATCTTCTTGAGACTCTTGTTGTTGGACTCATCTTATCCATTTCCTTTGGGATTATAGGGAGATGAGAAGATAAGGTTAATGCCATATTCAATGCATAATTTTGGCAATTCATGTGATCTAAGTCACATGGCATTATCCATAGTGATTCTCATAGGCACACCAAATTTGGTTATAAAATTTATTAACAAAAAATTGACTACTATTACTACCCTAGATGTGGCATTGCAAGTTGGATTGTCTCAACCCATTTGATAAAGTAATCAATTGCTACTAGGATCCATTTGTAGTCATTGTTGGACTTTTCTTGTATTTTACCTATGAAGTCAACTCCCCAATGTTGAAAAGGAGCATCTACACTCAATACTAAGAGAGGAAGAGGCACCTACAAATTTAAGCTTTCTAGCAAATTTATGGTAGGTATCACACCTTCTCACCCTTTTAGCTGCATCCTTGAATAGAGTGTGCTACTAAAAGCCAACTCTAAAAAAAATTATATGCATTTTTTTGGTTTTGAAATAACCCCCCACAAATGCCTTGATGGCATTCATCAATCACTTAGTTGGATTGTTCTTGATTTAAACACTTGAGTAGTAGTCCACTTAGGTCTCTCCACATAAAAATATTGTGGATCACCACATATTTTTTTTATTGCATTCTTAATGTTCTTAATTGAGCATCATTCATCCAACTGGCCATCTCATGTTTAATAGATAGAAGACAATACCCTTATACCAAGGATCATCTTTTAGTAGGCAATTATTATGTGCATGACCAACATCCACTTCATTCACCTCAGCAACCTCCAAGATTGCATGTGCCATCAATTTTGTCAAACCTTAACCTCTTACTAGTTTGGTCATTTGAAATTTAAATGTCACATTATTGGATTTTATTCATCCACTTGCATATTTTTCTTGATGCTTCTTGTTGGGTAAGAATATCTTTCATGACCATGTGTAGAACATATGTGATTATTTTTGTACCAATCAAGTATGGCCTATAGTTCTTCATGGCCTTGACTAAGGCATATGCATGTTTTTCCATCATTGATTAATTTAGCTCTAACCCCTACAATGATTTACTTAAGAATGCAATAGGCTATTTATATTCATCCTTATTCATTTGAAGTAACATAGTAGCAATCATGTAGAATGATACAAATAAAAAAATTGAAAGGGCCTAGAGTAATCAAGGGAGAGGTAGAGTGATTAGCTACAAAAGCCATATGAATTGTAGGGGAAATCCATAAATAAATGATATAATAAATAAGATGAATCAAACCATTGCATTGCTTTGTCACTTAAATAACACCTAAAAATCACTAGTCAATAAGATATCATAATTTAAATATTCATAATTAGCAAGCAAAAATGAGTTAACATGTAAATGCATCCATAATATTATAAAATCGCAATGTAACAAATCCTTACTAAGCACAACAATATCATCATTTGATGAATGGGAAGACAACAAAGTATCAATATCATCTATCTAAGAATCTAATGGATTCACATCATAGAAAGTATTACCAAGTGAAACACTACCATGAGTATCCATAAGACTTACATGAGATGTAAATGAATGATAATCACAAATCATACCATCATGTATGAAACAAGGTAGCTCACATATATCATCATTCTTAGATTCTTCACAAGGGATATCATCAAAAGTACATGGATCTATATGCAAGACTTTCACAACATGCAAGGGGAAAATCATCACAAAAACACAACTACATCATGAATAGGTAAAGGTGTAACTTCATCAATGTCCATTACACAAGGTGCAACAATAACATATGGTAGTCTTAATATATGCATGTTCGTCATTGTCACAAGCCATAGGAGATAGAATCAATATGAAGCTTATGGACAAATGAAATGAGTGTATCTAAAAGAAAAGGATAGGTGCTAATGTACTCCATGAAAGAGGGGAAAATATGTAAATGATGTAACAACACCTCCATAGAAAAGATATCATAATCATAGCACAAAAAGTTATAAGAGTGTTGGGGATTGAAAATAAAAGATAGGAATACATCAAAATTAGTAAGGCGTGCATGTAAATTGACTAAATAAAATGGCATGTCAAGATACATGATATGATGATGATATAACAAAGATACTCAATCCAATTGTGGTTGGATGAGACTACATAGTTCTGACATGGTAAAAGTCCAAGCCCCGATCAAATCTAGTATAAAATGAATGCAATAAAAATAAATATATCTAAATACTCCAAGCAATGTAAGATAAGTTGGTTCATTATTAAATATGTAAAGAAAAAAACACTCACATAAACAATCTAAGCTAATTAAATAATCAAGGCAATTGCACAAAAGAATTAACCTCGATTTAAGAGTCAAGACTAATATCAAATAATTGAAATTAATGTTATAACAAATGTGAAAAATAAT
>VDFB02193867.1:412604550-412675570 GCA_007258455.2 Sequoia sempervirens
GGGTCATGATCTCCTATGACAACAAACAAGGGAGGTAGACATAGGCAACATATACCATGAACATTGGGCCAAATAGATTGGTTGTAGGGTGGTTCCTGTTAGCACCATTTAGAAAAAAAGGCCTTCCAATACCAATATGAATTGTCAATTAAAATGAGTGGTGTCTTAGGACAAGCCAATTCAAAGGGGGTCCCATCCTCCCCACCAAAGAATGTTTGTATCAACATATGGTCTCATATTATCGTAAGGTTGATTTCTTCACCAAAGGAAACAATCCTATAATTAAGGAATTTTTTTTTATGGCCAATATTTTTATTTATGAATTAATTTTTTTAATTTGATAATTTTTTTGGGAACCGTGTTTGAGGATACTTGGAGGTAAATATTGAATTTATGCAAATGCATGAATTATATGCAAGGGGAAACTTGGAGATGACTAGTAAAGTTTAATGGTCTAGTAGTCAACCCCTTAATGGAAATGAACAATCAAGTGACCCATAATCTCTTACATCCAACAAGACTAGAAGGGTTGTAAGGTAATAATTTTAGGATAATTGTAGTGGGCATGTGATAAGCTTTTGGTTAATTTCAGTATGATAAATGCACAAGTGAAGTTGTATGATTAATGACACCATAAAAAGATTTTTCCTTCATTTGAGTGCGAAATTTGACTCGGATAATAGTAGATATGTTATAAATAATCTAAAGGCTTCTAGAAAGCCCTATAGGCCATTTAGATTAGATATTTTCATGTATTTATTAGAGGTGTGTTTATGATTTTGGAAGGGGGTCTTTGAAGAGTATGTGCTCTTCACATGGGAGATATGTAATTTTGTAATAACCTTCAATATGTTGTAATCCAATTTGTCTCCACTACTTGTTTTTGCATTTAATGGTTATGGGTTAGATACATTTATCATTTATTTTCTTTATTGTTTCATTTATCTCCTTGAATATGTAATTGTTGACCTTCGAATTACTTGTGTGAGAAGAAACACTTGACATCTTGTGATTGGTGAATACTTGATAGGTGTGTTGAGTTTTCTTAACCTTTGGGGCTGGTTAAGGAGAGGGGTGGACCCTTTTGGATTTGATTATTCACTTTCATTTTTGAGTTTAGAGAGATTAGAGAAGAGAAAAAAAAAGGATAGTATTGTTCTTGAGCTCTTGAGAGTGATTTCTTGTGCTAAAGAATAGATCTTGAGCTAGGGAATGCATGTTTGAGCTTGTAAAAGGAAAGGCTTGTGCTTGAAAAAGAATAGAGCATTACAAATCTTATTTTGGAAAGATTTAGAATTTAGAGGTATGACCTTTATTCTCTTGCATTTATTTTGATATTTCCTTTGTGTTGCATGATTAAATGATATAGTTCTTGCCGTGAATGTTTAAAAAAAATCTTAATATTTTACTTTCTTTGTGCTTGGAAAGCAATAATTAGAATGCTTTAATGGAGTTCTAATGATTCGGATATGTGGAAATTTAATAGTGTGTTTCTTACATATTTAACTAGGATAAACCTTACATAAAAATGTGTTCATAGTTGAAAAAAAAACATTTCATTATGATTTACTTGTGTAAATGAGAGTTTGACACCTTATTGAGAGTCATCTATAAGGGTTTGATGCCTTTAACACATGTAGGAGTTTTGTAGTTTGTGTAGGAGACATGAAGTGTTGATTGAAACCCTTATGATTTCTCCATTAAGCTTGGAAAATGGATTTGGAAGTCCCTGGTAAAAAACACTCGATGGTCTTGCTTCACCTACCTCTCCTTGCGAAAGCCTTGAGGGATTGCATTTATGTTTTGAGAATATCCTTGTATGTATGTGCTTGTTTATGTGGCCAAATGGTTGTATTCTTTAATTGGTATTTGCTTGTTCCCATGTGTATCACTCTTCTAAGCAAGGTGGGGTGGACCTCATAGTTCTACATAGTTGGGAGGTAGCCTTTCTCCCATTAGCTTAAAGCTTGGAGTTATGGGGTCTTGCAAGAACCTTCTTATCTTCATTTTGAATATTGTATGAAGCATGTACGAAAGTTTATATGTATTTGTACTTAGAGGGTTGAAAAAAATTGTTGATATATGCATTTTATGGTTATAAAATTGATTTTGCACTACTTCTAGCATAGTGAAAACAAGATGTTTTGAACCTCCCAAGAGAGATTAAATGAACACATGTCGACATCAGATGAATGTGAATGTCCCTAAACAAAAAGATAAGAGTTGTACTCTTGCCCACATTCTAGATAAAAATGCGACCACATGTAGCTAGGACTATCATGTTGATCGTTGAATCTCTAGTTTTTGGTTTGTTGTATTTCCGAGCTTACAGCAGTACTAGTGTATATAAAAATTAGTGGATTATTTTTAGCGAAAGTTGAAGAAAATTGGTTAGAAACTAGTATACCAATTATAGAATTGTGTGGATAATTAGCTTATATGACAGAACAAGTGATTGTTAGTGAGGAGTGTGTTGTGTTTCAAATTATTAAGACATGTATCTAAATGTAGAAGTATAAATAAGATACATGAACTATCGACAAAATACCTCAAAGAAATGTATGCAATGTAAAAGTACATTAGAGCCACCTAAATTCTTTGACGTGCATAAAATAAATATATTGTCATGGAATGTCGTGACCATTGCAAGATATGCACAAAATAGATGCCTTAAGGTAGTTTCATGGAATGCCATGATCTACTTTTGAACGGTCATTGCAAGATATGTGCAAAATGGAAAATTGTTTTTTTTTTTTTGGGATAAACTAGACACTCATATTTTCCACTAAAATTATTTTTACCAATGATTAAAAGGAAGAAAAACTGTCTAAATTGTTTGGTTTGTAAAAATACCAATGATTAAAAAGGAAGAAAAACTCCAATTGCCCAACATACATGAACACCTCGGAGGCACCTATTAGAACATACTGTGGGACTCGCCATAATATGCTCAGGGTCTTAAAAGTAGTACCCTTTTTTATTGTTTTAAGGCGCTCCAAATCCACAAAACCAGCTGCTACCATGGCAGTCATGCCAATTATTAAGCCCTCTCCCATACGCTGGAGCTCTGTGAGGCCCTTTGGGTTTCCTGTGATAAGAGAGGCAAAGGGGATTAGAACATGACCCATGTGACCACACTCAAAATGTCAAACACTGACATGGTAGCTGGTGGTATTCTGAATCTTCCCTCATTGTGGTGCCTTGCTTTACAAATAGAGATGTTATCTGTGTGAATACCACTGAGTATATTATGGTGCATAGCCAAATGGGAAGCATTCTTTGTATGCATTTTACTTCTTCTACTTGAGTTACTGTGCATAAACGCCATGAATCTTTCTGGGTCTTGTTAAGATTAGTTGGGTTTCCTAATTCTTCCATTACAGCTGCCTTATCAAGCCACCTAGAAAATCAAACAGATTTCAACTTGTTAGTATTTTATCAAATCGACTGTTCTTAAACATTATTAAACTGTTCTAACTCTTAAAGAATAATTTTTTGATCAATAAAAAATAAAAATTGCATGTTATGAATAAGCTTTTGAAATTTCCATGAAATTTTACAATTAAGCGACTTGATATTAAACAAAGTTAAGACAAAAGTGTTAAAAAATCACAGTTATCTTTTAATATTTAATTATACATAGAAGCATAACTACAATGGTAATTGTGATAGTAATAAGGGGTAGAGTATAGTGACATGAATGTTTTGCTAAAGGAACTCTACCTGCGAGCTAAAGGGGTCCTATAATGAATGGTTCATAAGTCGTGCATTATTTGTTGAATGTTTAATAAATGCAGTTGCAAGCTAAGTGGACTTAACCTTGGGGACAACTCCATGGTTAAATGCACTTGAGTTGGAGTAGTCTTGGGATGAGTGACCTCCCAAGAAGGCCCAATACTCCACCTCTGTGAGCATCGCCTAGATGCAAAGAGTGCTAAGTGGACCATTCATCATCATGGGTGATGGGTTCTTCTGAACCAAATGGGTCAATGAGTTAGATTCGAAAAACTGCACGATTCAATCTTGATAGCGAAATCATAATTTGACACATTGTGGAAGATACCTTGTACTTATCAACATGAATGTGTTCAAAAATCTATATTAAATTTGACACTTATTTATGTGTCAATTTAATAATTTTTAATAATAAACATTCTATTAACAATATCACAATTGATAAATGAAACATAATATATCTTTTCAAAATTAATAATATCTTAAATAAAATACTTGTTAAGAAATGTTAAAATAAATAATTCTTGCACCCTTTCTTATCTATCTACCAACCTATTAAACAAATATTAAAAATGATATTTACATATAAAATAAAATCTCTTACTTAAAATTTAAAAATAAATAATGTCTTTATATCTTTTCTTATCTATTGCTTACCTTATTTAATAAATAATATCCATATTAATGTTGCAAAGAAAAATATTTTACTTTTATTAGTATAAGTTATTGGAAGAATACCCATCATTGCACAAATTTCAATATAAATTAATTCATAACAACTTCAAATAATGAAATAAAATATATTAATATGTATATTTTTAACAAACATAAATATCTTAAAATATACATTTAACTCAAAAATGTTAATATATATAGTATAGACTCTTCACTATTGACATCTATCTTTTAAATAGATATATTTAATATATTTATACTAGGTATGTTCTATCTTATCTCATCTAATAAGTTCTTAAAAAATAGAAAAATAAAAGAACATATTTATGTATATGTTCAAGATTTGTCACTGTTAAGACTCTAAGAAAGTTCAAACATAAAAATTAAATGTTAAAAGTCATTTAAATTTTAAAAAAATTCAATTAATTTAAAAAAATTATAATGTTAGATTTTGAGATATTATTATAATATATATTTTTAATTTAAAATTTAATAGAAAATTATATTTATAATAACAAATTTAATTAAAAAAGTTTCAATAATAAATTATTGAATAAAAAACAATATTGATGCATAGAACATATCAAAATTATTTATTTATAAAATTATATTAATTAATATAATAAGTTTTTGAAAATATAAAAAAATTAAAAAATATATGCTTGGTTTTAAAATAATTTAACCTTAAAAATATATATATATATAATAAAATTAGATATGATGTTTTCAATTTATATAAAAGGATTTTGATTTATCATTGGGTGAAAATGATTTTATCTAAGAGTTGCTTTATAACAATAAATATACAATAAAAATACAAAATTATAACAACACAATAACATACACAGACGTGCATAGTTGTCACTGATATATACTTCAGTAAAGAGGATATTGCAGAATAAAGTAAAGTTGTAAAAGCTTAAGAATTTGAATCCACAAAGAAGCTTGTCTATAAATGTGGAATATTTTTTTTTTAAAGTAAATCTAGGCTGCCTAATAGGCAAGAAAGGGACTTAATTTAATGAATAATTGAAGAAATTATGGCAATTTGCCTATTTAAATATTATTGTGTAATTTGCAATCATTATGAATGTTGTAAAAGACTAATTTCAGAGATGGCTGACCAGGATACAGTCTCTCTTCATAAACTTGACACTATTGATGCAAAATTGGAGGCCAAGCTTAAAAAAAATGGTGGGTAGCCAAACAAATCAAGTGAATATAAATTATAAGCTTTTGGGTCTATTTGGATTCAAATTGTAAGCTTTTGGGTCCATTTGGCTTCATATTGTTAGCTATTTAGTGTTCTATTTTGCAATTAGAAAAAAAGGAAGAAGATCTAGGAGAATATAAATTCATTTAGTTTAAGATAGATGTGAATATAGTTTGAAAAGTTTCAAGATTTTGAATCAAAAATAAATTTTAAAATAATACATATAAAAATAATTAAAAAATTATTAACACAAAAATCTAACAAAGATAGTTGTTTTAAATTTCAAAAATGATAATTAATTAAAAAATCTGAAAAAATATATTTTTAAAAGGATAGTGGTTTATAAATGTGATATTGCTATTCAATGTAGTTTTATAAGTAGTATTTCACAAGAACCCATCTCTCATGATAGTGAATGCTCCACTTAGCACTCATTGCATTTAGGTGATGCTCACAAAGGTGAAGCATTGGACCTTCCTGGAGATTATCCATCTCAGTACTACTCCAACTCAAACACACTTAACCACAAAGTTTTCCCCAAGGTTAAGCTCATTTAGCTTGCAACCCCATTTGCAAAACCTTCAACAAGTGTTGTTCCTTATGAACCATTCATTATAGTGTCCCTTCAGCTCATCAATTGATAAGTAGGAGGTATTTTCCACAATGTGTCAAATCATGATATTGCTACCAGGACTCAATCATGTACTTTTATGAGTCAAACTCATTGAAAGCAATACCACAAATTGACACGCTGTGGAAAATACCTCCTACTTATCAATTGATGAATTGAAGGGGCTCTATAATGAATGGTTCATAAGACAACACTTTTCCACAATTAGCAGACTTTATTAAGTAGATGGATAGGTAGAAGATGCCATTCTCCCATGGTAATAAATGCTTGTTGTTGAAACTCTCTTTTCCACAACCAACTGGGTTTATTAAGAAGAGTTGAGTTGATAGAGCCAACATTGCTATACCCTATAATTGTAGCCTTCTCATTAGTTCCCAAAAAAATAATAACAAACACTTAAAATTTTGACATACAAAACTTTCAAATTAAATGTAGATTCTCTAAAGTAGATTGATATACAAAACCTTATTGAAAATGTAGAGCTTCTTTCAGATAGAATTTTCCATCCATGGTCAATTAATGCTAGAGAAACTAAGTTAATTGGAACCCATTAACAATCTCAACTTGTGTTATCATAAAAAGGTCTGCTGTTTATTTTCAATCTACATGTTTGATTTACTATGAGTTAAAGGATAATGAGAGTAGGTCAGTGATAAGTGATAACCCGCTCTATCTAACAAAGTGAATCTAAATTATTTATTTTAAAAAGAGTTATATTGTGTTTCAGTTTTTAGGTCTTCTGCTCATATCGCTGGTGAATTAGTAATACCATAATTGTGAGTCAATGGTAACAAACTTCAAATGGGTTGATCTTGCAGGGGAGTCCTTCAATGTGTGAAAATTCTATTGCAATTACTGATTATTAATCTCCTATCTATATAGATTATTTGACTATCGAAAATTTATTCACAACAAATATTGAAAAATAACATAACTGCAACTTCACAAGTAAAACCACAAGAATACAAAAGAAAATATGCAAAACAAAGAACACAATATTTTTTGACAAATTGTCTCTAAAAAAACCCTGAAGGGAAAACTAGTACTGTAGATGAGGAATTTTATTAAACTTCAACAAATCAAGAGATACATAAACTGCTTGCCTCTTACTGGCATTTCTTCTTCGAAAATTCTTCCCCCAATTTCTCTTGTTGAAATTCCACAGCTATCGTCTCCAACTCTATCACTACAAACTATTTGCTATCACTATTAATGTTTCTCAAGTGTGTGTTCTCCAAATTCCCATTGATCCCCTTTTAAAATCTCCTCATTGAAAAACCAATAGCTACGATTCAATCTCAATCAATGACTAAGATTAACTAGACTCTAACAAACCCTAACTAACTGATTTCTAGAAGTCTCTAAAGGAATCAATTAATTAATTAATTATCTAGACTCTAACTAACTCCTTTCTAGAAGTCTCCAAAAAAATCAATTAATTAATTAAATATTCTTGTGTTTGGAGACACCTATCCAAGCTACATAAATTAACACTCCCTCGTAGTGAGGAAGGTAATCTACATGACACCCAACTTATCTTTGAAGAAGATGAATTTTTCCTTCCCTAATGCCTTAGTCAAAATGTCTGCTATGTGAACTGATCTATAGGTATATACTATAGCTGAACAATCATTCGCTGTACACAATCCTTGATGTCTATATGCTTAGAACTATCGTGAAACACCAGGTTCTCAGACAACCTGATGCAATTCTGATTGTCGCAGTGTATCATCATAGTCTTAAACCTCTAACCAAACAAGGCTACCAACAACTTCTAAAGTCAAATCACCTCACACGTCGCCATGCTAGGTGCTATGTATTTTGCTTCTACAAAACTCAGAGCCACAAAATTTTGCTTCTTGTTGTACCAAGAGAAAACTCTTGATCCCAAGCTAAAGCAACACACTAAAGTACTTTTCCTATCCATTGTACTACCTGCTCAATCTGCGTCAGTATAGCCTATCAACCTAATACCATCACCTTAAGCATATCTGATTTTGTACTCGATTGTACCACACAAATACCACAACACATGCTTTGTCATTTTCCAATGCACTCTCTTTGGCTCAACCGTGAACTGACTAAGAGAGTTTACTACAAAAGATATATCTAGTTTGGTGTTGAACAAATACATAAGAGACTCAATCAACTGTTTGTATAAGGTGGGGTCTACATCCTTCTCCCTAGATGAGTCTACCTTCTTCCAATTCATGATCATAGGAGTAGACATGGCTATGCAATCCTCCATTTTGAACCTCCTCAAGATTTAGATGTAGTATTTCCCTTTTCCAACAAAATCTCTCCATTTGTCTGCCATACCTCCATGCCTAGAAAGTAGTGCATAAGCCCCAAATCCTTCATCTTGAACTCTACTGCAATCCCTCTTGCACTCCTTTATGAGCCCTAGTGAACCTATTAAAAACAAGTCATCCACATATAGAACAAGAATGAGAACCTCACTCCCAACCACCAAGTAGTAGAGGTTGGCATCTACCTCACTCTTCACAAAGCCCATTCCCTGCAAGTATCTATCAATGCACTCATACAATGCCATGGGAGCCTGCTTAAGTCCTTACAAAACTCTCTTCAATCTGCACACATGGGTTTCATTGTTGTGTGCTACAAAGCCCTCTAGTTGTTCTATGTATACCTCCTCTACCAATTCACCATTAAGAAACGTCATCTTGACATCCATTTGATGGATCTTCCATCCCATCTGTGCTGCAAGTGAGATCATGGCTCGTATAGAAGTATACCTAGACACTAGAGTGAATGTATCGTCATAGTCTATTCCCTCCATCCGAGAGAACCCCTTGGCCATGAACCTTGCCTTGTATTTCTTGATGCTACCCTCTGCATCATGCTTAATCTTATAGTTCCAACGTGATCCAACCACCTCCCTATCTATCGGTCTAGGAACAACCTCCCACACATCATTCTACACTATTGAGGTATATTCCTCAACCATTGCATCTTGCCACACCTGTTGTTGTGCGACATCCTAATAGTTGGAAGGTTCACTATGGGTGAAGCCACAATAGTGGTTTACAATTTGATGGAGGAAGGAAAAATGAGAAAAAACAACCCCATGGAAAAAAATTGGTTTTAGGGGTTAGAATGAACCTACAAGTTCAACTGAATCCAAAATGGGTTCAACTGAACTAGGGTTCAAGTGAACCCATTAATTACTGGGCCCACATTTCCCACCCAAAAAAAAGAAGAAAAATGCATATTGAGGGGGGTTCAAATGAACCCTGGTTCGAACGAACCCCCCTAATTCCTCATTCTACCCCTGAAACAAAAAAAAACCCTAAATTTTTACACTTCAAAGCTCGGGTTGAGGATGAAAATGGAGGAGTCTTCAAAAACCCAACTGGAATCAAGTAGTCCTCAGAACAAGCTATCCAATGAATATACTTTTAATATGTTTTGGTTTTATTATGTATTTATTTTTTAGTTTTATTAAACATAGGTTTTTCATCGAAAATGAAGGTCTTTGTTCTACACATATGGAAAAATAGCATATTATCAATTTTTTTTTTTTTTTTTAAATACGAGTGCACTAGATATTGAAGTCCTGGATCCAACAAAAAAAATAAAATTGAATTTTGGTATATACAAAAAAGTTACACATTATACGGTCGCGCTATGTCTGAATTGTAATTGGTTTGACTTCGAAACTTGATTAAAGAAAAAATATTCAATAAAAAACTATCTAACCATGTGGAAGCACTAGATATCAGAGTTACAAATCTAAACATAGAAAAAAATTTATGCATTATATGGTGTGCGTCACTTTTTAAAAATGTTGTTTTCTGAAAAAATACTAGTTTTCGTGGGAGATTGAAAAAGAAGTGCAATTTGATTCCAAAAAAATTGAATTTTTTTTTTAAAAATCTACAGACAAAATGTGACAAGACTCTAGTTTGCATCATCTTCCAATTCCTCATAGTTTCGCCACTATAGGTGCTCGAATGTGAAGATTTAGTTAAAAATAATAATTTCAGTGTCCAGTTTGGCCAAAAATTGTAAACCACTATTGTGGGATCACCCCTATCTATCAATTGAGTAACTAATGTCATATAGTCATTATACTTGGCTGGTTGTCTCCGTTGTCTACTACTTGTCTTGAGAGGTCCCAGAAACTCCTGAGTATCCCTATGTGTTTGTTGGTTCCTACAGGCAACTGTAGAGGATGAAATATCAACCTCCATGTCTTCTTGATGCATCTATTAGATATGTTGCATCTGGTGCTCCATACTCTATGAACTCTCAGCATCTGAGCTCGTGCTTGTACTAATGACTATACTCAAGCTTCGTTGCCTTTGATTCGATTGCACGATCCTTGGAGCTTCTGTTGGTTGCTCACTCTGATCATCTGCTAACAAATCTCTGGACCTCCTAAATGCCTTATCCTCCATGAACCTGACATCACGCCTAACTATGATTCTCCTCGCCCCTAGAATAAATATCTAATATGCCTTTGAGGTTTTGATCTACCTCATAAAGTACCCTCTCTCTGCAGTTTGATCTAACTTAGAATGTGTAGGCCCTAGAATGTGGCAATATGCCAAATTCTCAAATATCCCGAAGTGGTTGACATCTAGCTTCTTCCTTGAGAATGCCTTCTCTCGTGTCATCTTGCCCAATACCTTATGCGAAACCTTGTTTTGTGTGTATACTGCCATACTGCATGCCTCTGCCCATAAGTAACATGGCATATCTTGGTCATACAACATAGCCCTTGCCACCTTCGACATAGAATGATTCTTCCTCTCAGTAACCCCATTCAGCTGCAAGTTGTAAGGAACAATCCACTCTCTCTTGATTCCATCCCTGGTACATAACTCTTGGAACTCTTTCCCTTTGTACCCGTCTCCATTGTCTAATCGAAGAACCTTTATCTTCTTGCCTATCAAATTATCCACAAGAGCTTTGAACTCTTGAAAGCAATTGAAAACCTCATCCTTGGTCTTCAAGAAGTGTATCAAAGTCTTCCTAGAGAAATCATCAATAAAAGTAACAAAGTACTCGTATCCTCTAAGAGACTTCATTGAAATTGGTCCACATATGTCTAAATGTACTAGATCAACAACACCCTTGGATCTGCTGTCACTCCTTGGAAAATCCGCTTTCACAAACTTCCCCAACACACATCCATTACATACATCATCATGCTCTATGCTCACTTCTAGAACACCTGACACTGTCTCACGAAGCAATTTAAGTTCTCCATGATGTATATGGCCCATCCTCCTATGCCATAGCTATCCTTGATCTCTAGGATTATTGATGCTCATGAGTTCCTTATGAGTATCAAACTACAACCTGTAAAGTCAGCTACTCCTAACTCCAATAGCTATGGGTGATTTCCAATGCTTATGGTTGATTAACATATTCCCTCCTCTAAAGAGTACATTGTAGCCTTTATCCTAAATGATAGATACAAAAATTAGATTCATACCCAAGCCTGACACATGCAACACATCATGAATGGGAATTAGCTTGCCATTCTCCCTCTGAAATAGAACAATCCCTTTCCCAACTAGATTGAGTTTGGACATGTTCCCCATATAAATTTGGATTTTGATGTCCTCCTTATAATTGGAGAAGTACTCTCTAACTCCTGTCATATGAAATGATGCCCCACTATCTATATACCAAACACCTTGTGAGGTTGAGCTAGCCATACAAAGCTAACCATATACAAGCTATGAGTGCAAACTCATCCTCCATTCTACTAGAGAGCTCATATGCACTTGCCGAAGTTGCCGTCTACTTCTTTCCTTTCTTTTTCATTTTTCTTCCTTTGCAGGAAATCATTGATATAGTGGTCAAACTCGTGATAGCCATAACATTTGATCTTAGACAAGTTATTCTTTTTCTCACTTTGTGGATTTGATCCTTTGCTAGACCCCTTCTTCACTTTCCTTTTTCTTGCTAGGGCAACGTTTTCTCGTTCTACTTCACTTTTCTGACTCTTACTCTTGGTTCCACTGACAAGACTTAGTCTAAACTCCTCTTGAATGAAGTTACTCCATAATCGATCCCAACTTGGTAAGGTGTCTCGTCCATTGATAACTTGAACAAAGACATCCCATTGCTTAGTAAACCCATTTAGGGCTATTTGTACTATCTCGTCATCATCTGGTTTATCTCTAATAGTTGCCAACTCATCCTTGACAAGTCTGAGTCTAGTGGGGTAACTTGAATGTATTCTCCCTTATTCATTTGGGTATTCCTCAAATTTTCTCTAAGAATCAACTTTTAGTTAGTGGTAGCATTTTAGTACAAATTCAGAATGGCATCCCACATCTTCTTCACTATATCTAACTTTGTGATATATGAAACAATATGGTCCTTAACACCATCAAGAATCAACCTCCTCACCTTGGCATCTTCCTTCTTATATGCTAAGAGCTGTGTTTGATCTGTAGGTACAACTACAACACTAGTCACATATTCCTTGATACCATTCTCTTCCAGTAATCAAGAAATTCTGGCTTTCTAGACACCAAAATTTGAGGCTCCATCCAATCTATCTTGATCTCTTAAACCTATTGAGGCCATCTCAAAAGATAAGATAATAATAATAATAATTCTGAAGAGGTAGAATTGTGTTTTATAAATCCTCGATTTTTTCTTCCTGTGTCTGTGCTAAGCCTTTTTTACCCTTAGATCAGCTCTGATCAAGAATTAGCCTCCTTTCCTTGGCATCTTCCTTCTTATATGCTAAGAGTTGTGTTTGATCTGTAGGTACAACTACAACACTAGTCACATATTCCTTGATACCATTCTCTTCTAGCAATAAAGAAATTCTGGCTTTCCAGACACCAAAATTTGAGGCTCCATCCAATCTATCCTGATCTCTTAAACCTGTTGAGGCCATTTCAAAAGATATAATAATAATAATAATAATTTTGAAGAGGTAGAATTGTGTTTCATAAATCCTCAAATTTTCCTTCTTGTGTCTGTGTTGAGCCTTTTCTATCCTTAGATCAGCTCTGATACCATGTAAAAATTCTATTGCAATTATTGATTATTAATCTCCTATCTATATAGATTATTTGACTATTGAAAATTAATTCACAACAAATATTGAAAAATAACACAACTGCAACTTCACAAATAAAACCACAGGAATACAGAAGAAAATATGCAAAAAAATGAACACAATATTTTTGGACAAATTGTCACTAGAAAAATCCTGAAGGGAAAACCAGGACTACAGATGAGGAATTTTATTAAGCTTCAACAAATCAAGAGATACATAAATTGCTTGTCTCTTACTAGCAGAGCTCTGGCAATATTTCTTCTTTGGAAATTCTTCTCCCAATTTCTCTTGCTGAAATTCTACAGCTGTTGTCTCCAACACTATCACTGTGTCTTTGTTATCACTGCAAATCTTTTTCAAGTGTGTGTTCTCCAAATGCCCATTGATCCCCTTTTAAACTCTCCTCATTGAAAAACCAATGGCTACGATTTAATCTCAATCAATGGCTAGGATTAAGTAGACTCTAACAAACCCTAACTAACTAGTTTCTAGAATTCTCTAAAGGAATCAATTAATTATCTGGACTCTAACTAACTCCTTTCTAGAAGTCTCTAGATAAATAAATTAATTAATTAAATATTCTTAGATTTGGAGACACCTGTCCAATCTACATAAATTAACATAGTGTGAAGTATCTTGTCTCAAAACCACAAAGGATCAAGGTGCTACTTTCATTAGAAGGGAGTGAAAGAGAACCAATGTCCTAAGAAGTGCTCTTACGCAAAAACCCCTAAATCTATTCATATTCCTTTCTAGAAAAATTAGGAAGCACCTCCATATTCCTTTGTCAATCCTGTAGCCTGAGATTTTCTTCTTAGACGATGCCTGCTGCTATATTTGTGTAGGCGATTCCATAATTTCTACTTTGAAAATTCATCACCATTCATAATTTCATAGGACCACAACATATAGAGTACTCAAATTAAAATGGATGTACCTATTCTTCCAAAATTTTCACTTGATGAAAATGTCTATTGTTTTGATTATCATTATCATTTTAAGTTCTTCAGAGGTCGGAGGGGTAACTATTGTCCCAGACAAGAATGGATGTTTTGCAGACTTTTGTGAGCCAAGCAACCTTATTAACAGATAATCACCTAACAACATATATTAACAAATATCTATTAGAACATGTGATTGCTCCTTATAAAAATGCAAACTAGGCCAAAATATGTGTCATCAAGGCTTCCCATCAATCCAACTCTAGTGGACTTGAGATTGTTTTTGATACAAGTAAAAATAAGTTTTGAAGGGACCCAAAACCCTTTGCAAACAAGAACAAAGCTACAAAAGAGACAGCTTGCAACCAACCAAAAACTAGCTCCCATACAAAAAGCTTCAAGATTTACATTTAGAGCTACTCTTGTGGGAACAAAGAGTCATGTCGAAAGAAGGCCTAAAGAGCTTAGCTTTCTTGCCCTTAATAGTGATCCAACCTTCTTCCACTTGCGCTGCCTTATTATGCTAGGCCAGCTCACTATTTTCCAGAAGGTGAATGCCTGCATCCATAGTCTTAGAGATTTCATCATTATTCCTTCGTGCAGACAAAGAATTAACTGAAAAGCCACTAGATATGGAAGCCGTGGCGCTATCACCAAAAATTGCACTCTGAGACCTAGTCACTTGCTCATTAGGGGTAGACTTAGCAGCCCCACCATTTGGTACATCCGGAGGGGATGCCCCAAGACCCTATGAATTAGAAGCAAACACCACAAAAAAAAACTCTTATGTTGTTCAGAAGCAATCATTTGGACTTGAGATTGTTGTGTATTGGAGATTGATTTGTATTTAGAGACAGAGCTTACATTGACTATTTACTTCTTAAATTTGCAGTTAACATATGTTACTTAATTTTGTAAGGAATAAAAGCTGAGAGCAATACTTCATAAATATATTAAGCTTAGAATTCAGCTGCAACAAGGGGGCCCATACACTCAAGACCCTTTTGCCAACGTAATGATGTAACCACTATAAAATATGTTGGACTCTTAAACTTATTGATTACATTCTAACCTTACCCGAAACCTTCTGAAATGTTGCTTGTAACTTTACCCAAGATTTGCCAAGGAAAAAAATTAAATCTTTTGAGGTTATGTGGGGTTACTTACAAGTACAAAAATAACTAGGAACAAAACACAGGTCATATGGCGTCCCAAGTAGGCATCACTTAGAAAGGCTCCAATGAGAGAAAACATATATACAGTTCCAGTCCACTTGCTCAAATTGTTTGCTGCTGCTACATTGTTCTCTGAACTACTCTTGTCAAAACAAGACCATGTTTACACCCTCCCCAAAGAAAGCTATAGAGTTGCCAATCCTTGGTTTACTATTCACAAAGGAAGCAAAATCCATTAGTTATTTATACTGGAAAATGTTTTTACTCTCACCTAATTGGCATTTCCATTAATATATTCATACATAAGTAAGACAACATTTTGATGTTTCTGAAGTGTCTTTAGACTTCACATATGATTTAGCTTCTTATAACTGGTTTCCCACATTCATAGATATTAGGCAAAGACCACTAAAAATGATAAAATGGGGATACCTAATATTAGGATGGCAGCCTTCCACCCCCTGTTTTGCCTTTGATTGCTGGTTTTCCAAATCTATCGACTAACCCATCCTCAGTATGTTGGGCTTTTCTCTTTTCTTCACCATCAACATGTTGTGGGAGAATTTCACCAATTCTTGTCAACCCAAAATCTTGATCCTGCATGAATTTGAGCTTTTCAATACAATTGAATTCAGGACAACCAATTTTTCCATTGCCATGAAATAACTAATTAATTCTATCTAAGTCTCTCAATTCCAACACAGAACAACTCCCTTTATGCAACCTTCCATAATGTTTTTGTTTTCCAACAAAAGGTAAAAACTACTGATAGTGAATATTAAATCCTCCACAAGTAAACGTTTTCTTGTTTTTCAAGAGGAAACATTCAGCAATTTTAGATGGATTTTTTTGTCTTTCAAATCCCTTGCATATACCAACCTTCGTGCATACAACATCAACATGCTTCCAAAATTGGTCAATTGAATTGCTAGTGTTATGCTGAGCATCCATCTTCATAATTTCGTCGTGAACTTCTCTTGATCTGGAATTCATCTAAAAAGACAATAAACAACAGAATATATTTTTGAAGTTTTGATTTTTTCCCTCGCAATAAACAATAGTGCAACAAAATATATGTCATTCAAATGTGACTTATATCTACAGTGCAAAGCTTTATTTCTTTTTAATGGTTATCATACAAACAACACTCACTGAACAAAAATACATCAACTATCCAGAATCCAGAATATCAAAAGCATAATTTCTGATATATGACATTGAAACACAAGAACTCAAAAACATTTTTTCTTAATACTATTTATATCAGGATTCAACTTCTAAGTAGTTTTTAGTCTAATTTAGTGAACCATATTTTCATGGTGTTAAATAAAACATTCATTTTGATGAGAAATGGATTCATGTGAATCACTACTTATAAATTATGGGTCAATAAGTTGATGAAAGATAGATTTGTGTGTATCACTGCTCATAAAATATGGGTCAATATTTTGATGAGGGATGGATTTGCATGAATCACTACTCATAAAATATGGGTTAATAAGTTGATGAGAAATGGATTCATGCAAATCACTGTTCACAAAATATGGGTCAATAAGTTGATGAGAGATTGAATTGTGTTAATTACTACTTATAAAATATGGGTCAATAAGTTAATGAGAGATGGATTTGTGTGAATTATTATTCATAAAATATGGGTCAATAAGTTGATGAGAGATGGATTTGTGTGAATCATTATTAATAAAATATGGGTTAATAAGTTGATGAGAGATGAATTTGCGTGAATCATACTCATAAAGTATAGGTCAATAAGTTGATGAGAAATTGATTCATATGAATCACTATTCATAAAATATGGATCAATAAGTTGATGAAAGATGAATTTGTATGAATCAGTACTCATTAAATATGGATCAATAAATTGATCTCGAAAATGATGTGTATGACCCACTCTGAAAAATACCTCTTAATTATCAATTTTTATTTTATTTTAATTCTATATGAAAACAATACATGCCCCCTTGAACATGAATGAGAGGTGGTTTTCTCCACTTCCCGGTACCCTATATTTCATCACTCAAATTAAAAACAAAATCCCTATATTTCATCACTCAAATTAAAAACAAAATCAAAATTTGAAAGGACTACTACATTGCACATTACCTGTAAACTGCCCTCAGACATGCAAATTGGGAAGCTGCAAAAAATTGAAAAATTAGTGCAGATGATTGAAAGAGTGGGCTTCTAGTCACAGCTGTGTATGATTTTGATAAAACAATATAAACATATGTAAATAAGCAATGGTCTCATGCGGGTAGTGATAACAACTAGATTCCATCTTTACACTTGTCCTACACACTGATAGTGCTGATATAGTAATTCTGATATGCTGATTATCACTAGGTATTTATGATCCCAATAAGCTATTGTTGTCAACAGATTACAGGTGATGGAAGAAAACTCATTTATGTTACTGTTAAAAAGAAAAAGTTGGGTGCATTTTTTCCGTTAAGAACATCCTGAATATCTGTCTCCTTCCAATGAATCTTCTAGATGCATTTCAAAAAAACATGAAATTGTAAGAGTGTGTAGAAAAAGAAAATTATTCTTAACATTAAGTTGAAGGAAGTAGAACCCATGGTATTGGAAGGCGTGTGGCACTAGCGCCGTCGGTCACATTAAAAAGTTTACCAGGCGCACTACAGTTTATAGGGATTCGTGCTACCCGATTCCAATCTAAAAATAAAATTATTGAAGAAAGTAGATAATCTATACTCCCAATACCTGAACTTAAAAACAAATCCATGTTTAGTCTCTATATATATAATTATATTTTGATACTATGTTTCAAAACCAAAGTACCTTCATTTCTAACTGTTTTAATAGTTTTAACTGAGTGAATAAATAAAAACCAGCCTTAAAATACAGACAGATTGTGTGATAGAGAACTGCATTGGCTAAGGCTCTGTTAAAAACCAAATGTCTTTTCATACCCAACTGTAACACGTGTTAATTACAGGTAGGCACTTTCACTTTCCAAGGCCTTTTCTTATTACAGTTAAGAGCATGCGTTTCTCATAGTTGTCCACATTTTGCACACAATTTCAAACTTTACTAAGATAAGTTGGGATTGTTTGATTTATAGGCAATAATCACCATGATTTTGGCCACCAATGGACAAAGACAATTAATAGGTTTCCCAGCCATGAATTGGTCTTCAAGTATGACAAGATGCCACCAAGAAATCTAAGCCACTATTGATTACATTTTGTCCTTTTCTCCCTTGTAGTATATGTTATCTAACAATTGTATTCACCTCAAGGTCTTAATGTCAATGCTCTACAAATGGTTTGAGAATGCTCTACAAATTCCTGGCATATACCAACCTTCGTGCATACAACAAAAACATGCTTCTCAATTGGTCAATTGAATGGCTGGTGTTATGCTGAGCATCATCTTTGTAATTCCGTCGTGAACTTCTCTTGATCTGGAATTCATCTAAAAAGACAATAAACAACAGAATATATTTTTTTAAGTTTTGATTTTTTCCCTCGCAATAAACAATAGTACAACAAAATATATCTGTCATTCAAATTTGGCTGATATCTACAGTGCAAAGCTTTATTTCTTTTTTATAGTTTTTAATACAAACACCACTCACCGAACAAAAACACATCCAGAATCCAGAATATAAAAAGCAAAATTTCTGATATATCACATTGAAACACAAGAACTCAAAAACATTTTTTCTTAATGAGATTTATATCAGGATTCAATTGAGTAGTTTTTGAGTCTAGTTTAGTGACTCATATTTTCATGGTGTTAAATAAAACATTTATTCTGATGAGAGATGGATTCATGTGAACCACTATTCATAAATTATGGGTTAATAAGTTGATGACAGAGAGTTCACTGTTCAGAAAGTATGGGTCAATATTTTGATGAGAGATGGATTTGCATGAATCACTACTCATAAAATATGGGTCAATAAGTTGACGAGAGATGGATTCATGTGAATCACTACTCACAAAATATGGGTCAATAAGTTGATGAGAGGTGAATTTGTATGAATCACTACTTATAAAATAGAGGTCAATAAGTTGATGAGATATGGATTAGTGTGAATCATTATTCATAAAATATGAGTTTATAAGTTGATGAGAGATGAATTTGCGTGAATTGTTACTCATAAAAATAGGTCCATAAGTTGATGAGAGATGGATTTGTGTGAATCACTATTCATAAAATATGGGTCAATAAATTGATGAGAGATGAATTTGTATGAATCACTACTCATTAAATACGGATCAATAAGTCGATAAGAGATGAATTTGTATGAATTGCTACTCATGAAATATAGACCATTAAATTGATATCTGAAATGATGTGTATAACACACTCTGAAAAATACCTCCTAATTATCAATTTTTATTTTATTTTAATTCCACATAAAAACAATCATCACTCAAATTAAAAGAAAAAACAAAATTTGAAAGGACTACTAGGGGAGAGCGGTCCATAATGGAGCAGGGTCTAATAGTGGGGATAGAAGTAGTCTTTAGTGGGCTCCATAGTGGAGCACTTTAATATCCAATTGCAAAACACTTTTTATCCATAAAGTACACAAAGTGACAAATCATGTGATGCCACATCAGTGGACCAATAAAACATGACTTAGTGCACCACTATCGGTCTCACTTTTTTTTTGGCCTTTTTGGATACCTCAACAAAAAGCATGCTGATATGGCATCATATTTGATGATGTGGCCCTAAAATGAAATATAAAAGCACATGAGTTGCCAAATAAACTGTTGTACAAAATTGGAAGTGATTTGAAATTTCCACGTACAATTTTGAGAAACATGAAGTTAGGGTACTCCACTATAGGCCCCTCTCCCCTACTTTGCACATTACCTGAAAACTGCCCTCACACATGCAAATTGGGGAAGCTGCAAAAAAAAAATTGAAAAATCAGTGGAGATGATTGAAAAAGTGGGCTTCTAGTCACAGATGTGTATGATTTTGATAAAACAATATACACATATATAAATAAGCAATGGTATCATGTGGGCAGTCATAACAAGTAGGTTCCTTGCATCTTTACACTTGTGGTTCGCACTGATAGTGCTGATATAATAATTCTGATATGCTGATTATCACAAGGTATTTATGATCCCAATAAGCTATTGTTGTCGACAGATTGCAGGTGATGAAAGAAAACTCATTTATGTTACTGTTAAAAAGAAAAAGTTGGGTGCATTTTTCCCCTTAAGAAGATCCTGAATATCTGTCTTTTTGAAATGAATTCCGTAAGATGCATTTAAAAAAAATGAAATTGTAAGAATATTTAGTTTTAAAAGATTGTTTAGGATTAGTTTAAATACTTTTCAATTCTTTAACATTAAGCTGAAGGAAGTAGATAATCTGTACTCCCAATACCTGAACTTACAGACAAATCCATGTTTAATCTCTCTCTACATATAGTTACATTTAGATACTATGTTTCAAAACCAAAGTACCTGAACATTTCTAACTATTTTTGAACACTTTTAACTGAGTGAGTAAATGAAAACCAGCCTTAAAATACAGACAGATTGTGTGATAGAGAATTGCATTGGCTCTGTTAAAAACCAAGTGTCTTTTCATGGACAACTGTTACACGTGTTCATTACAGGTGGGCACTTTCACTTTGCAAGTCCTTTTCATCTTACAGTTATGAGCATGGGTTTCTCAGATGTGTCCACATTTTGCACGCAATTTCAAACTTTATGAAGATAACTTAGGATTGTTTGATTTATAGGCTATGATCACCATGATTTTGGCCACCAATGGACAAAGCCAATTAAAGGGTTGCCCGCCCATGAATTGGGCTTCAAGTATGACAAGGTGCCACCAAGAAATCTGAGCTACTATTGATTACATTTTGTCCCTTTTCTCCCTTGTAGTATATGTTATCTAACAATTGTATTCAACTCAAGGAGGCAATGTTTAGAAATGGTTTACAATGGTATTAATGTCAATGCTCTAGAAATGGTTTGAGAATGGTCTTAGGACAATGTTTTTTGAAATGTTTGAGAATGGTTTTAAATCGACTTCCATAGACATGGTCAACATCGACCTTCATTCCATAGTCTATATTGACTATTAAACAACCTTATGAATCGGCTTTAAAGAATAAGAGATAGTTGATCTCAATTGACATATTTAATATGTTTGATATATATTATTATATATAAATATATATTACATACATATTATATACATATATATACTTAACATGTATATGTATAAGAGTACATGAAAGAATATATTTAATAAACACATTATACTAAATGTGTGCATATATATATGTATAAATGTATATACCTCTATGTACACGAATGCGTAGGTATATCTATATCGATGCATCCCTATGAGTGCGTCCATTCACCAACGTATGCATGTATCAATATACATATACATATGGATACATATATATACTAGATACACACACACACACACACACACACACACACACATATATGTTTGCATCCATTTCACATATAGCCATTCACATTTACAATCATATTGATAAGTGTGTATGTGTGGTATATCTATACATATGCATATACGTGTTGTTAGATCCCATTGACATGCATGTGCATATATATAAACATACTTACACGTACATCCCACTTGTCCATATGATCGTAATAGCACAAGAAAGATCTCAAAAGCTCAAATAGATAAACATCACCCAAAGCATGCAAAAGTAAACAAGACTCTCAAATGTAGACATATCGGTTAAGGATGACTTACCTATTACCCTCAAACTGACTCAACTCAATCTTTCTAATGTGGTGTGTGTTTTATGCTCAGATAGTTTACTTTTACCAATTACCCGACCAAGATCTTCTCCCAAGTGATACTTCCCCTCCGCCTGGAGGAATGGAGCACATACCTGCATCCACTAACACATGCACATGACAATCAATTGTTCATAAAAATATGTAGCATACATAAACATCTTCAAAGTTAGAATAATAATAATGCAATAACCTTTCATTCACATATATGTAGTATTTTACCATGAATAAAATCAACTGAGATAACATTCAAATGAGACAATCATCAAATTTGATAACATTCATATTGATAACAAGGTACAATCATAATTTATTCATCTATAGTATTCACATTATATCCATATTTACCCTATATAGTAATAGTAAATAGTAACACTATATTTGGGGTGTAACATACTCCCCCCCTTATGAATCATCATCCCCGATGAAGCAAGGTATTATTAATTCATTACAACTAACATTACATTATTCAACATTCTCAAAAGCATTAAGAATATGAGGAATTTTTTGCTGAATTTCCGCATAGTCCTCCTAAGTAGTTGTGTCTTTTGCGTACTGATCCCATTAGACTCTACACTGTAAGACTTCTTTGTTACGTAAGCGTAGCTTACACGTTCCTAGCACTTTGACAGGCTCGAGAGTTACTACTCCAGAGTCCCGTACCTGTAAATTAGTCCAATCAATTACATGATTATCCCTTGGTATATACTTGTTAAGGTAGGACACATGGAAGATGTTATGCATTCTGGAAAGAGCTGGTGGCAAAGCAATTCGATAGGCTATTGGATTCACTTTTTCTAGAGTCTCAAAAGGTCCAATGTAACAGGGCTAACTTAGAAGACTTTCCAAATTTAATGGAGCTTTTGTGAGGTTTCACTCTCAACAAAACTTTGTCACCTAAGGAAAAATTATGCGGCACTCTCTTAGCCTCAACATAGCTTTTCTGTTGATCGTTAGCTTTAGCTAACCTTTCCTTAACTACCTTAACTTGTTCATCCATTTTAGCCAACATTTATGGCCTAAGACTTACTCAATCCTCAAGTTTATCCCAATTTATGGGAGTTTGACACTTTCAACCATACAAATCTTGAAAATGAGCCATTTTAATTATAGAATGATAAGAGTTACTATAAGAAAATTCAACTAAGGGTAAGTAATCCTCCCACTTGTACTGTTGATCCATGCAATACATCCTAAGTACATCTTCCAACACTTGGTTTACCCTTTCTATTTTCCGCCCATCCATTTCTGGATGATACACTGAGCTTATATTTAACTGAGTCCCTAGTGCAGAAAACAAGGTTTGCCAAAACCTATAAGTGACTCATGCATGCCTATCTGAAATTATCTTTTCAAGAATTCCATGCAATATAAACACTTCCTACACAAATTTTCTTGCCATGATATGTGCTCCATTAGTTAGGTTCCTTGGTATAAAATGTGCTACTTCTGTAAGCTTATCTACTACCACTAGTATGGCATTGTGTTTATTCCTTGACATAGGCAATCCTTGCACAAAGTCCATACTTATGACTTGCCACTTCTTTTTTGGTACATATCATGTGGGTATAACAAGATTACAGGATGGTGATGCTCAACTTTCACCCTTTGATACTCAAGACATCTAGCCACACAACTAGAAAAATCTCCCTTCATTCCTTTCCAAAAGTATAATGGTTTTACATTAGCCATCATTTTTGTCACTCCAAGATGTCTAGAGTACAGTGCTTCATGTATTTCCTTCCATACCATATTTCTTAATTCCTTTACGTCAGGTACATACATTCTACCATTATATCTAAGTATTCCATTAGGTTCAAATTGAAAACCTTCATACCTAGAATCTTGTGGATTATCCATGAGTTCTTGCTTCACTTGCAAGTAATACTCATCCTCCTTGAACTTTTGGAGTACTTGCCCCTTGAAATCGGTTTGGATTGTTACTATAGAAGCAATATGTCGTCTTCGACTTTATGCATCAACAACTCAATTTTCTTTTCCCTTAATATAACTGATATTAAAATCATAGTCAGCTATTAACTTTAACCATCTTCTTTTTCTTGCATTTAGATTAGGTTGAGTAAAAAGGCACTTTAACCCATTATGGTCAATTTTCAACTCAAAGGGTTTTCCTAGCAAATGGTGCCTCCACATTTGCAATGATGAACTACAACTCCCAACTCTAAATCATGTGATGCATAATTAATCTCATATGGTTTCAAATTTATAGATTCATAGGAAATTACTTGCCCATCTTGTGTCAGCACACCTCCTAACCCTTCTCCGCATACATTTGTGATAACCGTAAAGTTACCTTCAAAACCTAATATTTTTAAGATCGGTGTAGTGATTAATTTCTCCTTGAGTAGGTCAAAAGCCTCTTGACAATTCTCAATCCAATCAAATCTCTTTCTTTTGTTTTGCAAAGAAGTAATTGGAAAAGAAATCTTAGAAAAGTTTGCGATAAACTTCCTATAATATCTTGCCAAACCCATGAAACTTCTTACCTCCGATACGTTCTTAGGTATAGACCATTCAATTATTGCTTTAATCTTAGTTGGATCAACAACAATTCCCTTTGTCGAAATTAGATGACCTAAATAATGTACCTTATTTTGGAATAATGTACACTTGGAAAGTTTACCATACAACCTATGCTCTCTCAAACATTGTAGGACCATTTCTAAATGCTTGCAATGTTCTTCCTCATCTCTAGAATAAAGAAAAATATCATCTAGAAAAAATAGTACAAATTTTTCAATGTAACCCCTAAACACACTATTCATTAGGTTCATGAATGCTGCAGGTGCATTTGTTAAACCAAAAGGTAAAACAGTGAACTCATAGTGTCCATATTTGGTTTTGAATGCAGTTTTAAAGATATCTTCATCTTTAACCCTTAATTGGTGATATCTAGATCTCAGATCTATTTTAGAGAATATGTCTGCATCCCTCATTTAATCAAAAAGGACATCAATGCATGGCAACATATACTTGTTCTTAACTGTAGCTTTGTTAAGCATATGATAGTTGATGTAAAAATGCAATGTACCAACCTTCTTCTTAACAAAGATGATTGGCGCTCCCCAAGGAGATACACTTGGTCTTATCAGTCCTTTCAAAAAAAAAATCGTCCAATTGTGTCTTAAGTTCCATAAGTTTAGTGGTTCATCCTATAGAGTACCTTAGAAATAGGTTCTGACCTTGGAACAATATCTATAGAGAAGTCAAATATTCTTTTCGAAGGAAACCTTGGTAACTCCTTTGTAAACACATCTGAAAATTTCCTTAATATTGAATACTTCTCCATATCCGATTTTTGAGTTTCATCTATTTCCCCATCTTCTAGTTCATGTAAGCTTTGGAACTACAAATCATCTCTATCCTTCTCAAGTTCTTCAATCTTTATGGCAAAGAGTTTACACCCTTTCTTCTTAGCTCTTATAAGTTTCATCGCCGTAATTTGTCGAACCCTAACCTCCCTAGGTATCCCTTGGAATTTAACTTGATTTCCAAAATTATCTAGGCATTCTACAGTCTTAGCATGGTAGTCTACCTTATCTCTATGTTTCCACAACCAATTCATTCCTTGGATAACATCATATGATCCTAGAGGTGTGACATAAAGGTTATTAAAACTAGGTAGTTCTATTCTAGCCTCAAATAGACATTGATCCACCTTTGCTCTTGTCTAGTTTGCATATTCTATATTCCAAGACATTGCCATGTGCCCCACCTTTCTAGATGATTTTTTAGCTATTCTAGGTGAAATGAAATTATGATTTTCACTGGTATCAATAAGAATTAAAATAGGTAGGCCAAACAAAATACCTGGCATTTCGACTGGAGTTACTTGGTACTTTGCCTGTTGATCGTCCACTACTGCATGTATCCTATGTTGAAACATTTCTTGTTGAGTGGTTAATGGATTACCATATGGTCGCAATCTATAATTTTTATTCGGACACTCATTAGCATAGTGATCCCCTTTGCATATAAAATATCCTATAGGCGGCCCTCTTTTCCCTATGGTTTCTCTAGATTTATTGATATTTTCACTAGCCTCATTGGTATTACCCATGCTAGTATCATTCTTTTTCTGCTCTCTCCTAATCTCCTTTCCATTATTGTGGAATCATTTCCCCTTTTTCCTTGGAATTTTTTTTGTTGATTCCTCCTTCTTAGGAACCATCTTGTTAGGAACTTCCACATCCTTCTTTTGCTCTTTTCTTTCTTGATGAGTGGAATTAGCCCTAAGATTTTTCTCTTGCTTAATTGCTTTCTCATATACACGATCCATTATTGTTGGACCATGCATATACACTTCACCTCCGATTTGACCATTGAGTCCCATTATAAATCTCCTAATACAAAAGCGCTCATCCTTATGATATATGGGAGCATAACACAGAATTCAAGTAAACTTCTCCCAGTATTCGTTAATTGTCATGTTACCTTGCTCCAAACCTTGGAAATTCAAGAGTTTTTGGTCATAAAAAAGCTATGGTAACCATATTTTGTGGAAAATCTCCACAAATTCTCCCCATGTCAGCTTCCATGAGCTGATATTAAGTTCCAACTTATTATTCATCCACCAGTTAGAGGATTCCCCTGCTAACTGATCCACACCCCATGCAACTTTAGTAACTTCATCATAGTTTCATATTTCAAAATAATTTTCCATTTTTACAAGCCACACTTCATCCTCATCAGCTGCAACACTTCCATCAAACTTAGGTGGAATAACCTTTTCCATGTCCCTAGAAATTTCAAAAGCTACAAGCTTCTTATTCCTTTCCATAGATGATGTAGGTGATTTTTCGTTCTCATGATTATGGTTTTCATTATGCCCATGGGAAGACTTTTCTCCCTCATGATCATTAATGTGGGTACTTCATTTTCTACCCTATCCTTAATTCTTTCTTGTTCAAGATTAGCCAACCTTGCCAAGATTTGGTCAAGCCTAGCCCCTACTCTAGTGGTTCCTTGTCCAACCTCCTGACTTCCACCAGGATTAGTTTGTGTCCTCACCATGCTTATGTGATTGGTTTTTACTTGAATGTTATACCCATGTTAGACTAAATTATTTTATCAATTATCTTATGGAAAACATAAAAGTAAACATTCACATGTACACAAGAATTCCACATAAGATTAAGCACATGCTTCTTTTGATAAACACATAATTTTTTATTCATTTCTTGAGGATTTCAATACCCTTTCGATTACATGGAGTGAATACTCAAATAGTCAAGTGGAGAGTATCCTTCAGATTCACTCTCTGACATATAAATTAAAGGAGTATACCCTACAGACTGAGACAATTGTTGTTCCCTATCTTTCTATTCATCTCTCATTTGCTCATACCTATCCGAAAAAGGATAATAACCTTCAGATTTATCATCCGATACATAAGTTCAAGAGGCAATGTTAATATGATGTTCATCAACAATATAGTCTAGATTTTTTGTAGACATTTTTTCATGAGACCATTTCTCATCTAGCAGTGTTCATGGTACATATCCCTCAGACTCTTTATTTGAAGAAATTGCTATTACTTCAGCTAGTGGTAGAACTCTGGGATCCCTAAAGATGAATGATGGGTTAACACTTTCTTCTCAAGGCATATCCCTGGAAAGTGGTAATGACTCAGACTTTTTTGGTGAGATAGTTGGTAGGTAATTGTACATAGCCTCCATCTTCATCTTCCTCTTCACATCACTGATGCGAGAAAGTGCATGACTAAAGGTTTCAGTGTCACTAGAAACCAGATAGTATTATCATAGTTGTTTCCCTCTATGGTTCTAACGATGGCTTCTTTTTCCTTCTTAGACTTCAAGTAATGCTTGTTTCTGATTACTAACTTTTGATCCATTAATCTGAGACACACCATCCTGACATAAGAATTTCACAACATTATACAATGTTGGATGGAAAGAATGATGAGATCATAGGTTCTAGAGCTAAACCTAGTAGCTCTGATACCCCATGTAACGTAATAACCCTTTAACGAAGTAAAAATTTCTAATTTTACACTTAACATGCCAGTGCAAATAATTTTTTTTCTTTTTCTTTATTGATAATTTCCAATCAAGATGCAAAACATAATGCAACATGAATTCCTTTTCATTTCATATAATACATCAATGTAATAATACATACATTTACAAACATAGCTCAAAGAGCTTTAGAGAAAATAGTTGTAAGATCTAGGATCCTTCCTTTCAATTATTGGTTCTTCTATCACCTACTGTGGAGGAGAAGCGTCACTTAGGTGCTTTTCTGCCAACCATGGACTCATAATGTGGTCCCCCAAAAATCTATCATTTGATAGATGGCCCTTCCCTTCGATGAAGGGATTGGTAGAGTAACTGATAACGGCAACCAACTAAGCATAGTGTTGTGTCCTACATAACTATAACTTATAATCCCACAATCTATGTCTAGCATGTAATACTAGATCACGTTGAACTGATAGTGTTAGTCTCAATAGTAACACAATCTAGAGTGGAGTCTTAGACGTTCACACTACTTTGGCTAGAGTGTTAGATTCAGTATTCCTATTGAGAGTCATCTATCACATACACTCCTCAGGGCCAATTTGACTTAAGGCTATCTTAATCTACACATAGGTATTTCCTTCAATGGATAGTCCATCATCCCAGATAACCTACAACCATATTAATCTACTTGGAATAAACCTACTTAACTAGTAAGTACACAAGTTAAGTATTTCCTTCAATGGTTTCTTTGTCATTCCAAAGATAACCCATATACTTGGATAAACCAAATTACAAGTAAGTACTTAAAACTCCCTCCCATGCTAGATTGTCTATCCTAGGAGTAAACTCAAGCTTTCCTAGATAAATCAATATCTTAGCTAAATGCACCATATGTGAATTTCATGTTCAATCATACCTAGTATATAATACCTATGATAAACACCCATCTCCTACTATGGAGTACATAAAAACACATTATGAAAACAACATAATAACTTTATTTTCCTTTTCAAAGTAATCTAAACTTTCTAATGCATATACTAGAAAGACATCTAAACCATGCATGCAAAACACACCATTCAAAGTAAAATAATAAAGACGAAGGAATCCTCATGCCCATTATCGCTTTATACAACTAAAGCCATCAATGCAACCCTCTCCAGCAACAAATGGATTGATAATCAATTTCTCAAGAATATCAAACTATCTCTATCTAGCTTGTTGGTAGTCTACTTCTCTCAAAATATAATCTCCTCTCAACTATGTGATCTCACTTCTATCTCTCTCACAATACAAAGCAAAGTATGTTTGGGAATATACTAAAATATGAAATGCAAAAGATGTATTATCTCTTGAAAGAATACATCCGTCACAATGAAATGGTTCAACTATTTATAGAGCAATCAAGCAACCTCAAAGCCTATAGTTTAGGCATGTAAAAAGATGACAAGCTCCATGAAATGCAACTCAACATTAAGGTGGTGATCAACTAAGCTCAGACTCAGAAAAACCTCCTATAGGTCGACTAGTTTCCATGACAACAATTCAAAGACTTATTCCAAATGCACATGGAGAATTCAAATTGCTACAAAGATAAGACATCTACAACAATTTAAACTCAAAGGTGGCACCATATACTATTCTATTTCCTTCATATTTGGTGTAGCATAACCCAATCAACTTCTAATATATGACAATAGATTTCTATCGACCCATCAGGTATATGAATTGACATAAATAGTGATGAGTTCAGTTTATGGTTTAATTTTGATAGAATTTATTATCCATTTGTTGTTGTTGTCATAGACTTTGATACTTGGATGTTGACCTTTTAATGATATTTCCTCAAAACCATAGACATTGGGCATGAGTTTGTTTTTGTAACCTTTAAATGACATTGGCATGCTATATGAACTATCTATGTTAATTTTACATGTGGCTTAATGAATGACACTTTAATCTATAGTTACAGATATGCAATTGTTGTGCATACTAATATTGTTATGTAGATATAATTAGAAGCCTAAAAAATTGAGGAAGATTCTGCCAGCTGGTCATTTTCCATAAAGGTCAACAAGGTGATCATTCAAAGGTCAATGGAGGGAGATTCCTAGTTTAAATTGAAGAATTGTAATTGCCTTGTAAATGGTCTTAATTATTTTTTGAGCGAATATAGGAGTTACTGTTGTGCTAGATCTGCGTCAAGGAAAACATGCTTGACAAGATTCCACACATGCATAACCTCCTTTCCACTTTTTATGCTTTACCTAAAGTGGCATCCTCTTAATCTATTGGAGTTGACCACCTTGCTAGGTAGTTAGTTAGTAGTTTTTCTTCCTATAAATAAGACTCAAATGCTCCTTCTCAGAAGGTTGATTAATCTGATGATGTACTCACATTCTTAGTTTTTCAAGTAATACAGTTATGCTGCTCTACTATACTTATGTTTTCCAATGAATAAAATGAAGTTATAAGTTCATGCATCTAAGTTTACATTTGTCTTAAGGGTTACTCATCCAAGGGGGCCCACTTGGTGAGTATTCCATCCTTTAGTTTAGTTAATACTTTATGTTCAACAATTAGTTAATAATATGGCACTGTTTGTTCCTACAACCACTAGAATTCCATTCTATGACTGTTCCTACAACCAAAGCAAACAAAGTAGTTTCCTTCCTGTTTGCTCAGATTTTCATTTCTGTCATGCATTTAAGCTTAGTATAGTTATTAGTTGATGCTCAACATTTATGTTACTTCTTTCCAAGCAATTTACTTTCAACATTATGTCTTTCTTAGATGTAAAATGAATATGGCTTCTTTGGATTCTTAGTGCACATACTATTCTGACCCATTTCAAGTCTACATCCCTGGGTTGAAAAGTTAAATGCACCTTCATGATAATTGAGATAACCATTTAGATTAGATGTCTAATTTCTGAATCACAACTGTAAGGGCTTAGTTGTTAAGTCATTGTAGGAGGCCAACATTTTTGGCACCGTTGCTGAGGATGGTGTCAAACTAGGGAGTTCTTTGGAGTAATATAGTTTTTCTTGTTGTAGTATTTTTGAAAGTTTATTCTTAGTATACCCCTCATTTAGTAAAGTAATGATCCACTATTCTTTTTCCAATTCTTTGTGTGAGCTGGCTGATATTGAGTTGATACTGTATGCATATAGGAAGGAGGAGAGATGCTCATGGGAGATTCCTTCCTAATAACCTAATCCATTCCACTTAGTTGAGCATCAGAATCTTCCACGAGACAAAGAAGAAGAAGAGACACACCCCTTTGCTGATGCATTTTCTAATCTAACTAATTCTAAAATTTCCTTTGAAGACCAAAATTAGATTGGTAATCCCTTTTCTTTGGATCTCCATCAGGCAGGCATGGGTGATGCAAATAGAAACAGACCTAGCCAACCAAATTTTCCTTTCCCCATTGCTCATCAGAATGAAGTTGACAACCTCAAAAATATCCCTACTTCAATCCTTCCTAAGTTCTATGGACTTATCACATAATATCCTGATACTTTCTTGTTCGAGTTTGATATACTCTGCAGAAGTTATGACTATACCACTAATTCCCATAGGCTTAAGTTGTTCCCTAACACCTTGAAAGAGGTTGCATTAAGATGGTTTATGAGCCTAGATAGAAATACCGTGGAGACTTGGGATGACATGAAAACAAAGCTCCTTGAAAAGTACAAGGAATATTGTAGGGGCAGTGACATGAGGGGAGATGACATTTTTAGGATGCAACAAAAGGAAGACGAGAGTGTGTAGGATTACATTTCAAGGTTTTTGTTTTGCCTCCAGAAATCTCCACACCATTGGGAGGAGGAGATATCAACCAAGTTCCTTCGGAGGATATCAAGAAGATATGTCAGAACTATTCTAGGGAAACTTCAAAGAAAGGGAGAGCTTACCAATCCTCTATGGGTAAGTCATCTACCAATGGAGTTTCAAGAATGGATATTACTCACTTACTGGCAGATTTTAAGCAAGACATCATAAACAATCTTGCTACTTAGCTGGGTACACTTTAGGAAAAGAGAAAATAAGAGGAGTCAGAGACAATGTTGGTAGAATATTGCCTTCATTGCAGACAAAAGAAGAAGGATTGCAGATGCAAGATGGTACCTAATATTGACAATAAGAAAATTCTACCTGAGTTCAAGCCAATCTAGAGTGAAGATGACCAAGTCTACTACATTACACAGAGGAGGCCATGGGCTCCAAGACAAGGTATGCCACCAGATCCACTATCTTTTGTTGGGCCATATTTTAATTCTTATTTATTTGGTAACCAATGGCAACCCCCATATCTATCCAATTATGGAGGATATCTACCAAAACCTTGGAATAACCTTTCAAATTCCTGGCCCAATCACCAAAAATATCCACCCCAGTGGCAACAACCTCAGGGGAATTGGTAGCCACCTCCAGGAAATTGGCAACAAACATCTCAATGGAGGGGAGGACAACAATGGCCAAACCAGACAACCAGTTACATGCAACCACCTTCTCAGCCCCAACAACCTACTATAATTCCTCCTCCTGCTAGTTCAAGTTAAAATACACCTAAACATACTCAATTACCAGCTTAGCCCACACCTAACCCAAATAACAAACCACAACAACAACAACCAATATACTCTGCTGATCCAAATCAATTCCCTACATATGTTGTGAGTGTAAGTGACATCCACTTGCATTCAGGAACTACTTTGCTAGCTCCTTCCACACCCATTATAACTTTCTTGTGTAAGAAGTGTAGCCTCTAAATGTCCCCATTTAGCCAAGCGCACCTAAAAATCCTGAACCAGTCCCAATCCAGCAGACTGAACAAGAACCGCCATTTCCTTAGAGGTTGGAAATTGTGAAACAAAAGGAAGAGAAGGAAGAACCAACCTTTGACATTATAGATTAGTTGAAGCATATAGGTGTCAATATACCCTTATTTTAGGTCATAAAATATGTTCCCATATATGGCAAGGCAATTAAGTATGTCTTAAGAATCCAGGCAGGAAGAAGAAAGACCAAACTACGGTTCATGTGGTGGGATAGTTGGCTAACATCATCCTTGGGAAAGTGACTATTCCCAAATATAATGACCCAGGGAGTCCTGTGGTAGGAGTTTTTATAAATGGGATCCAAATAAAGAATGCTCTGATTGATTTGGGAGCAACAATAAATGTAATGACCAAGGATATCCTGCAGCAACTAAATGTTGCAAGCATGAGACCTACTCCTACTATCCTGTAGCTTGCTAATAGTTCCACTGTTAAACTTGATGGTATAGTAGAGGATCTTGTGGTAACTCTAGACTCTTGGGAGTATCTAGTAGATTTAATTATTATTTCTCCTAAAGCTACATTAGGTGGGTACCCCATCATTCTAGGAAGGCCATGGTTAGCAACAACAAATGCCTACATTGGATGCCAAACAAGAGACATGACTATTTCTAATGGAAAGAGCACCAAAAAACTTGTTCTCTATCCTCCTGCTCAGCCATCCCATGATATGGATAACCCCATATGGCCACATGTTGGTGAAGAGGCCGAGGAAGATAATTCTATGGCACAACTTATGATGTTAGGAAGAAGTTATTTCATGTAGCTTCAAGAGGAAGATGAAGTATTGTCTAACATAATTTAGAACCATTGTGAGGTGAAAGAAGACTCATCCTATCATACAACTAATTCTGCTGATTCGATAAAAACACTTTTTCCTGCTCTTCCTGTAGCCAAACTTCTTACAACAACGGGTATGTATCATACATTACATGAGCTCAAGGTACCAAGCATTGGTGAAGTAGATATGATAGAGTTAACTACACAAGTGCACACCGATTATCAGATCTTTGTGTACACCGACCATGCAACCATTAGGTACCTCATGAATAAACCCTTGATATCATATAGGCTAGCAAGATGGTTATTGTTGATGCAAGAGTTTGACATAACCATTGTTGATAAACCAGGGAAGGCCAATGTTGTTGCAAACTTTCTTTCAAGGTTGAATATATCAGAGTACAATCAATTCATTGATGAATCTTTCCCTAATGAACACTTATTTTCCATCAGTGTGCATACACCCTGGTATGCTAACATAGCTAATTATCTGGTCATATGGAGAGTTCCTCCTCATTTCTCTCCAAAAGAGAGAAGGGTGCTCATTGAAAAATATTTTCCTTTTTCATGGATTGCTAGATGTTTGTTCTACACTGGACCAGACCATGTCATGAGGAGATGTGTGAGGGAAGATGAGACATATGATATTCTGCATGCATGTCACAATGAACCCCGTGGAGGGAATTTTGCAGCCAAGAGGACAATAATGGAGAATTTGAACAGAGGATATTACTGGCCCACACTCCACAAGGATGCAGGGAAATATACAAGGAAATGTGACAGATGCTAGAGGATGGGCCAACCAACCAAATCTGATGAGATGCCCCTTTACCCCTAGGTAGTAATCAATCAATTTGAAAAATGGGGATTAGAATTTGTAGGACCCATTGATCCTCCATCAAATGGTAAATCTTATATCTTAGTATTCACTGATTATGTAACCAGGTGGGTAGAAGTTAAGGCCATGAAGCATGCAAGAGATAATAAGGTTGCAAAATTTCTTTATGAGGAAATTTTCACATGGTATGGAGTTTCAAGAGAGATAGTGACTGATCAAGGGGCTTAATTCACCTCAGCCCTTGTTACAACACTGGTCAATGAATACAACATAAGGCATAGGAAGCATACTCCTTATCACCCTTAGGCCAATGGCCAAGTTGAGGTGATCAACATGGAAATTGAAGCCATTTTGACCAAAACAGTAGCTATCCATCGAAATGATTGGGAAAATAGGCTACTAGAAGTTGTTCAGGCCTATCAAACCACCTAGAAAACAACCACAAGCTTCACTCCTTTTGAGTTGCTATATGGTAAGACAACTATGATGCCCATTGAATTTGAGCATAAGACTCTTAGGACTACACTAGATTTAGGGATGGATATCTCTGAGGAACAAAGTGATAAAATCAGGTAGCTGAATGCTTTGGATGAGATGAGGAAGGAAGCCTTGCATCACATAGAGGTAGTGCAGAACCAGAGAATAAAATGGCATGAAAAATTCATAAAAGATGAGAAATTCCAGCTAGGTGACTAGGCACTGCTCTACGACTCAAGGTATCAAGATAATGCAAAAAAATTGTAGACAAGGTGATTAGGACCATATGAGGTTGCTAAATTATTCTCCAATGGTGTTGTTTAACTCAATACCATTGACCCTATTAGATTTAATCTGCTTGTCAATGGTCATCGCCTTAGGTTGTATCACAAGCCAACTTCCAAGGAGGAATTCCTACAACAATTCACTCAACATGCAACACCCGAAATTCCTGCAGCCGAAGGAAATTGACCTAGTGTCCCTCCTTCTAGCTAACTGAGGTATGTAGCTTGTCATAATAAAGACTTCCACTTTTTTGGGAGTCCACTTCATTCATTCACCCATCCGCCAATTCATCTCCACTTTTCTCTCTTCCATCACGCTGCCATAACTTCACTTCATTCCATCTCCACTTTCATTAACTGCTCAACTGACTTCTTAAAAGGTAACCGGTACTTTCTCCATAATATTTGCAACAGATATTCCAAGAATTCAGGTATGTGTGCATCAATTTTCTACATCTTAATTGTCTTTTATTACTTTCATTTAATTATTGTTCATTAATATAGACGTTCTCCATAGCATGTAATTATTCCCTACCCCTGTCAAATGGTTGTTACTACTGCGCATGTGAGGAAACATGCTCAAATTTAGGTTGGGGGGGAAGTGTGAATACCATGTCCACATGTCAATCCATGTTGGCCCATGTCAGTAAAGTTTAAATTGAGATAATTTAAATTCTAAGTGAGGTGACAGCTCGCATGTGTGAGATGACATCAACTGCCACCATTTTTTATTGATCATATCCTTCATTTATTACTCCTTTACTACCTTTATTACTTCTGTCATAATTCTAAGCTGCGAAAAGGTAGAATTTTGATGACATTGGAGTTGGGAATTCAACAACATTGCAGGAAGGAGAAATTTTCCTTTCAGATAAAGATTGCAAGAAGGGGCGCCTTGTAGAATGATTGTTTAAATTATAGACAATTGAACAAGGGGAGGTGGGTTAATTAGAAATGAACCCACAATTCATGATGTATTACTACAGGATGCACCTTGCCAAGCTAAGTTCAGAAATTGTGGGTGATTAGACTGTTTCCTGAAGCTGAATGGCTATAATGAAGACGTTGTGTTAGAATTTGCACAGAAATTTTCTAAAGGAAAGGCCACGGTAAAAGGGTTGGAGGTAATAGCTACTAAAGAGAGGATTGCAGAAGTTATAGGGTTGCCTACTGATGGTAAACATTACCCTGCTACCAGAGATGCCAGGTCAGCTAGGATGAATTTATAGAACCTGGTGACCCTCCATTAAATGTGGGCAAGGAAGGTGCAAACAAAACCTCTCTACCTAAGCCATGGAAGCAATTATCTTTTTATGTTGTGAATTACCTTACTTGTGAAGGTCGTCAGTCGAACCTACATTCTGTGCACTTCAAACTCCCGAATCATATGAGGCATGGGAGAAGAATGAACATTCCAAATGTGTTGTATCACCTTCTTTCAATCATGGCACCCAAGACCCAAAAAGGTAGGGATAATTCCATTTCCCACCATTTTCTGATCAAATTATTAGTAGAGAAGTCTCTGCATGATGTGTCTAATATAACTTGGGAAGAATTCTTAAATATTGATCAATTTAGACCAGAACCTTTTCGACCTATGGTTTTTCCTC
Source organism: Sequoia sempervirens (assembly GCA_007258455.2). Lineage (NCBI taxonomy): Eukaryota > Viridiplantae > Streptophyta > Pinopsida > Cupressales > Cupressaceae > Sequoia > Sequoia sempervirens. The sequence continues at coordinate 412,641,616 of VDFB02193867.1, forward strand.
AACCTCATAGGGTTAGTAGGAGAGTGAGCAATGTTGAAGCCACTCTTGGAGCACAATCCCTAGTGTAAACCCTCATGCAGTTGAACAAACCATAGAGATTAGCTCTTTTAAGACAGAACATTCAGACAAAGAAATTTCTTCCTTATATTTTGATGATGATGTCCCTCTTAGCATCCTAATTCAAACTAGGGCACAAAAGAAAGAAGCAAAAATAAGGAAGGGAAAAGTTAAAAAGGAAATGGCAAGAAAAGAAGCATCAATCTCTAAGAAACGAAAGGCTGACACTGTTCTTCCTGCAATCGAAGAGAAACAAGAGAGCCCTCCTAGAAAAACAAGACCACCTGGACCAACTGCTGGTATGTCTTCACAGGGAATCCCTAGGACCAGAGAAATGTCATGAGAGGAAACATAAGCCACAGTGGGGTAGGTGAATGTTGAGGAAAAGGACATATTTGAGGAAGCGACAAATATAAGGTTGGTAGAACTTGTTGCCATCACAGAAGAAGTTGAAATTCAAGAGTATGAGGAGAATCAAGAGCTCCTGCAATAAGAGCAAGAGTAAGAGTTCCTGCAACAAGAGAAAAAACATGAGCCCCTGCAGCCAGAACTAGGAGAACAATCAACACCCTTGCATCTGGAATTGGCTGAACAATCAAAATCCTTGCAATCTGGGCCACATGAAGAGCAAGCATCAGTGCTAGGAATTTTTTTGGTAGGAATACATAAGCCCTCTAATTTTTCAATGCACCTGGTAGCCATGAACTTATGGCGTGAGATGAAAAGGAGGGAAGAGTAATGGAAAGAGGAGAAACACAGGTTGAAGAAGGAAATTAAAAAGAGCTATGAGGAGATTGAAGATAAGAATGTAGAAATTCTTTCTTTAAAGGAAAAGGTGGACAATGTAACAACCTTAGTACCTCAGATATTAGAGTGCATGACTCCTCCAAGGGTCTATGCTTTGTATTTGAAGGAGAAGAATCTTTCTTTTAAACTAGCAAGGATCATTTTAGGTTTGAATCCTTCCATTGAGACTCCTCTTGAATTTTTCTAGGCTTATCAGATTGCTCCTCTTGAAATGAAAAATTTGTTGTGTGAATTTTATTTGCATAATTATGTTGTGTCCCAAGATCATGATTGGAATCCTTTTTTGTATGTTGGGGATCTCTAATTAAGGGAATTCATGTCCTGAATACAAAATGAAATTAGTTGGGGACAACAGTTTAGGACTTATAGGAAAATAGAATCCAACACTCCCCTATCCATCAGGGCTGAATCTAGAAACACAAGAGACATTTTTAGGGAATGACATAGATTCCTTTATTGACCAAGCTATAGTAGTAGGATCCTACCTGAGAGAGAAGAAATTTACAAAGAATATGAGAAGGTAGCAAAAACCACAAGGGAAATTGTAATGGGATATCTAGCACAAAGGTAGAATAGTCTAACTGATGAACTAAAACAAGCCGAGCTTCACTCTCTACAGAACTATGCTACAACATGCAAAAGAGTTGATAGATATATATAGATTGGAAGGTCAAAGGGACAATTTTGGATTCCATTAAATTTTCAGCCACCTATCCTATTATGGCATGTGCCAAATTTTAGGTATTACCAGTATGATATAGCTATAGAGAGGCAAAGATGGAATAGGTTGGACAATAAGCAAGGGTTCTATTGGGCCCCTAATTCATACATTGCAAGAACTGATGTAGGACAACTGGAGGTTGTAAATTTTAGGGCATTTACCAAGCAAAAGAACAACTCTTCCTCTATTGGAGGACCAACAAAACCTTAGGTTGGGGGGAGTGATGAGTCCAGTTTATGGTTTAATTTTGATAGAATTTATTATCCATTTGTTGTTGTTGTCATAGACTTTGATACTTGTATGTTGACCTTTTATGATATTTCCTCAAAATCATAGACATTAGGCATGAGTTTATTTTTGTAACCTTTAAATTACATTGACATGCTATATGAACTATCTATGTTAATTTTGCATGTGGATTAATGAATGACACTTTAAGATAGTTACATATATGCAATTGTTGTGCGTACTAATATTGTTATGCAAATATAATTAGAAGCCTACAAAATTGAGGAAGATTCTGCTAGCTGGTCATTTGCCATAATGGTCAAAAAGGTGATCATTCAAAGGTCAATGGGGGGAAGACTCTCAATGGAGGGAGATTCCTAGTTTAAATTGAAGAATTGTAACTGCCTTGTAAATGGTCTTAATTGTTTGTTGAACGAATATAGGATTTACTATTGTGTTGGATCTACATTAAGGAAAACATGCTTGACCAAATTCCACGCATGCATAACCTCCTTTCCAATTTTTATGCTTTCCCTAAAGTGGCATCCTCCTAATTTGTTGGAGTTGACCACCTTGCTAGGTAGTTAGTTAGTAGTTTTTCTTTCTATAAATAAGAATCAAATGCTCCTTCTCAGAAGGTTGATTAATCTAATGATGTACTCACATTCTTAGTTTTTCAAGTAATACAGTTATGCTACTCTATTGTACTTATGTTTTCCAATGAATAAAATGAAGTTATAAGTTCATGCATCTAAGTTTACATTTGTCTTAAGGGATACTCATCCAAGGGGCCCCACTTGGTGAGCATTCCATCCTTTAGTTTAGTTAATACTTTCTATTCAACAATTAGTTAATAATTTGACATTGTCTATTCCTATAGCCACTAGAATTCCATTCTATGACTGTTCCTACAACCAAAGTAGACAAAGTAGTTTCTTGTCTATTTGCTCAAATTTTCATTTATGTCATGCATTTAAGCTTACTATAGTTATTGATTGATGCTTAACATTTATGTTACTTCTTTCCAAGCAATTTACTTTCAACATTATCTATTCCTTAGCTGTAGGATGAATATGGCTACTTTGGATTCCTAGTGCACATACTGTGCTGACCCATTTCAAGTCTACATCCCTGGGTTGACAAGTTAAATGCACCTTCATGATGATTGAGATAGATATTCAGATTAGATGTCCAATCTTTGAATCACAACTGTAAGGGATTAGTTGTTAAATCATTGTTACGAGGCCAAGAAACAGTTTAATACGTGAGACAAAGTCAAGCATGGTCTCATTAAACATGTCGACCAAGTCAAGCATTCAAGAGCCAACAATACTAAATGCAATGCTACACCATATATCACGTGCCATTCATTATGATAATCAGTTTCCACTAGTAGTTAAAAGCTTTTAAATTGGATTACATAGACATGGTCAACATCAGCCTTCATTCCATAGTCTATATCGACTATTAAACAACCTTATGAATGAAATTTAAAGAATAAGATCTCAATTGACATATTTAATATGATTGATATATATATTATTATATATAAATATATATATAATCTATATTATACACACACACACACATATATATACTTAAATACTTAACATGTATTTATATATATATATATATATATATATATATATATATATATATATATATATATATATATATATATATATATATATATATGTATATATACATGTATTTATATATATCTATTAATACATATATTTACATATTATATATATATATATATTTATATATATATCGTAGGTCTATAATGTAAGCATACATTCGATATATATATATATATATATATATATCAAATGCATGCTTATATTATATATATGTACATATATATAAAAGAGTACAAGCAAGAATATATTTAATAAACACATTATACTAAATGTGTGCATATATATGTGTGTGTGTGTAGGTATATCTATATCAATGCATCCGTATGAGCGTGTCCATTCGCCAACGTACGTATGTATTGATATACATATACATATGGATACGTGTATATACTATACACATATATATGTTCACATCTATTTCACATATATCCATTCACGTTTACCATCATATTGATAATTGTGTACGTGTGGTATATCTATACATATGCATATAAGTGTTGTTAGATCTCATTGGCATGCATGTACATATATATAAACATACTTCCACGTACATCCCACTTGTCCATATGATCGTAATTGCACAAGAAAGATCTCAAAAGCTCAAATAGATAAACATCACCCAAAGCATGCAAAAGTAAACAAGACTCAAATGTAGACATATCGGCTAAGGATGACTTACCTATTACCCTCAAAATAACTCAACTCAATCTTTCTAATGTGGTGTGTGTTTTATGCTCAGATAGTTTACTTTTACCAGTTACCCAACCAAGATCTTCTCCCGAGTGATACTTCCCCTCCGCCTGGAGGAATGGAACACATACCTGCATCCACTAACACATGCACATGGCAGTCAATTGTTCATAACATTATGTAGTATACATAAACATCTTCAAAGTTAGAATAATAATAATTCAATAACCTTTCATTAGCATATATGCAATATTTTACCATGAATACCATCAACTGAGATAACATTCAAATGATACAATCATCAAGTGAGATAACATTCATATTGATAACAAGGTACAAGAATAATTTATTCATCTCCAAAATTCACATTACATCCATATTTACCCTATGCAGTAATAGTAAATAGTAATTCTACATTTGGGGTGTAACACCATGTGTCTTAATTATCTATTATATCTTATTCATGGATCCATGAGAATGTTATATTTTTCTTACACGTGCTCTATCATGTATTCATTCATAATGATTCTTATTTTGTATCTTTCATGTTAGTGTGAATAGGGTATTTTATCTAGCTAGTTCATTTCCTAGTTAGTTATCCACGTAGGTCCTTTTTACACTAGATTAAGTTTACTTAGGGAATTTTTCATTATCCCATATTGGTTATATTTTTAATCTCTTGGGTGGTATATCCTATATATACTGACCAGTTGCTCTCATATGAGTATCTCATTCTCATTGTATGTTTTGCATTCTCTTGAGTAGAATACAATTTATTCTTGCTCATTTATGATTTCTAGCTTTGCTTTTCTTATTTCATCCATGAACCATAGTCCTATCAACCTGGTTCCTCCACCTCAACACCAATATTTTCATCAATATAACTATCCCTAGATCCCTATCCATAACCCTAACCATCCATCTCCTAAAGTCTCAATCAAGATAAAACACACACACACATAATTAGGAATATACTAAAATGACGAAGAAATCAACCAATTCATGGGATTGGATGACCCTCTCTCTAGTGGGATCATAACATTGGCTTTGGAACTTATTTGTATGCACAAGAATATAAAGCAAAGAACCCACCAAATTCCACAGGTCACCATGTCACAAAATGTCAACATGAAATAAAAATAAAAATATGATGCCACATCAAAATAAAGGAAAAATGCTACAAAGGCCCATCAATAAAAAGATAAGTGCAAGCACAAAGTAGGCTCTAAATCTGAAAGTAATAATGCATCCAAGTAGAGAATCCAACCTCACATCTCCAAACACCAACCCCATCCCTAATACTATAAATCCCTATCCATCATGTCAACACCCTCCATATAAATCAAAGGATCCTCATGCTATTTTTAAAAATCTATTATGGGTCCCTACATCCCAAAATATATAGTCTCAAATCTTCCATCTAAATTACAACATCCAAAATTCCATACATACCACATCTCACATCCTAATCCCAAGGTTCAATTTCTATCATGGTATGTGAAAAAGTGAGAGGAAAATTTATTGGCTAGCTTAGAAAATGTTGTGATTGTCCCATGGGGGAGGTGAGTGAACTAATCAAGGGATTTTTCACCCAAACTTCTAGGGAAGAGCCTCAAGAGGTAAGCATCAAGATATGAGACCTCTTAGCATGCAATGTATAATTATTTTAGATGATCCCTAGGATCTCCCTTTCCATTATATTTGTCAAATTTAGGCATTTCAAATTTTTGAGGAAAGGGGATCATGATGATAGACTTGTCAAAAGGATAAGGACATAGTTATTGGAAAGTACAAGATTTATTGTGATGTCCTAGTTGAAGTCCCATAAGGGTATCCTTTATTTTATACACATCTTGGTCCAAAGTACTTGTGAAATTGAAGGGTTGTGATTGGTAATTGGATATGGGAGGTTGAGAGGATGATATGTGTTGGTATTGATAAGAGGATGAAATGGGATTGGACTATTAGAGGTATTGATGGGTAGATGAGATTGGGTTAGAATTTTGAAGATGATGTGATGGGTTAAATGGGATGGATGTTGAAATGTGAGGAGATGAGATGAAATGTTGAGGTTGAGGGATATGTGATGAACTATTTTAAGTGTGATAAGGGATCTTGATATATAAGTGGGATGTAGGATTGAGGGTTTGAGATGAAATGGGGAGATTGGAGAAAGATGGGAGGGATGAATGATCATGAGGATTAGAAGAATATGGATGATATGTAGGATTACAATGAATAAAAGATAGGGGTGTAGAAGGAGGTTGTTCAATGATTTGAGATGTGTCAAAATTATGGGGTAATTTAGAGCCTTTATTTTCTAGCATAATGATATACTGGTTTGGATGCTTCTGATATATCTATGCATCAAGTCCATGGCTTGGGTATCTTGGGAAAATTCCTCTAATGAGGTTGGTGAGTCTTGGTCACTTGAATCATGATCATGCAAGATGTGGGATGGAGATGGAAATGAATTCTCAATGGGGATTTGGTAGACTGCCTCCTCAAAGAATGTATCATGAGATGATGAAGGGGAAATTTTGGTAGTTCATGATTTTATTTCTTTCTTGGGACCCTTTGATAGGAATCCAAGAGGGAGAGACCTAGGAATGATGAGATGGGGAATGCAGATTATTGGATAGACCATGGATTTGAGATGATGGAGATGATAATGATGAAATGAATGGAAAGGGTATAATGATGTAATGGATGAAAAGGGGATAATGATGGAATGGATGGAAAGGAGATAATGATAGAAATGGGGATACAAGGACATTAGTGTATAATTATAAACTATATCCTTGATTGATAATTATTGGGTTTCACTTACAATAGACTTTGATAATCGCCTAGGTAAGGCTTGGATTTTCTTACTCAAGCTTGGATAATCACTTGATTAATACTTGGATAAAGGATGGTTTTTCTTACCTAAGCTTGGATAATCACTTAGGAAAGGTTTGTATATTATTTATTATGCTTAGATAATCACCTAATCAAGGCATTTATAGGGATTTTGATAAAAAGGGTTAGGATCTATAGACACCTAAATTTGGACACTTAATTTATCCAAATTTATCCCCTTTCATCTAAGCATCCCCTTATTTGCATTAATTAAGTAATATCGCTATTATTTAATTAATATCCTTAATTTTGCCATATCCCTAAGGTATTTAATTAATAAATAAATACCTTATCTCTTCAATCCTCATTTCATCAAATTAATTAAATAATCATGACATTTATTTAATTCCTCACATGTCACATTCCTTTCTTAATCCTAATTATTCTCCTAATCTCATCATTAGGGATGCGCACATGCCTAATCCTTGATTATGATGTGTCACATCCTCCAAATTTTGCAAGTTGGCCTCTAATCTCTCTTAGCCACCTAACCCTCCTCTAATCCTTCATTAACTAGCCTAATCAACCTCTCAAAGAATTTTTAATTCCTTTTATCCTTCCTGTGCGAACACTTTTCCTAGTACCTGCAAAACAACATGAATAAACAAGTTAAACAAGGAATTGCAAGCTAAAACAAGGATTCCCCATGAAATTCATTTGAATAGCAAAAGAGATAGAAAATGAAAGGAAGAACACAATGAAAGTTGAAAGCATATCAAAATCTATTCTAAAGCAAGCGAAATCCTAATCTCTTGAGGGAATTGGTGCCAATTTGATGTGAAAATTGGCCCTTTCCCAACTCCAATGTTGCAATGTTGATTTCATGAAGAGATTTGATGAGTGATCCACTTTGTTGATGAAGATTGAGTGCTCCAAGCTAAAATCATAAAAACCTAACTATGGTTCAAGAATGATTGATGAAATTTGATGGATATTTGGGCATGGTAACTCTGCAAAAATTGTGGATGATCAAATGAAGATATGAGCTCTTTATTTATAGAATTCCAAGATGGATGAATGTTCAAATTTGAACAATGTGGGACTAACATTCATCCAATGGCATGATGGCACTTGTCAAGCTATGAATGGGTGAAGGATGTGCAAGATTTGGGGTTTGTGCCAATAAATGCATAATTTTGAATTTCAAATTTGTTGAAATGACATGTAAGAGGGAAGGGAAAATGCAATAAATGCCACTTGGCTCAAGACAAATGACATGTAAGATGAATTTATTGCCTTGTTGGATGTACATGTTGACTTGGAATTTTTGAATTCAAATTGAGGGAATATTCCAAAAGATGCCTTGTGAGAAAAATAGAGATTTAATAAATGAATTAAATCTATTTTCATTTGCAACTTGCATTATCTAGAGGATGGGACATGAGATGAGATTAAATCAATTAAGGATTAATCAATTTAATGAGAGAGGTTAGATGGTGTGACCTATTTGACTCAAATTTATGGGTTTATTTAAATCAAATAAGAGAGGAATTTGATAAGAGCTTAATTAAATAAGGATTTTGATTTATTTAATTAAAAGAGATGGTGTTAGATTAAATCAAATAAGGTTTTAATTTATTTAATTTAATGGATAGACTTTAGAGATTTAATCAAATAAATTGATTATTTAATTAAATAAGGATAATTAGATCAGATGGATTTATTTAATTAACAAAGGAAATGACTTAATTAGATAAAGTGATTTATTTAATTAAAGGATGAAAGTTGATGAATTTAATTAGATAAGGAGATTTGATTAAATGGTTAGACCGAGGGATGATTCCAGAAGAAACGATGTTAGTAGGTCAGGATCAAATGCATAATGTCAATCAGTATATTTTACGTGTCTACACTTCCAAGGAATATTAAATTCCTTTTTCTCTTCCCCATGTGATCTTTGACTTGTCAGATCAAGTCACATGTGAACTCCTCCATCATTTCCCACTTGCCTTTAATCTGTCATTAATTGGTCTAATTAAGTACTTCTACAACCTTAATCACTTAATTTGGTCTCCATGTCATTTATGGAATGTGTCCTAAGTCAACCCTATTAAATATTTTTTATTTTTGAAGAAGGCACTCCACTCCCCATGTGAATTTTTAATTCACATTTAATCCCCCAATACATTTAAAAGAATTTTAAATTCCTTCTCTCATCCCCATGAGAATATTTGAGGAATTTTTAATTCCTCACATGTCCTCTCACCCACATGGGGACAAGGACTTCCTTTATGAGGAGATCTTGTCCAATCCCAAGGTACTATGTAGTACATCCATGTCATGTACTCTCATTTCCACCTCATGTCCACTTCATCCTTTTCAAGCCACTTCACATGCCACATGTCAAGATGCGAGGGCTTGTGAGTTCTCAACTCACCTTATCCCTACATCTTGATCTTGATAGCTCAATCTTGACCATCCATTTCCCTAGAGAATTCCAAATTATCTATAAATCCCCCCTCTTTTCTCTCATTTTGGGGAGAGATCATTCATGCTAACAAAACTCTTGCAAAAATTTTCCTTGAGCCATACTTAGCCATTTTTCATACTTGCACCCACTTTCATCCATTTTCCATCCATCTTACAATCCACATTTGCATCTCTTTCCATCCAAGGATCGATTCGAGGCAAGGTAAAAGGTTCCATTTTGTTGTCTTTATTTTGTATTGAATCCAACGAGGCCAATCTTGAGGTGTAGGGTGTCTTTTGTTGTTGTTTTTCACTCTTTTTGTTTGTTGCTCGTATTCTAGCAAGTATTTTCTCCCTATCATAGGATCTATATAGACTTTTCACAAGATTGATTTTGGTAGGATATGTTATGGATTATGATTGGATGAAAAGATGGGCCAAATAAGATATGATATTATAATATTGAGATTAGATAGGAAGATAAAGAGGATCAATAATGAAATGAATGATGATAGGAGATGATAAAGATAAAATGATGGCTAATAGGACCAAGGTCTAGTGATGATGGTTGTGACATGACTAGGTTGTGATAATGGATTAGGTTGATAATATGAGGGAAATATGATAGATTTTGGATGGAAATGATGCAAATGGTTGATGTTTTAAGTGAAATGATGGTTGAGGAAGGGTTTCCTAGGTCTACTCAAGGGTTGCAAAGGTCAAGTTTACAAATTGAGGTTTCAAGATGGTCAAATCATGATGAAATGACAAAGGCACAACTTCAAGTGACAAAGGTTCCAAATTTTGAAACACATAGGCACAACTCTATGAAATAGAGGTGCCTTCCTATGGAATAGAGGTGTAGTTTCACAAAAAATGTATAGAGGTTACTTAGGATGTGACACACGCATTGGGGGATGATACATAAGCACAATTTGATAGTCTAAGATGGATTTCAATGATTTTTGGAAAGATACTATCAAATAAGAAGACACAATGGCTGATTTGACTTTCAAGTTGATAAGGATAAGTGGCTTCACTCATTTTACATATGAAAACAAACTAAGCTCACAATAGCACAACCCTATATCTAGTCAAGTAGGTGTGTTAACTTAATTTAGGCCCACCATAAAAAGGATAATACCTTCAAATACATGGGTAACTAGGTATACAAAGGTCATGTACCACCTTTACACCCCTTACCTTAGAAGGACAAGGTCCTACCAAGTGATATTGTCACCTCTACAAGAGAAAGTACATGGTGAGTAAATTTAAGCATGATACTGTACCCTACACCACACTAAAAATGACCAAAATTTCTTAAAGGATTATAACAACAAGGTTCTCAGTGGACCTTTAAACAATGAGCTCATCTGATAATGTCTAAGATTAGGAGGGTCTCTCCTCTCATCACCAAACAAGTCTTGGTTGACCAAGGCTCTTGCGGCTTTTATTGAATGACCCTAGCTATACTTTGAGGTAAAAATTTCACTCTTCCTCCTTTATATACCCCACCAAAAATGTGGTTGAGGTCATCCTTAAGATGATCAAATCCCCAAGTAGGGATCGTAATAAGAAATACTATACTAGGTGCTTTTGGTCACCCAAGATGTAACAAACCTGGTGTTCTACTCAGTAAAATTATAAAGTTTCCACATTAAGTGAATAATCCATGATGCCATAACATAGCAATAAATTATTTTCTTTCCATAATGTAAATTACATGCACATTTGAAATAACACTATTTCCAAAACTCCATTGCATTTCATTGTAATTTCACAAATCTTTCCATAACATAGATTTCACAATGAATAAACTCAAGTTTATTCAAGATTACATCCTTCCATATAAATGGGTACAAGATGCATGCATAGCTCTTCTGAGATTCATTTGGAAATAGGTATACAAATTGGTCCTAATGCCACTGCAAGGGTGCATACATTCTGGATGTCCTTGCTCCCTCGTGCATACACTCCAACTGTTCCTCAAAGCTTGTGTAAACATGTGCAAACCTCGACCACCATTTGATGAGGAGAAGCATCACTCAAGCGCTTTTCCTCTAACCACATACTCAAATGTGGTCCCTCACACATCTGTCACATATGACTAGATGGACCTACCCTTTGATGAAGATATTTGTTGGTAAACCACATAACAATAGCCTATCTAAGCCTAGTGTTGTGTCCTACAATCCATAACCTAATCATATGATTTTTTCCTCTATGAGTATGAAAATCCTGATCTAGAATGCATAAAAGGAACACAGTAAATTGATAGTGAAAACAATGGCTACTTACACTACTTTGGCCAAAGTATTCTCACCTAGTACTTCAAGCCACAGTCTTCCTATTCACATAAACTTCAATAGATCAATTTGGATTATGATCGTTCATATACTATGCTTAGGTAAATTTTTTCCATAGGTAGTCACTAACCTCATAAATAACCTATTCCCTTTTTCCCCAATATATAAAGGTATTTCTACAATAAATTCTAAGCATGAGTTACCCCTTCAATGGATATTCCAATCCTAGGTATAACATATGAGCTTTTCTAGTATACAAATTATCTTTGCATAAACAAACTATTCTCTTCAAAAGACAACCTAGTCCCAAGTATAACTTTATAATCCATAGTATAGCTACATAAGCTTCAACTATTCATAGATTGATATTCATAAATAATTGACTCCATTAAGTAATATATCACATTAATAGGTGGTTCTCATCAAGAGTATAGCCACATCAATGAATGAACTCAATTGAAGAATAATCATATCAATAGATAATTCCATTTGAGAGTGTAATCTCCTTAACAAAAAGAGTTATTCAAAAGAGTAGAATCTTGTCAACAATATGACTTCATCTCAAGAGTGTAAAGCATCTAATGAAGTAACAAATCTAACTCAATAGGTAATCCCACCTATGGCTCCAAGCATATAGTATTCCATAAACTCAAGTGATCAACTTAATCACATAGGTGAGTTTTAACCTTGATATATCCTAATCCTAGGATAAAGTCATCAACCAATGACTAGTCTAATTATATAGGTTAATCTAATCCTATATGTTCCAATAAAGACCAAATGATCAACCCAACCTATTGGTTTCAATGAGTCATCAAGTACATATCCCAACCCAGTAGGTAAATCTTAACCTAAGGCTTCATTCTTTAATCAAATAAACTTCTCAACCCAAATAGGTTATTCTAAACTTAGGGTTTCATTTGAGTGTAAAGTATGACCGAATAATCATTCAAGCAAGGATAATTGATGTGGTATGCATAACATCACATCATATCTTTCATACTTTCACTTTTGTTGCAATGCTAACCTTAACATTTCCAAGGTTTCCTAGCATAATAGCTATAATGTCAAGTCATTTCATGACGTTGATACATTTCACATTATACATGTAGTGTTACTACCTATGTATATGTATAGGAGCGAATTTTAACCCCTTACACAAATTCCCCTTTTACACATCCTCACCTTAGAAAACCAAATCCAAAGTTGAAACTCCACATTAGCTAGCTGCTTTCCTTCCACTTGGCATCTGTTTGTTGTGTCGGGGTTGCACGCGTGGCACACAGATGTCCATGTGGTGCATTGCCATCCTTAACAGATTCTCATGTTTGAAGTTGGAAGAGGCATTACACTTTCAATTGGGAACTAATTGTAATGTCCCTCTTCAACCAACTGACACAAAATGCTTTTTTCTTCCTCATTCTTCCTTCAAATTGATCCATTCTCACTTCATTTAACCCTCTTGCATTCTCTAGCAATTCACTTGAGCATTCTAAGCATTCTCTCCATTCTCAAGCAACACTTCAACACTCCATTGCAGCAACAACACTCCGTCAACTCCGCAAAGCAAGTGTGAAGCAAGCCATTGTAACATAGGCTTGAGGTCTTGTGAGACCTCCCTTCATCACAATCAAGGCTGTGGTGACTGTTCCAAGCCTTCTTTCTCCATTTGCTAGTGAGCTCTTGGTGGACGTGGTAACGTTTCACTCCTCTCCTTTGTGATTTGGTTGAGTAGCTCTTTACTGTTTTTTAGTTTTTATTGCAATCTCTACTTTCTTGACTTCTTTATCGTATATTTCTCTCTTATTTTTATCTGGTTGTCCGTGAAGGTGGAAAAACCAAAATGGGGGTTTGATTGAGGTAGACCCCTATACATCCCCAACAATTTTCCCCTCTTTCTTATGTGTAGGTGGACGTTCTTTCGAAGCTAGTTGGAGAACTAGCGTCTTGGTGAGATCATCTTTGTTATTTTAGCTCTCATCTATTTACTTTATCACCTACGCTTATATTTATTGTATTTTGTAATTTTGTTTTTTTCATTTATGAGTCATTAGCTAGGTCGTCAACTTTTTTTCTGGTGGTTCATATTGTATTCTCTATCCTCTAGCCGTACGGATGCTAGCGCACCTAAGAAATGCTAGCGTGCCACATTTTTGTCCCAGAACTGCGCTTTCATCATTTGGCAGAGAGCTACCTGAGGTATAGTATTGAATCCAAAAACTAGCTTTCCTAGCCTAAATTTGGGTTTTGGGTCTAAAGAGTGATCTAAGTACATTATAGTCCTCATCATTCTTGATCCTTGTTTCAAGATACTCTTTAGAGCGAGGTAAGTTAGGGCAACCCTTCACTCTTGGCTCTCCATGACCTGGAGCCTTGACATGGTTGGTACCCCTCTCTTATAGTATAGAAACATCATTATCTAAATCCCTGTATAGGGTATATAGGAGTATTAAGACACTTCCTTAAGCTATTCATGTTTCATCATTCCTAGTATGTAATACTAATGATAAACATACACTCTTATCATGGAGTATATGTATACACTTCATAGGAAATGATAACAGATTCTTTTCCTTTCCATAAGCAAATACTATGATTCACTAAAGAAAGCAATCTCAAGCAATTCCGATCAAAGAAATCAAAGCTCATTATTTTGTAATAAAAGACAAGTAAAATAAGATTAGATCCTCATGCCTTTGATACACTTGATCTAATTGACTAAATTTCTTCTCATCCTTCCAACAATAGCTTGCTAGTTTCAATTCAATTATTCAAAGCAATTCTCATTGTAACCTCTTTCACAAGATAACTCTATGCTCTCACAAAGTAATTCTAAGTTCTCATAGAATATAACTCTCAGAATACTTGCACTAGAATAGACTTTTAGAATTGTGTGTCCCCAAATGAGAGAGTTGGCTCATCTATTTATACAGAATATTGAGACATTGAATCCTAAAGAAAAGGCATGCCAGTTGATAGTTCTAAAGCATGAAGAACGAATCACCCCTCACAACAAAAAGGTGGCAAAAATCTAAGTGAAAACTCAGCTTGGTATTCTACAGATCAACCCCTCTGCTTGACAACAACTCAAGACTAATTCAAATATGCACATGCCTAAAAGATGAGAATCAACTTGCATACAAAATAGGCTTCTACAAAAATAGAGTTCTCATATTTTGGTGCCATGTATCAACCATCCTCCTATTCTTTTGGTGCGGTTTATCTCAATGAAACAATCCTTAATTTATAGGAAACACATAATTTATGCCAACTTGGTCATAGTCTATTCTATTGATAGAGAAAAGATGAGTTGACTCCATAATAATAGTGTTCAAGTTTGTGCTTTGACCAAGCACATTACTTGTTGATTATTCCCCTTATCATGCATTTAAACCACTTGCATAGCAACACGTTACTTAATATTTCCATCCCTTCTTGGATAAATGTGTTCAAAATAGAAACAATACATTGCTATTAAACATCGTTGCATTTTAAGTAGTATTGACCATGGCTTAGTACTTCATATCGGCCTTTATAATTTGCACATTAATTGCATAGATCGACCTTTAATACTTTGCATTCCATTTCCATGTGGCATTCTTAAGTCATTGAATTAAGCTTCTACGCTATTCTTTTAATCCCTGTCATTTGAAACTCATAGTCAACACTTCTAGTTTCAATGCAAGGTCTTTACTCTATGTGATATGCCAAGTGCTATAATAATGTACTGCCCTAGTAACTTTATACAACATTAAACTATGAGTGATTCTATTTTATGCACCCATTCATACTATGCACTGGTTATTAAGTTAATACAATATTTTATTAGTAACACAAAGTCTTTATATCCTATGCACTATATCATGCACTATGTATTAGCAATAAATGACCTTCATATATCAAATGAATCAGTATTCATATAGTAAAAGCATACTGTATACACACACACACACCTCTATATAAACATTAATGCTTATGTGTATATATGTATATGTATATGTATATATATACATACTCACACACACACACACACACATATATATTATAGCAATACAATGATCAAATAGTTCATTCGATACTCAAATGATAATGACCATATGATTGCTAGAAACCAAGATCAGACATGCAAACCAAAAAATCTTTCCACAAAAGAGAAAAATAGAAAAAGCAAGAGCTTTGCATGAAGATGTGCAGAATAATATTATTCAGGAATTCATAATTACATGAGATGATTTGCTTTATAAAAGAAAAGTATGCATAACCCTAATCTTATCTTGAGTAAAAAGATAGCTCAACAAGATAAGGATGAGAATAATTAACCTAGGAATTAAAATATTACCTAAGTAAACTTTGCAAGTGTAATTAAATATTAATTACACTAACACCCCCCCCATAAGTGCAACTTAGGGAGACTAAAAAAAGCATGCACCTAAAACTAAGATGAATGCAAGAAAGAATGAATGGGTCCCAAGAACAAGGCCTGATCAAGTACCCATGTACAAATGCAATAATGAGGTAGAGAAGGAAAACCCAGTGGGACCAAACCCCCCTACAATGAGATGACTACTGCAAAGAAGCACTGGAAGAAGCACTGGAAGAACATTGTGGAGTAACACTGGAACTGCAATCCGACAAGAAAGGAAAGATACTTCTATCTACAAGAAACCAAAGTGAAATCATAATAATGCGACAGTAGACTTGATGCCATGGAACACTGGAAAACTCACAAACTGGAACAACCTTGGAATCTGTGAAACAATAGTAGATGATATGATGACAGAATCTGGAAACTGTGTATCTCGATGCTGATGCCAAATTGAGACTAAAACTCTTCCATGGGAACAAGTACCATAAAGACTCTAGAACATTAACCATAAAAATATGGCCCTCAAACTAAGAAGGATATGAACCAATGCGGATCAATAACCATAAACTCTCAATCTGAAGTGTGAACCAATGTGAGTTTGATATGTGTCAAGATAAGACAAGATGTGTCCAAAAGAAACTACGAAACTGGATATAACCCATGTGAGCTATCAACAAATCAAGATGAAGATCAAAGTGCATGCACACTCTAATCAGATTATTATGCAAGAAACCCCCCTGATGGAACTTTATTTCAGTTCATTTATTACAATAACCCAACGATTGTAAAAGGAGAGAATGCAAACATACATAAATAGAAAATAAAAATAGACCTCAAATCTGTGTAGATGATTGAACCAGCTCTCCAACGCTGCAAGAATGGCGAAAAAAAGATCACCAAGTCAAAAGATATGCCCTCTAAAGGAAAACAACTTCATCTGAGTTCAAAGACCTGTAAAATAAATCTAGAGAAAATTCTACCTTCACCAATAGATCGACATTTAAATCAGCTTTCTAACCGTATGTTTGCGAAAAAAGAACACCATACACAAAAGTTACGCTTGATTTTGTAAAAGTGCTCCAGAAAGGCCAATTTGGCTTACAGGCTGCCCTGGGGGCTAAAAAAAAGCCCCTGGTCTTGTGCACGACTAGGGGCTGGTGGGCAGGTGCTAGAGGTGGAGCCCCTGGTCTTCCATAGGACCATGTAGGGTGTAGAAGGGCTAGCGAGGGGCTGGATGCATAGTGCCCGGTCCCTCATAGGATCGACAGCTGGCTGGAGGGGCCCGGCGGGGGCTGATCGTTGGCTAGTGGTGGATGGGCAGGTGCTACCGGCGGTGGTGGCAGACTGGTGGCCACCTGTGGCCATCGGGTGGTAGAATCCTTTTACACTAAGGCATTGGCACAAAGTTCGAAAAAACACATTTTTTAAAATGTTTTTCATTTTTCGTGGCTCAGGAAGCGAGCTGGGGAGGCTGTATGACCTCCCTGGCAATTTTTTTTGGCCTTCCGGACCAACTTCTCCAAAATCAATGAAACGAAAGGCGATCTTAGTGTTTTTGGCCACTGCGAACACAATGGTGACCTCCATTTGTGCCCAAAATGCTCCAAAAATTTGGCTACCCCCAGAGCTTCCAAAAAATCATCGAACTTGAAACCCTCATAGATCTGGCAAACAATGACCAAAATCTATAAAATAAAAGCCAATCTTGAATTTTTCTAGTGCTCTGAATCTAATGGTGAAGC
This sequence comes from Sequoia sempervirens, assembly GCA_007258455.2. Classification (NCBI taxonomy): domain Eukaryota; kingdom Viridiplantae; phylum Streptophyta; class Pinopsida; order Cupressales; family Cupressaceae; genus Sequoia; species Sequoia sempervirens. The sequence goes on from VDFB02193867.1 coordinate 412,659,486, forward strand.
CCGATCTGATCCAAGACACTGCATAGATGAACTCAAGGCATGAAACCCTTGAGGAATCTTGAACGAACTCTACAATGATTTTCTCAAAAATCTGAGAAGGGGCTACAAATCAAGGCTTTGATACCATGTTAGAAACCAAGATTAGACATGCAAACCAGAAAATCCTTCCACAGAAGAGAAAAATAGAAAAAGAAAGAGCTTTGCATGAAGATGTGCAAAATAATATTATTTAGGAATTCATAATTACATGAGATGATTTGCTTTATAAAAGCAAAGTATGCATAACCCTAATCTTATCTTGAGCAAAAAGATAGCTCAACAAGATAAGGTTGAGAATAATTAACCTAGGAATTAAAATATTACCTAAGTAAACTTATGCAAGTGTAATTAAATATTAATTACACTAACAATGATTATGTCTGCATTTAACATCATATTAATATTTATATACGTATATGCATAATCATACATATGTTGAAATACTAGTATGGAAATCCTGGATTATATCCAACATACACGTATATTGACATGTACATATATATGCATATAAACATATATCTCAAATACTCATTCAACCATACAATTAAGCACATATACAATTACTATCTTATTGATAGGAAATATATGTGTGATGTATATATACATATATACATACATGTCACATTTTTCCTTCAATAACACCATGCTCATAAGCAACTTGTTCATAAGTGTGCATAGGTATGCCTACCTATGTACTCTCATGTGCATGCTCCTCCATGCATATAGTCTATCGTTGACATGCATATGAATATACATATATACATTCAATGTATGTTCTCCTCATCAATCAAGCATTGTAACATAAGGAAGAACTCATAAGCTCCAAACATATAAGCATCATCCAAGAATGCATTCAGCAATAATCAAGACCCCTACTAATACAAACAAATCATACTTAAGGATGACTTACCAATTCCAAACACTATGAATAGACTCAACCATTCAACTATGAGTGTGTGTATAAGATTAGTAGGGTTTCATTTAGGGGTTACCTGACCAATCATTTCTCTTGAGTGATACTTCCCCTCCCTTCTAGAGGATTGAACCTATCCCTACAACTATCTTAACACATTTGCAATGGTAGTTATATGTTCATAATAAATACATATGCATCATAAAAATTTAGCATATTCATATAGCAATGCACGTTCTTCATCAATGCAAACATAATTACTCTTTCAAAGCCACATTTAGCATTTATCAACACCTTCACATAATGCCTATTTCAGTATTCCATTATTTTAGCAAGCATATCCAAATTATGATTACATTTACCATCCTATTTACTTGTGAAGGTAAAAGTAAATTAGTAACAACAATATGAGGTGCAACACAAGATTGTAGTAAGCTCAATGGGAGAACATACACAAAAGCTAGTAATTCTTGGGATAACACTTAGAACATAAAAGAAATAAAGAAATATGAGATTTGTCATCTTCAAGATCACACTAAGTGCAAGGAGAGAGCATACGTCTACTCACACTTCTAAACATGAAAAAAAATATTCATTAGCCCACTAAGCTACTTTAGATGCCTAGATTAGTGGAAAATAAAACCTTGGAACAAAAAATCTACATCAAACCACTAGTAATATCAATGATACTGATATTTGACAAGTGTTAGACAACTGCACCACTTGTTAGTTGGTCAAAAAAGAAGGTTAGATGAGAAAAATGACTCAAAAAACCTAGAAATTGTAATCTAGAACAAAAGCACAACTTTACCTGATAGAGGCACCAATTTATGCAATAGAAGTGCAAATTGGTGATTTATAGGTGAAACTCTATGAAGAAAAGGTGCATCTCTATGAAATAATGGTGCAAGTTCATAGATAAAGTATAAAAATGACCTTTGGGAGCTAAAAAACAAAGTTTTTCACCAACCTAGTTGGGAAACATGTAAGATAAAGCTATAGGATATTTTAAAACACATATATCTAGCCAAAACATGTTAAGTTATATGCTTAAAAACCACTAGTTTTAAAAAACCCCAAAACCCTAATTTTTGCAAGAAAAGAGAAAATCAACCTGTAGGTTAGATTTCGTGATTTGACGAAAACTTTGACAACTTTTCAAATCTTTCTCTTCAAAAGGTCTTCAATCCTTCTTTAACCTAAATCTAAAATCACATACACAAGAGAGATTTTTTTTTGAGTGTATGGGGGTTTGCCTTGGTCAAACCCAGTTTTGGTAATCAAACTTTGAATTGAAACAATGAAATAAAAGAGGGAATGAAGAATGAAAAAAACTATGTTACCACTCAACAAACCCTTGAATGGAACCTTGATAATGGAGATCTTAGGATATTTTCCACTTGCATGAAATGGTTGAATTCAATGTGGATCTTGATACTTGAAATTGATGCTTTGGATGCTTCAATAGATCTTGAAACCTACATCACAATATTAGCTCCAAAAGCATGCATTCAATGCAAGAAGACTTTGACATGATGGATGGATCTTGAATGCTGAAATAAATCTTTGATATATCTACTCTTGAATGCCCTTGATTTCTCTTGAATTTCTCCAAAAATGCTCATAAATTTTCTAGGTGAAACTTAGTGAAATGACCTTGTATTTATAGGTATGTATCCTGATTTTTCCGAAATTCAAATATCACAAACCAACATTGAATTATGGATTTGGAGATTTTAAAATACCACCAAAAACATAATTTAAATTTAGGTCCAAAGGTCTAGGGAAGACCCATTCACCCATGGGAGAATGGGTCCTAGGTCCCTATCCTTGGAACAAACATTTCTCAAGGTAAAGTGTCATGTTTAGGCATTAATTATTGTCAAGTTTCGCCTTTGAAAAATGTAATTTATTAGGATTTTAAATGAATAAAAAAGATAATTAAGGCCTAATTAAGCTCAATTTAATTAAGAAGTCCCAAATAAGTGTGAAAATGTAAAGGGGTACATTTATCAACACTAAATTAAGGCATTATTAAGTCCAAATTAATTAGGAGGGCCCAAACAAGTGAGAAAATGTAAAGGGATACATTTTTTTACACTACAATCATCTATAGAGGTTGAGTATTGTGAAATAGTTTTGTCCATCCATGAGGTTTTGTGGCTTCATTAGTCGTTGATTGAGTTTGGTTTCTCTCCTAAGAATCCTGGACTATTCTTTGGTGCATCAATCAGAGTGCCATTTGCATTTCTTGCAACCCAGTGGAGAATCAGTGTATTAAGCACATAGAGATCCACATGCACTTCATCTGGCAGTTGATTCAGGATGGTTTTCTCACCTTGGAGTACATGCCTACAAACGAGTAGGTTGTAGAAATTTTCATGAAACTGTTAGCATCACCTTGTTACCTCCAATTGCAATCAATGATTTAGGTGAAGGAAGTTGTCCTTGGGGGGTCTTCATGGGACATCCTTCCTTTATGTTTTTAATACATGCTTTCATCTCTTTTTTGGAGAGGGGTTTTTACCATGAGGTTTTCTCCCTTTCTCTAGTTATGAGAGATTTATTTGATTGTATATGGGTACCTCATCAAGCCTTGTTTCTAGGACTCATTCATGCATTATTTTCTTTTTATGTATTCAATTTTTAGAGTTTTTAGCTACTCCCTAAGTCGCACTTAAGGGGGGTGTTAGAATAATCATTTATTACCTAATAACTAATTAAAAATTAATTGATTATTATGCTAATTTCAATTTATGTACTTAAAAATTAAGTTTAGGAGTGCTTTTTAATTTTATTAGTTTGAAATTTTATTAGATCATTATGTTTCATCACATAGGATGTTGACACTTCTCATGATCTAATCCATTTCCCATTTAGGTTTTGATCTTATAAGAACTCTCCTTCATTGTATTATTTTATTTTGTAATTTTTTCTTCTTGAGGAAATAGTAAATCATTATTTGCAACTCTTGTGGATGGAAGGTGTTCTCATTTTTTGTTTTATCCTTCTTTATATGTGTTTTTCACAATTCTAACAATATGTATATTTAAGGTCCAACTTTATAAAATATTTGGCATGTTGTAATTGATCCAACATATCATCCATTAAAGGTAACAAATACTAATTTTTCATGTAGTTATATTTTTCAATCCTTCATAATCATACACATCTACCACATCCCATCCTTCTTTAGCACTATGACAATGAATTTTTTTATAGAGAGGTACTAGGTATGATTAGCCAATACTCCAATAGTTTCCTAAGTTTCTTGTTGAGTTCATATGCCTCAATTACACTTTTTCTATACAACTCAAGGTTTAGTAATGGTATTTAGGTAGTAGCTAAATTTTATGCTCTATAGCTCTTCACTTGGGTTTCATAAATAAATTATAAAATTTAATTACCAAATCAATCAAGCCTTGCAGCTCTCGTAATGAGTATATTATCCATGTAGCCCCTTCAACTCTTGGACCATCTTTGTTCTCCTTTTCCATTAACATTAGTAAAATAAATTTATCACTAACATTGATCAAATACTACCACTTTAAAGCACTTAACATGGTGATGTTTGTCATCTTCTCTAATATGTGTATGGTGCCACATTTAAGACCAACCTTTATTGTACCATCCCTAAGATACAAATATGGATTGCCATAAATATAAATGTCTATTAGAACCACATCTACAACACTTTATCCTTGTATTAAAAACCAATGAATAACTTGAATTTATATTGTTTCTTCACCATGATTTCCACATTTTTAAGCTAGCCAATAGTATAACTCTATTGGTGATCCATCACTTGAGGGCCCAATTCAATTATTATTTTTGAAAAAATAGATTGGATCGAGAACAAGTATTGAAAGAGAGTATATCTTTTTGTTCTTAATGAAATTTTTGATATGGAAAAGCTATGTCACCTCCCCTTCTTAATTTACTTTGGAACTTTCACTCACTACGCATGCCTCTTTGTACATCACAAGAGAAAATTTCATTTAAAATAGAATGTCATCTTATCTCTTTGCTATTATCTTCATAATAGTGTTGGCAACCTTATTTTTATTTCCTCTCCAAGAACGTTCCAAGTCTAAGAGATTCCCTATCATTTATATTTCACATATCCTTCCTTACGACAATGGGAAAACTAAGATTTTGATTCACCTTTATCTTTGTAACTCTAGACCATCATATTGGCACACTTGTTCAACTTTAACTTGTATTTCCCCTTGTATTTTTGAATTCCACTCTTGTCCCTTATCCATGTTCTTATTCACGAACAAAGATTTTTTTTAGTGACTTTATATAATGAACCTATGCACACACCTCATCAATATCTTCAATCGTTTTTGTGAGATTTATGGGGTGAAGTGTAGATTTGATGCCATGTAAGAGTGTGGCCTACTAACTCAGCCTAGAAAATTAAATTTACTAATGAGGAATAAGATAATAAGGGATAAAATAAAAGGATAAAATAAACCTCCATCTAGCATATCCATTGATCTAATTTATCCATCATACTATCATATGTCAACCTTCACTTCAGCCTTGAAAACACTTTGAGTGCACGCATATCCCTATTGTTCTGCACACTTCATATTTTAGCTTCATCCTCCTCACTCTTAAGCATTAAAAACTTCTCAACTAGTGCTGGCATGAAGTTTTCATCCAATATATATTGTCTCCCATGCATAAATTCTTACCATGTATTTCTCAAGTTTTTTGAAATAGATTTCACCTTCATATTGTTCTCTATCTATATATCTTATAACCCTTGTCCACTAACTAGTTACCATCTTAGGTTCATATGGACTAGATCACTACTAACACTTACCTCATAGCTAGCATAAATTTCTACAAGCCTTTTCAAATACTAGAAATAAGCAACTCTAATATGTCCCATAAACCACTAGGTTTATGGCATGAGTGATGCACCAATCATAGATTTCCTAAGATTTTTCTATACCTACAACTCTTAACACATACTACCCTAATGTCTAATCAACATGTAGAAATAAAAATTGTTAAATTAAGAAAAAAGAATGAAAACAAGTAAAACATGGATTATAAATGGTTGAAAAATGCCAAGTGTATACTACAAGAATTAGGAAAGTCAATTTTAGTACATGGATATTATATTGGATTATAATGGTTATTATGGAGTTGTTCAATGTTTATGTAGACTCCTCTACTTTCACTCTACTATTGCAACTCAAAAATACCTTGTACACATTTTTCCCTCTTCAAACTAGCAAAGTGATTGTCTCTCTCAAGCCAACCAACCTTGCTAGTGTCTCATCTTTTCCCTATAACATCTATTGACCATTCTTAGGCATGGAAGGAGAACAATTCCTTGGAATTGCAATGCTTTTCCATTGTAACTACCCAACTATCTCCTAGAATAGTCTATGTGGGATATATAAACCACCATTGAAGCTATAACAATTGGTCACATGGAAGAAGGCATATCCTTCACCATAGGATACAAATCATCACAACTATAGGGAAAAATGAGCAAGTCACCATTGAAGTCAATTGTCATTTTACCCTAACTTATGGCACAAGGTCAAGAAAAAATGTAAAACATCTTATAAGAGATAAGAACACCCCTTTATGTTCCTATATTCTTTCAACCTTCTAATTATTGTTATTCACCTATAACTAATATCTAACAAGTGTAGATAAGGATAGTTGAATCCACACACATCATGATGATGTTCCAAACCTTCAAAAAAGAAAACCAATAAAACCATTTTATAACCATACACTCAATGTCCATCTTTACCTACACTTATAGCATTATTGAATTCACTATGAATTATCCACAATAATGATCACAATAAAAAAAATGTCAAAATGACCCACAAAAAAACTAGGAACTACTCTTTAAAAAACCATGTTTCTTGGAGCATAAAAATAATACCTATGACAGGTTATATAACACTCAGCAACTTTCTAAACACTTAGCACAACTAAACAACTTAACAAACACTTTTAGTGGCTCAAAGCATCTATAGTAGCTCAGCCAACCCATGTAACTTTTTTGAACATAACTTCCTTTATTGAAAGCATACTTGCAGGATACTATAGGTGTGCTTGATTGTGGAATCTTCTAAATCCAAGCATCACAATTGAACTTTCAAATCAAATGTCTATATGTCATGTGTGGTATAACCCCTACATACAAGATAAGAACATTATATTTTTATGAATAAATTATAATTTTTGATAAATAAGTGTCTATTAATATCTATAAAAAAATAATATTCTACACATTCAAAAGAAAAATAGACAGGAAAAAATCACTTCTACAAATCATAAAAATGATTTTTTTTTTTTTTATAACCTTTTACTAAAGACACATTACTAATCCTTTTGTGAATAATGAATTATAAGATATAGGTCTATAATTGGCTACTATGAGGGAGAGGTTGTTTGTGTTTACCCTTTTACACCTTTTTCCTATTTAGTTTCACTCAAGTTTTTTTTTTAAGACTGCAGGAATCAGGTAGACACCCTAAAAATGCAGTGGGCCTGGTAAACTTTTTTCATGTGACCGGTGACGTTGGCATGGCACGCCCTTTGATACCATAAGAATGGAGGGAGACTAGACCTTATGAGCTCTTAAATTCAGTCCCTGAAAGTTTGTCGGATATTTTTCCAGAAATTGCCAAAATCTTGTATGATAAGCATTCCATTTAATGTTGACAACTCATTTACTTCTTACCCCTTTATGCCATCTGCCAGTGTCCCTTTCTTGCACACTACAAGCCAAAACTGCAATGGAAACAACAATGACAAGCTTCCAATATCACCCACAAGATCTGATAGCTTTCTCATTCGTCTACCAGTCATCTATCCAGTCACTTTACACACCATAGATGATAGCTCTCTTATTAGTCTATCCAGTCATTTTACAGACCATAATTGATAGCTCTCTTATTAGACTCTTATATGAACCCTGTCGGCCCCTGAAAGTTATCAACTTTGTCGTACCATTGCTGTTTTTATCAGTAAAAGATTTTTGTCTGCACTTCTTTTGTCCATTTTCTCGCTTCAAAATCACTCCAGTGTTTGTTTTTCAATCGAACACTTGCTTAAAGCTGTACAATAGCTTCAATTTTACTGTAATCTATAGTGGGTTTTGACAATTGTTGATGCAGAAGATGTCAGGGAATCAGATCTTTGTTCTAGCTTTTTAAGTAGGTACTGCAATCCAACTGTAAAGAGTTGTCTGTACTATAATTTGTTTTATAAAGAGTAGTCATCAATTATAGTGAAATTATGAAAATAATAATGATATTTTTTTTATTTTGAAGATTTTTTTTTTTAATGAATATTTTAAATTTAGATAAGGAGGGTGGTTGAAAGACACATCCAAAAAATCTAATGGGACAAGTCCAAATCAAAGACCAAACTTTCATTTGATGTAGCTAGTAGGTTTTTAGATAAGGAGGGTGGTTGAAAGACATCCAAAAAGTCTAACGGAAAGTCCAAATCAAAGACGAAACTTTCATTTGATCTAGATAGTAGGTTATTATATGTGGTAAGAGGTTTAAAGAATAATTGCAGAGGTAAGTGTTTTGAGGTTACTCATAATGAGTGTGAGGTAAATACACACTTTAAGAGGAGGTGTTTATATGCAAGTATATTCGTAACATAAGTATAGATATATAGGTTTCAATAAAGATAATTTAGACAACAAAGATATTGATACAAGAAACGTAATAAAATTGAATGAAATAAAGTTGGTAAAATTAATAATATGTCTTTTATTGCACTTTTTATTGATACTCTAATAAATTACTTAACATATAATATCGTATATTTATAACTCATGTACTTCTTTAAATTTCAAGTATACAATTATTCAATCATCAAAATGATTAAATTTTATATGATAAATCATTATTTTAAATATAATAAAGTGTTTCAATTAGATGTATCGTTTTTTTTAAATGTAGTTTCTATAGGAATTGATTTGAATGCTTCAACTTTGAACTGCAAATTTTTAAGGTAAAAGACACACTTGCTATAACAACATGCCCTCTTGCATTAATCATAAACACTCTACTATTGTTTTCAATCTATGTAGAACATTGTAAACTCAATTCCTCTTCCCCACCTTCACCACTCTACTGCACCACTCTACTCATTTTCAATCTTATCTTTAACTATTAACTATACAAACATACTAACCTACAAAGGTATTTAAAGAGATTTTTTTAAACTTGCAATTACAATTTTGTTATCTCTATAAAATTAGAATTTGTTTGAGTTATATAAACTTAGAGACATCTTTTGAGAAGCTTTCAATCTTCTAGTAGATAGTTTCCCATAGGCTTAATTAACTTAGATATCATCCTTGAGAAATTATATTTTCTTTTACAAATATAAATCAATTGTGATAATTATATCTTATAAATCACCAATGTTTCTAATGTTAGATGACAACCTTATAAGACTTAAGTTCTCCCTATATTGGTATAGCCATGGCTATAATTTTAGATTGTGATCAAGGCACCATATATATCTATAAGAAAATCTTGTTTGTTTCTAACAAATATATTGTATTCATATGAAGATTTAATAAGAATAAAGTAGATTTTTTTTTGTTTGTTTTGCTTTGGTTGGCTTCCATTTTATTGAGTTATGTGGGTTGTGTGATTGAGCTGCTTGATAAGGTCCCCTATTCATGTTTGTATCAAATACAAATTAGTATCAAAAGGCGTTGTGCAATTAGATGCCACAATTGTTAAGATAGTAGGGGTACTTAGTGATTTGATGCAAGAGCATCTCGGCGAATGGGTGATCAGCATCACCTAAAAAGATTTTGATTTTTTTTTCATTTTTTTTGGTTTGGTTTCAGTTCAGCATTGCAATTTAAATATATGGTTGAATGGGAGAGAGATTGAATGAAATTATGAATGGGGAGAGACTGAACGAAATTATTATCATTGATTGACAAAATGTTACATATCAATTTTAAATAAGACATTTAACTATTCAATTTATTAGATAATTTCTCCATGAGTTTGAATGCCAAATTGACCATAAGAGATATGTGGTTATTTCTAGTTGCTAAAATAAAAATAAATTCATTTTTTTTATTGATTAACTTCCCAGGCCAAAAGGAAGAGATTATTGATATTCAATGTGGGAGAAACAAGAGGGAAGGAGAGGCATTGGAGAGGTAAAAAGGCAGAAGGACATTGGTGGGTAACGCAGGGATGTGAAGAGGCTGCGTAGGGAAAAGAAAAGTTGTGCAACAGAGAGGAGAGTGTGCACAGGAAGAGGAGGAAGAAAGGCCGTGTAAGGAGAAAAAGAGACGCCATAAGTTGGGGAAAATGTAGATTTTAAGAGGAGTAAAAATGGCTGGTTATATGTGAGTTATATTGCAACAAAATTGCAGATTTAAGAGGAGATTTCCAATGCCATTTAGTGGGGAAAATATATGGGAGTGTGATGCTCTGTCTATGTGAGGAGTTACAGATTTTATTAAAAGTTTTTCTTGGTTTTTTGATAACAGATTTTATTAAAAGTTTTTCTTGGTTTTTTTGATACCAGTAAGAGGACTTGCCAAAGGTAGGAATTGTTTGGTGAAGGGAAACTTCATTTGCTGATGATAGAGAAGCTTTGTGTGGTGCATAAATGAGAGAAAGGTTTCAGAAGAAGGGAGGAGAAGCCATGAATGATTTTGTTTTTATGGAAGTAAATATGTATTGGAGATTTTGGATTTCAATAAAATTATTACAAATTTGCATTGCATCTTTTGTCTTATATTGTGTTAAATGATTTATTGGTTGCTTGGATGGGTGGTTTGACAAAACATTCCATTCTTAACCCCATCATGATTTGAAGTTCAACTTGCATGCATGCCTTAGTTGCATTAATTTAGAAGATATTTTGATCATAGACCTTCCCTCATTTTTAATGTATGTTTATCAAGGGAGTTCATAGCTAAAATGGGATTGTATCTATCTTCTGAATTGTCACATATGTTGTTTAGGACTAGTTATGGCACTAAGGTAACCATAAATGCTAGCCCTATTTTAATCAATCACATTGAGCCATACACACCAAGTCCTATTGACATGAATTGCACAATATATGACTAAGAAGAAGATACTAATGTCCATAAGATTGCCACATCCATAAAATAAATTTCTAATATATTTCTTCATAAATGGGAAACTAACTCACACGTCGATTCATGTGATAATGTGGAAGAGGTGGGTTGGATACATATTGTATCCATGAATAAAATCTATCCATATCAAATCATATGAAGTGTCAAAATCTCGTGATGGAGTATGGGAGTTGTATTTTGATGGGTCAATAAGAAAAAAGGTTCAAGTTCTAGTGTGACTAAATTCCTCTCAAAAGGAAAGGCATTTCTTTTCCTTCAAATTTCAATTCAGTTGTACCAAAGATGTATCTTAGTATAAGGAATTGGTTTAGGGACTTCGTCTCACACAAAAGAGGTGGATCAAAATGTTGCAAGCATTTGGTGATAGGGAATTGATTTTCCATCAAGTTAGGGGTCAAAATGTTCCCAAGAATAAATTGTTGAAAGCCTATAAACATAGGTTATAGGATCTCATTGAAGACTTTGATGCTTTCAACATACAAGCTATCCCTAGAGAATAAAATAAGGACACTAATAGGCTTGCAATAATAAGTGCACAATATGATATCACAAACAACATTATGGAGGGAAATTACTAGCTTTCAAAATAATGGTAATGCTAGCTATCCCAAATAATATCATTAGTTGGAAAGTGTTCAAAATTTACTACCAAATCATTAATTTCTTATGAGAATAGGCATTTTTTAAACTAAAAATTACTCAATCTACAAGAAAATTATGGAGACCAAATCATGTAGCTAAATGCCAACAAATTTCCAAAGGGTCTCATCATTCTAGAAAGAATATTCAATACTGATGATAATATTGGGGATACAAAGATGAAATTGACCACAGAAAAGGAGACTACAAGTAGGTGGTTGTAACAAAAGATAAAATTTTGAATTTGGGAAAGGTATGCTCTAAATTCAAACAACATGCTTTCGCTAAGCTTTTTCAGTATTATGATGATGTATTTTCTTAGAATTATGAAGACCTTGAAGGTTTTGATCCTAATTTTTCTTGTCATATTATCAATCTTCACTCTAATATGAAGCATCTTAGGAAAAAATAGAGGCCAATATAATATTTCTTATCAAAAATTCCTCTTGGGAGATAAAATTGGTCCTTGTTAGAAAGAAGAATGGTTAAATTATATTGTGTGTGGGCTTTAGGGCCTCTCTCAAAGATCACTATCCTCTCCCTTCCATGGAACAAATTCTACAAAGGGTAAGTGGATTAGAAATAATTTATTTTCTAGATAGGTATTAAAGTTAGAACCAAATCTTAGTCCAAGAATTAGAATAATATATGATGTAGAGCAGGGGTGGTTAGATTCAAATTGACCTAAATCAATCAATTCTTCAAGGTTTCTAGCACTTATTGGTGGGTTTCTCTTCTTAGGTCTACTAACTCCTAGTAGCACTCCATAACTAGTTTCTCCAACACAATTTTCAAACCAGAATTCATACCCAAAATCTGATTGCAGTTACAAATAGCCTTTATTTCCTTTGATAACATATCTAATTTTTAGGTGGGGGTGCTTTGGAACACAAAGGACAAATCTTGACTGCTATGCTTGGAATTAGGCCTAATTAGGCTTGCTTCACTAGGTCACAATAAGGTCTTCCAACCCTAGACTTCAAGCCTTCATGCCAACAGCTCAGACATGTTTTCTTGGTGTCTCCCAAACCATTTCCAAGCAATTTCAACAATCACCTAAGAGTTCCTCTACAAACCCTAACTCCTATGCAACTTCTATACCTAATAAGTGAGGTTAATTAGGCTAGTGCATCACCAAATTGGCACCAACCTCCATCCCCTGCTCCTGCAATATTGTGAACATGAAATATACCCTACCTACATCCATTCCATTGAGTTGGAGGCCTTTTCACTGGTGGAATGGAAAGAGATTCATTATTTACAGTCAAGGCACACCCTAGTGAGGGTTTCAAACAACTTTTAGTAAATCTACTCTAGCTTACTCCAAACTTGATGAAATTAGATGAAATCAAATGTAAAAAAACAAGGATTCACAGCCCCATCAATTCCAATGAAATTTTTTTCACTCCCAGGCCATACGGATCCGTACAAAACAATTTAGCAGAAAATTAAGTCTCCAAAATGCAGAAAACATAGCACTTTGTTATTCAAAATTCAAATTCTCAACAATTGAACTTTGTCTTGGCCTCTACAATGCCTATTTAAACATTTTCAAATAGAAACCAACCATTCCCAACTATTTTTTCAAATCCCAAATATTCAACTTCCCTTAAAACACAAAAATGCAAAAGTTGCTTGTGCAACTTTTTGCAATATTGACAACTTTCAACAAACTAACACAAAATGACTCAACCAACACAGAAAGGCATAAAACATGGTCTTACAAGACCTTAGTACAAACAAAATGTCCTAACAACACCAAAATACTAACACTTGACCCATTTTAACATGAAGACTTGGGTGCCCCTGCACCAATATAAGAGTTCATTTACCACCAATTGTGGTACTTTTGCGCACAAGAAGATTCCTCTTGGACTAAATAATGTTGATACAACATTTTAGAGGGAGATACATGTATTTCAAGGGCTTCTTGGATAACATTGTGTTGGTATATTTTTATGATATCATTATCTTTTTTAAGTAGGTAGGTGATCACTTGGAGAATCTTGAAAAAATATTCAAGAGGTGTAGGCAATATTGTGTGCCTCTAAATCCCAAAAATATGTGTTTTCCACCAATTAAGGAAAATTATAGGGACACATAGTATCAAAAGAGGGTATTGCAATTGACCTAGATAGAGTATAGGCCATCTTATTTCTTCCTTTGTCCAATCACAAGAAGGGCCTAGAAATCTTCTTATGAAGGATCAATTTTGTGAGGAGGTTTATACACAATGTTGTTGCATTAGCAAAACCCCTCACTTCCATATTGAGGAAGAACATTTTTTTTAGTTGGAAAAAGGAAGGGAAGGAAATTTTTAAAGCCATCAAACAATAAATTTCTCACACCTTGACATTTTCCAATCAAAACTACAATAAGGAATTCATTCTCTACACTTTTGGAGGAGAATCAAGTATATTTATTGTTTTGTTTTTAGAGCATTATTCTTTTTGACACATGCTCTCTAAAAATAGGATCCAACTAATGGTTCCCCATATGGGTGTCAAGGAGTTCTTGTTGAGTAGGGATATAAGTGAATTTTTTTTGGTTCGATTACTAAAGCCATGGAGTATGATGTGAACATCAAGATCACCAAGCTGATAAGGGGTTGTGTGAGTAGCTTGTAGAACCCCTTAAAGTTGGCAAGGAAACCAAATATTCTATAGCAAGAGGCCCAATTTTTTGACCTTGATAATCCAAACAATGGGTGCATGATATGACTAACTTTATACACCTGAGAAGATACCTCAAGGCCTTGAAAATGCAAGGAGGTATTTTAGGTTGCAACCTATTCCCCTTGTCCTTTTTATAGTGTTCTATATAGAAAATATATGAATGGAGTGCTAATAAGATGCATTGAGCCAAACATAGTTGTAATAGAGGGGGATTCACTACTCACAAGTTATCTTCACTCAGAGAGCCTCAAGGGGCGAACAACCCTATACTACCTCAATGGAACAATGTGGAAGTTTGAAAATCCAAAAGAGCAGGTCACAGATATTTTCTAGGCAAACTGAAAAAACTCTTGGCCAAAGGATTTTAGTGTATAAATCGGATGACAACGCGAAATGTTGTCGTCCTAGACGTGTGTTGGCATCTCGTACGGACCAGAGAGCGAGGATGTCTCATAAAATAACTAATTGATGACTTACACTCTAATTACTGAGAACCTCTAGAATGCAAGAAAGCAACAAGAAGTAATAAGATTGAAATGGAATAGAGATGATAAGGAGAAGAAAGGAAATACTTACGACCATGCGAGTGATGAAGCTTCCAGCTTGTGGGTGTCTTCAATATCTACACACAAGAGGAAGAGATAAATTGTTGGTTGGCTGTATAGGGGCCTCCCTCAGTCAAACCCCGTTTTGGTGTTTCCACCTCCATGGATAGCCAAATAGATAGAGAGAAAAGTAGAAATGAAGTAAAGAGCACTTGAAGCACTAAAAAATAGTGTTATGCTACTCAAACAAGTAATAGAGGAGAGGAATGTAAGCTTACCACCTCCACCAAGAGCGCTCAAGGCTAATGGGGGAGAAAATGAGAGTAACTCAAGCCTCTGCTGCAATGGTGTTTTGTTCCACACTTGCTCTACTAAAGTGGTGGAGTGTTGATGTTGCTACTGTGAAGTGTAAAGTGTTTGGAGATTGAAGAGATGGTGAAGAAGCTGCTTAGAGCTTGTGAATGGAGTGAAGAAGTTCTTAGAGAGATGTGTAAAGGGAGAGGGAAGAGGTGTAGAGGATGGTAGAATATGTGAAGAGATGAAATGCTTGTTCAAGGGATGGATTTGAAGAAGATATGAAGAGAAACGTCCATCTTTGGGTTGGTCGGCCGAGGAGGGCATTACAAATCAACCCCCAATGGGAAGTGTAACGCCTCTGCAGGCTCCATAAGCAGGAATCTGTTAAGGACGTAAGTGCGCCGCACGGGCATCCCCAACATAAACACCTCCACCGACGCTCAAAATAGACACCAGGTGTGATGCAAGCAGTGGGCTTAGGTGGAATTAATCCTCTGAACTTGGTTTTCTAAGGTGGATAAAGGAAAAAAGGGGATTTGCACATGGGGTGCAAATTCGATCTTATACAATAGTTAACAAAATGTTTGAAGATTTCCATGACAACCCTTTGGGAGGTCATTTTTCCCCAAAAATGAATGTCACTAAAATTATGAGAGTAGATTACTATTGCCCAAGTTTATAAAAGGATGCCCATAAGTGGGTAAGAAATTGTGAAAAGTGTGAATTTTTTATTGGGAAGCCAAGACTAGTTGCCCTCCCTTTTCATCCTATTTAAGCTGATCAAACATTTTCTCAATGAGCTTATGAATTTATTAACATGATAAACC
>VDFB02193867.1:412675670-412697599 GCA_007258455.2 Sequoia sempervirens
TAAGGAATAATCAAGTTGTGAACTACTTATCAAGGATTGACATAAGAGAATAACCCAAGAATAGTAAGAATATATCCCCAACAAAAGTCTATTTAGAATAACTACAACACGAAAAATAACTCTATGATGTTGCCTTACTACTATCTATAGATCAATATGCACAAGATATGCCACCACAAGATAAACAATTTCTACTATAGAAGTGTCTACCTTTTACACTAATTGAAGGAAACTATATAAAATTACAAAATATGACATCATCCAAAGATTGGTATATGAACATGAAAGAGAAGATATACTAACAGAATCATATGGAGTCCCCAAAGGACACAATTCAAGGTATGAGACCACAAAGAAGAAAAAAATTGCAAGATTATAGTGTCTAACGATACATAAGGATGTGTAGACACTTAAATAGTCCTGATCGATATTACACATCTAAATTTGATTATAAAAATCATTTTTTCCTAAATCACCTCTAACTAACTATTTAATTAAATAATCTATATTGTTTAATTGAACTCATCATTTTCTCCTATTAATCAAATAATTAATTATATTGGATTAATTAACCCCCTTTTCTACTAATTCTCATCCCATTTAATTAAATAATGCAAATAATGTAATTCAACCCTTATGTCTTCTCATTTGATTAAATAAATCTATTAATTCAATTAAATGCCATATTCTTCTAAACCCCCTAACCTACCTAAGATTAGTTAATTTTGGATTAATTAACCTTAAACCACCTGCTAATCTTCATTAGCCAATACTCTAGCTTTTAACCCCACAAAGGTTAAATAAACCTATGGTTTATTAACCCCACATACACAAGTGATTAATTTTTACAATTTAACTAATTTCCTATTTTCCTCACAAAAGGATATCCTCATGGAATATTCCTCTCTTTTGAATTTTCTTCCCAAACTTTAAAATCTCTTACAAAGGATTTTAATGCCTCTTACAAAGGCATTCAATAGGCTCTTACAAGGGCATTTACTTCTCTTACATGCCCTTAAATTATCACCCGCATTCCTTAAATTCTTCCAACCATATGCATTAACTCCCTCTTACATTTGTCTTCCCACAATGTGCACACACTTGTGTGAGGTACATATCCCTATTACTTCTCTTAGCCTCATGACACCTGTCACAAGGCTAGTGATCCTTCATTTTGTCCCACATTGCTTAGTTTTCACTCCTCTTCTAACCCTTGCTTCCTATAAATACAAGTCCCTTCTATTGGAAATGGATCCACCTTTTCATGCAAACTTACTATACACATTTTTCATCTACATCTACATGCACTTTCATCTTTTAAGCTTGAATTCGCTATCTTATTGCATCAAATCCATCACTTTGCATCAAATCTTGAAGTTTATTCAACAAGGGATTGGGAAAGGGCCATATTACACATCAATTTGACACCATTCCCCCTATGGGATGAAGGTTTGGAGTACTTAGATAGGATTTCATTACATTATATTTCATGTTTTATTTCATGCTTTTAGATAGTTTATCTTCATTTCTTTGTATGTTCAAGTATCTCATAGGGAATGCGATTTAACCTTCTAATATGACTAATCCTTGTGTTTTTTGTTCATGTTTAGCCTAGGTCTTTCTCATATTCAAATATTGGCGCTAGAAGGAGGGCTAATCAATGATGTCTAGATCAAAACAATTTAGAGAGAAAGTAATGGGGCATTGATCATTATCTTTCATTTGTTGTGCTTGTTAGATGTTCTTGTCATATAACCTTGGTGAATACTTGCTTTGTTAGGTGTGTATGGATGGTGTTTTAGATAGCTTGTTGACTATTACATTGTTAGGTTATGCCTTATATGGTTTGGTCTGAGATGTTCAAAACTTATGAAGTACAACCTAGCAAGGTTTTCATATGTCAGGTGTGAACAAGGATACTCCTATCTATTTTATGAGTCAAATTCCATCACTATAGATACAATGCCATCCTAGTTTCCCATACCTTGATGCATCGTATATATGTGTTTAATCAAACATAAGGAATACTGTATCCTATGTGTACCAATCCCTAGATATGCAAATCATATCTAATAAAGTGTCAATGGCTCATAGACTTTTTGGACTTCTGCATCTTGAAATCAAGGGATCATCCATGTTATTATTCTATCTTCTTTCGATAATAACATGGTATCATAACATTTAAAAAAAAACAATGCATCCATCCTACAACCACAAACTATTAACATCCATATATCCTACATAATCATAGTATATCATAAGCATAAATAAAAGTACATACATCCATAGCATATCATATGTCTCCATCCATACACACACCATGAAATAAAGGAGACATCACATCATAAATGCCGCATTGGAGCCATATCTTATATATATCAAAAATTGAATTTCATGATACAAATTAGAGTCAATGTGTAATATAATAATACATGGTATACAAGAGGCTATCAAAAAATTAGCTGATGAATGTATACACATAACAAATTGGGCTATAAATCAAAAAATATGTCTACAAAATGGGGTAAGATCTATCCCCTGCTGCCTCTATCATCGTGGTGTGACTGGTCCTGATGAACCTCTATTTGCTATCTGTGATTAGGCTCCATAGGCTATCTAACAGATGGCTGATCACTTGACACATTGGGTGCAACTCCACTCCTATGATCAAAATATGGCTGACGATGGCTCAAGGGGACATCTCTATAATATAGTGTCATGTAATAGGACACCTCTTACATGACTTTCCCATAGAGGTGTGTGGTCACCATCTGGGAAACTTGTCTCTATGCCATTGCATAGCCTACTATGCAATAGTCTCTAACTACTATTTGTGCCCTATCTCTTAGGATAGGGCTATATCAGAGTCTTGCCTTAGTTGTCTCTTTAGTTGTCCCAGCAAATATAGCTATATAATCATCTACGAGCACATCATGCACCTCACAAAATTGTCTGGCTACATGGTTGGGTAGGTACCTCTCGATCATTGTGTGCTCTTGACCCTTATGTACCAAGTCTTCCTCATAAAGAATAGTTGTTGATGATCATGATACCATGCAAGCATCTATATCCATGGTCACCACCTGAACATGATCATGATCATCGATAACCCTCCTATAGTAGGGTATGCATGATGGACCTGTGTGTTGTAGGGTGATCTATCGCTTGTATCTGAATACTACTGGTTCATTTGCAACAATGTCTACTCTAGTGCTACCACTGATCTGAGCACAAAATATTGCTCCCATACCTATATGTGCAGTAATGTAACCCTTTCCAATAAAGCCCAACCTTGTCCATAAATAAACTAATTCATATCATGATATAAAGAGGCCAACATGATAGGGCCCATGCAAACAATCTCCTCTTGTAGACCATCCCATGCCATTCAATGCCTCAAGTAGGATTGAATCCTCCCCCATGTTGATCTGGTGCCATAATCCTAGAAATCAAAGCCTTGAGGTCACCAATTTGAATATTAGTACCCGTCCTCGGCACATCTCAATTCTATCTATGAGCTCACTACATAAGCTCATCTATTTGTAGGACTCGTGGCATGCATCCCCTCTTGAGTATATATCATAAATCACCTACTCCCCATGAATGTGAAGCCGTAGTATTCTCTGCACATTCTCCAAAGTCACCACGGCCTCATCGGTGGGTAGGTGGAATGGGGATGTCTCACTGTGCCATTGCTCAACCAAAGCCATCATCATGGCCATATGTGTCCTAATGTTGGGCATATAGGCCAAAAACCAAAGCCTGATCATCCCAAGGTGCTCCAACTAAATAAAATCAAAATAATCTAGCTCCTCAAGCAACCCAAGCTAGTGCTCACGAGACATAAGTGGTTGGATAACATCCCACATACATGAAATGAACAACATCAAAATTTGGCCAAAATTGACAAAGTTTTAAGTTTTTGAACTCCATATTAGCAATAACATCACTATAACCTTATAGAAATTATGCCACTATTTTAATTAGAATCACTGAAAAACCAATTGTGCATCAGTATTTGGTACATCACCCTATTCAAATCCCACCAAGCATCACTATATACATATACATTACTAAAATTACCTTGCATCGCCAAAACTAAATCCCCTCTAGCACTGTAATAAGCACTTGCGTTGCTAAAGCTAAATTGAAACCCTAATTTCAAATCTCGAGATGCATCGCTAAATGCAATAACATTGCCAAAATTGACAAAAGAATCACTAACAATCCTAAAAGCATCACAATAGGGTGACACCTAACCTACCCTAACTTTGACACCTAATAAATGCAGGAAAAAAGTGAAGTACAAGAAAAGTTTTGATTTGTGTACTAGGGGTCCTACACCTGGAGGCCTTTGGTACTCTTGAAGTCCGTTAGCAATATGTTGGGGAAGCACACGACAAGCTATTTTGTCAGAGGGTTAGAGTACAAAATGCAGGAAATATCAAAGTGTGAATGAACAAAGAATTGAAAGTGACCTCTCCACTCATATTTAAGCACATAAATTAGGGTTTTTTTTCCCTAATTGAGGTGTTAAGCTAGAATGTTTCACCTATTTATTTGAATCTTGAGCTATAAATCCTATGCTGACTATTTTTTAGCATCTTGAGCATGTTGTCATGCCCTGTAGCCTATTTTCTACAACTAAATCTTTATTAAATATTTGTTGCGAGCTCGACCTAAAATTGAATTTTTTTCTCGATCTCTTGAGGGGGAAATGTACCAACTTAATTCCTTCCACTAGGGCAATAGTGGGGAATCCAAAAAAATAGGAAATTTTTGAATTTTGATCTTAATAGTGGCATTGATCCCGAGAAGCGTCAATCTTTGAACCAATGTAATACATACCTTGCTTCAAAGAGGGGAAAAATGTGGACACTTAAATAGTTCTGATCGATATTACACATTGAAATCTGATTATTAACATCATTTCATCCTAAATCACCTTTGACTAACTATTTAATAAAATAATCTATATTGTTTAATTAAATTCATAATTTTCTCCTATTAATCAAATAATTAATTTTATTGGATTAAAATTAATCCCCTTTTCTACTAATTCTCATCCCATTTAATTAAATAATGCAAACCATTTAATTAAAACCCTTATGTCTTCTCACTTGATTAAATAAATCTATAAATTTAATTAAATGTCATATTCTTCTAAAACCCTAACCCACCTACGATTAATTAATTCTAGATTAATTAACCTTAAACTACATGCTAATCTGCATTATCCAATCCTCTAGCTTTTAACCCCACCAAGGTTAAATAAATCTATGGTTTATTAACCCTACTTGCACAAGTAATTAATTTTTACAAATTAATTAATTTCTTATTTTCCTCACAAAAGGATATCCTCATGGAATATTCCTCTCTTTTGACTTTTCCTCCCAATATTTGAAATCTCTTACAAAGGCTTTTAATACCTCTTAGAAAGGCATTCAATAGGCTATTACAAGCCATCTTTTCTCTTACAAGGGCATTTACTTCTCATACATACCCTTACATTCTCAGCCACATTCCTTAAATTCTTTGAACCATATGAATTAACTCCCTCTTACATCCCTCTACCTAAGATGTGCACACACCTATGTGAGGCACATATCCCTATTACTTCTCTTAGCCTTGTGACACTTGTCACAAGGCTAATGATCCTCCATTTAGTCCCACATTTCTTAGTTTTCACCCTTATTCTAACTCTTGCTTTCTATAAATAGAAGGCCCTTCTATTGGAAATGGATCCACCTTTTCATGCAAATTTACTATACACATTTCTCATCAACATCTACATGAACTTTCATCTTTTGAGATTGAATCCACTATCTTGTTGTATCAAATCCATCACTTTGCATCAAATCTTGAAGCTTATTCAACAAGGTATTGGGAAAGGGGCACTATTGCACATCAATTTGGCACCAATCCCCCTATGGTATGAAGGTTTGGAGTACTTAGATATGATTTTATGCTTATATTTCATGTTATTTCATGCTTTCATATAGTTTATCTTCATTTCTCTATATGTTTAAGTATCTCATATTGAATGTAATTTAACCTTATAATATGACTAATCCTTGTGTGTTTTGTTCATGTTTAGCTATATAAGAGAAAATTTGCACCCTAGATGCAATTCCCCTTTTTGCTTCTATACACTTTAGAAAACCTAAGTCAGAGGCTTAATTCACTTAAGCCCATTGATGGAAATCCACTTGGTGCCTATTTTGCATGTCGATGGAGGCATTTATGTTGGGGATTCCTATGCAGTGCGCTGACATCCCTGGCAGATTCCTATGGCTGAGCCAGCAAAGGTATTACTCTTCCCATTGGCAATGAAGTTGTAACACCTCCTTCGGTTGACTGACCTAAATATGACCATTTTCTTTCTCATTCCTTCATAATCAGTCTTTGAACTTGCATTAGGAGGTTGGAAGAAATCTTGAATAGACTTGGCTCTCATACTCTCACTCTCATAAGCTCACTTCCAGACATTCCAAGCATTTGATAACAACAATATCACACTGCATCACATCGGTAGAGAAAGTTTGGGACCATGCCATTGAAGTAGAGGCTTGAGTTCCTCTCATTTCTCCTCCAATTAGCCTTGAGTGCTCTTGGTGGTGGTGGTAAGATTCCCTCTCCTCTCCTTTATCATTTGGTTGAGTAGCATAGTATTTTTTTTTATAGTGCTTGTGTTTTTGTCACTTTTTTATCTTCCTTCCTTTGGCTGTCCATGGAGGTGGGAACACCTAAACAGGGGTATGTCTGAGGTAGACCCCTATACAGTGACCCCCCCAACATTCTCTTTCTTTGTGTGTAGGTGGGTGCATTTCGAGGAGCTAGCTAGCAAACAGGGTCTTCTATGAGATTGTCTTCATCACCTTAGCTTTGGTATATCTACTCTATCACCTTCATTTGTACTTCTCGTAGTTCATAGTGTTACTCTATTCTCTCAGAAGTCATTAAACTAGATTGTTAGTCATTTTGATGAGTTTGACCTTATCTCTATTGTAATATGACCATATGAACTATAATGCATTTTTGAGACGCCAACATGCTGCACTATCGTTTGAAGTCTGTGCTAACATCCTTGGGTAGAGAGCTCCCTGATGCATAGAGTTGGACCTAAAAATTGACTCACCGAGCCCCACCTTGAAACTTGGGATTGCAGAGTAATCGTAGGACACAAAAATCCTCATCTTTCTCATTCTCATACCCTAAACATACACTTAATTGAGGTAAGTTAGGGTAGCCTCTTGCGTCTTGACCTTCCATGACCTGGGGTTTCACATGTGGCGGTCCCCCTCTCTTACATTTTTGGTGAACCTGATGTGAACCATTTTGGTTCCATTCTTGCGATACTGACAATCCTTTTCCTCATACTCTAGGAGTGTTGTAGGTATGAGTTTTTTAAGGTTGTCGCCTTGCAACCCAACCTATGACCCCTAGGTGGCATAGTTGGAAGGCTCCAAAGGTATTACATGACGAAACCTTAATTGGGTCACCGTCTTACCAGTTAACTTTTAGGGACTCTGTGAAAGCACTGTCTAACATGTGTAATGGCTTCCTTCTTGCATCAACTCATCCCCTATGTGTAGCCTATGGATAGTAGTGTTGGCATAACCTTTACTTCACAGGACTTGCCAATGGGCTTTAATAAGGAACCATCTCGCCTTTATATTCTTGCATGAATCAATGGAAACATTGTAGTTGGTGTTCTTGTTGATCCAACGTTATAGGTGAACATAATAACGAAGGAGATTATGCTTATAAGATTTTTACATAAGGATGGATATGATGCTCCTATAAGTTTCATTTGTATGCATGATGGGATTTCTGTACCCCCCTTGGGTAGCATTGTCCTATTGGTCTTAGTTGGTCCTAAGTCTGTAAACCTCTTGTTTGATATCATCCTTGGGTCCAAACTTTTCCATGTAAAGTTAGGTATCCCTTGGTTATTAGCGATGAATGTGGTACCCTACATCGTGCATAAGTGTCCAAAATTTATCCACATAGGTTCCATACACATGATCCATGACACTGGCTATTGACCGCTGGTCGCACGTGGTAGCTACTCCCTAGATCACCTGGGCATGTGCAGGATCATGGTATGCCAAAAAGTGGCAATGGAGAAAAAATTACGTGTTTCTACAACTCAAAAACGCGAAAATGCCGAGTTGACTTTATGTGGCTTGGGTGACTACCGAAGCAAAGCCCAAACCTAGATTTCAAAATTGGATATATCGAATATCTGATTTGCGACACATATATATACTTCTATTTCGGCCCGATTAAAACTCATTCTCATTTGACATTTGCTTAACTGCGGTGGGCGCACAGTGAAAAGTTGATTCCGCAAATCAGATATCCAATTTGGTGCAAATCAGTCTTCAAAAGGTTAGATTCTTGATTTTTTCTTTGCTCTAATCAAATTTTCAATTAGATTTGTGTAATTTTAGTTGATTTTTTTCAAAATGGGGTTTTTTGATAGATTTTTTATGAAAAAATTGAGTTTAGTATGGATTTTGATGAAAATTGAATGTTTGCAATGGATTTTGACTTGAAAATAGTGTTTTTTATGTATTTGGATTAAAAATTAGAGAATTTTATAGATTTTTGTTAAAAACTAGGGTTTTTGTTGGATTTTTTAAAAAAACTAGGGTATTTTTATAATATTTTCATTTATATTGTCTAATTTTAATTAGATTGATTTGTTTTTAACTTTAATCAGGCATTATGGCTGCTAACAATAAAAATGCACAAATTCCAAATGCTCCACCACCTCCACCACCTCCACCACCTCCACGTCCACCACGTCCACCACCTCCACAGCCATCAATTCAAGAATTAATTTTTGAAAAATTGCAACAATTAAGAGGCATTTTTGAAGTTTATACGAGAGTCCCTCGATTATCTAAGATGTCAAACACAATGAAAGAAATAATTAAAAACATAGAAACCCTCTCCTTGCAACATAATGCCTTTCATTCATGGCGAGAAGACATGAGAGAATATTATGCATGTGGATTGTCCTATGATGATGTGAAAGATCTCAGAATAACCAAAGCCCAAATAGCCTCTTTATTTGTTAACCCCCGCACTGGTTTTCCAGTTAATGTTAATAAAACAAAAATTTCTATAAAATGGTGCACTCATAGAGACATTGTAGAAAACTTTTGGGATCGTTGGTGTATGGTTTTTTTGAAACCACCGAACAACAATTGTGATATACCATTTTACTTTATAAAAAAATTATATGCTGATTTTGTGTTAGGGCATCATGTAAATTACTTTGACATTAAACCCTTCCAGGGCGTTGGTGGAGGTATGCCCTAGGATAGACCAGGGGCAGTTAGAGTAATACCCCACCCATATGTTCCCCTCCCTCCCTTCCTCGCCACCTCTAGTATACCATCCAGATATTATGTAGGATGCGGCCACACAGACTATCCACGCTATTCACTCTTTGAGTGGTCTTTTGGTTTCGCATGCTTCTGTAGTAGCTCAGCCACATTCTGGTGATGTTGGTGATGGCTCGAGTGTTGTTGCATCATCCTCGTCAGGTCCACATATTTGTGTACCACATACTTGCTCCATGTGCCACCAGATATGCTTGGTCCTCTTGTACAGCCTGCCGAGCATCCCTTAGACACTTCCGATTATGACTTCCATGATGTGGACATTATAGATCAGATGCAGGGGAGTGGAGCACACGGTATAGAGTCCTCTCCTACTAGAGAGGGGGACATTGGAATAGTGACACAGGTAAAATTTAAGTTGTGAATTCATAACTTTCATTTGTTTTTAAATGAATCTTAATAAGAGATAGTATAATGTACTAATATTTATTTACATGGTCTATTTAACAGTTGATGTCCGAGGAGGAGCTGACACAAGTGACAGATAGCACCCTGAGGGCCATTTCATTTGGCCTGGACACGACACAAGATATATTTTGCACTCACTCATTTACATTTATTTATTATATACTTTCTTGTCCTTTGAATTGTCATTAATGAAATTATATAATAACTTATATGTTTATCTTATTTTCCTCTTGTAGGAATACCTTGTGCAAGCCGAGGTGCAGTCCTTGATTATGGAAGTGCAATGTTGGATAAGGGGAAGGTAATTGAACTCAAATTTGATTGAATTAAGAATTTTAAGATCTTATATTGATTATACATACATCGACATAGATTGGTAGTTTCATATGTACTTGTCATTTTTATGTGGGGAATTATGAGCTATACTTCCTTGTTGACAAGTGACACAATGAAGCAGTATGTATTGGAACACTTGAAGGAGTAGGTGTTGAAGCACCTCAAGGAGGAGGTGTTGAAACACCTAAAGGAGATAAAGAAAAAGATCAACCTAAAGAAGTATGTGTTCATTTTATTTTGTGTTTGGTATTTATATGTTCCTATTACTGACAATTGTATGCTAACTTGGATCACTTTTATGTTTTTGTTCACCTATATAGATTGAAATTACAAAAGATGGTTTGGTCGATTCTTTGAGAGGGGCATATTCTAGAACTCCTAACCCTTTGAAGAGACGGATATTTTAGGTAATCAAGATTACAATTTTAGAGTTCAATTATAATTTAATGTATATTGATTTTGATGTTAATTATTCAATTTTAAATTATATAGTATAACTAATCTCAATTGTGGTTTGACTTTTTCTTGTGCAGCTACCTTCAGAGGCAATGAGTGCTTTAAAGAGGCTCCATTTTGATGATCCACCAGTAGTTTAGAATGAGATAGACATTTTGGCATGTAAATATTAAATAGATACCGAGATGGCATATGCCACATATTATAAAATTTTGTTTGAGCTAGCGTTGATGCCATTTTTGTAAATGGACATACACTTGATTATTGGACAATTTGATGTATAGAAGTTGACAATCAAAATTTAATTGCCTCCTCATGTGCATAATTAAACTCTTTGAAATTTTAATCAAGTGAGCAATGGTTAAATATCTTGATGTACAATAGCATAAAAAGAATGGTTATATTATGTAGTTTATTCATATTGCTGATTACATTGCATTGCACATCTTTCAAACTCAAAGAATTACTTCACATTGCATAAGTAACAACTAGATGCTGATAGATGAAAAAATTTCAATTATAATATAGTTTTTACAAATTCAACCTAAGCAGTTATGCAATTACTTCACAATACATAACTAATAATTAAAAACTTATTCATATTATTGATTACATTGCATTGCACATCTTTCAAACTCAAACCATTACTTCACATTGCATAAGTAACAACTAGATGCTGATAGATGAAAAAATTTCAATTACAGGTCCGCTGCCCCCTCATTCCACACACTATGCAACCATTTACTTGCGGTGTAGGGGCCGAACAATGGAGAAACACATGTAAAAATAATATATATATATGCAATCTAGAAGCATGAATTAGTACCAATATTAATGCATCACCATTGATTACCTTGAAGTAGAGATGTGAATCAGCATCATTCTTCAAGAAGCCCAAACTAGACAAGTACCGATCAATCCTTTTGTACCATGCACGAGGAGCCTACTTAAGACCATAAAAGGCCTTCTTCAGCTTACACACATGTGACTCCTTCCCATGTTGCTCAATGTAAACTTCTTCCTCAATCACGCCATTGAGAAAAGTTGTCTTCACGTCCATCTGATGAATCTTCCATCCTCTTGATGTAGCAAGGGAAATGATAGTTCTGACAGAAGTGTAATGAGAAACAGGAGCAAATGTTTCTTCATAATCAACTCCCTCTTTCTAAGAAAAACTAAGAATCCTTAATGTTAGCTAGATTAAAACTAAGAATCCTCAATGTTGCATATTAGTGTTTTAATTTGTCTCCTTCAAAACAACTCACACCAGAATAGTGTGTGAGTTATTACCTCTCTTCAAATTATGTGGGGAAGCTCCCTGAGATGTAAAACTACCTTTGACACTAAGCTATAGAAAAAATATATAGCTATTCACACTATATGATATTTTGTTTAGGAGGGTTTGCATGAAATGAAATAACTACCTATCCACTTGTCTTTTTTCATTGGATATGAGCACAAGACTAGTAACAACTCTTGTCTCACAAGACAAATTTTTAGATACTGAATGAAAGTAAACAACTCTAAAAATGAACGAGGAAATGTCCTACTAGGTAAAATAGAGACTAACAATTAGATGCAAACACAATTCTAAAAGAAATAACAACTTAGATCAACAACATATGATTTCAAAAACTAAATAGCTAGTTTCCAAACAAAGTTGCATCCTAGATGAATAAAAAATATCAATACAAATATTGACACTTATCATTCAGTTTAAGACTTCCAGTCTTCACAAGGCTAATTTAGGTACCTTTCTCATTCACTAAGTCATTTGAAACAAGTCATCAACATCCACTCCAAGCACCTATCCTTGATGTACCTACCTTTTAGCTCAGTCAAATAAATGCTAGGCACCAATTTTAGTTAGTCTTGTCAGTCTAGGTGCCTATTCTCATGCATCATGCCGCTCAAAAAATCATTTTAGATCCTCCCAAGCACCATTTTTACTTTCTCTCACCACTTAAGTTCCTACTACTCACTGCTTCATGACTGTTAGGCACACTTTCAAAAGCCTCATGTCGCTAACTCACCTTCCAGTTAGGTGCATGTTTTGGCTGATGCTCTATAATAGACCTCTCCTTCTACCACTTAACGTTGATAAAGCATAGACCTAGGCACCCTTTTATGTATGCTTTGATACTACAAATGAATGCCAACTGACTTTTAGGTAACTTTATCTCATTGTCATCTTTTGTTCAGTCCTATATTTCTACTATATCTGCCCTGGAATGCTTCTCAGTGGATTGATAAGTCAATATGACAAGATTAGATAGAAGTGACATACTAGAAAACTATGAAATGTGCAAGTATGAAAATTAAAATAAACAAAGAGTAGAACTTTATCTTTGAAGATACTTTAGCAGGTTGGAAACATGAATACCAATGCTACAAATAATTTTTTCTTTCACTGCCAAGCAAAAGGACTCATATGAACAACACATGAATTCAATATTACCAAAGGATTGTGATATCCAATTCTTATGAAAAAGAAAGAAAAATATGGTAAATACCTTATATTAAAAAAACCTCAACATGAAAATCATATTACAAGTGCTCATGTCCAACCTATAGATCTAGTAAAGTGAAAACCAACATGTGTCAGAATCACTACAGTTTGGTCATCAACAGAAACCGATTGTTGTTCAAATGATCCATGACACCCAAGTGACATACACCATTATTTCTCTCCAACATTACTTCCATCGACATCATAGTTTTGAGTCTTTCTTTCAAATTCAATAATTCCCTCTAAGTTCTTGATAGTAATAGTGTTTGGGCAGTATTCTTTTAGGAATTGTAGAAGTGGCATACTAAGTTGTTCCTTTAAAAACATTGAGTGTGCCACTCTCAATTGAGTAAGCACATATTCAATCTATGCATCATGAATTGCTTGGAGGGCAACAATTCAATGTTCAGCTGAACCATTCCAAATCATATCATATGAAATTAAAATTTTCCTATTCCAATCAAAAAAAGATTAAAAAAAATGAATCAAATGATATAACAAAAAGATGAATTGGGAAGATATTCAAACATACATGATAGATTATAAACATGGAAAACCTTGATAATTAAGAGGAACCATTAAATAGCTACAAATTCAATGATGTGATGCATTCTCCTTATAAGGATTGCAAACAAAAGTAAGCCATAACTGAATTCTTGGACAAAATTACACAAAACACAGCATGCTGAAACATTCCAACACAATGACAAAGGCATGTCACACATATAATGGAATCATCTTTATATATACACTAACACATACCTAGACTTTCAAATTAAATTAATTAACCCATGCAAAAACAAAATCACAAGAACTCAAG
The DNA here is from genome assembly GCA_007258455.2 of Sequoia sempervirens. Lineage (NCBI taxonomy): Eukaryota > Viridiplantae > Streptophyta > Pinopsida > Cupressales > Cupressaceae > Sequoia > Sequoia sempervirens. The sequence goes on from VDFB02193867.1 coordinate 412,689,616, forward strand.
AGCACACAAATTAGTCACTCACACACAAACTGTAACCAAGCTAGCTTATGAGATTCAAGAAAATAGGTGTAATAAGAAAACCTTCATAGTGATTTAACTCCAAAAGTTGTTTTCGATCCACCAATTCACTAGAGTTTCCATCATTCTTTCCCTTTTCTTCATATTCCATAACAGGATATGGTTCTCTTTTCAACCCCTTTGCTCTACCCCTTTTCGTTTGATTTTGATCTTCTAGGTTCTTATTGTGTATGCTATTACTTGTATTTTCATTATTTTCCAGAGAGGGTGATGGTTCCTTCTTTACTATAGTTGGCCTCCCTCTTTTAACCCCTTTCTTTCCCATTGCTTTTACTGGCATAGCTTGTGATTCTATAGTCACTATTAGGTTGAAGAAGAGGAGTAAGTAAACAAACATAATTTGCAATATTTCCTTCCTTTATTTATTTCATTACCCTAGTTACTACTTTCAAATTTGACTAAAACATTATTCAAAATGTAGCGTATATGGTATAGTAGAATGTGGCATGAAAATGAAACTCTGCTTCATACAATATAATAATCTACTTCAATTGGAGTCTAGTATAAAATATATTAAAGGAGGACTATATCTAATAAAAACAAGATAGAGATTAATAACTTGGATGAATCGCTTGTAACCAAACTCAGTAGCCCAAGGGAAGACTTTCCAACAACCCATAAAAATGTTCTATAATATCATGAAAAAAGTAAAGCATCAGTAAGTCAAAGCAGGGCAATAATTTTGGAGTTTTAAAGCATCAAAAGAACTTTGGGAAAAAATAGTTCAATAAAGTACATCTTAAAAATTTGTTGTTTTGTACCATTCAGAAAACAGTGACACTACTTAGTCTAATAATAATGAACTACTTAACCTTAAATGTGTATTCATAAATTCAAATTGTCTCCTCCGCCAACTTTCATTAAGTCAAAATCATATTTATTTATTTGGTTTTCTTCCATATGGGAGTTGGTTATAGGAGGGATGTGACAATTATCTTATGTGATAATTATGTGGGATTTCTTTTTATAATTATTGTAAGCATAAGGCTTCAAGGATCTTATTATATTGCATGGTAACAAGGCTCTTCATTCTTCTGTGGAGAGACATCATCTACATCTGCAATGGAGGCTTGATGCTTAGGTCTATCTAAACAATGTTTGGAAAACTGATCAAACTTATCACACCTAAAGCATTAATTTTTTTCAATTCACAATGAAGGTTTGGACAATGAAGCTCTTTTATTTGGGTTGCAGATTAAACAAACTGAAAAAAGAGAGAAGGGGTCAAAAGTTCTAATCTACTTCCTAAGAATTCAAGAGACGGTATTGAATTGGTGAAACGAAACCAAACTTTGTTTCACCACGCAGGTATTGCGCCAACTATGCAAAGCCATTGCAATCTTCAAGGAATTAAAGTTGTAAAGTGGTGCAACTTTCATTCTGCAACTCGTACGACCAAATGGACTATTCCAACACGTCCGGATAGGTACGTTTACGCTAGGGATGGTCCTCTTTTGTACCCAAATATGCCGAATCACTCTGAGCTACATTGGACCGACGATTTCCCTTAAGAGTCCAAAGTGCTAAAAGGCAGCAATATTTGAAGGGCTATTTCTCGAAGACCATGGGCATATAGACACTTCGTCAGAGGCTACGGGATCGTGTTGGGACCATCTACCAAGACCTCTCTCAGTTTTTGCTATCTTGGAGGCGTTTTCCTATAGTGATAACTTTTTAGTGGAGGAAAAAGTTGCCAGATGCAAGCAGTGTAAAGTAGCAAAGTGGTGCAAATTTCATTTCGCAACTCGTACGACCAAACGGACTATTCCAACACATCCGTATGGGTACGTTTACACTAGGGATGGTCCTCTTTTGCACCCAAATACGCCGAATCACTCTGAGCTACATTGGACCGACGATTTCCCTTAAGTCCAAAGTGCTAAAAGGAAGCAATATTTGAAGGGCTATTTCTCGGAGACCGTCGGGCATACAGACACTCCGTCACATGCTACGGGATCATGTTGGGACCATCTACCAAGACCTCTCTTGGTTTTTTCTATCTCGAAGGCGTTTTCCTGTGGTGATGACTTTTTAGAGGAGGGAAAAGTTGCCAGATGCAAGCAGTGTAAAGTAGCAAAGTGGTGCAACTTTCATTCTGCAACTCGTACGACCAAACAGAACATTCCAACACATTCGTATGGGTATGTTTATGCTAGGGATGGTCCTCTTTTGCACCCAAATACGCCGAATCACTCCAAGCTACATTGGACCGGCGATTTCCCTTAAGAGTCCAAAGTGCTAAAAGGCAGCAATATTTGAAGGGCTATTTCTCGAAGACCGTGGGGCATATAGACACTTCGTTAGAGGCTACGGGATTATGTTGGGACCATCTACCAAGACCTCTCTCGGTTTTTGCTATCTCGAGAGGTGTTTTCCTGTGGTGATAACTTTTCAGTGGAGGGAAAAGTTGCCAGATGCAAGTAGTGTAAAGTAGCAAAGTGGTGCAACTTTCATTCCGCAACTCGTACGACCAAACAGACTATTCCAACATGTCCGTATGGGTACGTTTATGCTAGGGATGGTCCTCTTTTGCACCCAAATACGCCGAATCACTCTGAGCTACATTGGATCGATGATTTCCCTTAAGAGTCCAAAGTGCTAAAAGGAAGCAATATTTGAAGGGCTATTTCTTGGAGACCGTGGGGCATACAGACACTCCGTCGGAGGCTACGGGATTGTGTTGGGACCATCTACCAAGACCTCTCTCAGTTTTTTCTATCTCGAAGGTGTTTTCCTGTGGTGATAACTTTTTAGTGGAGGGAAAAGTTGCCAGATGCAAGCAATGTAAAGTAGCAAAGTGGTGCAAATTTCATTCCGCAACTCGTACGACCAAACAGACTGTTCCAACACGTTCGTATGGGTACATTTACGCCAGGGATGGTCCTCTTTTGCACCCAAATATGCCGAATCACTCCGAGCTACATTGGACCGGCGATTTCCTTTAAGAGTCCAAAGTGCTAAAAGGCAGCAATATTTGAAGGGCTATTTCTCGGAGACCGTGGGGCATACGTGACACCACGAGGCTAATGGATCATGTTGGGACCATTCCACGGTAAAAATCTCTCGCCTTTTGCTATCTCTCAGGCATTTTCCGTGGTGATAACTTCGCTGGAGGGAAAAGTTGCCGCGATGTAGTAGTGTAAAGTTGCAAAGTGGTGCAACTTTCATTCCAAATCCTCAGACGAACACTCAAACAGACTGCTCCAACACGCCCGTATGGGTACATTTATGATAGGGATGGTCCTCTTTGGACCTAAAGATTAATCACCCAAGCTACATTGGACCGATGATTTCCCCTTAAGAGTCCAAAGTGCTAAAAGGCAATACGGTAGCTGGGCTATTTCTGAGACCGTGGGGCATATAGACACTTCGTCAGAGGCTACAGGATTGTATTGGTACCATCTACAAAAACCTCTCTCAGTTTTTTCTATCTCGGAGGTTTTTTCCAATGGTGATGACTTTTCCGAGGAGGGAAAAGTTGCCAAATGCAAGTAGTGTAAAGTTACAAAGTGGTGCAACTTTCATTCCGCAACTCGTACGGCCAAACGGACTATTCCAACACATCTATATGGGTACGTTTACGCTAGGGATGGTCTTCTTTTGCACCCAAACATGCTAAATCACTCCAAGCTACATTGGACCGGCGATTTCCCTTAATAGTCCAAAGTGCTAAAAGGCAGCAATATTTGAAGGGCTATTTCTCGGAGACCATGGGGCATACAGACACTCCGTCAAAGGTTACATGATTGTGTTGGGACCATCTACGAAAACCTCTCTCAGTTTTTGCTATCTCGGAGTCATTTTCCAGTGGTGATGACTTTTCAGTGGAGGGTAAAGTTGCAAAGTGGTGCAACTTTCATTCCGCAACTCGTACGATCAAACAGACTATTCCAACATGTCTGTATGGGTACGTTAAAGCTATGGATGGTCCTCTATGGATGGTCCTCTTTTGCCAAATCGTCAAATCACTCACGAGGCACATTGGACCCATGATTTCCCTTAAGAGTCCAAAGTGCTAAAAGGCAACAATATTTGAAGGGCTATTTCTCAGAGACCGTGGGGCATACAGACTCTCTGTCAGAGGCTACGGGATCGTGTTGGGACCATCTACAAAAAAATCTATCAATTTTTTCTATCTCGGAGGCATTTTCTAGTGGTGATGACTTTTCAGTGGAGGAAAAAGTTGCCAGATGCAAGCAGTGTAAAGTTGCAAAGTGGTGCAACTTTCATTCCGCAACTCGTACGACCAAACGGACTATTCCAACATGTCCGTATGGGTACGTTTATGCTAGGGATGATCCTCTTGTAATTGTAAGTGCTAAAAGGTTGGATCAAGCTTGTGCAGGTTATAACAACGTCATCTTTAATTGTAATTGTGTTGTGCAGGTTATAACAATCATCTTTAATTGTAATTGTCATCTTAAATAGTATTACAATATAATAATAATAATAAAACCATGTTCTAAAAAACTACCATCAAGGTGATAGGTTAAGTATGATAAAGAATCTAGTTTTATTCCTTATGTTGAGATCAACTCTTTTCAATATGTTTATGCCACATGCTATTATCATTCACACCTACAAACCTTATTATTGTGCAATCACAAGAGTTAAAGAGGTTTGAATAACATTATATCTTGCAGTTTAAACTTCTTTCCCTGTAACTTTAGGAAGCCTTGGTAAATTTAATAACTTGACTAGATGACTAAGATACATATTATAACCTAATTTTTAATGATTTGTGTTTTCTAATACATTTAGATAGCATCAAGGGATATTCTATTATCAAATTATATGAAGTGGAGAGAATATCTTATAGTTGATATATTTTTTGGAATCTATAATATAATATGTGTTATTTAGCATTATACACATTAAATTTTCTTAAAGGGTTTGATGAAGAAATTAGTCCCATGTTTTATTGTTCTTTTAAAAGGACTACATATTTACATTCTTAATTTGGAGAAGACATTAGATATAATTTTGTTTTGCAACATACTCTCATATTAAGGGATTAAGATACAATATAAGGAGAACAAATGGATAAAACCTACAAGTTGTTTTATAACCTAAATGGAATTGTAAAAAATATTAGGCTAGGATCTAAAAGGATATTTTGAATGGGAAAAGTCTTTAACTTTACATTACATAAAACACTATTTGTAGAGTATTGTGTACTCAACTATATTTATGGTATGGTTCTCTTTCTATACCTGGTATATGAGAAGAATTTATACAAGTATCTATTTAGGCCTCCAATAGAGGGTCAATACATGTCTAACATGTATGGTGCACTCTTCATGTGGACAAGAGCATAGTAGATGTCAAAGTTATATATGAACTTAATGAATGCAATTTATTATATATAAATAGGAGATATTACAAAACCTAGTTCAAATGAGCATACCGGTAGGAAAGAACAAGGAAGAAAACCTCCGGTTGTAGCTTGATTAATTACAATAAGTTACTATAGAATTTTCTCACTACACAGTTATGCCCTTCTTACATTGTTTCACATTTCAAAATTGAAATTTTACAAAATTTTCCTATTGGAGGCATTCAGGGCACAGTATTCCACAAGAGTAGTATGTTCACATTCTGGGTTGACAAGCACCTATACAAACCATCCAGGTAGCAGTTAAAATACATACAATAGAAAAGATGCTTAGAATAACCAATCTATATTACTATAATATTTTGCATACCTCTCCAAAAGGATCAAAGCTGGCTATTGTTGTAGCTGGTCCATGATCAATCATGCCAAAAATATCACAAAATTTGTCAAATGAGAAATCTACATTGTGACAATAGAAAAGATGGTTAGACTAACAAATCTATATTAATCTAAACAACCTGAATGATGATGAATTGGTAATGCAAACTATAAAAAATGCTTAGAATGACCAATCTATATTACTGTAATCTTTCGCATACCTCTCCGAAAGGATTGAAGCTGGCTATTGTAGCAGCAGGTCCATGATCAATCGTGCCAAAAATATCACAAAATTTGTCAAATGAGAAATATATATTGTCACAATAGAAAAGATGGTTAGACTAACAAATCTATATTAAATTATAATGAACTTAACCATAATGAACCTAAGCATTTTACCTTCCATTCTTGAAAATGCTATTCAAGTGTGCCTGAAGGGTCATCTCTTTGCTTAAGAGTATCCAATATTGCTTCATGATCAACATTACTAAGTGTCCATAGTTGTTTTGTATTTAGTTTGCCATGATGCCTGAACAACATAACATTTGTTGCTATAACAAGGTGTGAATACATGAGAATGGTTTTGTGTTTCTCCTAGTCTTCAAATGTAGGTATGCCATTCTTTCTAACCATATATGTTTGCAACAAAGTTCTTGCAACCACAACTGAACCTATAGGAAGCATGAACCCATCATCATCTTCCATCGGTTGTGTTAGCTTATGCTTTACCTGCACACATCGAGCCAACCAATAGTCTGATCTCTCTTCATTCCCCTATGGTGCAACAACTGCAAAAACATGTCCTAGCTGTAGTAGTTCTAAAAGTTGGTCATAATCAACTAAAATTTCCATTATGTCATTTCTCATGGATATTGTTTGAGATAATGGAGTTAGATACTGTGGAACCCATGTATCCACCCACTCACTTGACTCGCATTGATCCCACTTGCACTGAATATAACTCTGACAAAAACAAGCCAAATCTCGTGTCCAAATGGTCCATGTGCTTGCATCTGAGCTTCAAAATGAATGCATCTTTGAATAATCTTTGATTGTATGACAATCCAATCTGCCTCCCATTGTACCCTCCTCAACCAACCAAAAGAATCTGTGCACTGTTGAATCAAGTGTCCCTCCCTGTGACAATGTTGAACTACACCAATCAACAATAGAACGTGCATCACTAAATTTTTCTCCTAAAATCTTCAATTGCTCATACTTGCTAGCTCTTTTACATGCACTTGCTCCATCATGCTCCCTTTCCCATGCCCAGCTTCAAAAAAACTCCAAATATGAGGTACACCCCTCTCTACATGCATTCTACTCAACCAATAAAACATATGAGCATTCTTGAATTGACCTGTGCAGTTATCTGACCAAATGAGATGTTGGCCCATTGCTATATCATGCTCCTGCAAGAACTCAAAAAAAATCTCAAAACAATGTTGGACATACTTGGATGAGTGAGATCTATCATCACTCATATAAAAATGATACTCTCTTATTATCTTTTGATCCTCCTTTGTACTATCACATGCATGTATAAATATTATGTGGAAAAATATAGCAATTTGAATGGAATTGTAATACTGAGATTGCACCTCGTTTTGTGGTTGCAATGTGTAGTTTTCTGGAAAATCAACCACTGATATAATAGTGTCAATCAGAAAAGATTCCTTACACATTCTAAATTGTTGATCCAACCACTGAGACCTATGACTATGCCTTGCATACTTGTAGAAGAGATTGTCCTTAAAATCTGAAATAAAATCAGCAACACTGCATTCTTTTGAAACCAACTCACATCTAGGACTTATTCACCTCCCACTCTGCAAAGTATGTTTGACTATCTCATATCTCTTTTTTTTCTCAACAATATTCTTTTCCAAATTCGTGTTGAACCCTCGTAGAAACATTGAACAAACTTGGACAAAGCCACCACATTGTGAGAGCACTTTGCATTTAAACAATCATTTCTATAGAAAAACAACCATCATCTCTAGAACATAAAAAGATCTAACAAGTCCCTTGATGATTTTAGAATATGCATTGCACCACACTCCTACAACATTTCATTAGTATGCAAAGTAGAATAGATATATCATAATAGTTCATGGTACATTGAAAACACCACATGGTATTTGCAACAATTTTCAAGTATTACGAATTTTAAGAAGCACACAATAAAATGGC
>VDFB02193867.1:412697699-412712151 GCA_007258455.2 Sequoia sempervirens
AATAATTAGTCTTCTTTATGATTTTCTTGGCCTTATTTTGCATCCACAAGCCTTAATTGATGCATCTTTTCAAGGATAATCCTGACATAAATCAACATCCAATCATAATTCAGGTGTTTTTAGGTTTTGTGGCCTAGATTTAGTGATATGGGACTCATACGCCATCTTGGGTGTATGAGTCCCACCTATGGTTTTGGACCCCAATCTAGATTTCACACCTCTCTAAGCTTTTTTGAAAATGTACATCCCATAGTTAAGCCTAATGGGACTCATGCCACTTCTAGCGTGAGTCCCATGTGGCCCAAAATTACATTTCATTCAAATTCTTGGTGAAATTTTATCCTCTTGGATTTGATGTTAGCTTCTAGTGTTGTAATATTGGGAAATTTGGCATAATCAAGTATAAATACAAGGTTATTTCACTCATTTTCACCTAAGCCTTCAAGTATTCATGCATTATAGCAAATTGGAGTTCACAAGAGCATTCAAGTATTTACAAGAGCACTCAAGAGTTGATTATAAGTGTTTTAGAGTATTATTAAAGCATCAAGCATCATGTAAAATTCATCATGCATCATGTTTGTCTTTGAGCTAACAATTGTGATGTTGGGTTTCATGATTCAAGAAAGCACTCAATTCAAGACCTACAACATTCAAGAAAGAGTCAAGATCTACATCCATTAGAGCCATTTTATACATATTAATTGCTAGGGTTTGGTGAGTTACAATATTACATTTTTTTCATTCATCATTCTCTTTTCCTATTGCATGAATCTATTTCAAGGTTTGATTACCAAAATAGGGTTTGACCAAGGAAAACCCCTTTCTACTAACAAAACAATATTTTTCCCTCTCTTTAGTGTGTGTTTTGCAGATCTAGGTTGAAGACACATTTAAGAGAAATCTTGGAGAAGTTTTTCAAGTGTTAAAAGTTGTCAAAGTTATCACCTTGCATTGGATATCATTGAAGAACATCTATAGATTGACATCTGAAGATTCAGATCCAAAAATCAAATGGAAAGGAAAGAGCAGATCCACACTTTGAATTTCCAAAAAACCCTAACAAGACTAATATGCCATTTCTAGTGTATGAGTCCCAATTTAGGAAACTTTACAATTTTTAGAAGTTCTAGACACCTCCATGTTGGATTCAATTTCTACCCAGAAACCCCAATCTTGGACTAAATCACCCAATCTAGCGAATGAGTCCTATTCAACTTTAAAATTAGTGTTTTCAGCATTTCAAAGCTTCATCCAATCTCCTCTAGGTTTCCAAGTGCAAACTTTTCATCTCTCAGCTTTCTATTCTGATTTATATGCATTTTTAGGTCATTTAGTGAAGTATTGCATTGCATTAGGTTTAAGCATTAGGTCTTGCATTTCATTAGTCTTTCCAAGCCCTAGATTGGTGATGAACCCCTCTTAGTTTATAATCAGATCCTAGGACAACCCTATTGCAAGATCTCTTTCTCCCTTACATATCCTAGATTGAGACCTCTAGGGTTTTCTTTGAATGAAATAAGGTGAAATTGGTTGTTCTATGTCCTAAACCATAAAGCATCCATTTTTTATCTTTTCACTTACCTTCCCATGTTTATCTAGTTGTTGGCATTTCTTACAGATTTTTTTGGTAGGCAATGTTTATAAACTATAGCACATTATTGTTACAAATATAATACAACATAAAAAATTGATGGTTATTTTCAAGGTTTGATGGTAGTGCTTTTGATTTATGCCATTGACATAACATTGCAATTTTGTACTGTTAATTATTCTTTGTCTTATTGTCTTGGACTGTAGTATTTCATCAATATAGTAGTTCGACCTAACCATCTCAATTTTTTTTTTCTTTTTTTTTTTTTAATTTTCTATCATATAGGATCACAATTTTATCCTTCATATTTTTTTATGTTTGATGTTACTATCAAGCCATTCTTTTTTCCTTCTCCTTTCCATGACTTGATGGTGTACCACAATCTTTCTAGTCTCATCTAGCTTTTCGAGGTCTTAAACTCTTTGTTTTAAAGACTCATCAGATAAGTGAGTCAAATTGCTAATGCACTATGGAAATTGGGTATTATAAATTTTAAGGGTAGGCTTGCATCCATTCCATATACCAATTCAATGGTGTTAAATTTTTTCAACCATTTATAGGTAGTCATATATGCTCATAGTGTTGTCAATATTTTAATATCCCAAACTATTATTTTTCTATTACACATTTTGGCTAGGGTTGTTCCTATGATTTTATTTAGAGCCTCACTTACCCCATTAGCATGAGGGTGGTAGAAATAATACTTATTGTGTGTAATCATGAAGCTCTTTAGTAGCTCCATAATCATTTTGTTTAAAAGTGATTTCCATGATCATTAGTGACCCTAAGTCAATACCCTAACCTAGTAATTATGTTCTCATATAGGAACTTTGTGATATTTTTTGTTGTACAATTCTTAGTTGGTTTTACTTCCACCCACTTGGTGACTATTCCACATTGGTTATAATGAATCTATCTTTGTATAGTCTGTCCAATGGGTTTTCTAATCTAATAGATTATATAGCCCATTTTTTAATGATACCTAAGCTAATATTGGGTGTACATGCATTATATCCCTCGTTGTAGGCCTTCCTATCATTGTTAAATATCACAATATTTGGAATATTGTTGTGCATCTTGTGAATTCAAGATAGACCTAGGCTAATGTAAGAGAGGAGGACCACTGCATGCAAAACCCTAGGTCATGGAGGGTCAAGACATGAGACACTGCCCTAACTTACCTTAGTTAAGTGTAAGTTTAGGGTATGAGGATGAGAATGATGAGGATTTTTGGGTCCCACAATCACTCTGCAATCCTAAGTTTCAAGGTGGGGCTAGGTGAGTCAGTTTCTAGGTTCAACTCTGCACCTCAGGGAGCTCTCTGCCTGACGATGTTAGCGCGGACTTTAGATGACAACACGGCACATTAGCATCTCAGAAATGCGTTGTAGTCCATACAGTCATATTATAATAGAGACAAGTTCAGACTCATTAAAATGACTAACAACCTAGTTTAATGACTTCTAAGAGAATAGAATAACAATATGAAATATGAGAAGTACAAGTGAAGGTGATAGAGTAGATATACCAAAGCTAAGGTGATGAAGACAATCTCATAGAGGACCCTATATGCCAGCTAGCTCATCGAAATACACCCACTTACACACAACAAGAAAGAGAATGTTGGGGGGGTGGCTATATAGGGGTCTACCTTAGTCAGACCCCCGTTTAGGTGTTCCCACCTCCACAGAAAACCAAAAGAAGGAAAATAAAGAAGTGACAAAAACACAAGCACTACAAAAAATAGTACTATGCTACTCAATCAAACCATAGAGGAGAGGAGAGGGAAGCTTACCACCCCCACCAAGAGCACTCAAGGCTAATTTGAGGAGAAATGAGAGGAAATCAAGCCTCTATTGCAATGGCACGGCCCCAAACTTTCTCTACTGACATGATGGAGTGTGATATTGTTGTTATTCAATGCTTCAAATGCTTGGAAGTGAGGTTGTGAGAGTGAGAGTATGAGAGCCAAGTCTATTCAAGATTTCTTCCAACGTTCTAATGTAAGTTCAAAGACTTATTATGAAGGAATGAGAAAGAAAATGGCCATATTTGGGTCGGTCAGCCGAAGGAGGCATTATAACTTCGCTGCCAATGGGAAGAGTAATTCCTCTGCTAGCTCAGCCACAGGAATTTGCCAGGGATGTAAACATGTTGTGTGAATGTCTATGCATTGCACAAGCATCCTCAACAGAAATGCCTCTACCAACACACAAAATAGGTGCCAAGTGGACTGCCATCAGTTTGCTTAAGTGAATTAAGCCTCCAACTTAGGTTTTCTAAAGTGTATAGAGGAAAAAAGGGGAATTGCACCTATGGTGCAAATTCATTGTTATACATTTTTCCCCCAAGTACAGATGAATGCTCAGTAAAGTAAGTCAAGAAGATATTAGGGTTAGAAAAGTATACCTGAACCATCGAGGAAGCAGACCATGATCTGGAAAACCTAAAGATGCAGGAAAAATAGAGGAATCCATAGCTACTCGAAAATATGAAGTTGGAACAACAAATGACCTTACAGGCTTGCAAACCTATAAGGAGGCAACCCCCAAGATCTCTCGCATGGAGGAAGCGCCAAGGAAGCCAACTCTGTAGAGTTAGGAAGTGGAAACATGTCTACCCATAGATAGAACATGTCAAAAGCAATGACACATCTACCTGCAAATAGAGCGTGTCTAAAGTGTCGATACATCTACGCACAGATAAAACGTATCTAAAAGCGGCGACATGTCTACCCATAGATAGAACATGTCTAAATCATTGGTCATGCAAACCGAAAAAACTTTCAAAGGGCTCCCTCAGGAACCCTTCAAAAGGAGAGGGGTCCACTTAAGGGATACACAATTTGAAATAGTAAGGTCTAGTCAGACTGCCCCTAAGCTAGATGCAAAAGGATGAATGAAATGAGTCTAGTTGGGCTGCCCCTAGGCTAGACGTAAAAAATTCCATTCGTTACAAAGGATTTTTTAAGAAACGGTCCTTGAGGAATCTTCCATGAAGTATAAAGCGTGTCCACTCAAGGGACATGCAATTCAAAAGTCACCATCTTAAAGTGATTCATCATCAAGGGATCCTTTCGAAAGATGTTCACTTCATCAAGGAATTCAAAAGGAAGGTCATGCTCCCACGTGAGGGGAATTCAAAGCAATTCTTGCTTTGGAGGAAGGTCTCCAAGTCCTCTCTTTATGAACCCATGATGAAGGAAACACATTCTATTAGGGTTCCAAGTTGAGAATGTGCTTCCAAGGAAAATGGTATTATCACTTTCAAGAAAAGATTTGTTGGTAGCAAATTCATTTTTTGAAAGTTGAAGTGTTAAAGAAATTTGTCACACATAGGAGGGACAACTCAAGCAAAGAAGAGAGAAAGGTAAAGAAAAAGTGAAAAGTACAAACAAAGGGCATAGGGGGATCTGGTTTAGCGGGGTTAGATCTGTCCAAGCTTATTTAATAGCAGGTAACTATAATGCAAGGCAAAAGATCATCAATCCCCAACCAAATCAAGAAGAATGCATAGAAAACAAAGCAAAAACAAAAAATGTAAGGAAATCAATGAAGGGCATCTTAGAAAAACCTCCATAACAATAGTGCCTTCGATAAATTTCATTTTGATTAGATTACCTCAAAGATACATACAACTATGTCCTAAAGCGGAAATAGACACAGTTATTTCCCACATTAATCCTTCTGAGAAAAACACATGTAAATTCAACAGCAAGCAACAACATAGATGAAAGATACTACAAAAAACATAACACAAATATTTTACGTGGGGAAAACCCTTTCGGGTAAAAAACCCCACTCTCAAAAGTTTGAGCCATTATATTATTCAGCAACAGAAAGTTACAATACAATTCAGGCTCATAGCCTTTTCAGAGATTACATCATGTTCATTATGGATACAACTTGATAGCAAACTCTCTCTCTGTATATTTCCTAATCAACCTCTCAAACCAAATAACCTTCATACTGTTGCAATACCCTCACATAGTATATAGTACAGATCAACATGAGAGATCAACCATGGCATTTGATTCTTGATCAGGAGAGAATTCGCCAGCATAACCCTGCCTCTCACTTCCTCTATTTCGGCCTCAAGGCCTCGGCCATCCAACCAACCTCTCAGCCCTCTCTGTAATGCTCTCTCTTTTTTTTCAGAATGTCCAACGCATACGTGTATACATTCATTCTCAACAGGCTTTGTGAATCAGTTTGTTTCCAACTGTTAGATCATAACTATCGAATCATCCAGCTCAACATCGTAGATGTTTCAACTTCCTTGAATAGAAGATAATACATCAGGTCACACCACGTAGGATAGTCATCCAAATGGTCAAGGGCATTCAACCTGTGTTTTCATGATGGTGAGACACTAACCGTGTCTCCCTGATGCCAACATAGCTAGCATTCGATATCGCCAAGAGTCATCCCAATCGACAAGAGGTTACATCGAGTCCAAAGAGCTATCGCTAAGACTTTTAAATGTTGCGAAGACCTCACACCAAAGATTACAAGGTATTCTGAAGAGTTCATCAGTCGGCAAGACTATCGCTCTTTGCCCAAACATTACACCGAAGTCTTCAAGTCACATCGACCTTCGCATTCTCATCGGCGAGACAATCACCATTCGATGAGACATCATACCGATGTTCAAAGGTCACTCTAAAATGCCCAATTGTCAGCAACACTTACCACCTTCGTTGATAGATCATACCAAGCCTTTATGTTATACTGAACATTGAGCAGTCACCAAGATTCATACTGACATCAGGTTTCCCATCGGCATGACAATCGCTCTTCGCCAAGACATCATATCGATGCCTTTAAGTCATACCAAAGACCTACCATCAGCCAGACATTCCACATTCACCTGGAGATCATACTGAGGTTCCAAAGTCATACCAAAACCTCTAACATCCATCGCATTCCTATTGGAATCCATCTAACAGTCGGCAAGACTTCCCTCTATTGCCAATAGGTTACAATGATGTTCACACCTATCGGTGAGAGAACCCACCATCGGTAAGACTTCTTACCGAGACTTCCAAGTTACCTCCATGAGCATCAGTGAGACAAACATATGTCACCAAGACTTCACACCGAAGTCTCTAGGTTACCCCAAGCCCACCTTTCGCTAGGAGTCATGCCAAACACATCCCACACTGTCAGTGAGACAAACGCCCATCACCAAGACTTCATAGTGATGCCTCCATGTTACCCTAAAGACTCTAGGTGAAAGCTTATCAGTATGACTTCTCCCTGTTTCCAAGAGTTCACGCTGAAGTCTTTGTGTCACCGTGAAGATACCAAGTATAACCATTTAGCGATACAACCCTCCATCACTAAGACTTCATATCGAAGCAAACACATTAAACTAATGACTTCAGTCGTTGTAGGTCTCCCTGACATCCGCTAGGCACCCGATAATAAACATTTGTATCTCCATTGGCGAGACATCTCCCAATCACCAGGACTTCATACTGATAGGAGCAAGTCATGTTGATTACCACATCGTCCAAACAGACCAAAGGTCACGCCGATATCGGAAAGAATTTCTATCATCACCGAGATATCATCCCGACTGTCCAAGGGTACACCGAAGGTTTCAGATGCCAATCACCAAGACATTCAGGAGGTCACAGAGATAGTCAAGATCAACTAGTAGGTCAGCCAGACATCTCCATAGTCTCACCAAAATTGCTCACAAGAGGTTTCAGCCTGTGGGATTGAGACACACAATTCCAACAATCTCCCACTTGATGAAGATCACACAGGCACCTCCAAAGTAACCAAAAACTAGGATCACAATAGCTCCACTAGTTCAAACCCTGCAACACTCAAGACACCCGATCAACATGATTCCACAGATAACAGTCGACCTGACAATCTGCAACAAAGACCAAGCATCCAACTGCAACTCACTATCAACAAGGCAACCGATCATAGCCCTCCATGAAACCACATAGATCTCAACACGCTCTCATGCTCCATCAAGAATTCTGCTCCAACATCCAAGAAGTTCACCATTCAGGCAGCAATCCTGTCATCTTCCACGTGTGGAAGAAAGATAGATCGCCAAGGTGTATAAGCACCATTCCAACGAACACAAGAAAATGATCCCAGTGATATCATTAACAAGATACTACTACCACTTCACTGTGCTCAAAATGCTATACAGAAGCAATATCAACTTCAAAGCTTCAAACAGAACACAACAGTGAATTCATTCTTCAGAAACAAGATAAACAACACTAGTTAGAACAACAATCAGATTGACTACTTCCATCCAACTGATAAACCCACGCGACTGAAAATAGCACCCACAGCTCATGCTATTCCATCCAATCTCACATACCTCACAAGTATCACTATTAGTAAACTTTTTCCAATCCATAAACAACAAATACAAGTTCTAGTGTCAACCAGTTGAAAAAGACAAGACATATACAGGAACTCCCACTACCTGAGTAATCTAGATCTGAAAGATCAAAGGCATCGCAAGTCTACCAATACCAGCACATAGAAAATTTAACCCTATAGTACCAAGGAAAAATACACAATGATATGCACAACTTGCAACAACTTTCCACAAGAAACATTTCTCTCACCACAAACCTTCACGGCCACAGAGAGAAACTTTGCACATCATCTTCCTATAGAACATCCTCCTACATGCACTTTAATAGCCAGTTGTGTCAAGAATGATCTCCTTCACATCCCAAAAGAAAAGTTGAAACAACATCCAACTTTTCAATCACCAAGATCAAACCAACTTCTAATATCATGTAATCAACATGGATGTAAGCTTCTCAAAGAAAATCAAGCTAATTCATTTCCCATTTCAGGAAATCATCCCATACATCATCTCCTACCAATTCTCATCAGTAAATGACATAACACAAAAGCTCAAGGAGGTAAAACAAACAGTACAACTTCCACTATGAATTCTCCATAACCAAATGTTAAACAGTAATTGAAGATCCATATCATGAAAGTGAACTTAATAAAACACATCTGAAAAATATAATGGGCCAAATACCTTTCAGATAAACTACCGAGTATACCAAGAGTGGGAACAAGAATACTCCTTCACGATAAAGAATTCATCATGACTAATCCAAGAGAAATCTCCTCATAGGTCTCTTATCGAACTCACGTCCAACCAAGGTGCAACCTTCTTGAAATTTCAGACCATTGTCAAAGCTCCAATCATCTGAATCAGAAACTTATCATTACACAATGATCTACACATCCCCATAGGAGATACCATGCTTCAAATGACCTCACCATTGTCTCAAGTACAATGCACAATGCCAAAACTCCAATGCACAAGCAAGAGTATACCATGACATAAAGCAAATAGACTTAAAACAAACATCACCTATCAAGCACCACCAACACCTTAGCCAAAGACTCCAAGCATCCTCCATGGTTCCAAGATGTTGCACATCTTCAAATAACGTCCATGCAAAAAGTGAAAGAACCCTTCTGCAACACTAAAGAAGACCATTCACCACCATGTGATGAATCCACAGTCATTGCTAGAGCTCCCACTAAAACGTGACATCCAAGCTCTCCAAGCATCATGACCACTTGCTTCAGGTTCCCATAACTGACTATTCAGGTACTCTATAGTATCCTTCCTCTTATCTCAAAACAATCACATCAAAGCACAAGTGACCAACGACAAGGCCAACTAACAAGTCTGCACCAACAATGAATCAATCCTCGTGGATAAAGACAGTCCACATCTGAGTTATCTCACTATAGCCAATGGGTAGCTAATCTATCAACCACATAACTCATAGATCACAATCATCGAACATGCAAACCCATCATCACATTGGAAAACTGTAACACTGAGATTTCAAAGAGAATATCCATGTTGACAACATGACTCAAACACCAGATCACGCCAAACCTAATTTTCCAATCATGTCCACAATGAGCACCATAATCAAGGAACCCACAAGCACCACCACAGGAATGCTGAGTGAAAAATCACGTACCAACACTCCCATGCAAAGAAGAAAATATGCCTTCTCAAGCCATGCACCAAGCATGCATGTAGAACTACAACTATTCCATCCAGTGACACCCCAAAAGGCCAATGTCTAGACAATAGTTTAACAACAACTCCACATGTTTACAAGTTTTGCTTAACTATGTAAAACCTACAAAATCACAGATCCATGCAAGTACAAAACATCCTTCAAAAGAAAACAGTAGTTCAGGAAATCCAAGCCCCTTACAAGCCAAATCTGAACCACCAACATGTACATGCATCTGAGAAAGAGAGAAATGCTATTTCAGAAGCTTGCAAATCATCTGATGATTAACTCCGTAGCCTTTATGTATTCGAGGTTAATAGGAAACTGTGCCTTCCAACACCAGGAAACACCACCTAGCATAAGCACTCTCTTCCATGGCTAAGAAACAACCTAGGCTTCTCCATATCACCTAGGAGCCTATCACACAGACACCCAATATGAAAGCTTTCCTGCTACACAGCCACAGAGTAAGAAAATCTACCTCATACTCCAAGGTTATACCACTACCAACCAAGAGACACAGACCACAACAAAACAACATGATCAATTCCCGTTTCCATCTTGACCATCCTTCAAGCTGCATGATGTCTCAGAATACCACAAGGCTTCCACTCATCAAAGGATCAATACATCAGTCCATTCCTCCAAATTTCTTCTAGCCTAACAAGCTAAGAAATCTTCACAAGAGAAATATCAAGAACCAACAGCAAAAAGAAGGCTCTGATACCACTTGTAAGGAAATCAATGGAGGGCATCTCAGAAAAACCTCCATAATAGTAGTGCCTTTGGTAACTTTCATTTTGATTAAATTACCTCAAAGACACGTACAACTATGTCCTAAAGTAGAAACAAACACAGTTATTTCCCACATTAATCCTTCTGAGAAAAACACATGTAAATTCAACAACAAGCAACAACATAGATGAAAGATACTACAAAAAACATAACACAAATATTTTACGTGGGGAAAACCCTTTCGGGTAAAAAACCCCACTCTCAAAAGTTTGAGCCATTGTATTATTCAGCAACAAAAAGTTACAATACAATTTAGGCTCATAGCCTTTTCAGAGATTACATCTTGTTCATTCTAGATACAACTTGATAGCAAACTCTCTCTCTCTATATTTCCTGATCAACCTCTCAAACCAAACAACCTTCATACTGTTGCAATACCCTCACATAGTATATAGTATAGATCAACATGAGAGATCAACCATGGCATTTGATTCTTGATCAGGAGAGAATTCGGTAGCATAACCTTGCCTCTCACTTCCTCTATTTCAGCCTCAAGGCGTCGGCCATCCAACCAGCCTCTCAGCCTTCTCTATAATGCTCTCTCTCTTTTTTCAGAATGTCCAACATATATGTGTATACATTCATTCTCAACAGGCTCTATGAATCAGTTTGTTTCCAACTGTCGGATCATAACTATCGAATCATCCAACTCAGCATCATAGATGTTTCAACTTCATTGAATAGAAGATAATACATCCAGGTAAAACCACGTAGGACAGTCATCTAAATGGTCAAGGGCATTCAACCTGTGTTGTCATGTTGGTGAGATACTAAACGTGTCTCCCCGATGCCAACACAACCAGCATTCGATATCGCCAAGAGTCATCCCTATTGGCAAGATGTTACATCGAGTCTAGAGAGATATTGCTAAGATTTCTCCATGTCACCAAGACCTCACACCAAAGATCACAAGGTATTCTGAAGAGTTCATCAGTTGGTAAGACTATCACTCTTTGCCCAGACATTACACCAAAGTCTTCAAGTCACATCGACCTTAGCATTCTTATCGACGAGATAATTGCCATTCGATGAGACATCATAATGATGTTCAAAGGTCACTCTAAAATTCCCAACAGTCGGCAAGACCTACCGGCTTCACTGAGAGATCATACCGAGCCTTTATGTTATACCAAACACTAAGTAGTCACCAAGAGTCATACCAACATCAGGTTTCCCATCGGCAAGACAATCGCTCTTCGCCAAGACATCATATTGATGCCTTTAAGTCATACCGAAGACCTACCATTAGCCAGACATTCCACATTCACTAGGAGATCATACTGAGGTTCCAAAGTCATACTAAAACCTCTGACATCCATCTCATTCCTAGCGGCATCCACCTAACAGTTGGCAAGACTTCCCTCTATTGCCAAGAGGTTACAGCGATGTTCACACCTATCGGCGAGAGAACCCACCATCGGTAAGACTTCTTACCAAGACTTCCAAGTTACCCTGATGAGCATCGAAGAGACAAACATAAGTCGCCAAGACCTCACGCCGAAGTCTCTAGGTTACCCCGAGCCCACCTTTCACTAGGAGTCATGCCGAACACATTCCACACCATCGGTGAGACAAAGCCCATCGCCAAGACTTCATAGTGATGCCTCTATGTTACCTCGAAGACTCCGGGTGAAAGCTTATTGATGTGACTTCTCCCTATCACCAAGAGTTCTCGCCGAAGTCTTTGTTTCACCATGAAGATACCAAGTATAACCATTCGGTGAGACAACCCTCCATTTCTAAGACTTTATATCAAAGCAAACGAGTTACACTGATGACTCCAGTCACTGTAGGTCTTCGTGACATCTGCTAGGCACCCAATAACAAACACTTGTATCTCCGTCATTGAGACATCTCCCAATCGCCAGGACTTCATACCAATAGGATCAAGTCATGTTGATTACCACATTGGCCAGATAGACCAAAGGTCACGCCGATATCGGCAAGACTTTCTATTATTGCCGAGACATCATTCTGACTATCCAAGGGTATGTTGAAGGTTTCAGATGCTGATCACCAAGACATTCAGGAGGTCACAACAATAGTTAGGATCAACTAGTAGGTTGGCCATACATCTCCATAGTCTCACCAAAGTTGCTCACAAGAGGTTTCAGCCTGTGGGATAAAGACACACAATTCCAACAAAAAATTGGGTCAACATGGAAGGGAAGCCTTAATGCCCCCAACGCTTTGCATCATCCCCAATTTATCAAGAATCAAGCACAAACATGGAATAATGATGATACAAATAGAAAAAGGTTTATGACACACAAACCACACCTGTATCCATGCACCAACAAGGGTGACAAGGGTCACCCAAGCACACACAACACAAGTATAGGTAAACACATTACAAAACATGCACACATACACACAAGATCAAGAAAAGGGGACCTCCTCCTAACATTGATCATCCAAAAGATCATTTTCTTCCTAATCTAAATCCTTATAAGGGAAGGACGACAAGTCTATAAGGGTGGAATGTTAAGAGGAGGGGCATTCAACCCTCCTGCAACAAGGCCCAAGGAAGAGGGCCCCTCGAGGTCCTCTCCACCGAGCTCTTGTGGAGTCAAAGTTAGCATTTTCATGAAGATCACTGACAACATTGGGGCTTCATCCACAGAGTTAAACATGCACCCCAGAGGAGCACTATGTCTTACTTCAGTGAACAAGATGGGTTGTACCTGAGATCCACTGCTAGGCTCACCGAATGATTCAAGGGTGGTGACAAACTTAGAAGAGGTCAAGATTGATTCTATCACAAGGATAGAACAAGTCATCATAGGGCCACCCTATGAAGGTGGGATCCTCCTACGTCCTTTATCACGAGAAGGACTAGCCTCTGCCTCCTTCTTCATAGGAGGGGACGAACTCCCTGCAAATGAAGCTAGAGGTGT
This sequence comes from Sequoia sempervirens, assembly GCA_007258455.2. Taxonomy (NCBI): domain Eukaryota; kingdom Viridiplantae; phylum Streptophyta; class Pinopsida; order Cupressales; family Cupressaceae; genus Sequoia; species Sequoia sempervirens. The sequence continues at coordinate 412,711,036 of VDFB02193867.1, forward strand.
AGAGGAGGAGGAGGATAGAACAACAACGGATATGACTAAAGTGTTAGCCATATCCATGGGTTTTGGGAAGGGCTAAATATCTAGCACAAACATTAGCAAAGGTGGCTCCACTGAAGAAGCAATAAACACTTGTACCCATCTAGAGTTAGGTGCATTTGTGCTCACAATGGAAGCTAGGAATGGATTAGGCAGAAGGGACACCACAGGAAGGGGAGAAGAAGACACTACAGTGGGCCCTGAAGCAAGGGCAGTTGTTTTATCCTCCTTTTGTTGTGAAGAGGCCTACTCGGTAAGGAGAGCCTTTCATCAATGCTTGCACTCTTATGCAAGATGGTTCCTACGGCTCTTAGAGTTAGAAGTCAGGGCTTGCGAAGGAATGGGAGGTTCCTTCTTGATCATAGGAACATCCACTATGGTCATTTCAAGCAGAGGAACGCATTCCTATGCAGGAGCAGGGGGAGCAGGCTAAGGAGTGACAAGAGGAGTCGATTCAAGAGGTTCGACAACGGCCCTCTTTCCGCTCACTGCCTTAGGAGAAGGAGAAGTAGGAGGCCATGGCGGTCGATACAAGGAGGACTCTCCTTGAAGAATCTTTTTCCTCTCATACCAAACGGATCTGGGCTCTGTGGCTGAAGAGGAAGCTCGAATGAGGGACACTTGGGCTTTCACCAAGTGGGCACTAGAGGGTTCTCCTGTAAACAAGGAGTAGAACCTGAGGGTACCATAGCTGAGTGAAAAGAAGCATCAGACTAGGCAATAGAAAAGGAAGGAGGATCACAAGGTTGCTTCTCTTCTTTCCTCTTTTGGGCCTTGGTGGCCTCACTATCAGCCTTCAAACAAGCCCTATGTGAAATACCATAGGACGAGGGAGGATACCTCACCTTCAGTGCTATCCTAGGCAGAACGGGGCCCACAAACGTAGGCCATAGGTGGGTATGTGCAGGATCATGATGGGCCAAAAAGTGGCAATGAAAATTCAGAAAAATTAGAGTTAGGCAACTTGACGTAAAAATTTGAATAAGTTATCTATATTATTTCAAAAACATGTAAGAATAGATTCTGTGGGAAATTGAATGTAGTTTCTAAACTACTAGGTTTATTTTTTTTTAAACAAAA
>VDFB02193867.1:412712251-412801995 GCA_007258455.2 Sequoia sempervirens
TTCTATCCTTGTTATAGAATCAATCTCGACCTCTTCTAAGTTTGTCACCGCCCTTGAATCATTCGGTGAGCCTAGCAGTGGATCTCAGGTACAACCCATCTTGTTCACTAAAGTAAGGCATAGTGCTCCTATGGGGTGCATGTTTAACTCTATGGATGAAGCCCCAACGTTGTCGGTGATCTTCATGAAAATTCTAACTTTGACTCCACAAGAGCTCGGTGGAGAGGACCTCAAGGGGCCCTCTTCCTTGGGCCTTGTTGCAGGAGGGCTGAATGCCCCTCCTCTTAACATTCCACCCTTATAGACTTGTCTTCCTTCCCTTATTAGGATTTAGATTAGGAAGAAAACAATCTTTTGGATGATCAATGTTAGGAGGAGGTCCCCTTTTCTTGATCTTGTGTGTATGTGTGCATGTTTTGTAATGTGTTTACCTATACTTGTGTTGTGTGTGCTTGGGTGACCCTTGTCACCCTTGTTGGTGCATGGATACAGGTGTGGTTTGTGTGTCATAAACCTTTTTCTATTTGTATCATCATTATTCCATGTTTGTGCTTGATTCTTGATAAATTGGGGATGATGCAAAGCGTTGGGGGCATTAAGGCTTCCCTTCCATGTTGACCCAATTTTTTGTTGGAATTGTGTGTCTCAATCCCACAGGCTGAAATGTGAGCAACTTTGGTGAGACTATGGAGATGTCTGGCCAACCTACTAGTTGATCCTAACTATTGTTGTGACCTCCTAAATGTCTTGGAGATCAGCATCTGAAACCTTTGGCATACCCTTGGACAGTCAGAATGATGTCTCGGCGATAATAGAAAGTCTTGCCGATATCGGCGTGACCTTTGGTCTATCTGGCCAATGTGGTAATCAACATGACTTTCTCCTATTGGTATGAAGTCCTGGCGATTGGGAGATGTCTCGATGACGGAGATACAAGTGTTTGTTATCGGGTGCCTAGCAGATGTCGCGAAGACCTACAGTGACTGGATTCATCAGTGTAACCTGTTTGCTTTGATATAAAGTCTTAGCAATGGAGGGTTGTCTCGCTGAATGGTTATACTTGGTATCTTCACGGTGAAACAAAGACTTCAGGGAGAAATCTTGGTGATAGGGAGAAGTCACATCGATAAGCTTTCACCCGGAGTCTTCGAGGTAACACAGAGGCATCACTATGAAGTCTTGGCGATGGGCTTTGTCTCACCAATGGTGTGGGATGTGTTCAGCATGACTCCTAGTGAAAGGTGGGCTCGGGGTAACCTAGAGACTTCGGCATGAGGTCTTGGTGACTTATGTTTGTCTCTCTGATGCTCATCAGGGTAACTTGGAAGTCTTGGTAAGAAGTCTTACCGACGGTGGGTTCTCTCGCCGATAGGTGTGAACATCGCTGTAACCTCTTGGCGATAGAGGGAAGTCTTCCCAACTATTAGATGGATGCCTATAGGAATGAGATGGATGTCAGAGGTTTCGGTATGAATTTGGAACCTCGGTATGATCTAGTGAATGTGGAATGTCTGGCCGATGGTAGGTCTTCGGTATGACTTAAAGGCATCAATATGATGTCTTGGCAAAGAGCGATTGTCTTGCCGATGGGAAACCTAATGTTGGTATGACTCTTGGTGACTACTTAGTGTTTGGTATAATATAAAGGCTCGGTATGATCTCTCAGTGAAGCCGGTAATTCTTGCCAACTGTTGGGAATTTTAGAGTGACCTTTGAACATCAGTATGATGTCTCATCGAATGGCGATTATCTCGTCGATGAGAATGCTAAGGTCGATGTGACTTGAAGACTTCGGTGTAATGTCTGGGCAAAGAGTGATAGTCTTACCAACTGATGAACTCTTCAGAATACCTTGTAATCTTCGGTGTGAGGTCTTGGTGACATGGAGAAGTCTTAGCGATATCTCTCTGGACTCGATGTAACATCTTGCCAATAGGGATGACTCTTGGCGATATCGAATGCTGGTTGTGTTGGCATCGGGGAGACACGTTTAGTATCTCACCAACATGACAACACAGGTTGAATGCCCTTGACCATTTAGATGACTGTCCTACGTGGTTTTACCTGGATGTATTATCTTCTATTCAATGAAGTTGAAACATCTATGATGCTGAGTTGGATGATTCGATAGTTATGATCCGACAGTTGGAAACAAACTGATTCATAGAGCCTGTTGAGAATGAATGTATACACATATATGTTGGACATTCTGAAAAAAGAGAGAGAGCATTATAGAGAAGGCTGAGAGGCTGGTTGGATGGCCGACGCCTTGAGGCTGAAATAGAGGAAGTGAGAGGCAAGGTTATGCTACCGAATTCTCTCCTGATCAAGAATCAAATGCCATGGTTGATCTCTCATGTTGATCTATACTATATACTATGTGAGGGTATTGCAACAGTATGAAGGTTGTTTGGTTTGAGAGGTTGATCAGGAAATATAGAGAGAGAGAGTTTGCTATCAAGTTGTATCTAGAATGAACAAGATGTAATCTCTGAAAAGGCTATGAGCCTAAATTGTATTGTAACTTTTTGTTGCTGAATAATACAATGGCTCAAACTTTTGAGAGTGGGGTTTTTTACCCGAAAGGGTTTTCCCCACGTAAAATATTTGTGTTATGTTTTTTGTAGTATCTTTCATCTATGTTGTTGCTTGTTGTTGAATTTACATGTGTTTTTCTCAGAAGGATTAATGTGGGAAATAACTGTGTTTGTTTCTACTTTAGGACATAGTTGTACGTGTCTTTGAGGTAATTTAATCAAAATGAAAGTTACCAAAGGCACTACTATTATGGAGGTTTTTCTGAGATGCCCTCCATTGATTTCCTTACAAGTGGTATCAGAGCCTTCTTTTTGCTGTTGGTTCTTGATATTTCTCTTGTGAAGATTTCTTAGCTTGTTAGGCTAGAAGAAATTTGGAGGAATGGACTGATGTATTGATCCTTTGATGAGTGGAAGCCTTGTGGTATTCTGAGACATCATGCAGCTTGAAGGATGGTCAAGATGGAAACGGGAATTGATCATGTTGTTTTGTTGTGGTCTGTGTCTCTTGGTTGGTAGTGGTATAACCTTGGAGTATGAGGTAGATTTTCTTACTCTGTGGCTGTGTAGCAGGAAAGCTTTCATATTGGGTGTCTGTGTGATAGGCTCCTAGGTGATATGGAGAAGCCTAGGTTGTTTCTTAGCCATGGAAGAGAGTGCTTATGCTAGGTGGTGTTTCCTGGTGTTGGAAGGCACAGTTTCCTATTAACCTCGAATACATAAAGGCTACGGAGTTAATCATCAGATGATTTGCAAGCTTCTGAAATAGCATTTCTCTCTTTCTCAGATGCATGTACATGTTGGTGGTTCAGATTTGGCTTGTAAGGGGCTTGGATTTCCTGAACTACTGTTTTCTTTTGAAGGATGTTTTGTACTTGCATGGATCTGTGATTTTGTAGGTTTTACATAGTTAAGCAAAACTTGTAAACATGTGGAGTTGTTGTTAAACTATTGTCTAGACATTGGCCTTTTGGGGTGTCACTGGATGGAATAGTTGTAGTTCTACATGCATGCTTGGTGCATGGCTTGAGAAGGCATATTTTCTTCTTTGCATGGGAGTGTTGGTACGTGATTTTTCACTCAGCATTCCTGTGGTGGTGCTTGTGGGTTCCTTGATTATGGTGCTCATTGTGGACATGATTGGAAAATTAGGTTTGGCGTGATCTGGTGTTTGAGTCATGTTGTCAACATGGATATTCTCTTTGAAATCTCAGTGTTACAGTTTTCCAATGTGATGATGGGTTTGCATGTTCGATGATTGTGATCTATGAGTTATGTGGTTGATAGATTAGCTACCCATTGGCTATAGTGAGATAACTCAGATGTGGACTGTCTTTATCCACGAGGATTGATTCATTGTTGGTGCAGACTTGTTAGTTGGCCTTGTCGTTGGTCACTTGTGCTTTGATGTGATTGTTTTGAGATAAGAGGAAGGATACTATAGAGTACCTGAATAGTCAGTTATGGGAACCTGAAGCAAGTGGTCATGATGCTTGGAGAGCTTGGATGTCACGTTTTAGTGGGAGCTCTAGCAATGACTGTGGATTCATCACATGGTGGTGAATGGTCTTCTTTAGTGTTGCAGAAGGGTTCTTTCACTTTTTGCATGGACGTTATTTGAAGATGTGCAACATCTTGGAACCATGGAGGATGCTTGGAGTCTTTGGCTAAGGTGTTGGTGGTGCTTGATAGGTGATGTTTGTTTTAAGTCTATTTGCTTTATGTCATGGTATACTCTTGCTTGTGCATTGGAGTTTTGGCATTGTGCATTGTACTTGAGACAATGGTGAGGTCATTTGAAGCATGGTATCTCCTATGGGGATGTGTAGATCATTGTGTAATGATAAGTTTCTGATTCAGATGATTGGAGCTTTGACAATGGTCTGAAATTTCAAGAAGGTTGCACCTTGGTTGGACGTGAGTTCGATAAGAGACCTATGAGGAGATTTCTCTTGGATTAGTCATGATGAATTCTTTATCGTGAAGGAGTATTCTTGTTCCCACTCTTGGTATACTCGGTAGTTTATCTGAAAGGTATTTGGCCCATTATATTTTTCAGATGTGTTTTATTAAGTTCACTTTCATGATATGGATCTTCAATTACTGTTTAACATTTGGTTATGGAGAATTCATAGTGGAAGTTGTACTGTTTGTTTTACCTCCTTGAGCTTTTGTGTTATGTCATTTACTGATGAGAATTGGTAGGAGATGATGTATGGGATGATTTCCTGAAATGGGAAATGAATTAGCTTGATTTTCTTTGAGAAGCTTACATCCATGTTGATTACATGATATTAGAAGTTGGTTTGATCTTGGTGATTGAAAAGTTGGATGTTGTTTCAACTTTTCTTTTGGGATGTGAAGGAGATCATTCTTGACACAACTGGCTATTAAAGTGCATGTAGGAGGATGTTCTATAGGAAGATGATGTGCAAAGTTTCTCTCTGTGGCCGTGAAGGTTTGTGGTGAGAGAAATGTTTCTTGTGGAAAGTTGTTGCAAGTTGTGCATATCATTGTGTATTTTTCCTTGGTACTATAGGGTTAAATTTTCTATGTGCTGGTATTGGTAGACTTGCGATGCCTTTGATCTTTCAGATCTAGATTACTCAGGTAGTGGGAGTTCCTGTATATGTCTTGTCTTTTTCAACTGGTTGACACTAGAACTTGTATTTGTTGTTTATGGATTGGAAAAAGTTTACTAATAGTGATACTTGTGAGGTATGTGAGATTGGATGGAATAGCATGAGCTGTGGGTGCTATTTTCAGTCGCGTGGGTTTATCAGTTGGATGGAAGTAGTCAATCTGATTGTTGTTCTAACTAGTGTTGTTTATCTTGTTTCTGAAGAATGAATTCACTGTTGTGTTCTGTTTGAAGCTTTGAAGTTGATATTGCTTCTGTATAGCATTTTGAGCACAGTGAAGTGGTAGTAGTATCTTGTTAATGATATCACTGGGATCATTTTCTTGTGTTCGTTGGAATGGTGCTTATACACCTTGGCGATCTATCTTTCTTCCACACGTGGAAGATGACAGGATTGCTGCCTGAATGGTGAACTTCTTGGATGTTGGAGCAGAATTCTTGATGGAGCATGAGAGCGTGTTGAGATCTATGTGGTTTCATGGAGGGCTATGATCGGTTGCCTTGTTGATAGTGAGTTGCAGTTGGATGCTTGGTCTTTGTTGCAGATTGTCAGGTCGACTGTTATCTGTGGAATCATGTTGATCGGGTGTCTTGAGTGTTGCAGGGTTTGAACTAGTGGAGCTATTGTGATCCTAGTTTTTGGTTACTTTGGAGGTGCCTGTGTGATCTTCATCAAGTGGGAGATTGTTGGAATTGTGTGTCTCAATCCCACAGGCTGAAACCTCTTGTGAGCAATTTTGGTGAGACTATGGAGATGTCTGGCTGACCTACTAGTTGATCTTGACTATCTCTGTGACCTCCTGAATGTCTTGGTGATTGGCATCTGAAACCTTCGGTGTACCCTTGGACAGTCGGGATGATATCTCGGTGATGATAGAAATTCTTTCCGATATCGGCGTGACCTTTGGTCTGTTTGGACGATGTGGTAATCAACATGACTTGCTCCTATCAGTATGAAGTCCTGGTGATTGGGAGATGTCTCGCCAATGGAGATACAAATGTTTATTATCGGGTGCCTAGCGGATGTCAGGGAGACCTACAACGACTGAAGTCATTAGTTTAATGTGTTTGCTTCGATATGAAGTCTTAGTGATGGAGGGTTGTATCGCTAAATGGTTATACTTGGTATCTTCACGGTGACACAAAGACTTCAGCGTGAACTCTTGGAAACAGGGAGAAGTCATACTGATAAGCTTTCACCTAGAGTCTTTAGGGTAACATGGAGGCATCACTATGAAGTCTTGGTGATGGGCGTTTGTCTCACTGACAGTGTGGGATGTGTTTGGCATGACTCCTAGCGAAAGGTGGGCTTGGGGTAACCTAGAGACTTCGGTGTGAAGTCTTGGTGACATATGTTTGTCTCACTGATGCTCATGGAGGTAACTTGGAAGTCTCGGTAAGAAGTCTTACCGATGGTGGGTTCTCTCACCGATAGGTGTGAACATCATTGTAACCTATTGGCAATAGAGGGAAGTCTTGCCGACTGTTAGATGGATTCCAATAGGAATGCGATGGATGTTAGAGGTTTTGGTATGACTTTGGAACCTCAGTATGATCTCCAGGTGAATGTGGAATGTCTGGCTGATGGTAGGTCTTTGGTATGACTTAAAGGCATCGATATGATGTCTTGGCGAAGAGCGATTGTCATGCCGATGGGAAACCTGATGTCAGTATGAATCTTGGTGACTGCTCAATGTTCAGTATAACATAAAGGCTTGGTATGATCTATCAACGAAGGTGGTAAGTGTTGCTGACAATTGGGCATTTTAGAGTGACCTTTGAACATCGGTATGATGTCTCATCGAATGGTGATTGTCTCGCCGATGAGAATGCGAAGGTCGATGTGACTTGAAGACTTCGGTGTAATGTTTGGGCAAAGAGCGATAGTCTTGCCGACTGATGAACTCTTCAGAATACCTTGTAATCTTTGGTGTGAGGTCTTCGCAACATTTAAAAGTCTTAGCGATAGCTCTTTGGACTCGATGTAACCTCTTGTCGATTGGGATGACTCTTGGCGATATCGAATGCTAGCTATGTTGGCATCAGGGAGACACGGTTAGTGTCTCACCATCATGAAAACACAGGTTGAATGCCCTTGACCATTTGGATGACTATCCTACGTGGTGTGACCTGATGTATTATCTTCTATTCAAGGAAGTTGAAACATCTACGATGTTGAGCTGGATGATTCGATAGTTATGATCTAACAGTTGGAAACAAACTGATTCACAAAGCCTGTTGAGAATGAATGTATACACGTATGCGTTGGACATTCTGAAAAAAAAGAGAGAGCATTACAGAGAGGGCTGAGAGGTTGGTTGGATGGCCGAGGCCTTGAGGCCGAAATAGAGGAAGTGAGAGGCAGGGTTATGCTGGCGAATTCTCTCCTGATCAAGAATCAAATGCCATGGTTGATCTCTCATGTTGATCTGTACTATATACTATGTGAGGGTATTGCAACAGTATGAAGGTTATTTGGTTTGAGAGGTTGATTAGGAAATATATAGAGAGAGAGTTTGCTATCAAGTTGTATCCATAATGAACATGATGTAATCTCTGAAAAGGCTATGAGCCTGAATTGTATTGTAACTTTCTGTTGCTGAATAATATAATGGCTCAAACTTTTGAGAGTGGGGTTTTTTACCCGAAAGGGTTTTCCCCACGTAAAATCTTTGTGTTATGTTTTTTGTAGTATCTTTCATCTGTGTTGTTGCTTGCTATTGAATTTACATGTGTTTTTCTCAGAAGGATTAATGTGGGAAATAACTGTGTCTATTTCCGCTTTAGGACATAGTTGTATGTGTCTTTGAGGTAATCTAATCAAAATGAAAGTTATCGAAGGCACTATTGTTATGGAGGTTTTTCTAAGATCCCCTTCATTGATTTCCTTACATTTTTTGTTTTTACTTTGTTTTCTATGCATTCTTCTTGATTTGGTTGGGGATTGATGATCTTTTGCCTTGCATTATAGTTACCTGCTATTAAATAAGCTTGGACAGATCTAACCCCGCTAAACCAAATCCCCCTATGCCCTTTGTTTGTACTTTTCACTTTTTCTTTACCTTTCGCTCTTCTTTGCTTGAGTTGTCCCTCCTATGTGTGACAAATTTCTTTAACACTTCAACTTTCAGAAAATGAATTTGCTACCAACAAATCTTTTCTTGAAAGTCCTCATAATACCATTTTCCTTGGAAGCACATTCTCAACTTGGAACCCTAACAGAATGTGTTTCCTTCATCATGGGTTCATAAAGAGAGGACTTGGAGACCTTCCTCCAAAGCAAGAATTGCTTTGAATTCCCCTCACGTGGGAGCATGACCTTCCTTTTGAATTCCTTGATGAAGTGAACATCTTTCGAAAGGATCCCTTGATGATGAATCACTTTAAGATGGTGACTTTTGAATTGCATGTCCCTTGAGTGGACACACTTTATACTTCATGGAAGATTCCTCAAGGACCGTTTCTTAAAAAATCCTTTGTAACGAATGAAATCTTTTATGTCTAGCCTAGGGACAGCCCAACTAGACTCATTTCATTCATCCTTTTGCATCTAGCTTAGGGGCAGTCTGACTAGACCTTACTATTTCAAATTGTGTATCCCTTAAGTGGACCCCTCTCCTTTTGAAGGGTTCCTGAGGGAGCCCTTTGAAAGTTTTTTTGGTTTGCATGACCAATGATTTAGACATGTTCTATCTATGGGTAGACATGTCGCCGCTTTTAGATACATTTTATCTGTGGGTAGACGTATCGGCACTTTAGACACGCTCTATTTGCAGGTAGATGTGTCATTGCTTTTGACATGTTCTATCTATGGGTAGACATGTTTCCACTTCCTAACTCTACAGAGTTGGCTTCCTTGGTGCTTCCTCCATGCGAGAGATCTTGGGGGTTGCGTCCTTATAGGTTTGCAAGCCTGTAAGGTCATTTGTTGTTCCAACTTCATATTTCTGAGTAGCTATTGAGTCCTCTATTTTTCCCGTATCTTTAGGTTTTCCAGATCATGGTCTGCTTCCTCGATGGTTCAGGTATACTTTTCTAACCCTAATCTCTTCTTGACCTACTTTACTAAGCATTCATCTGTACTTGTGCTCACTAAAGTGGGGGAAAAATGTATAACAATGAATTTGCACCATAGGTGCAATTCCCCTTTTTTCCTCTATACACTTTAGAAAACCTAAGTTGGAGGCTTAATTCACTTAAGCACACTGATGGAAGTCCACTTGGCACCTATTTTTTGTGTTGGTAGAGGCATTTCTGTTGAGGATGCTTGTGCAGTGCATAGACATTCACACAACACGTTTACATCCCTCGCAGATTCCTGTGGCTGAGCTAGTAGAGGAATTACTCTTCCCATTGGCAGCGAAGTTATAATGCCTCCTTCGGTTGACTGACCCAAATATGGCCATTTTCTTTCTCATTCCTTCATAATAAGTCTTTGAACTTACATTAGAAGGTTGGAAGAAATATTGAATAGACTTGGCTCTCATACTCTCACTCTCACAACCTCACTTCCAAGCATTTGAAGCATTGAATAACAACAATATCACACTCCGTCATGTCAGTAGAGAAAGTTTGGGGCCATGCCATTTCAATAGAGGCTTGATTTCCTCTCATTTCTCCTCAAATTAGCCTTGAGTGCTCTTGGTGGGGGTGGTAAGCTTCCCTCTCCTCTCCTCTATGGTTTGATTGAGTAGCATAGTACTATTTTTTGTAGTGCTTGTGTTTTTGTCACTTCTTTATTTTCCTTCCTTTGGTTTTCTGTGGAGGTGGGAACACCTAAACGGGGGTCTGACTAAGGTAGACCCCTATATAGCCACCCCCCCAACATTCTCTTTCTTATTGTGTGTAAGTGGGTGTATTTCGATGAGCTAGCTGGCATATAGGGTCCTCTATGAGATTGTCTTCATCACCTTAGCTTTGGTATATCTACTCTATCACCTTCACTTGTACTTCTCATATTTCATATTGTTACTCTATTCTCTTAGAAGTCATTAAACTAGGTTGTTAGTCATTTTAATGAGTCTGAACTTGTCTCTATTATAATATGACTGTATGGACTACAACACATTTCTGAGACGCTAATGTGTCGTGTTGTCATCTAAAGTCCGCACTAACATTGTCAAGAAGAGAGCTCCCTGAGGTGCAGAGTTGGACCTAGAAACTGACTCACCTAGCCCCACCTTGAAACTTAGGATTGCAGAGTGATTGTGGGACCCAAAAATCCTCATCATTCTCATCCTCATACCCTAAACTTACACTTAACTAAGGTAAGTTAGGGCAGTGTCTCATGTCTTGACCCTCCATGACCTAGGGTTTTGCATGCAGTGGTCCTCCTCTCTTACATTAGCCTAGGTCTATCTTGAATTCACAAGATGCACAACAATATGCCAAATATTGTGATATTTATCAATGATAGGAAGGCCTACAACGAGGGATATAATGCATGTACACCCAATATTAGCTTAGGTATCATTAAAAAATGGGCTATATAATCTATTAGATTAGAAAACCCATTGGACAGACTATACAAAGATAGATTCATTATAACCAATGTGGAATAGTCACCAAGTGGGTGGAAGTAAAACCAACTAAGAATTGTACAACAAAAAATATCACAAAGTTCCTATATGAGAACATAATTACTAGGTTAGGGTATTGACTTAGGGTCACTAATGATCATGGAAATCACTTTTAAACAAAATGATTATGGAGCTACTAAAGAGCTTCATGATTACACACAATAAGTATTATTTCTACCACCCTCATGCTAATGGGGTAAGTGAGGCTCTAAATAAAATCATAGGAACAACCTTAGCCAAAATGTGTAATAGAAAAATAATAGTTTGGGATATTAAAATATTGACAACACTATGAGCATATATGACTACCTATAAATGGTTGAAAAAATTTAACACCATTGAATTGGTATATGGAATGGATGCAAGCCTACCCTTAAAATTTATAATACCCAATTTCCATAGTGCATTAGCAATTTGACTCACTTATCTGATGAGTCTTTAAAACAAAGAGTTTAAGACCTCGAAAAGCTAGATGAGACTAGAAAGATTGTGGTACACCATCAAGTCATGGAAAGGAGAAGGAAAAAAGAATGGCTTGATAGTAACATCAAACATAAAAAAATATGAAGGATAAAATTGTGATCCTATATGATAGAAAATTAAAAAAAAAAAAAGAAAAAAAAAATTGAGATGGTTAGGTCGAACTACTATATTGATGAAATACTACAGTCCAAGACAATAAGACAAAGAATAATTAACAGTACAAAATTGCAATGTTATGTCAATGGCATAAATCAAAAGCACTACCATCAAACCTTGAAAATAACCATCAATTTTTTATGTTGTATTATATTTGTAACAATAATGTGCTATAGTTTATAAACATTGCCTACCAAAAAAATCTGTAAGAAATGCCAACAACTAGATAAACATGGGAAGGTAAGTGAAAAGATAAAAAATGGATGCTTTATGGTTTAGGACATAGAACAACCAATTTCACCTTATTTCATTCAAAGAAAACCCTAGAGGTCTCAATCTAGGATATGTAAGGGAGAAAGAGATCTTGCAATAGGGTTGTCCTAGGATCTGATTATAAACTAAGAGGGGTTCATCACCAATCTAGGGCTTGGAAAGACTAATGAAATGCAAGACCTAATGCTTAAACCTAATGCAATGCAATACTTCACTAAATGACCTAAAAATGCATATAAATCAGAATAGAAAGCTGAGAGATGAAAAGTTTGCACTTGGAAACCTAGAGGAGATTGGATGAAGCTTTGAAATGCTGAAAACACTAATTTTAAAGTTGAATAGGACTCATTCGCTAGATTGGGTGATTTAGTCCAAGATTGGGGTTTCTGGGTAGAAATTGAATCCAACATGGAGGTGTCTAGAACTTCTAAAAATTGTAAAGTTTCCTAAATTGGGACTCATACACTAGAAATGGCATATTAGTCTTGTTAGGGTTTTTTGGAAATTCAAAGTGTGGATCTGCTCTTTCCTTTCCATTTGATTTTTGGATCTGAATCTTCAGCTGTCAATCTATAGATGTTCTCCAATGATATCCAATGCAAGGTGATAACTTTGACAACTTTTAACACTTGAAAACCTTCTCCAAGATTTCTCTTCAATGTGTCTTCAACCTAGATCTGCAAAACACACACTAAAGAGAGGGGAAAATATTGTTTTGTTAGTAGAAAGGGGTTTTCCTTGGTCAAACCCCATTTTGGTAATCAAACCTTGAAATAGATTCATGCAATAGGAAAAGAGAATGATGAATGAAAAAAATGTAATATTGTAACTCACCAAACCCTAGCAATTAATATGTATAAAATGGCTCTAATGGATGTAGATCTTGACTCTTTCTTGAATGTTGTAGATCTTGAATTGAGTGCTTGCTTGAATCATGAAACCCAACATCACAATTGTTAGCTCAAAGACAAACATGATGCATGATGAATTTTACATGATGCTTGATGCTTTAATAATGCTCTAAAACACTTGATAATCAACTCTTGAATGCTCTTGTAAATACTTGAATGCTCTTGTGAACTCCAATTTGCTATAATGCATGAATACTTGAAGGCTTAGGTGAAAATGAGTGAAATAACCTTGTATTTATACTTGATTATGCCAAATTTCCCAATATTACAACACTAGAAGCTGACATCAAATCCAAGAGGATAAAATTTCACCAAGAATTTGAATGAAATGTAATTTTGGGCCACATGGGACTCATACGCTAAAAGTGGCATGAGTCCCATTAGGCTTAACTATGGGATGTACATTTTCAAAAAAGCTTAGAGAGGTGTGAAATCTAGATTGGGGTCCAAAACCATAGGTGGGACTCATACACCCAAGATGGCGTATGAGTCCCATATCACTAAATCTAGGCCACAAAACCTAAAAACACCTAAATTATGATTGGATGTTGATTTATGTCAGGATTATCCTTGAAAAGATGCATCAATTAAGGCTTGTGGATGCAAAATAAGGCCAAGAAAATCATAAAGAAGACTAATTATTTAATAAAACCATAGAAAAGATTAAAAGTGTGTTAAAACACTTTACAACACTCTAAATAAGGCACCAATAAGCTCATTTAGTTCACAAGGGGCCAAGACTTAATGTGAATATGTTATACATATTGCAACACTAAATCAAGGCCATGTTAGGGAGTATAATTTTTGTCATTACATCTAGCAAACACTTTAGTGAGAAGAGGAACTTGCTTCCAACTCACACTAAAGTAGACCAACACACATCAAGATGGGTCCTAACACAACAATGCTAGTAAGATAGAATGACCATGATCAAGAGAGTTGCACAGTCCCCTAGGACTAGGGTCCTATGGAAAGCCAGCATAGGTAGAAAATAATACACATGAAAATGATATAAGAGCAATAACAAGGAACAAGAATACATTGCCAAAGAAAAAGAGAAAAAAAGGTGGATAAAGCATTCACTGTTTTTCCATCATGATGTGGATTAGATCTAGGTTGTTTGTCTAAAAATGCACACTCACTCTAAGGCAACAAAACTTTAAGCTTTCCATTGGGTGAGTAATCCAAGAGGTGATATACATGCACACGCGGTTAGTATGCACTCACACACACACATGCAAGTGGCTATAGGAAATTCATGCCTCATATCAGCTTCCCATCTAACTAAACCAAAGTTATACCTCCTGATAACTTTGATAAAGTACCATGCACTAATGAACTTCGAGCTTCATGAGGAAAGAAATTTTTTATATGCTTGAAACTTATGAACAAATAAGATGGCTCCATATGCATGCAAAATGTGTTATGCAAGGTGGCCATATCACCAATTTTTTAAAAAACTTTGTGTAAAACATGCTCAAAGGATTCTTGTTTAGATCATGTGAGGTATTAAAATTAGGGAACATTGTGCCTAATGTCTCCAAGAGAGGACCAATCAAAGAATAAAATTTTCGCAACTTAGGGGATGCAATGTGTCACATCAAGCCACTAAGAGGAATATGATATGCTTAGAGAGATCACCATCTTGAGGGACATCACACCAAATGTCACCACAAAGTGAAAGAAACATTGCAAGAAGTAAGAAGACTACACCATGAAACATGAAATGCAAAAGAATAATGCCATTTTATGCCCCCACTTTAAAGAAATTGCTAAACACCATACTATGGGAAATTACTTTAAAGTAGCAAATGATAGATGCTAACAATAAAGAGGAAATGAGAGCTTATTTGGAAAGCCCTATGCCAAGTCATATGTTTCCACATAAAGCTACATCATGAAAAAGGAAAGAGGGGTTGCCCCCAAAAAAGAAAAATTCCAAAACACATGAGTGATCCATAGATTTGGGCACAATATGTTCTTGCTACAATATTTTTAGAAAGCTCAAAATTGTCATCATTCCCCAAATACTCATAGAACTTGAGGAATGACACAAATAGAGCGAAAAAAAAGAAAAACCTTTTTGGTAAACATGGAAGAAACATTAATGTATTGACACCTTGTGTCATCCCCAAAAGGAAAAAACATGACAAATGAAAAAGATAAAGGAAAAATATTTTGGGTCAACATGAAAGAGACATGAATGTCTCGATGCCTTGCATCATCCCAAAAAGGATAACACAAGATAAAGAAAAAATAACTAGAAAAATAAAAGATTTATGACATAGAGAAGAATGAAGGTAAAAATAGAGGAATGCCATAAAGAGAGAGATACATCAAACAAAACAACACAAGGGATCACATTACGCACATTCAATGATGAAAAAGAAAAATAAACAATGCAAATGACTAGTAAGTCACATGCACAAGTCAACCTAAAGTAGGTTGTCTGCATCCCACTAATGTATATCATGTGCAGAAGGTGGACAACTAGCAAAAGGGATAACAACGAGTGTCGAACAAGGGGTATCACCTAGTTCAACACTCTTCTTAGGGGAATTATCATTTAAGCTCATAGAAGAGGAAAATAATGTATTCGATTCATTATGCACTTGTTCATAAATCTTTGAAATCTCATCATTGTCATCCAAGTTAATCACAATAGGAGGTCAAATGATAATGTCTTTAAAGAAGGGTTTTGTGGTATAATATCTTTATTTTTCAGCGAAAGGGGAGACTCATCATGCATTGCTTCATGTGCCATAGAAAAATGGACCCTTTGCTTGATATGGATTAATTAATGATTAAATTGACTTAGTAAGGTCTTAATCTAGTGTTGTGAGGTATTTTATGCATCCACACTAGGTCTTGGACCCTTGCAAACTAAATAAAATACATTTAATGATGTCTTGTGAAGGTGTTGTGAAGTGTTGTCATACATTTCTACACTCTTCTAGACTCTTTTTATTATAATTCATTTAAATATTCTCTTTTACTAATCATCAAGTCCTATTTTGAAGTGTTGTAAAGTCTTGTAACAAGATTTCACACTTTTCTAGGCACAGTCTCATTATTTACACCTTTCTTATGACTTAGTTGACCCCTTAATGCCCTCACGTGTCTTAATTAAGTGTAACTTTGAATGTAAACCCAATAAACAATATTAAATGCAAGATAATTCCTGACACCCACTTTGGAGTCCAAGGTGGGACCCATTTTCCATGGGTGGCGAATGAGTCCTTGGCTCTAATTGTAACATATTTTAAATTATTTTTGGGTTTTTATTTAAAAATCACTTGATGTCGACCTATGATGAGGTATGAATGGATAGTAAGGCACAAGAATTGTATAAATAGAAAATTTTCACCTCATTTTACATCCATCCAACATCTCTTAATATCTTAATCATCATCATCATCATCATCTCCCATATACTATCCTCTTCCATCTTATTATCATTATTCATCAACCTTCTATCAAACAACTTAGGTTTCAAGTCATTTAAAGATCAACTTTCAAACTTTCAAGGGAATATTTTACATGTTATGTCATAGAATTTCAAGATCAAATCATCATGGAAAGGTAATCAACTCCACTGTTGCATGTTTCATTCATTTCTTACATCATTTTAGTTTAATTACCTAAACGGGGTTTGACCAAGGAAAACCCCCATGCCTTAACAATCAACATTCCTTTTCTTCTTCTTTTGTGTTTGTAGATTTAGGTCCTTTGGAAGCTTGAAAAGTATTGAAGATCAAGTTGTAAAGTCATTCAAGTCCTCTCTTCACCATTCATGTCAAAATATCAACAAAAAGTCACTTTTAGATCTAGATCTGACAATTTCAGAAGTGGAGACCCGTGGGAGATAGAATTGTAGATCTAACTCCACAAAATATTCCTTTGATTTTTCAAATTTTTGTAGATGGACTAATTTTCCACCCACAATGAATGAGTTCCATATGTAGGCCTGAAAAGTGGTTTTCTTAGATTTCAACTCCCAACAGTCAGAAACAGGTTTCCAGAACATTTCATCAGAAGCAGAACTAATTCGCCATGCATGGTGAATCAGTCCTAGTGGAAATTAACATAACTTTTTGAGATATTCCAGAATATTCAAGTGACATCATTATACCTCTAGGTGCACTCTGTTCAATCTCATCCAGTTATGTTTTCATTTACTTAAGTTTCTAGTTCATGCTTGCAATCAACATTGTGTTTTCCAACACTTTTGCATTAAATTAATTTACATTATTTAGTTTACATTTCCACTAAGTTTCTAGCATTAAGACACATTCACACACTCCAAATTTACTTTTCATTCTTCCATCCTTTAGTATTGAGTGTTAATGAAGCGAACATTTTGGCCTCATCATTATTCTCTTACCTTCTAGGTTAAATACCCTAGAAGGTGCACGAAGGATTTGGGAGCCAAAATTGTTCATTTCATTTTGGTGAACCTACTTTTTGATTAGTTTCTTGTCTAATTTTGGAGTCCTTTATCATTGATCTAGTCTTACATTTGGATTTGCATTAGTTTGTATGCTAGGTTTTAAAACTTTCATTCACAAAAAGTGCATTTACGTTGCATTTGTTGCATCTAAATTCATTTAGATTTATCAAAATTCTACATTTTTCATTTAGGTCTATGTATTGGCTCTTAGAATTCCTAAAAGTTAGCTTGAAATTTATGAAATTTTTGAAAAAAGTCCATACTAGGGCTCATTTTCCACCTTGGGCGAATCAGTCCCTTTTGACCCCTGAAATAACACTTTACCAATTTCAGAAATTGATTTTTAGGCTTTTGTTTGGTGCCTTAATCTATATATATCAGATAGTTGCATTTATGTAGCATGCATTTTACTAGATTTCATTTCAAATAGCTCATTTCATGCATTGTTTAATTTCACTTTTTGCACTCACCACATTTCATTTTCAGATTGTTGCATTGTAAAAACAACAATTTCACATACTTTAAAACTAAATATTGCATTGCATTGTCCTTTTTTTCATTTCAATATGTTTTCTTTCACAATATGTGCTCTTGATTTGATTAAACATGGATTTAATATACATAATATTCCCTTTTATGAGTTTCCTTTTGAGTACCATAATAGGAACTCTAAGAAACAGTCCATTAATTCAATTCTTACTCTTACATCTCCCATTGGTGAGAATGGTAATGTTGACAATCCTAACACACATACTTGTTCTTCTTCTGATACCTCTCCTACTTATAGTGATGAAGGTATTGAGATGCAACAAGTTATAAGTCTTGAAAGTAGTGATTCTCCATCTCCTTATTCCCATTTGGATGACCTTAAACAACAAGAGCATGAAATATAAGCACATTCCTAAATGTCACCTTACCAAATCTTAATGATCATGATAATCAATCTTGTTCATCTCCTAATGTCCCTCCTCGATGTAAAGAGGATGGGTTGGTGTTAGTAGATACTCCTATTACAAATCATGTAAAAATTGATCCTCCCTTCCCTAATGTCCCTATCCTTTGGGAGGATCTATTTGACAGCCATAGTGGTTCTTCTCTTGATACTTCCTCCACTTGTGATGAAGATTCTTTCCAATCCTCAACTTTAGATGAACATATTACAAGATCTCTTTGTAGGGTAGATAATATGGAACAAGAGATTGAGACCTTAATGGTAATGGACACTCACCTAGCACTCTCTTCTCCTCATTCCCCTCTTCATAATCCCATCATTGATCATTCCCCTATTAGCAATGAAGTTATTTTAGATGACCTAAACCCTACTTGTTAGGAATATGTGGCTTGTTGTTCTTCTCCAAACTCTCCTCCTAGGGAGAATATCATGGAATTGGATTATGATACTTCTTCTTCTTTCCCTACTCATTTGGTTCTTGATTACCCTTACATTGAGATACATCAAAACAAGCCTGCTGAGGATATGGATGCACAAGTGTCCATTGGATCCCCTTTAATCAATGAACCTCATATATATCCTATAGGACATCTTGATAACTCTATCATTCTTCACTAACCTTTATTCGCCCTCAATAATCTCACTTCATCCTTACAAAATAGTGGTCTTGAATATCATCCTTCACACAAAATTCAAAATATCATCTCACTAAACACTTATGATTTGAATTTGCTATATTTTATATCCTCCCATACTAAAGAAGACAAAATATCACAATCTGTAGAGTCTTATGTAAGTATGGCACCTAAGCAAGATGTATCTTTAACCCCAATCACACAACCATCTTCTCCTCTTGATCAAGAAGGTATCTTGTCAAAAGTTCTCCATGATAACTTGATCACTCTCCCTCCATGAACTCGTAATAAATGCTATGACAAGACTTCCTTTTGTGCATACCATAGAGTTCCTAGTCACACTACTAATGACGGTTATGCATTGATTCGTAAAATACAACATTTTCAAGAGTTTGATATGCTTACCTCTATGGGGGCATCTAATTCCTCTAATTGCTATTAATTTTCACTCTAGCATATACCTCATTCACACTTTTAGCTCACCTTTGTCCTACAATAAGTGGGGGGGAAAGAGTTAGAAATCCGTATCCCTTGTATGTCACTTGTTGTTGTCTCTTTCAACTACTCATTAAATTTTCATGAATACATATAAGAACAAGCTTGGGATGTGGATGACATGTCTTAAGATTGATTTGCCCGTGTCATACTCCCTTTCTTTGTTCCCTTGATGTGATGTAGCTTATCGAAAACATATGACTTGGCATTGGGATTTTTGCGTAAGTTCTCATGTTTTCCTCTTCTCTTCTACTTTAAAGCAATTGCTCACAACAATAGTGTTAGCAACCGCTTTAAATTGGGGGCATACATCACCACTCACATTTCATTGTGTGATTTTATTTTTCTTGTGATTCCCACTCTCATAAGCATTAGGTACAATATTGTTCATGATGAGATTATCCTCTCTTGGAGACATTGGACATAATTTTCCCTCAGATGAGAAAATTTCATAAATCAAACAAAATCCCTTTGAATATATTCTACATTTTTTCATTTTACATTTTCTTTACATTTTTCCACCTTGCATAACGTAGCTTGCATGACTGTGGTACTTTTTATTTTTGATACATAGCATTTTTTTTCTTTGTGGCACCTTGTTAAAGTTATCAACGAGCATAGTTTTAACATGGTTGAGTGGGAAGCCCAACTAGCGGCATGAATTTTCCCCATAGCGACTTTTTCTTTTTGTGGGTGCATACCAACTAGCATATGTTTCTTACCTTTTTCTTTTTGGCCCTTCTCACCTTGTGGACAACCTGAGTTCTGTGGGCCCAAAGTGAGTACATCTTTTTCATATTGTCTTTCTTGTTATCTTTCCTTTGTATGATTTTGTATCTTGGGGGCTTGGCATACATGTGGATCTCTCTTGAATGGCTACTTTAGTGTGAGTTTGAAGTAGGTTCATCCTCTCAATAAAGTGGGTGCTAAATGTGCCATATAAAAATGGACCCTTTGCTTGATATGGATTAATTAATGATTAAATTGACTTAATAAGGTCTTAATCTAGTGTTGTGAGGTATTTTATGCATCCACACTAGGTCTTGGACCCTTGCAAACTAAATAAAATACATTTAATGATGTCTTGTGAAGATGTTGTGAAGTGTTGTCATACATTTCTACACTCTTCTAGACTCTTTTTATTATAATTCATTTCAATATTCCTTTTTACACATCATCAAGTCCTATTTTGAAGTTTTGTAAAGTCTTGTAACAATATTTCACACTTTTCTAGGCACAATCTCATTATTTACACCTTTCTTATGACTTAATTGACCCCTTTATGCCCTCACATGTCTTAATTAAGTGTATCTTTGAATTTAAACCCGATAAACAATATTAAATGCAAGATAACTCCCAACACCCACTTTTGATTCCAAGGTGGGACCCATTCACCATGGGTGGTGAATGAGCCCTTCTTGGATCTAATTTCAAAATATTTTAAATTCTTTTCAGGTTTTTATTTAAAAATCACTTGATGTCAGCCTGTGATGAGGCATGAACGGATAGTAAGGCACAATAATTGTATAAATAGGAAACTTTCACCTTATTTTAAATCCATTAAACATCTCTTAATCTCTTAATCATCATCATCATCATCTCCAATCTTCTATCGTCTTCCATTTTATTATCATTATTCATCAACCTTCTATCAAGCAACTTAGGTTTCAAGGCATTTAAAGATCACCTTTTAGAATTTCAAGGGAATATTTTACATGTTATGTTGCATAATTTCAAGATAAAATCATCATGAGAAGGTAATAAACTCCATTTTTTCATGTTTCATTCATTTCTTACATCATTTTGGTTTAATTACCTAAGCGAGGTTTGACCAAGGCAAACCCCCACACCTTAACAATCAACATTCCTTTTCTTCTTCTTTTGTGTTTGTAGATTTAGGTCCTTTGGAAGCTTGAAAATCATTGAAGATCAATTTAAAAATTCATTCAAGTCCTCTCTTCATCATTCAAGTCAAAATGTCAAGAAAAAGTCACTTTCAGACCCGAATCTGACAATTTCAGATGTGGAGACCTGTGGGAGACAGAATTACAGATCTAACTCCACAAAATCTTCCTCTGATTTTCTAGATTTGTATAGGTGGAATGATTTTCCACCCATGGCGAATGAGTCCCATCTATAGGCCTAGAAAGTGGTTTTCTCATATTTCAACTCCTAACAGTTAGAAGTAGGTTTCAGAAACATTTGATTAGAAGCATGACTAATTCACCATGCATAGAGAATTAGTCCTAGTGGACATTAATAAAAGTTTTTGAGACATTCCAGAATATTCTAGTGACATCATTATATCTATAGGTGCACTTTGTTCAATCTCATTTAGTTCTATTTTCATTTACTTAAGTTTCTAGTTCATGTTTGCAATCAACACTGTGTTTTCCAACACTTTTGCATTAGATCAATTTACATTCTTTAGTTTGCATTTTCATTAAGTTTCCAGCATTAAGAAACATTCACACACTCCACATTTATTTTTCATTCTTCCATCCTTTATGCTTGAGTGTTAACAAAGTGAACATTTTGGCCTCATTCTCTTACCTTCTAGGTGAAATACCCTAGAAGGTGCACGAAGGATTTGAGTGCCAAAATCCTTCATTTCACTTCAGTCATGTTTGGATCTTGATTGCCTTTATTTATTTCTTCATTTATCTTTTGAGCAAGGGAACGGCGTCTACACCTATGCTCTCTAGCACCTATGTTTCTTTTAGTTCAGTTTTCAAGTTGCGTTTGTATAGGAGCAAGATGACCAACCATAGGATTATTTTCTTCCCTATGGGGAGTAACATAAGAAATTGTGGAAGGTTGTTCAACCACTTTCTCTTGAATTTTATAAACTTTTTTATTCTAGGAGGCATGACATGATTGTTTTCATTTTCTCTTGGTATTTTGTATGAAGTAGGCAAAGGTTCTCTCTTAGGTTAGTCTTGCTTATCTATAATGTATTTTGATTCAATCATAGTTTCATCAAGGATTGTAGGCTCAGTTGTGGGTGGAGGCATGTTTTGGAGGGATAATTTTTCTATGCATCTTTCCTAAAAATTTTGGTATGATTTGAAAAATAAATCTTCAAGAGGTTTAATAGGTTCCATAGGATCAAGCTAGAAGAAGTCTAAGGAAAAGTTTCCATGAGAAGACAAAGGGCTGAAGCCACTATGATGCATAGTGAAAATTTCAATGTCAAAGGGAAACTTTAAGCATTTATGCACAATTGAATGGACAATATTCATGGATCAAAGCCATGGATATCCTAGCTTCACAAAAAAATGGTTTGGTTGTGGGATGATGGAGAATGAGACATCTAATTTTTTTGGTCCTACTTGTAAAGGTAAGGTGATTGATCCCATCATAGGGCAAGCAAAACCATTATGTGTCTTGATCCATGCTTTCGGTAACTTATCATATATTTCTTGATAGATCTCATGCAAAAGTAAGAATTCTTTGGTGATCGCATTCTCTCCACAGATGAGATCTATTAGTATCCATTAGTGGGATTATCATAGATTCAACTGGCTATGTAAATAGGACCATTAGGTGCACGTTAAAGTATATCTTGGGAGGAGAAATCAATCTCAAGAGGTTTTTTAGTTCAAAATTTATGAGGTATGACCTCGATCAATCCAACCATATCTATAGGATCGTATTTAATACTATCATTATTGTCATCATATGTGTCCACATTCATCACATCATTTTTTTTAGTTTCACTAGCTTTGACAAATGAAATATTATGATTAGGCATAGGGTTGGTAAAGATTTTAAAGTTTTGGTTAGGAGGTGCAATAGACTTATTTCCCTTATCATTAACACTTCCAAGGAAAATTCAACTAGAATAAATGAAGTCTTGCACAAAGATGTTCAAGACGCTGACATTGTTCCATATTGTGTCAATTTTGTTGATGATAATGACAGTAATAATTTGGTCTTATAGTTTGTCAGTAATTGTTTATTAGGTTCAAGAGTTTTAATGAGAGGGAAAGTAATCATTTCCTATTATAAGAGTTGTGGCATTGTGTTATCAAGGGTATCAGGCAAGGGAGTGAATTTTCTTTTCAAATCCCCATAGTTAAAGGGTATCACCGCTTTTACAATAGTTGCTCAGGTGTTAGCATGTTGAGCTATTTGTTGAGGGGGATTTAGTTGAAGAAAACTTTTATTATGCTTTCTAAAAGGCTGGTAATTAATTTGTTTTACAAACTCAATCTTCTCAAGTCAACTAGAAGCGGACTTTTGTATCACAACTACTACCGAGTTTTGATAATCACAGAGTGAAGTACATAAGTTCATAAAGGAGGGGAATTTCATCATGGTAAGTGTTGATGCCAAAATTTGACAAGGTAATAGTGTCTTATGGGAAAATTAGTTTATGGGGGACCTTTTGTGCTAAGCTCAGTGACCTCCAAGTTTTTAGAGAAGTTGAATTTTTCTATAATGGGGTTTTGGAAAGGGAAAAGGAAAAAAATACAATAAAATAAAGTCTAACCTAAGGAGGTTCTCCAAGACTTAATGACGAGCACGATAAATCATGGATCTAAGAGCTAGATTGGTAATTGTAGTGTTTCAGAAAGATGGAAACTGAAGATTAAAGCACATATAATCCATTCATTGATATAAAATAACATTGCATACATTCCCACTGCCAAGAAGAGTCATTAGACATGATCTAGATTAGTAAAATTGCATTCAATATATTTAGAAGTTCGCAAATGAAATATCTAGACAATAGCAACACAATTTACAGTTTAATCAAATAGAATGAAAGAATAGAAAAGCTAAACAATTGGCACAGTCTAAAAGTCTTTTGCAATAAAATAAAATAGTAATAAAGGGTAGGCACCTTTTCCTAAAATCAATGTTCCTTCAAAATTCGGCCCCTTCTTTCACAATAGAGAGAAGTATATATAGCAGAAAACTCCCACTGCTTTGGAGAGTAGCAATCGAAAAGATTTTGTGATCCTTGGAAATGATGTAGAAATAAGAATATTCCCCAAGCTGTTACAATAGAAAAGATTCAAAAGCAAGCATCCGTTCATTCTAGGCTTAGGTGCATCCCCTGCAAATGATGACGGTGGTCCTGGCAAGGTTAAATAGATAAGTGTCATCATCCCATGCAAATGATTATGACATGCGGTGGCAAATCACAACATTTGGTCCACCTGGTTCGTCACCTGAATACGAGACCCACCGAAGAGGCATGTGGCAACATAGCATGTGAATATTTATCCTTCGCCATTGAAGACTTGCACAAAGGTGACACGTGTCGAGTGGGCAGAGCTCTATCCAAAATGGAGGAAAGTGATCATTAGCTAGGTGCAAAAGAGATGCGTGGTAGCATTTCCCTGCCCACAGCCATTATTTCATTCTCTTGCTGAAATATTTATGAAGAGTGGACACATAGCAAGAGTGCATCACAGATGCCAATAATGGGGCCCACCACATTTCTTTGGGAATGAGAGCTACATGGCACTCAAGTAAAGCCCAACGAGAAGCAAAAAGGAATGATAAAAAATGACCTAGAGCTCTGATATGTGGAAGCATAGCATGGATTCCTGAGATACAAAGGAAAGGGAAACCTTCGGGGTTCATAGATCAGACACGTGGAGGGGGAAGAAAACTTTGACAAAAGGCCGAATGGATTTCCTACAATGCACAGGCTGATACTTAGAGAACAAAACACCCAAAGGGAGCTTGTTGAATATTTATTCACAACTTTCGGTGACTACTAGGGGTGTTTCACTTGAGGAATGGAGAATGCAAAATTTCTTTGGTTTACAGACCAGAGCACCATTCACCAAGTGACAAAGTTAGAGTCATCTACAGAGGTGACCATTAATCCTCAGATGGCCTTATTATGTTGTGAAAATTCTCTTGTGCTCCACCTAGATCAATCATTTGTTTATGAGGCAATGCCTTAGGTAAGTTGACCCCTACTTCGTAATGAAACAATAGTTGTGAAAGCGAATGAAAACTCCCTTAATGTCGGTTGTAGTGGGAGGATGACTAAAATACCTACAAGCATCTGGATCAGTCTCCTTCTCTTCTATTCTTTCTACAATCTATTCAGCCATAGCAATGGAGCCATCCTCAAGGAAAGGGGATGATAGACCCATCTTATTTAACCTAGAGAAAATTTCTCGCATGTTGTCCATTGTCTTGTTTAGAGTAGCTGTAACCACTTTGGTGCACTGGAAGGCAGAGTGGCAATGGATAAACTTATTTTCCATCTGGGTAGTAGCATCCCAATCTTGAATCCTTGCCTTGGTGAGGTCTTCATCAAAGACTGAGTATAGCTTGATGAGCAGATCTTTTACTTTTGGAACCTTTTCCAAGATAAACTGTGGGAACTACTCAATTGTATCATGAGACTCCTAGCTTAGCTTTGATGCCTTGGCAATGAATCAAAGGGTGGGCTGCAGTACTAGGAAAAAAGTTTTAATCTTTTCCTGATGAGAAATTTACAACTACTTAAGCAATGGAATGATATCTGGCTGTGCAGGAGAGGATAGGAGAGATCTTTTAAGAGAAATGATCTCCATGTCTTTTGAGTTAATGGCCTTAGCCAACTCTGCCCTTTTCCTTTTCTCGGACGCCAGTTGCTCCGTAGAGCTATTCATCTCTTTATTCTAATTTTTCTCAGCTTAGGAGTGATTTGCTAAATGCATGTCCAGAGAGGACTTTGTCTCTTGAAGTTCTTATTCTAATTGAGCTTTTAGACCCTCAAATTTAGCCTCTTTTTCTTGTTACTTCTGCTCATATTGAGCTTGCTAGTGCTCCAAAGCCTCATTCTTTTATGCTATCCCTTGATTATATTCAACGTGAAGCCACTCCAACTTTTCATTCCTTAGCCAAAAATTCTACTCCTCCTCCTGATTCTTAGTACGTAGCTCACTTACCATAGCAGGGTTGATAGTTTGAACCTTCACAAGCTCACCCTGAAGTCTGTTCTTCTCATTCTCTGCTATTAGCTCCCTTTTTTTTCATACATAGAACATATGCTTCCAGGGATTTCTCTTTTTTCTCCAAAAAACTAGCCCTTTCCTTTACTGCTTTAAGTAGCTCATCATTTTTCTTTAGCTAGTGACTAGTTTTAAAGAAGTCAAAGGTGACCACCCATTGTGTTTCCTCCATAAGCTCAACTTTATCCTATGGTTGGGCCACCTTCATGTTAAGCCCTACCGCATATATGTCATAGTATTTTGGGCTCATCTTCCCCTGTGGCTTGGTTACTATCAGGAACATGGTTGCTAACTTTAGCTCTTGTTAGGTCTCATCATAGAGAGTTTGCATTTTTAGCTCAGTAGGAGTACTACCATCCTTTGCCTTGCACTTTTGCATTCTATTTGTTTGTGCTTCCTTTTTTCAATCAATCAACACCATGAATTGGGCTGGTGATGAAACTAGCCTACCTATGAAAGGAGCATCAAAAGGAAGGGCATATGGATAGATAATTCTAATAGACCCAGGCATTTTCTTTTTTTGGAGAGTGACAATTTGTGGCGAGAAGTGGGGCACATTCCAAAGCTTGGTTTAAGAACCGACAAAAGGGCTCACCACTTACATGGCTCAATTGGTGAACCAATAGGAGGACTCATGGGCTAAAATGATGGAGTTGTCCTTGTGGATTTGGCCTGTTGTGAGGGAAGAGGAGTATGTGCAGCCATAGTGGAAGTAGGGGTGCCAACAAAGGGTACACCTTCAAATTGCAAGGCAAGGAGGGCTTGAGTGGTAGTAGTTGGTGTAAGGGTTCATGGAGGAGTAAAGACGGTTGGAGTGACCTATGAGAATTGGGGGAAACCTCCCACATGTGTTGGATCAAAGGTGGGAAATAGAGGGCCAATACTCATGGCAGGGATTTCCGTAGAGACAATAGATTATACTTAAGATTGAGAAGAAAGAGGAGTGAAATTTACCTATTGACTAGTTGATGGTGGCTCCAAAATTGTTAGCGACTCTTCCTCAGCTTCAGGCTCCTGGGTAGCTGCAAGCACCTGTCTTCCGACAAGTTCTTGTGAACTCTCTCCTATAATGGTCTTTGTGCTTTTCTATTTTGTGGGTGGGGTTTCCCCAGCCTCGACAGTTACTGTTGGCTACTGCTATGGTAATTTGGCTTCCTTAGCAGCCCAATTGAGTGTATGCTAATCCCTTAATACATTAAACCGCACATTAGTGGCTACATAGGTGGGCTATTCAGAGCTTTTCTCCTTTGGTGTGGAGGACACAAAATTTGCCACTTCCTCTTTTTGTTCTTCAGATTCACCTTCTAGGACATCACCTTTATTAATGCTAGAGTTTGGGCTGGGATGTTCCTCATCCCACAATTTTTCAAATTCTTTGTCCTCTTTCAAGCTCTCATAAGGGGCATCCAATTGCCTTGTTTCTTGGTGATACTTCCAAAAAGCTTTTATCTTCTCATCAGTCCATTCCTCATCCTTCTGCAACTTGTTGTACATGGTTCATTCCATCTGGATATTATGTTTAGCCATCACCACAACAAAGTAGAAATTGTGCTATGTCTCTCTATTATCTTGTGTGGGAACATGCGCTAGTTCAACAAAAATCTCATTTTTGTCTACTCACAAGTTGCACCTCTTTTCCCAATAAGGTCAAGGAATATGAGTAACCTTCATGTGTGGCTCTGACAGGTCATTGAAAGGGTTGTAATCCCATTTTTCACATACCAAATCCAACCCTAAATGAGCCAGTTTATCCTGCAGTAGCTGATTCGATTTCTTCTTTACCATAGTCACTGTTTTGAAATTCTTCATACAGGTGAAGAATCCTTTATGCTTGGTACTTGGGTTGCTGCATAAGGTATAATCAATGATACACACCTACCTATACATTTCAAGCATGGGAACCCTATCTATGACATAGGCTAGAAGTAGGAAAGGTTGATTGGTGAAGCCCCACATCCAGAGAATTGTGAAATCCACTCCTAAGAACCAGTCACAAGCAGGAGTGAAACTCTTCATATATCTGATCTGATCTATGTTGAGTTGGACTATGTCACCTCCTCCTTGTAAATATTTCTCCTTGTGAATCTTTCAAGACTGGAGTTATAAAATAATCTGAAAATGCATAATAATCATATGACATGGAAAGAAAGGGTGTCCATGTGGATAATGGCTTCCTCTTTTGCTTTTCATCAAAAATTGATAATTCAAAATACCCACCAAAGAAATTAGGGTTTTGATGCAGTAACATGTGAACCAAGAAGGAGAGAAATCTAAGCTTTCCCTGCACTGGGTAATTTTTTATTTTCTGTATCATTTCCTCCACTAGGAACTTGGTGAAATCATATGAGAAGGTATCATGTTGTTTGCGAAATTGGATTCAAGTCGGACCTAGTTGAAAAGTTTCCACCATCTCATCAGAGTCTCAGCCACACACAAAAGCTAGCATTGACATGACATCCTGCATGTCCTCATGAAATGAACCACACAACAATAGGATACTCGGTAGCCTAGTACCTAAGATTCCCTTCTTACCAATCTCCTTTATCAGGAAATTTGAGCCCTTTTTCGTCACCTTCCACATTTTTCTCCTTTACCAGGAAACAAGGACTCAATTGGTTCCCTTCTTTTACTTGGGTTTGGGATACATAGCATATGCCAAATGGCTTGTGGGCTGATGTGAACTCTTAAATTTTGGCACTTGATGCAACAGGTGCTAGGGTTATTACACTAAATGGTGGCATCAACTATCTCCAAGCAGTAATGTACAAGGGATACCATGTATTGTGGAAGACCACTGTACCAAACCTTCCCTTCTATCGATGTTTCTACCTTAGGTAACCTCATCCTTGTATAGGCTACTTCTCTTAATGATTTAGGGTTTTTTGCGAGTCGCCGGTCATGAATATTATCCCATTTCTCCTCAACCCTTTTTTGGTTTCTGCAACCTTTAGGCCTATTTAGCTCTATCGTATTTTCCCTCTTCGGCTTGCTTGGTATACCAGGCATAGCATATGATAAACATTCATAGATATACAAATATTTTGATGATTGTATAGTTGTAAAAAATTCCTGACCAATTTCCTCTTGCATTTGTTGTGATGAACTCTCTGACATTTTTCTTTAGATGAAAGCTTCTGCACATGTTTTGAATTCTTCGTAATTTTTATTCGGCTTTGGATATGCTAAAAATTTCTTTGCACTTTAAGCCTTGGTGAATTTGAAAAGACATTAAGCATTAAAACTTCTTCATGCAATACTTTAGTTATCTTTTCTCAAGGTGGTAGAGGAAAGTGTGCTTTTTTGCATTTAATTCGGCATGTATCATTAATTCCTCAGCTCATGCAAACAATGAATTACTCAAGCCATTTTGAGGTGGAAAAAATTCATTATTATGTTTGGAAACTGTGTAATACACTGTGATTTTCTTGAAACTTGAGCCAAAAAATTTCCTTCTAACTTTGCATTAGTATGTGCTAGCAATTAATATCCTAGATGGAATGATTAAGCCAAAGCAAACGATTACCACCTGAAAAGATATGAATCCTACATTAGGCTCTGGGAAATTCCTGTGAGATAACACAATAGCCTACAACCATGCAACTTATTGCCAATGAGTGCCACCATTTTAAAACTAATTAATTAGCTCTTATTAACTTAACACACATTGAGTCATACTTTTGTAGATGCAACTGGTCAGGAAATGCGAGCAAACATAGGCACACCTTTCAAGTTGGCACTTGGTTATCATCACATTTTATCGAAATAGATTAGCATGCCTTTTCTCATTTTTTTATATAAATAGAGGCTACTAAGTAGTGAGGAAATCACACTTAGCATTTGAGAAAATTTTAACAATAGGTCATTGGCACATTATTTATCTTTGGTAAGTGAGTTTTCTCATAGGCTAGGTGGTAGGCAAGTTTCACTTTTAGTTAAAAGGAAGAAACATTGTGTCAGTACCATGGATACTCCCATCAGGTTAGTTTCTTACAAGTCACATAAAGCTTTTTTGGGAGAGATTTCCACTAGGTAATTGAAGAGAGTGACAAAAAAAAACACTCCTTGGTTTTCGTAGCCATAAAATGGGTTTTGGGTAGGGAATACATAGAGTATCAAGACAAATACCGTGTAAAAAATGACATCTGCTCGCACTTTGTGGCATCAATGTTAGACATTGGTGTCCACAGGCCTCTAATTCTGAAGCTGGTCAAGGAAATTTTTCCAAAAAAGTACCTAAATGGCTTAGGTGAGGTAATCACTCAAGTTGCATATGGGGTAGGCCTGCCAACAACCAGTGACCTTTGACACTACATTGAGGAAGAAGTGGTTGTTGTATGGCTATCATTTCTCAGTGGGTTTCACCATCAAACACATGTTGAGCATCAACAGAGGGTTACCCAAGCCTTGCATTTCCTGTTCTGTAGCTACACTGTAGTGCCATTCTACAACATTTATTGGTACACTGACTTCAGGAACCTAGTGTTTCCTCTGCCAATGACAGCTATTCCAAATGATTCTACTTCTGTTGCTAAAGTACTAGTTGATGAAAATGTGGTAGACACTGCTGTTGAAGAAGCAATAGACATTGCCATTAATGTGTCAATTACTATTGCCTGTGCTCTTGGATAAAATGTCTCCCTATTTCTTTGTTTTCTATTGTTGAATACACCACCTGCTTATAGTTTTTGTATATAAGCCTGAGAAAGCTATAGATATAGCATACATGGAAGAATAGCTCATTTAATCATATACTTTATGAATTATGGCTCTCTTAGCCATTTTTTTCCATGTAAAAAATTAAAGAATATATATAAATCAACATATATCTTTATAAAATTCATGGCTCCTCTTCCATTTTGCATATCTGTTATATGGGATTTTTTTTATTAGCATATGTGTTCATTTCCTTTACACATGGCTGTATTTTTTTTTATTATTTCTATAAAGCAATTTTGTTGCTCTACTCACTGTAATGATGGGTTATTTCCATTGAAACACAAACAAATTTAAAAAGACCGGACAACACAAAGGGAAATAAAATAAAATCTTTACACATATGTACAATAATAAAATTCAGCACTTAATGGAATAGCTTAAGATGAATCCCATTGACCAGAATTCCCAAGGGTTCCTGTTCCATGCTTTCTAACTCGAAAGCGTTATGCTCTTTGTATTGAATGATTTTAAAGAGGATTTCCCATAGGCTATCAAATTTTCCATGCTAACCTGGTTTAGCAGCCCTTTCATTATATTTTAGCACTAATTCTTCACACTTTAGGCCTTGATCAA
This sequence comes from Sequoia sempervirens, assembly GCA_007258455.2. Classification (NCBI taxonomy): domain Eukaryota; kingdom Viridiplantae; phylum Streptophyta; class Pinopsida; order Cupressales; family Cupressaceae; genus Sequoia; species Sequoia sempervirens. The sequence goes on from VDFB02193867.1 coordinate 412,743,621, forward strand.
AAGCCTTCTTGTCAAACCATCGCTTGACCACTTGCTGGTGGTTTATCATAGCTATTAGGGAATTCTCTGTTTTTTCTTGTACTTCTAACAATTCAGCAAGCCAAACCTCCATGGTGCCATTTTGTTCTATCTTGAGGGATTTCAATAGTTGAAGCACTGGAATCTCCATAGATATAGGAAATGGTGCCTCTTTCCCATATACCAACTCATAAGGCAAAGCTTTAAGGACTTGATTAGGAGTTATGTGGTTTTCCTAAAGCACCGCTCAGAGGTTTTTATGCCATTCTCTCTGGTGTTTCGAACCAATTCTTTTGAGTCTGACTAGGTTCTTGTTCATTGACTCTGCTAGGTTGTTTCCCTATGAGTAATAATTTGGTGATGTTTTAAGGAATATGCCATTTTTTAATGTAAAATGGCATACCTTTGCCCCTAGGAAAACTATAGCATTATCAAAAATGATAGTCTTTGGAGGATTGAACCTTGTCACTAGCTCTTTGAGAAAATCCACTATCTCTGCCTTTGTTGCATTTTTAAGTGGAATGGCTTCTGTCCATCTTATGAAGTAATCTGTGGCAGTCATAATCCACTTGTGCTCGACATTGGAAGAGGGATTAATCATCTCATTGAAGTACAGGCCTTATTGTATAAATATTTCATCTGCCACTATAGGATTGAGATACATTGCAGAATTCTTCATTTTTCCTATAAAGAATTGGCATTATTTGCAAGATTTTACCAAAGAGTGGGAGTCATTGAAAAATGTGGGCCAATAATGACCTATACACATGATTTTGATGGATGTGGTCTTAGCAGATAAGTGTCCGCCTGCAGCGCTATTGTGGAATGTGTCGAGGATTCTCTTTGCTTGCTCTGCAGTAACACATCCTAGGAGAAGGCCATTGAAATTCCTTTTGAAAAGGACACCTTCCACTAGTGCATATCTGCAATTCTGGAGCCAATAGTATCTCCTCTTTTGGGAGGAAAGACCTAGTGGATACTTTCTTGTTTGCATAAACCTCATTCTATCTATTAGCCATCAACCCTCAAGTTCTAGCTCATTTATCAGAACAATCTCCAGTTGCTCTTCTTCGGTTGGTATCTCTTTGTCCTACGCCATGTATTCACACAGTCCTCTTCCTCAGATAGTTTTAGTGGGCTTGAACTCAATGTCATATTTGAAGATCTTTGTGATCCAATTAGCTCTTTTTTCTATGATTTCTCCCTCCATGATATATTCTCGCACACTAGAATGCATAACATAGACAATCACTTTGTTGCAGGAAATGAAATGGAAAAACTTTTTAAGTCCTTCACTATTGCAAAGGATTTCCTTTTGACGAGATTATAATTCATCTCATATTCCTTTAGGGTTTGGGAGTAGAATGCCATTAGATGTTCTCCTTTTCCCTCATTATCCTTTTGAGTTAAGACAGTAGCAATACTAGACTTTCTATTGAATGCATACGTTATAAAATCCTTAGATAAGTCTGGATTAACCAGTACCAAAGCTATGGAAATAACATCCTTAACTTTTTCAAAGGCTTCCTAGGCTTCCTATGTCCACTTGAATGCTTGATCCTTTTTAAGTATCAAGGTGATTGGCTTAATTATTCTTGCAAAGTCAGAAATAAACTTGCTACCAAAACTTACCTTGCCCAAGAAGGACTGAACGCCTTTCTTGTTAACCAAAAGGGGAAGTTCCTTGATAGCTTTCACCTGCTTATGGTTGATTAAAAATCCTTCTTTAGACACCAAATGTCCTAAAAAATTTCCTTGTGACACTCCGAATACACATCTTTTTAGATTCAGGGAAACTTCAAACTCCTGGAACTTTTGAAAAACTACTTCTAAGTGATCGAAATGATCATCCTTAGATATATAAAACACAATAAGATCATCCAAATAGATTAGAATAAACTTATTGATCAGCTCGTTGAAAGTGATTTCCATCGCTCGTTGGAATGTTGTCATTGTGTTGGACAAACCAAAAGGAATTTTAGCATATGTAAATGTTCCCCACTTTGTAGTGAACATAGTATTGTATTGATCCTCCTTCTTAACTCGAATTTGATTGTAACCGAAAAAGCTATCCAACAGAGAAAACATTTCTGATCCTGCTACCATTTGTAGGATTGACTCCATAGAAGGTAGTGGATAATGATGCTTTAGAGATGCTCTATTTAGGTCTTAAAAGTCCACACATAAGCAGATATCTCCATTCTTCTTTTGGACCGAGATGAGATTGGACACCCAAGTTCTATGCTTGATTGAGAAGACAATCCACTACTCAATTAGCTTGGTTAGATCTTGCACCATTAGCACTTCAATTTTGGGGTTTACTAGCCTCTACTTTTGTCAGACTAGTTTTGCACCTTCTTTCAGCTTGATCATGCGTTGGATGATGTCAAGATTGTATCTCTTCAAATCATCATTAGACCAGGCCACTACTCCTTCATATTTCTCACAAAAATTGATGAGCCTTTCTTTATCACAATGTGGGACATCTTTTCTGACTCAAAGGTCTACATAGTCACCTTTGTCTACCACAAACTTTCTTCTATCATTTATTGCATCATCACAATCAATTTTTTTTTGGAGAGTAACCAGTCCTTTCAAAAGCTTGTTGGATTTGAGCTGCATTATTTTTCCTTCATAAGCCTTGCTGATCTTTGGTTGGAGTTGATCGGTGAATTCCCCAAACTACTGGATGAATGAAGCAATATGTTTATCACTTTCAAATACCTGCCAAGATTGATCATTGTTAGGAATTGCCAATTAGACTATTACTCATACAGGGCTTTCATTATGTATAAGGTCAGAGGTAGGATCAAACTAAGCTCCAATCATAGCCATGTGGTCTGCATTGCCATTTTTGTCCTCAGGGAATAGTCTAGATGTTGAAGGCCTCGAAACCCCCCACCAGGTCCTAGACTTGGTGTCGATAGGATCTCATAGGGACATTCCTTTCCATGGAAATTCCCCAAACTTGGATGACCACTAATTTAGAATATCAAAACACCATTAATTGCTTAATTCCCATTTTATTTGCAAGGCTTAAACCTTAAACTAATCCTTCATATTCAGCTTCATTGTTCGAACAAGCGAACTAGAAGTGAAAAGACCTTAGTATTTTTTCATTTTGTGGGGATATCAAACATATCCCTGCTCCGGCGCCTACTTCACATCTTGCTCAATCAAAGTATATCATCCATAGCTCAGGTTCTTGGCCACCTTCAAATTCTTTGGCAACCTTCGGGAGCACTTGGTATTCATCATAAATTACACAGGTTCCCAATCCTATAGCATGATAATTGTTGAAAGGGTCACTATCCATGTGTTCACTCAACAAAGCATCTTGATGATTTTGGTCTCTGGTCACCTTTTCTTCCTCTAGTAATTCAACACAATACATTTCTTGCTTGGAGATAGAGATATGTGCGACTTCAAAATTGATCATGGCTTCATCCACTACATGTTTAGAATGTAAAGCCTTCAATTCTATCTTCATTTTTGTGCCATGCTTGGTTCTAATAATCAGATGTGACCAATCCAGGGATAGGTATCCACCCACCTTTGAAGTAAATTCTTAGGATAGATAGAGACCAAACATGGGAGGAACATATATGATCATAGTATCTTGTGGCACAATGATACTAGGGCAAGCAAACAGAGTTAAAGGAAGTTTCTTGATGACACCTACGGTTTCAAATTTATTCCCATCAAGCTGCATTAATCCCCTTTTCATAGGTTCATTGCTGAGTCCTAAAGCTTTGGCTATTTGTTTCAGCATAACCGTGGTGCTAGCACCAGAGTCAATCATAGCATTGTGCAATAACTTCTTCCCTATAATGAGAGTTAAGAAGAAGGGTTGAGGGTTCAACTTATCTTTAACTTTGATATGGGATTATTTTGTGTTGTTCGTAAGGACTTTAGCCAGAGATAGTTGATTAACAACCTCTGCATTGGCTAACTACTTTGTTGGTGCTACACTGATCTCTACTTGAAGCACTTTTGTAATAGCATTTTTTGCTCTGGGATAGCTAGAATGTCCCATAGAGACACATTAACCAGTGATTTCTTTAATTGTTCCACCAAATTGAAAGGTGGAAAACTTGGAGGTTTCTACTCCTTTGCTCTTGTTATGATAATTTCCTTCCACAACTGAGATTGTGGTGGCCCTGTAGAAGTGCCAGGTATCTGATTAGAAGAACTTTAAGTTGTGGGCTGGCTAGTTGTGGAGCAACTGACTCACTGGTAAATCTCCTCTTTAAGCAAGTATTATAGTTAGATTGCACTTACGGTATTTTGGATATGGACGCATTATTAGAAAACACTGTTTCTTCTTCTTCTATCCATGAGAAGAGCACATGATCAAGAGAAATGTTAGATTCTTGTTTTAGAGATATCCCTTGCATTTGCATGGTAAGAAACATATTCTCCATTTGTGGTGAGGCATATATATAACCTCTGTGGTCTCGCGTTGTGACTTGGCTATGTTGCTCCACCACCTTTTGTTGTAAGTTGCTACACGAACAATTCTGGGGCATATGTGCATCATTGCAAGGGAAGCACCATGGATTGATGCCATCAATGAGGTTATTCTTCCCCACGGTTAATTCCCTACTCGATATTGGTGAAGCGCTCGTCAGTGGAGTAGGCATTGAAACCATTTGGTTGGTTATTAGAGCTAGTGGATTAGTATGAGAGCTGCCTTGGTACTGATTCTATTGATATGAGGGTCATCTGCCTTGATAGTTCTAATAGGCAGGCTTTGGAGGAATTGATTGGTTTTGATTGAGGGTGGTTATGTCATTTTCCATAGTCCACAACATTTATTTAAGACTGCTCATTTCATCCTTGGAAGAACTAGATGTAGAGGTGACATTTTGTGGCACTATCGCATGTGTACATTGATTGGGGAGTTGTAGGCATGCTAATTGATGCAAAAATTTGACAAGGTAACAGTATCTTATGGGAAACTTAGTTTATGGGGGACCTTTTGTAGTAAACTGAGTGACCTCCAGGTTTCTAGAGCCAACTTCTTCTATAATGGGGTTTTGGAAAGGGAAAAGGAAATAGATATAATAAAATAAAGTCTAACCTAAGGTGATGCACCAAGACTTAATGATGGCCATGATAAATCATAGATCTAAGGGCCCAATTGGTAATTGTAGTGTTCTGGAAAGATAGAAACTAAAGATTAAAGCATAGATAATCCATTCATTGACATAAAATAACATTGCATACATTCCTACTGCCAAGAAAAGTCATTACACATGATCTAGATTAGCAAATTTGCATTCAATATATATAGAAATTCGCAAATGATATATCTATAAAATAGCAACATAGTTTACAATTTAATCAAAAAGAATGAAAAAATAGAAAGGCCAAACAATTGGCATAGTCTGAAAGTCTTTTGCAATAAAATAAAATAGTAATAAAGGCCTGACATCTTTTCCTAAAATCAATGTTCCTTCAAAATCTGACTCCTTCTCTCACAACAGAGAGAAGTATATATAGCAAAAAACTCCCACCACTTCAAAGAGAAATAACCAAAAAGATTTTATGATCCCTATAAATGATGCAGAAATAAGAATATTCCCCAAGCTGTTGCAATAGAAAAGATTCAAAACCAAGCATCCGTTCATTCTAGGCTCAGGTGCATCCCCTGCAAATGATGGTGGTTATCCCAGCAAGGTTAAACAGACAAGTTTCATCATCCCGTGCAAATGATTATGACATGTGGTGGCTAATCACAACATTTGGTTCACTTGGTTCATCGCTCAAATACGAGACCCACCGAAGAGGCATGTAGAAACATAGTGTTTCCCATGTGAACCTTTATCCTTTTCCGCTGAAGACTTGTGCCAAGGTGACATGTGTCGAGTGGGCAGAGCTCTATCCAAAATTGGAGGAAAGCGATTATTAGTCGGGCACAAAAGAGACATGTGGAAACATTTCATTCTCTCACTAAAAGATTTGTGAAGAGTGGACACATAGGAAGAGTACATCACAAACACCAATCATGGGGCCCCCCAAATTTCTTTGGGAATGAGAGGTACATGGCACTTGAGTGGAGCCCAATGAGGAAGGAAAAAAGAATGATCAAAGATGACCCACAACTATGACACGTGGAAGCATAGCATGGATTCCCAAGATGAAAAGGAAAGGAAAACCTTTGGGGTTCACAAAGCAGACACGTGGAGGGGGAAGCAGACTTTGACAAAAGGCCAAGTGGATTTCCTGCAATGCGCGGGCCAATACTTAGAGGAAAAAATACCCAAAGGGAGCTCGTTAAATATTTATTCATAGTAAGCTTATCTTGTATCTTGCTTTGCAAATTTTCTATCATGAACATCTTTTAAAGGTGAGGGTTAGGAACCTTTACATTGATTTGGGAATAAAGCAATTGATAACATGAAATAAAGTTAGTAATTGTTGACGCCAAAATTTGATGAGGTAATAGAGCATTATGAGAAACTCAGTCTAAGGGGGACCTTTTGCACTAAACTAAGTAACCTCTAGATTTTTAGAGAAGCCGACTTCTACAATGGGAGTGGAAAGGGAAAAGGAATCAAATATAATAAAATGAAGTCTAACCTAAGGTGATTCATTGAGATTTAATGATGGGCACGATAAAACATAGATTTAAGGGCTTTAATGGTGTTGTAGTGTTCTAGAAACATCAGACATTTAAAATTTTAGTATAGACAATTCATTCATTGACATAAAATATCATTACATACATTCCTACTACCGAGAAGAGTCCTTAGACATGATCTAGGTAAGCAAACTTGCATCCAACATATATTGAAGTTTTCAAATGAAATGTTAAGACAATAAAAGCACAATTCACAGTTTGATCAAATAGCATGAAAAAGCAGAAAGGCCGAACAATTGGCACAGTTTGAGAGTTTTTCTTTTGTAATCAAATAAAATAGTAACAAAGGCCTGGTGTCTTTTCTAAAACTAGTGCTTCCCTTAAAAAATCTAGACCCCTTTTTCTCATCACAAATAAAATTATATATAGCATAAAAAACATCCCACCACTTCATAGAGTAGTAACAGAAAAGATCTCACGATCTCCTACAATGATTCCTAAAATAGAATATTCTCAAGGCTGTTACAATAGGATCGATCCAGAACAAAGCATCCAGTAATTCCCAAGAAAAGGTGCATCCTCGACAATGATGGCGGTGGTCCTGGTTAGACAAGTGTCACCCTTCTGAGTGAATGATGATGACACACAGTAGCCAATAGCCTCATTCGGTTCATTAATCTCCTACCTTTATATGATATCCATGGGTTAGACACGTGGCAGCCTGTCGCTACCCGCATGAACCGTTCTTCCATCACTGTAGAGGATTTGCATTAATGATACACGTGTCAAAAGATCGAAGCCTTTACCAACAACGGAGGGAACGATTATCGGCCGGGCACAATAGAGATGTGTGGCAACATTTCACTGCCCACGATTGCTAATTCATTTCTGCGCTAAGGGATATGTGAACATTAGAAATGTAGCAAGTGCATACTGCAGTCAGCAACTGTGGGGCCCACCAACACCTTTTAGGAATGAGGGCTTCATGGTAGCATTTCGCTGCTTGCTGAGGTGCTAAGGGAACAAGAAACAAAAGTACCTTGCAGCTGCGACACGTGGAAGTACATCAGAGTTTCCTAGGCTCTGAAGGGAATGCTGATACTCGAAGTTGCAAAGAGTAGATATGGGGGTGGTAGATCAAAACCTTGATAAAAGGCTGTGCAAACTTAGTGAAGCACAAGTCATGGCACATAAAAATAAACCCGAAGAGAGCTGATTAAATATTTATTAACAACTTTTGGCGACTATCAAGGGTGTTTCGACTAAGGAACGTAGAACCCAAAATTTCTCTGGTTCCGCAGACTAGAGTGCCATTTTATTATACCAATGCAGTTAGAGATTAGAAAGAGCCACATGCAAAGGCGATCATTCATCTTCAAACGACTTCACTATGTTGTGCAAATTCTCCTGTGCTCCACTTAGATCAATAGTTTCTTTGTGAGGCAGCACATTGGGTAAACTGACCCCTACTTGTATATGGAATAGTAGTTGTGAAAGTAGATGAATGACTCCCTCAATGTCGATCGTCGTGGGAGGATGACTGAAATCCCTAAAAGCCTCTAGGTCATTTTCCTTCTCATTTATCTTTTCTACAATCTACTCGGTCGTGGCAATAGAGCTATCCTCAAGGAATGGGGATGACAAAACCATCTTGCTTAACTCAGAGAAACCTCCCTATATGCCATCCAGTGTCTTACTCAGAATAGCCATGGCTTCTTTAGTGCATTGGAAGGTTGTGTGGCAATGGATGAATTTGTTTTCTGTTTGAGCAGCAGCATCTCGATCCTCAATACCTGCTCTGGAAAGGTCTCATCAGAGACCGAGTATAGTTTGATGAGCAGATCTTTGGCCTCAGGAACCTTCTCCAAGATAAATTGTGGTAATTACTCAACTATATCATGTGCCCCCTGGATTAACCTTGATGCCTTGGCGATGAATCACATGGTAGGTTGCAGTGTTAGGCAAAAGGCCTTAATCTTTTCCCATTGGGAAATGTATAATTCCCTAATCAGCAGAATGATGTCTGGCTGGGTAGGGGGAGTTAGGAGAGGGATTTTAAGAGAAGCAATCTCTTCATCCTTTGAAATAATAACCTCAGCCAATTTTGTCCCTTTTCTTTTCTTAGATGCTAGCCGCTCCGTAGCGCTGTTCATTTTTTTTATTCCAATTTTCCTTGGCTCGGGAGTGATTGGTCAAGTGCTCTTCTAGAGAAGACTTAGTCTCTTGGAGTTCTTCCTCTAATTGAGCCTTTAGGACCTTAAATTCATCCTCCTTTTGTCATAAATTTTGCTCATATTGGGCCTGTTAGCTCTTTGATGCTTCATTTCTCTATGACATTCCTTGACTATACTCAAGGCGAAGCCACTCTAGTTCTTCATTCTTCAGTTGCAGATTTTTCCCCACTTCCTAGTTCTTAGTTTGTAGCTCCTTTATTATGTTAGGGTTGGTGGCAACTTGAGTCTTCACAATTTCACCTTGAAGTCTGTTCCTCTCATCCTCTGGTGCCAGTGCCTTTTCAGTCATGCGGGCAATATCCGCCTCTAAGGATTTCTCTTTTCTCTCCAGAAAACTAATCCTTTCCCTTGTCGCGTTAAGCTACTTGTCCTTCTTATTTAACTGGTGGCCAATTTTAAGGAAGTCGGAAGTGACTACGCATTGCGTTTCCTCTATGATTTCAACTTTATTCTGCGATTGGGCCACTTTCATGTCGAGCCCCATCGCATATATCTCATAATCTTCCAGGCACATTTTTCCTTGAGGCTTAGTTATCCTAGGGTACATGGTCACAAACTACAATTTTTTCCAGGCTTCATCATAAAGAGCCTGCATTTTTGGCTCAGTAGGAACGTTGTCATCTTTTTCCCTACGCTTTCTCATTCTATTTGCGCATTCCTCTTTTTCATAGTCAATCTATGCTATGAATTCAGCTGGTGATGAAACTAGTCCACCTGTGAAAGGAGCACTAGAAGGCATGGCATAGGGATAGGTAACTTTCATAGGCGCAGGCATTTGTTTCTTCTAGAGAGTGACAGTTTGTGGAGAGAAGTGGGGAACATTCCAGAGTCTAGTTTGAGCCTGACAGTAGGACTAGTCATTTGTAATGACTAAATTGGAGAATCGGTCGCTAGGCTCATTGATTGGGATGGTAGCAGGGTTGTCACTGTGGTATCAACTTGTTGCAATGGAAAATGATCGGTAGCAATAGAAGAAAATGAAGGGGCACTCACTGGGGGTGCATTTTCTAAAAGTGAGGTAAGGAGAGTCTAAGTGGTAGTAGTGGACGTAAGGGTCCATGGAGGAGTAAAGGCAAGTGGAGAGGTTTGCGAAAATTGGGAAAAGTCTTTTGAAAATGTCAAACTAAAAGTAGGAGGCATAGGTTCAGTACTTATGGTAGGTATCGCCAGTGAGGTAGGGGTGGATACCAAGGAATAAGAGGTGAGGGAAGAAGGAGCGAATCTTACCTGCTAATTGGTTGATGGTGGCTCTAGAATTGTCAGCGAGTCATCCTTTGCCTCAGGCTCTTGACTAGCTGAGAGCACTTTTCCTCCGATAGGCCCTTGCAAACTCTCTCCAATTATGTTCCTCGTGCGCTACCTCTTATCAGGTGGGTATCTCAAGCTTCAGTAGTCACCTTTGTTTGTTGCAATGATAACCTGGCTAGTTTATTAGCCTAAGTGAGTGTATGCGAACCCCTTGATATATTGAAATGCACACTCGTAGCCACATAGGCAAGCTACCCAGGGTCTTTTTTCTTTCAGCGCAGATGAGGCTAATGTCGCCACTTCCTCAAAGTGCCCTTTAGACTCTTCCCTTGGGTCTCCGCTCCTATTAGTACTAGAGCTCAGGCTGGGGTGGCCCTCATTCCACCTTTTCTCAAATTCTTGGTCATCCTTCAGACTGTTGTAAGGGGCATCCAACTATGTTGTTTCTTGGTGGTACCTCCAAAAAACTTCTATTTTTTCTTCAGTCCATTCCTCATCCTTCTTCAACCTATTATACATGCCATGTTCCATCTGGATATTATCCTAGACCATCACCACAACAAAGTAGAACTTTTGCCATGGACCTCTAGAGTCCTACATAGGGATACCGCCAACTTAAAAAAAAATTCATCTTTGTCCCCCCGCAGGTTATGCTGTTTCTCCCAGTATGGTCGGGGAACATGGGTAACTCTCATGTGTGGCTCCGGCAAGTCATCGAAAGGGTTGTATTCCCACTTATAATTTACCAGCACCAACCTTAGATAAGCTAGCTTATCCTCCAACAGCTGGTCTAATTGTTTCTTTATGAGAGTCATTCACTTGAAACTCTTTGAACAAGTGAAGAATCCCTTCTTCTTGACCTTTTTGCTGTTACAAAAAGTAAAATCAATGATACACACCTGCCAAAACATTTCTAGTGCAAGCACCCTATCCGTGACATAGGCTGGGAGTAGGAAAGGTTTACCAGTAAAACCCCACATTCGGAGAATTGTAAAATCTTTTTCTAAGAACCAGTCACAAGCAGGGGTGAAACTCTGCATAAATCTAGTCTGCTCCTTATCGAGTCAGATTATATCACCTTTTCTAATTAAATCATGCAAGACCAGAGCTATGAAATAGTCTGAAAATGCATAATAATCATACGATGTGAAAAGAAAAGGCGTCCACGTGGACACTGACTTCCTTTTATTTTGCTGATCAAAAATTGATAATGGAAAATACCAGGTGAAGAAATCTAGGTTCTGATGTAGAAACATGTGGACCAGGAAAGAAAGAAACCTAATTTTTTTCTCCATTTGGTAATTCTCAATTTTTTGTACCATTTCTTCTACCATAAACTCAGCAAAATCATACCAGAAGAGATCATGTTGCTTGCGAAATTGGAATGCCGATTCCAGTTGAAAGGTCTCCACCTTCTCATTAGAGTCTCAGATGCACACAAAGGCTAGCATGGACATGGAATCCTAGAGATCATCACATAATGCACCACGCGGCAATAGAATACTTGGCAGTTTAGCAGGTGGGATGCCTTTCTTACTAGTCTCTTCCAACAAGAACTCTAAGTTCTTTCTCATCTTCTCCCATATTTTCTCTCCTTTTCCAGGGTGAAAAGGCTTGATATCCTCTCTTCTCCTACTTGGATTTGGGATGCATAACATGTGTCAAATGGCTTGTTGGGTGATGTGCACCCTTAAGTTGCGGCCTTCAATGTAGTGGGTATCAAGGTTATAATGTTGGATAGTAGCATCAACTACCTCCAGGCAGTAGTGCACCAGTGGGACCATGTATTGAGGTAGACCACTAAACCAAACTCTCTTTGCCATAGATTGGTCTACCTTTGGTGCTGATAACCTTGCATAGGCTTCCTCCCTAAGGGACTTAGGGTTTTTCACGAGTCGTGGATCATAGATGTTATCCCACTTTTCTTCAACCCTTTTCTTGTTTCTACAATCCTTGGGCCTTTTCAGCTCCTCTGTATAGGCCCTCTTTGGATTGCTGGGTATACCAGGCATAACATATGCCACGTCCTCATAGATATAAACCTCTTCTAAAGAATATGTAGCTGTAAACAACTCCTCGCTAATTTCTTCTTGCATTGCGTGAGATGAAGTCTCTGACATTTTTCTTTTAGTGAAGATCTCCACAAGTTCTTAGCTCTGCAATTCTCCTTGGTTCTGGACACACAAAAGAAGAACAACCCTACAAATTTCTTTTGGCATTTATGAAAATACTTTGAAATATTAAACCTTTTCATGCAATATTTGGAAACCCTTCCTCAAGGTGGTAGGTGAAGTATGCCTTTTGCATTTAATTCAACATGTATTGTTGATTTTGTAATTCATGCAAAATGAATTACTTGCTATTTTGAGGTGGCCAGAGTTCATCATTACTTTTAGAAATCATGTGATACACTATGATCTCCTTGGAACTTGGACCAACAATTTTCTCTCTAACCTTGTGTTAGCATGCACTAGTAATTAATATCTCAGCCAGAATGATTACGCCAAAGCAAATGATTTCAACTTGAAAAGATATGAATATTGCCTTGGGGTCTGGGAAATGCTTGTGAGATGACATAATAGCCTATGACCATACGTCTTACTATCAATGAGCGCCACCTGCTTAAAGCTAATTAATTAGCTTCTATTAATCTAGCACACATTTAGCCGTACTCTCGTAGATGCAACTGGCCCAGAAATGTGAGTAGACGCAGGAACGTATTTCAAGTTAGCAACTAGCTTATTATCACATTTTCTCAAAATAGATTAGCATGCGTCTTGTCATTTTTTCTATAAATAGGCCAGTAAGTAGAGAGGAAATCATACTTAGCATTCGAAAAGTGATAGGTTGGTAGCAAATTTTTAGGCAAGCCTTCTCATAGGTTAGGTGATAGATAAATTTCGGCATTAGCTCAAAAGCATAGGAATAGTGACAGAAATATGGACACCCTAGTCTGTTTAACTTCATATAAGTCACAAATGGCATTCCTAGGTGAGATATCTACTAGGAGGCTGAAATGGATTACCAAGAATAAGCATTCTTTGGTCCTAATAGCCATAAAGTGGGTTCTAGGAAAAGACTAAATAGAGTATGAGGGAAAGTATCGGGTAAATACTGAAATATGCTCCCACTTTGTGGCGTCCATGCTAGACATTAACATCCCCCAACCTCTTATCCTGAAACTTGTTAACGAAATCTTCCCCAAAAAGTATCTGAATGGCCTCGGCGAGGTTGTTTCTCATGTTGCCTATGGAGTAGGTCTGCCATCCGCTAGCGACCTGCGTCACTTTATCGAGGAAGAAGTTGTTGTCATTTGGCTACCATTCCTCAGCAGATTCTGCCTATAGACTCACGATGAGCACCAGTAGAGGGTTACTTAGGCCTTACATTTCTTGTTCCACAGCTACAATGTAATACCCTTCTACGACGTAGATTGGTATACTAATTTTAGGAACTTGATATTTCCCCCACCAATGGCGGTTGTGCCAAACGATGCTACTAGTGTTGCTGAAGAACTTGTGAATAAGGAAGAGGTGGACACTACTGTTAATGCGTCAATTGCCACTAGCCATGTCTTTGAATGAAAACCCCCATGCCTGCTCAACAAATGTCTCTCTATTCATTCAATTTCCTGCTGCTCAGAAACCTACCCTATAGCCTGTATATAAGCCTAGAAAAAAGGCCATCATATATATAATAGCTCAGATACTTATAAATTTTTGGTCTATGGCTTCCCAACCACTTTTGCAATGTAAAGAATATATATGAATAGATATATATCTTTTATAGAAAATCCATGCTCTTTTCTTCATTCTGTATTTAGTTTTATGAGTTTTCAACTTTTATGCTATTTGTTGGCACATGGGTGTGTTTTGTGTAAAGAAATCTTGGTATTCCACCCTCCAGTATAATGGGTTAATTTCGTAGAAGCATGAACTAATTTAAAAAAAAATTGGCCAAAGAAATGGAAATAAAAATAAAAGCACTATTCACATATATACAAAATGGAGCTTAATGCCTAATGGAACAACTTAAGGTGAATCCCATTGACTGGGATTCCTAAGGGTTCATGCTCCATATTTTCTAGTTCAAAAGCGTTATGTTCTTTGCAATGAATAATTTTAAAGGGACCCTCCCATAGGTTGTCAAATTTACCGTGCTAACCTGGCTTAGCAGCCCTATTATCATACTTTAATACTAAGTCTCCACATTTTAGACCCTGGTCAGAAGCCTTCTTGTCAAATCACCACTTGACCACTTGTTGACAGTTTGTCATGGCTATTAGGGAATTCTCCCTTTTTTCTTGTACTTCTAGCAGTTCGGTGAGCCAAAACTCCATGGCACTATTTTGTTCTATTTTGAGAGATTTTAGCTGTTGGAGTGCTAGAATTTCCATGGTTATGGGCAACAATGCCTCTTTTCTATACACCAACTTGTAAGGTGAAGTCTTAAGGACTTGCTTAGGAGTTATGTGATTTTCCCAGAGTGCTACTTGGAGATTTTTATGCCATTCCCTATGATATTCCAAACCAATCCTTTTATGGAGTTGAACTAGGCTCTTGTTTGTTGACTCCACTAGACCATTCCCCTGTGGGTAATAATTTGATGACGTCTTGAGGAATATGTTATTTTTTAATGCAAAGTGACATACCTTTGCACCTAAGAAGGCTTTAGCATTATCTGAAATGATAGTCTTTGAAGGACCGAACCTAGTCACCAACTCTTTGAGGAAGTCTAAGATCTCTGTTTCTGTTGTGCTCTTAAGCAGAACAACCTCCGTCCATCTTGTGAAGTAGTCTGTGGTATTTAGAATCCACTTGTGTCTAGCACTAGAAATCAAATTGATCACTTTGATGAAGTCTAGGCCCCATTACGCAAATGGTTCGTCCACCACTATGGGTTTGAGGGGCATTGTAGAATTATTTCCCCTATTAGTAAAAACCTAGCATTTTTTGCAAGACCTCACCAAAGAGTGGGAGTCATTAAAAAGTGTAGGCCAATAATAGCCAACACGCATGATTTTAATGGTGGTGATCTTAGCAGAGAAATTTCTGCACATAGTGCTATTGTGGAATGTGTCAAGGATCCTCTTCGCTTGCTCCGAAGTGATGCATCGTAGGAAAACATCATTGAAATTCCTTTTAAAAAGGACTCCCTCTATTAGCTTATATCCATAATTTTGCAGCCGGTAATATCTTCTTTTTTGGGATGAGAGACTTGGTGGATATCTTCTGGTTTGCATGAATCTCATTCTATGAGTCAGCCAAACATCTTCTGATTTTGGTTCATTCATCAAGACGAGATCCAGTGGATCCTCTGCGGTAGGTACCTCCTCGTTTTGTGCCATGTACTCACACAATCCTCTTTCTTTAATAGTTTTAGTAGGCTTGACCTCAATGCCATACTCAAGGATCTTGGTGATCTAATTCACCCTTTTTTCCGTGATCTCCCCTTCCATGATATATTCACGCACACTACAATGTGTGACATATACAAGCACCTTGTTGCAGGAAATTAGATGGCAGAACTTTTTAAGCCCTTTCACTATTGCAAAGGCCCACCTTTCAAAAAAACTATAATTTGCCTCATATTCCTTTAGGGTCCAAGAGTAGAATTCCACTAGATGTTCTCCTCCTTGAGCATCATCTTTTTGAGTTAGGACAGTAGCGATACTAGAAACGCTGCTAAAAGCATACATTATAAAATCTTGGGATTGATCTGGATTAACCAGTATTGGAGCTGTGGAAATAGCTTGCTTTACCCTTTCGAAAGCTTCCCGAGCTTTGGTCTTCCACTTGAACATCTGATCTTTCTTTAGCATCAAGGTGATCGGCCTAATTATTCCCGCGAAATTGGAAATAAACTTGCTGACAAAATTTACTTTTCCCAGGAAAGGCTGAAAACCTTTCTTATTTACGAGAAGGGGAAGTTCTTTTATAGCCTTTACTCATTCGGGGTCAATTGAAACCCCTTCCTTAGAGACTACATGCCCCAACAGCTTACCCCGCAGTACTCTGAATACACATTTCTTTAGGTTTAGGGAAACACAGAACTCTTGGCATTTTTGAAAAACTAATTCTAAGTGATCAAAATGATCATCCTTAGATTTAGAGAACACAGTAAGATCATCTAAATAGATTAGAATAAACTTATTGATTAGTTTGTTGAATGTGATTTCCATCGCCCGCTGGAATGTTGCCCCTGCATTGGATAAACCAAAAGGCATTTTAGCATATGCAAATGTTCCCCACTTTGTGGTGAACGTGGTCTTGTGTTGATCTTCCTCTTTAACTCAAATTTGGTTGTAGCCGGAGAAACCATCCAAGAGAGAAAACATTTCTGATCCTGCAACCATTTTTTAGGATTGACTCCATCGAAGGCAGTGGATTGTGGTCCTTTAGGGATGCTCTATTTAGGTCTCAAAAGTCTACACACAAATAGATATATCCATTCTTCTTTCGGACTGGGACAAGATTTGATACCCAAGTACTATGCTTGATTGGGAAGACAATGCGTGACTCAATGAGCCTGGTTAGCTCTTGTACCATTAGGGATTCAATTTTAGGGTTGACGGGCCTCTATTTCTGTTGGACTAATTTTGCACCTTCTGTTTGCTCAATAGTGTGGTAAATGATGTTGGGATCATATCCCTCTGGATCATCATAGGACTAGGACACTACATATTTTTCACAGAAACTGAAGTCTTTCTTTATCACGATGCAAAACATTCCTCCTGACTCAGAGATTCCTACCATTGGAGACCCGAAGGTCCACATAGTCACTTTTATCCACTACAAACTTTCGTTTATCATTTCGGCATCATCACAATCATATTTTTTTTGAGAGTAACCAATCCTTTTGGAAGTTTATTAGATTTGAGCTGCATAATTTGTCCTTCATAATCTTCTACAATCTTTGGTTGAAGCTGATCGGAAAACTCCCCTGAGTGCTAGATAAACGAGGTGATGTGTTCATTGCTTTCGAAAACTTGCCAACTCTGATCATTGTCAAGGATCACTAGTTGGACTAGTACTCATACTGAATGTTTATTCTAAAGAAGGTCGGAGACAAGATCAAACTGAGCACCAATTACAGCCATGTGATATGCATTGCTATTTTGTCTTCGGGGAGTAGTCTTGATATTAAAAGCTTCAAAACCCTCAATCAGGTCCCATACTCGATGTCGATAGGATCTCATACGGATATTCTTTTCCATGAAAATTCCTCAAACTTGGTTGACTATTAGCTCAGAATCTCCGAACATGATTAACTGCTTAATGCCCATTCGTTCCGCAAGACTTAAAACTTGAACCAATCCTTCGTATTCAACCTCATTATTTGAACAGGCAAACTGAAAATGGAAAGACCTCAACAATTTTTTATTTTGTGGGGATATTAAATATATCCCTACTCCAGCACCCACTTTGCTTCTTACTCCATCAAAGTACAGTGTCCAAAGTTCATTTGCTTGGCCACCTTTGGACTCTTTGGCGACTTTCGGAAGCACTTGGTCTTCGTCGTAGATTACATAGGTGCCCAATCCTGTAGCATGATAATTGTTGAAAGGATCCTTGTCTATATGTTGCTCAATAGAGCATCTTCATTATCATTTTGATCTCCGCTCACCTTCTCTTCTTATAGCAATTCAACACAATAAATTTCTTGTTTGGTGATAGAGGTATGTGCGGCTTCGAAATTGATCAAGGCTTCATCCGCTACATGTTCAAAATGTAAAGCCTCTGATTCTATCTTCATTTTTGCACCGTGTTTGGTCTTGAGTATCAGATGTGACTAATCCAAGGATAGGTTTTTGTCCACCTTTGAAGTAAATTCTTAGGATAGACAGAGGCCAAACATCGGAGGAACATCTATGATCACAGTGTCTTGCTACACTGTGATACTAGGGAAAGTGAATAGAGTTAAAGGAAGCACTTTGATGACACCAACGGTCTCAACTTTATTCCCATCAAGCTGCATTACCCCTCTTTTCATAGGTTTGTATCTAAGTCTCAAAGATTCAGCTATTTGGTTAGGCATAACCATGGTACTAGTGCCAAAATCAATCATAGCGTTGTGCAATAACTTCTTTCCTATAATAAGAGTCAAGAAGAAGGGATGAGGTTTCAACTTGTTCATGCTCTCGATAGGGAATTCCTTTGCATTGTTTGTAAGGACTTTACATGGCTGTATTTGATTAATCACCTCTGTACTGGAAAATGGCTCTATTGGTGTCAGGTTGACTTCTTTTTTAATTGCTTTCTGTAATAGCATCTTTTGTTCTGGGATAGCTAGAATGTCCCATAAAGACAAATTAGCGGATTATTTCTTCAATTGCTCTACCACATTAAAAGGTGAAAAAATCAATGGTACTACTCCTTGGTTCTTGTTATAATGATTTCTTTCCAGGGTTAAGATGGTGACGGAATGGTTGAAGTACCAAAACTTTGATTGGAAACACCTTTGGGTTGCGGGCTGGCTGGATGTGAAAAAATTGACTCACTAGTGAATCTCCTCTTTGAGCGTGTGTTATAATTAGACTGCACTTGCGGTGTTTTAGATATTAAAGCATCATTAGAAAAAATCATCTCTTCTTCCTCCATCTAAAAGAAAAGTGCATGATTAGGAGCAATATCGGGTTCTTGTTCTAAAGACATCCCTTGCATTTGTGCAATAAGGACCGCACTCTCCATTTGTGGTGAGGCATATATATAACCTCCATGTTCCGTTTCCAAGCTTTGGCTGTGTTGCTACACTAGTTTTTGTTGTAAGTTGCCACATGAACAATTTTGGGGCATATGTGCATCGCTGTAGGGGAAGTACCATGGATTGATATCATCAATAAGGTTATTCTTCCCTGTGCTCAATTCCCTATTCAAGCTTGGCGACATGCTCATTAGCAGAGTAGGCATAGGCACCATTTGGTTTGCAGTTGGGACTGGTGGATTAGTGTGAGACGCATGCTGGTATTGATTTTGCTGATAAGAAGACCGCCCACCTTGATAGTTTTGATATACAGGCTTTAGAGGCGCTGCTTGGTTCTGCTTAAGAGTATATCATTTGCCATCGTTCGCAAAATTTCCTTGAGCTTTCTCATTTCATCCTTGGAAGAACTTGATGTAGAAGCCACATTTTGTAGGTTTTTCGCATATGTGTACATTGGTTGGGAAGTTGCAGGAGTAGTAGTTGACACGACTTCTTGCGCAGAGATAGATATTTCAAGGAATATCGACATAATAGGTCGAGGAGGAAATTTCCCACAATCTATTAAATGATTCTCAGTTTTGATAGCAATACCATGAGCATCTGGTAGAGTAGCTCCTCCCAAAGACTTGATCATTACAAAAATATCAGAATTGATGGACTTTAGATAAAATATGAACGCCAACTCAGGAGTCAGGTGTATAGCAACAGGAATCCTCTGCCAATTTGTGTGAAACTGGGCATTAAAGTCTGTCAGAGCCTCAATAGGGGCTCATTTTATGATAGATAGTTGATAATACAATGAAGAACGATCTTTGTCATTTGAGAATCTCTCATAGAACAGATCTCCAAGCTCGTCCCAGGTGTGAATTGAATTAGGTGTCAGTGTGCGATACCAATCCAGCACCTTGCCTTTGAAAGATATGGCGAGAATCCTTAGGGTTACATTCTGCGCTATGATCCTATGTACCAGACATATGTCCGCCACATCTTGCAAATGTTCTGCTGGCATTCTTGAGCTATCTCTGATAACTTTTGGTATAGCTTTCATGGCTGAAATCAGGATAGCGCCCCAGACAGCGGAGCTACCGGGGCTACTAGAGGACTTCCGACATCCCATGCCACATAATTTCTATTGGTGGTTGGCAACATGGTGAGAGGAAAAGGTGACAGGGATTGAATGGTTACCAGCTGATTTGTGACTTGGACCATCCTTAGGGGAGGTACTAGTAAACTGGGGTTGCCTGTGGTTTGAGATCTAGTTACAGGTTGATGGCTCATACACCCTTCTAAAATGTGATTTCATTTAAGTTTAGTCCCATCGACCATGCCAAAAAAAGGAAGAAACTATTGACACTAAAATTTGATGAGGTAAAAGATCCTTATGGGAAACTCAGTCTAAGGGGGACCTTTTGCACTAAACTGAGTAACCTCCAGATTTTTAGAGAAGCCAACTTCTTCTATAATGGAGGTGGAAAGGGAAAATGAAGAAGATATAATAAAATGAAGTCTAACCTAAGGCGATTTACCAAGATTTATTGATGGGCATAATAAATCATCGATTTAAGGGCCTGAATGGTGTTGTAGTGTTCTAGAAACATCAGAGATTTGAGATTTTAGTATAGACAATTCATTCATTGACATAAAATATCATTGTATACATTCCTACTACTGAGAAGAGTCCTTAGACATGATCTAGGTAAGCAAACTTGCATCCAACATATATTGAAGTTTTCAAATGAAATGTTAAGACAATAAAAGCACAATTGATAGTTTGATCAAATAGCATGAAAAAGCAGAAAGGCCAAACAATTGGCACAGTCTGAGAATTCTTCTTTTGCAATCAAATAAAATAGTAATAAAGGCCTAGCATCCTTTCTAAAACTAGTGCTTCCCTTCAAAAATTTGGACCCCTTTTTCTCATCACAGAGAAAAGTATATATAGCATAAAAAACCTCCCACCGCTTCAAAGAGTAGTAACAGAAAAGATTTTGCGATCTCCAACAATGATGCCTAAAAAAAAATATTCTCAAGGTCGTTACAATAGGATCGATCCAGAACAAAGCATCTAGTCATTCCCAGGCATAGGTACATCCTCAACAATGATGGTGGTGGTTTTGGTTAGATAAGTGTCACCCTTCTGAGCGAATGATGATGACGTGCAGTAGCCAATTGCCTCATTCAGTTCATTAATCTCCTACCTTTATATGAGATCCACAGGTTAGGCATGTGGCAACCTATCATTTCCCGCATGAACCTTCCTTCCATCAGTGTAGAGGATTTGCGTTAAGGCTACACGTGTCAAAAGACTAGAGCCTTTACCAACAATGGAGGGAACGATCATCGGTCAGGTGCAATAGAGACATGTGGCAACATTTTACTGCCCGTGATTGCTAATTCATTTCCGCACTGAGGGATATGCGAATATTAGACACATAGTAAGTGCATACTACAGTCAGCAACTGTGGGGCCTGCTAGTGCCTTTTAGGAATGAGGGCATCGTGGCAGCATTTCGCTACCCGCTGAGGCTTTAAGGGAACAAGAAACAAAAGTACCCCGTATCCGCGACACGTGGAAGCACATTAGAGTTTCCTAGGATCCGAATGGAATGCCAATAATCAAAGTTGTGAAGAGTAGATATGGGGATGGCAGATCAAAAACTTGATAAAAAGGCCGAGCAAACTTAGCGATGCATAGGTCGGCGCATAGAAAAGTAAACCCGAAGGGAGCTGATTAAATATTTATTAACAGTAATCTTTTCTTCTTTTTTTCTTACGTCTCATCAAATTGGCCAAGGTCATCTTAGGAGTAATAAGCACTTGGAAATGGTTTATAAATGCCTCAACAAGTTTATTGAATGAACAAATTGAGTTGTTTGGTAATGAAGAGAACCATTATAAGGTAGTATCTTTCAAGGATCGAGGGAAAATCTTAGCCAATATTTTATCATCAAGAATAAAGTCACTACATATGGCTGTATAGGTAGAAACATGGTTAGAAGGATCTCCCTTCCCCCATATTTTTCAAATCTAGGCACCTCTACACCTTGTGGCATTTATTTTCACAATATCTCCATGGACAAGGGACTTCTTTTGACATAATATGTAGGTGGGCCATTTTGAGTTTGCTTGATAGTGGAAACTTGCCTTTGAAGGGATGAAATAGTTTGAAAAAGTTGGTTTATGAGAGGGTCACTCTTTGTTTAATATTTTGAGATGTGTTGGAAACAAGCAAAACTTAGAGGGGGGTGAATCAGTGTTCTACAAAAATTAACTTTGTTATTCTGATCACTAACCCACTTTAAGCATTCAACCAAAAAATATATGCAGAAAAAGAAAGAAAATAAGCACAACACCATAGCACAAGGATTTTGACGTGGAAACCCTATTAGGGGAAAAACCACGGTTGATGGACAATCCACATTATAATCTAATTATACTCAAAAGAAGTTTACAATATGGGGATGCACTTGCATTCAGGCTCACTGCCTAGAGCTCACTGCTCAAAATAGGAAGGCACACTTCCTTACAGAGATTTGGATTAGATCCAAGAAAATGAGTTGAAGGAATAGCATCTACAAATGCTTGATTACAATTTGAATTAGGCTCAATTGTCAATCTTCTATCCTTCTAACTGATATTGAACTTCTTCTCAGCTCTGCTTTGACTTTCTCAACACAATCTTTATGTGCAAGTGAAACTATGCATAAAATTACTCTAACACTCTTTTGATATTCACAATACACATCAAAAAACCACACATACACACCAAAATGATATAATAGATCATACATATATATCTAAGACTAACAATTTAATTGCAACAAGTCAGCTTTCATAAAACTTAAAAATATTAGCAATTGTCGGCTAAAATCTTAAGAATTATCCAATGTGCATCCATAGCAGTTGGCCACAACTTAGCTCAGACCCAAATCAAGATGAGTGAACACAAGTATATTTGAATAAGCATTCCTTGAATATCCACAACACATTATATCAATTGAGTCAGCCCTAATATATTGATAAACAAAAAAGTATCAATCAGATCTTCAAATTTGCACATGACTTGGTACGAGGCACTAATATTTCTAGATAACACAAGAAATATAATAATGAACCTTTCGTGAGATCCACAACTCAAAATAAAAATTGAGATATGCACGTGGATCGTTGAACACCAAATTGTCAGGTGCTCTATTCTTCCTGACTATCCACAATCTGACTACCAGAATAAGCCAATGATGTCATTCAGATCCAATTACTGACTAGGGTTGCCATCAATGACAACACCAAAACATAATTGTAGTGTCTCTTGCTAACAATCTCCCCCTTTGGCATTGATGGCAACATTTAGTGAAAAATGACTAAGTGTCAGGTCAAAACCAACATGAATTACAAGTGCTACCACTTCAAAACTTCAAAAAGAAACTTCAATCTCGGCTCATAAAAAACAACTCCCCCTATGACTATAAATTTTTCACTGTACACTTCTCCTCCTTTGACATCAATGGTAAAAACTGGGGAAACTGAAACAAAATTCCAAAACTGTACATGCATGAACTTATAACTTACAAACGTATGAAAATATCTACAAAATCTTGCTTCAACACTCTTAAATTGTTGTCACAAACCTTTTTGAGACTCTCCAAAACTATTATGTGACCATACATTAAGTAACGTTGAGCTTCTACAGAATCAAGATTCTCTATGTCACTAACTCCCACAACAACTTTCGCTTCCTTCAAAGCACTCACCATTATCTCAATCTTCAGACTAATTAGTCCTCTGAGTTCACTTACTCTCCCAACAATCCTATCATTTTCACTCTTCAAGCATCTTATTTTGTCAAGAAGAGATGTTACTTGACTTTTTTACTAAGAAACACCACTAGCTAATGGATCAAAAGTATCAGGAATGATAGAAAATTGATTTTCAAGATCCTTCACTTTTTTCTCATTACCTTCAGTAAACTTGGACAAAACCAAACATTCCTTATAGGCCTTTCCATCTTTAGATATGGAACCTTGAATGTTCTTCATGCAGGTGGCTAACAGATTCTTGTCCTTTGCAATCACTTCCTTCAACCAACTAAGTCTTTTACCATTAAACTCTTTTTTCACTTTAACCTCAACAAATTTCTAAAGAGACTCAAATTGAGTACTTACAACATTTATGAGCTTCTTTAGCTCACCAGAAGAGGAACCAAGTAGGCATTAATTTCTATAGAACTTCAGATGTAAGGATTAACAATTCACTATCCTCTATGTGAGACTTCAAAATATTCTCATTGGCCTTAGCTTGAGTAATTGATGTGACCTTCATTAGCTAAATTGGGGACAAGGTGGACAGATTGATTGAGCTTTCATCCAATTCAGGATCAAAACCTTCCTAGTGCTGCATCAGAGATTCCTTCACTACCTTGGTAGTGTCTCTTGCCTCCACTCTAATTTCCTTAACTTGAGATTTTTCTTCTTCAACCTTGGGTTCTTTAGATACTATTTCTGGATTTCTTTTAAGCACTTCAACCTCTTCATTTTTCACCTCCTTCTCCAAAGCTAATACCACCTTAGGAACTTTAGTTTCCATAGGTGTCTTTGTATTTTCCACATTAGGAGGAATTTGAAAATCCTCAGGATCTCCATTTACTTCCTCATTTTCCAAAACATTTTCAGTATTTGATTCCTCAACATTAATCTTATTTTTTGACAGAAACTCTTCTAGAATCTCCTTGGTTTCACCAACAACAAAATTAGTTTCACCAATCATGATTTTATTCACCCTTGTCTTGCTCTTAAATTCATTTTTAGCATTTTCAAAGAGTGAATTCATCTGTGCAATTGACATTTCCAAACATAAATCTACAAGAACTCGCTTCCTTAGATTCTCTTCTTCTGTTCTAGAACTTAATTTTCTTGTCTCCAAAATATCATATAGATTCTTGGGTAAGCCAAACATAATCTCAACAAGAACTTTATTGAAAATGTTGATATGTTTTATTGTCACTTCTTCAAGAACTCTTTGACCTGATTTATCAAAAAATTTATACAATTCATAGAGGGGCTTAAGATTACTATCCTTGATGACTACATTCTCAACTTCCTCAACTGACATAATAGGTTTATCAACTTTTTCCTTCTTTTCTCTTTCTTCTTTGCCAAAATATTTTCTCCTGTTTAACTCGATGACCTTAGTTATGGTAGCTTTCACTTCTCTCAAAAATTCTTCTAATTTTGTTTCCTCATGTTCTGAAACAAGTTCATAAGTTCTTGTACTTTAATTCTTCTTCCTTTTACCAGAAGGCTTTTCTTGAGTTGGCTTGGCTGTAGGGGAACTCCTTGTAGATCTAGTGCTGGCAAAGGATGCACTAGGAATAGCAAACTCTATTTTTTCTTTCACTTCTACTGCTTCCTCATCTCTCCTCCTTGTTTCTTCTCTCAAAGCTTCTACATGTAATCCCATCCTTTTTACAAAAACTTCTGTCTCTTTTCTTACTCTCCTGAATATCACTGGTTTCTCTATTCCTCATGAACTTGCATACTTTTCTCTGCATAATTTCCAAACCTCTCTTCTCCTTGATCCAAAGGTGAACTTAGCAAGTGTTCTGCATACATATTCAATATGTTCTCCTCTACTTCACATCCCATAGGCATGATCCATATTGTTCTAGGATCAACTTCCATATGACATTGATCAATATCCACCATGAAACAGATAATATCTTTGTACTAATCCACAATTGAAGTGGGAATTCTTTGCCTGGCATGCATCATATTCTAGAAATTTTTGAAGCACCCCAGAGGGTAGTGTTCCTGACCTGATGATCACCAATTCCAAACAACATGTTCCTTATCTAAATAGCTATAGGCACGTCATTTTTTCAATGTACTTTTCCAACACCCGAAACCTCATCCATGAAATAGAAAAATAAACATAATAACAAATTGCCATAATTGAAAGTATTCTTCTTATCTTTCTTGATTTTTCTCAAATTCTCCATCAATTGACTTCTGAACAACTCACACAAATAATATTCTGCATTTTTCTTTACCATTTCATAAGATACATAGATGGTCGTACCGGATATAGAATTATCCCGACTAGAATGGTATATCTTGTAGCCAATGACAATTGATGGAAATTTTACATCCACTTGAGGAATATCTTTTATTGTCATTGCCCTTCTATCCCATTTTGCACTTGTTGCCTCTGTAACCTTCTCATTGTTCATGGATTTCAAGACTGGGAGTCTACTAGTGGAATTCAAAGCCGTGACTGCATATATATACTCTGTTGTGATCTTGAAGGGTATATTTAGCCATATGAACTCATCATGAACGTGGCTCAAAATGTATCTAACCCATTCATTTTCCTAAAATATAGGAAATTTTGCAAACTGCACGAACTTCTTCTCTTCTAGGGTTTTAAATTCCGGTTTTACAATAAAATCCTCTCCAATTATATGATGGGGATATAGATTCATCATTTGAGAACTTCCTAATTCTTCAATATTAGTATGTATATAGGCCCTAATATCTTTTGTTTCCAATACTCCATATGGAACATATGAAAATTCTCCTAAGGGCTCAGTCTCAATTAGCTTATAAGGATGCCATTTAAATTTAGGACAGGGTTTGTCCTTAACCTCTACTACCAAAGGAGTGGCCATGATTGAAAAATCACAAATTTGTAGGATTTTTGATAAATACCTTTCCATTGGATCAAAGTTTGAACACAAATTCTTCTTCACACTTTGAATCTCTCCATAATTTAGCAAAGTTCACTCTAGGTCTCTTCAAACTATTTTCCTCCAAAATGAAAAGTGACAAATGAAGGATAAAAATGTTCTTTTATCATCCACACACCTAACCCTTTTTTTCGCAATAAATTCCTTTACCCTAATTCATTCGGTTACTCTATTTTCATGTGCTGAGACAAATAATTCTTTTGCAGATTTTCTATACGACATAATGCCTTCCCAAATTGGTTGAGAAACATCTAAAAAGCATTGATCCACCTACTGGACTGGTCCACATTCTAGTACCAATTTCCTACAGGGGGGTTAAAGGATTTTTCTGACAGCTCCCCCTAGGCCAAAGACCTAAAACTAATTCTCAGAGGAATTACCAGAAGTCTATTGCATGTGTATCATCTGATATCTCAATGAAAGTTATTCATCGCAACTCTACATTCACTTGACTGATTACCATACTTATAGAAATTAAAGAATTGACCTGAGAATGATGGTCCACTTGTGTTCATCCTGCTCCTAGACTGAGAAGCCATATATGACCAAATTTTTTGCAAGAAAAATAGTAGCCATTGAATCTTTGAGCATTTGGTTGTCTTACCAGATTCCTTCTAGCTCCATTCACCTAATTTCCTTGCTTGAATCTCCTTTTTCTAGAATTCCTTTTTCCAGAGTTCCTTTGTCTAGATCCAGAACTTTCACCTTCCTCATAGCCAAGACCTCACTTGTCACCATCAGTCCTCTGACCTTTAATCAGTTCATCAAGTTTGGCTGAACCGACTTTGAATTTTTCCTTATACTCATTTGCAGCAATAAGTTCATTTCTAAGATCATCAAGATGTTTTTCAAGCACTTCGTCAGTGTTTTTAGATTGTTCCAATTCATTGTCCAATCGACTCCATTTTTCAGATTTTTCTTTCAAGGATTGAGCAAGCTTTTCTTCATTCTTCTTTCTATATTCAATATCCTTGGTCATTTTCATCATGATGGATTTCATCTCATGCTTCAGGGCAACATTTTCTCTAGAAAAATTTTCATGCTCTTTTGTTTTCTCCTTCAAGGTATGATTGAGTTGTTCATCTTCGATGATTTTGTTCTTTTGCTTGAGATTATCACATAATTCCTTTCTTTTCTCCCTTGATTCATTGATTTTGTCTTTCAATGACTAGATGAATTTTTCTATATTCTTAAGACTTTCTTGCAGTTCCTGGTTCTTAGATTTTGACTGGTCAAGATCATCTAGGGCCACCATAAGTTTCTATTGAAGACTACTTATATCAATTGAAAACATTTTCCAATATCTCCCTAAGTTGTCAGACTTCTTTTGAGGTACTAGCTCTAATACCAACTGTTGGAAACAAGCAACACTAAGAGGGGGGTGAATTAGTGTTTTGCAAAAAGTAACTTTGTTATTCTGATCATTAACCCACTTTAACCATTCAACCAAAAGAAATATGTAGAAAATGAAAGAAAATAACCACAACACCATAACACAAGGATTTTTACATGGAAACACTGTTTGTGGAAAAACCACGGTGGATGGCCAATCCACAATATAATCTGAGTATACTCAAAAAGAAGTTTACAATATGGGGATACACTTCCATTCAGGCTCACTTCCTAGAGCTCACTTCTCAAAATAGGAAGGCACACTTCCTTACAGAGATTTGGATTAGATCCAAGAAAATGAATTGAAAGAATAGCATCTACAAATGCTTGATTATAGTTTGGACAATTAGGATCAGTTGTCAATCTTTTGTCCTTCTAACTGATATTGAACTTCTGCTTTACTTTGCTCTGACTTGCTCCACACAATCTTTATGCGCATGTGAAACTATGCATAAAATTTCTCTAACACTCTTCTAATATTTGCAATACACATCAACTAATCACACACACACACACACCAAAATGATATAATAGATCATACACATATATCTGCGACTAATAATTTAATCACAACAAGTCGAATTTAATAAAACTTAAAAATATTAGCAGCTGTCAACTCAAATCTTAAGAATTATCCAATGCGCATCCACAATGGTTGACCACAACTTAGCTCTAACCCAAATCAAGATGAGCAAACAAAAATATATTCGAATAAGTATTCCTTTAATATCTACAACACATTATATCAATTGAGTCAACCCTAAAATATTGATAAACAAAAAAGTATCAATCGGATCTCCAAATTTGCACATGACTTAGTATGAGGCACTAAGATTTCTGAATAACACAAGAAATATATTGATGAACCTTTCGTGAGATCCACAACTCAAAATAACAACTAGAGATCTACACATGAATCATTGAACACCAAACTGTTAGATGCTCTATTATTCCTGACTGTCCACAATTTGACTGCCCATATAAGCAAATGATGTCATGTGGATCCAATTATTGACTAGGGTTGCCATCAATGACAACACCAAAACATAATTGTAGTGTCTCTTTCCAATGTAATATGTAGGTGGGCCATTTTTATTTTGGTTGATAGTGGAAACTTTCCTTTCAAGGGATGAAACAGTTTGCAAAAGTTGGTTTATGAGAGGGTCACTGTTTGTATTGTGAGATGGAGGTGAATAAGGTGGGGGTGTGAATGCGTTTGAAGGACAGGTGAATGAAATGATTATAGGTGGTAAGGTGGTAGGAGATATGACATGTGATGTCATAGAGGTACTAAGGATGCTAGTGGAAATACCTAAGGAAGGAACCACATTACTAGTAGGTTGCATTGTTGTTGTAACTTGAGGGTTAGTATAGGTAGAAATAGAGGCAATGGTTGTGAGAGGAGGAATTTCAGTTTCTCCTTGGCTTGTAGCATTGTTCAAAGGTAAAGGACAACTAGTGGTTGAAGTAAGATGTGGTCCAAAAATTAGAATTATGTTATGCATAAGATCAACTCCTTCAGTTTCAATCATGCGATGTATGCTGTCTATAGTAGGGATAACAGTGGTTGAAATGTTTTCAATATTTACTTGATTTTGTAGGTTTGTTAAGTCTTCATGGATTTGTATTATGTTTTCTTGTAGAATACTAGAAAACCTTGTTTCAACATTCATCACACTACTTGAAGGCAAAGAGTTATCAAGGGTTTGGTCCATGCTCAGTTGACTAATGTTAACACTAGGAGTGAAAGAGCTAGATAACCCAAGATCCACAATGACTATACTATCATGCGATGACATGAGTCTCAAACTTCATCTCACTGTAGTATTAGCAAGAGGGTCCACAAAATGGAAATGCTCATGCAAGGGATACTAAATGCAAGATGGATGCAAATTGTGCAATTAAAATGAAATTAAGCTAAATGAAATGAAATGAATGTAATAGAAACACTGTAAACTGAAATAAAAAGTTATCAACAACAAACATAAGTATAGAAATAGGATTTTTAATTTTGGATAATGTAGTTTAAAATATGCATTGGGACTAAATCACCCAAAGAGGCGTATGAGTCCTAGTGAAGATTTTTTCACAAATTTTAGAAAAATTTAAGTGATTTTTATGCTTTTTAGTTTGGATGATCTATAGAATACATGCAATTGTAGATTTTAGATTATTTTCAATGATACAATAATAAAAAATTAAACCTATACTCACTTTCACTAATGCAAGATTTAGAAACCCTAGAATGTCAATTAACCAATACAAACCCTAATGCAATGTTAATGGAAGCAAGATTTAGGATGATAATGTACTCAAAACTAGAATTATGATATTCTAAATGTAGGTGCACCAAAATTAAAAGATATAAAATGGATACTTTATGGTTTAGGAGATAGAACAACCAATTTCACCTTTTTTCATTCAAGGAAAACCCTAGAGATCTCAATCTAGGATATGCAAGGGAGAAAGAGATTTTTCAATAGGTTTGTCCTAGGGTCTGATTATAAACTAAAGAGAGGTTCATTTCCAAGTTAGGGCTTGTAAAGAATAATGAAATGTAAAACATAATGCAATGCAATACTT
Source organism: Sequoia sempervirens (assembly GCA_007258455.2). Lineage (NCBI taxonomy): Eukaryota > Viridiplantae > Streptophyta > Pinopsida > Cupressales > Cupressaceae > Sequoia > Sequoia sempervirens. The sequence goes on from VDFB02193867.1 coordinate 412,774,125, forward strand.
CACTAGATGACCTAAAAATGCATGTAAATTAGAAATACAAATATGAGAGATGAAAAGTGTGCACCTGGAAACTTGGAGGAGATCGGATGAAGCTCTCAAATTCTGAAAACATTGATTTAAAGCTAACTAGGACTCATATTCCAAACTGGATGATTTAGTCCTAGATTAGGGTTTTTGGGAAGAAACTAAAATCTAGCAAGGAGGTACATTTGGAACTTCTAAAAATTGCAAAGTTGCACACACTGGGACTCATCTGCCAAAAGTGGCATATTAGTCCAATTAGGGTTTTTTGGAAATTCAAAGTCTAGATCTGCTCTTCAATGTCTGCTCTATCCTCTCCACCTAATTTTTGGATCTGAATCTTCAATTTGCAACCTGTAGATGTTCTCTAATGATCTCCAATGCAAGGTGACAACTTTGACAACTTTGAACACTTGAAAACCTTCTCCAATTTTTCTCTTCAATATGTCTTCAACCTAGATGTCCAAAAAACACACTAAAGAGAGGGGAAAATGTTGCTTTGTTACTAGAAAACCTAGTTTTCCTTAGTCAAATGATCTAGGTGGATACTTGTCAAAAATTCAAGTGCTCCACATGCTCCATATTTCATCACCATATCAAAGATCTTGTCAAGAGATTTCTGATGCATTTTGAACAAACCAAATCCAAGCCCATATGTGAAAGTTATGGTCGGTCAAAGTTGAGGGTTGACCATGATGATGTGGCAAGAATGATGACATGGAAAAAATGAGGAGATGACTATTTAAAATATAATTTAAAAGCTAAATTCCCTTAAATTTAAATTATTAAATCTTTTAAGTTTTAAAATCCCATACTACGAGAATTTTAAGGGGTCTTAGAGATTTTTAAGGATATTAAAATATTTTTAGAGGATTTTAAAAGATTTTAAGGGAGATTTTTTAGGGCTTAAAATATCATAAAATATATTTTAAAACTAAAATTAACGTTAACCTCTGAACTTAAAATAAATTTAATCCCTTATGATTTTTATAGCATTATGAGGGCCATGAATATACAGGAGACAGTTTGGTTTTATTATAGTTGTTAAAACTAATATTAAAACTAATCAACCTCTAAATGGATTTCCTATGAGAAAAGACAAAAATAAATAAACAATATGGAACCCGAATGGAAGAATTTGTTTTTTTAAGGGGGTAATGATTGAGATTATTGTTTTATTTGTAAAAATAAGGGAAATTTGTTGTAAGGGGGTTATTTTATTAAATATGGTGGTTTAACCCCATATGGGAAAATTATGTATAAAAATGGGGGAATTTAGGACTTGGGATAAGCAAGTGGTGATTTTTTATGAGATAATTATGAATTGTGGAGAGAATTTTGTATGGAGAGTCTGAGTGTCTAAATTTGTGCATTGAAGGAGTGTTACTCGCCAATATGTCTACGTCTTCGGGTCCCTCTCCAAAGAGTGACCGATCCTTGATTATGCTCCAAACTGATTACAAGGCATCAATAGAATACAATGTCGAGTCTTCAAGAGTTTCAAACGATTCCTCTTTCAAGTGCAGTCTCTTCTCTCTTGTTTTGAATCACTTTGTTATTTCCATTCGTTAATTTAATTGTGTTGGTGTTTCACTAAAGTAATTTGGATTTTAAAGATTGTAAAAATTAAGCATTCAAATGAAATTAGTCTAGATCCTAAATCAGATCAAGTTGGTATCAGAGCATTTGGTGACTATTATTGCAGTTGGTTTTGAATGCTAACAAGATCCATGATTCAAAAGGGTGAAGGAAAGCTTGAGGAATATAATCCTAAGATTGGGAAACAAAGAACTTTTCTAAAAATTTCTGTGTCTGGAATGGAGGTACCCAAAGAACTCAGTGAGAAGGAGATTCGAAGAGCTTTCTATCAAATGAGAGCTGTGTTGGAGATGCTACTCAAAGAAAGGGAAGAACGCATGAAACATGAAGAAGATCATGGCAATAGTAAAAGCAAGAAGAAGCAACTAGGAGGTGGTGATGAACCCCCAAAATTTCCTCCATCTACTCCTTCTCCTCCTTCTCCTTCTTCTTCTACACATTCTCTTTCTGGTAATCCTTTTAAGGGTGTAAATAAGCCTCAAATTAAATTGGATGTTAAATTTGAACTACCTAAGTATTGTGGTGAATTAGATGCTAGAAAACTAGATGACTGGATTCAATAAGTTGAAGTCTATTGTAGATTTCAAAACTTGTTTGATGATGCTTCCAGGATCCAGTTAGCCACTCTTTGGTTGGGAGGTTCAACTCTTGGTGGGAGAATAGGACTAGAGCAGAAATTTCACAGCATGGTAGAGTCAATTTGTCTTGGCCAGAATTTATTAATGCTCTTAAAAATAAATTCTATCCCTTAGGTCACATGCATAAATTAATGATGAATTGGCAAGTGCTTAAACAAGGGAAAGGTCAAACTATCCAAGAGTACACCCATGAATTTATAAAGAAGGCTATTTCATTAAATGTACTTTTGTACACCCAGGATACTTTGTTAAAGTACATAGGAGGTCTTCACTCATATCTTAGACATTCTATTTTGGTTTTGAATCCTAGTAATTTGGATGAAGTTTTTGTCCAAGCTACACATTTAGATTCAAGAGGAAAGGGTTCTTTTACTGATAAGTTTGATAATGATAACTCTGTAAAGAAATACTCTAAGGTTATAGAGACAGGGAAAGGAAAGAAGACAACTACAATCAAGAAGGATGACAAGTTTTCTTGCTCTCATTGTGACAGGAAGGGTCATGATGAAGATCATTTCTGGAAGTTGCATCCAAAATTGAAGCCTACGTGGGCTTAGAAACATACTTAGAAACATAAAGGTAAGGAGAAAGCCACAAATGTTGTTATGGATCTTGATTTCAATTCTGATGATGAAACTAAGATAACAACTATGGGTTTGAAAGGTAAAGCTCCTATTTGCAGTGTTTCCTTTGATAGTTGTGCTTCTACTTCTAAAGTTAATGATGTCTCTGAAGATAAGAAAAGGAATGAGATGTTTCATTTAAGGGTTGTTGCTAAGAACATTAAAATTGATGCACTCATAGGTAGTGGTTCTCAAGTTAACTTAATTTCTGAAGATGTTGTAAGAAACTTGGGATTGAAAACTACACTGTATAAGAAACCTTATCCACTAGGCTGGATTTGTGAGAATGATAAATTGCAAGTAACAAGACAATGCACTTTGAGATTCACAATCACTAGTAAATTTGTGGATGAAGTATAGTTTGATGTGGTTCCACTAGATATTTGTGGGATAGTGTTGGGTAGCCCTTATCTATATAATCAAAAAGCTATTTTCTACAAGGAAAAGAATCATTATCATTTGTTTAAAGAGAACATACAATATATTGTACATTCTCATAGGATTAAGATTGACCGTTCTTTTGAAAACACAAGAAAATTAAAGAGGGTGATTAATGAAAGTAAAGATTTAACTCTTATGTCTGTTAGTACAGGTGGTTCTAGACATGAGCTTGGAGTAGCTAACCAGGGTCAGATGTCACTAGATGCACCCACAATACAACATGAGGAAGTGGTGATTGAAAGCATTGATGGTCCCTTGGGTAAAAATGTTTATGTTGTGGGAGATCGATATGTTGTTGATTTGTTCTCTTTCATATCTACATTATTGTTAGCTTGATCAATGCTAGTCAATTTTTGTTGGTTAGTGGCTACAACAGTTGATGTAGATGCTAATGGAAGTGATAAAATGATGTTTATATTTAACAATGTTGTTGTAGTCTTCATTGTGATTGTGAGCCAGGTATACAGTTGTACAGAGGATACAAGACAAGTGGGGAGGCCAAGTTCTCACTTAATGTCTAAATAGATGCCACTTTTGGAGGTCCAAAAGCTCTCCAATGGGGAGGATAGATCCAGGTGGATACTTGTCGTCAAAAATTGAATTGTTCCACATGCTCCATATTTCATCACCATGTCAAAAATCTTGTCAAGAGCTTTCTGACACATTTTGAATGGACCAAATCCGAGTCCATATGTGAAAGTTATGGTCGGTCAAAGTTGAGGGTTGACCATGATAATGTGGTAGGAATGATGACGTGGCAAGAATGATGATGTGGCAAAAATGAGGAGATGACTATTTAAAATATAATTTAAAAGCTAAATTCCCTTAAATTTAAATTATTAAATCTTTTAAGTTTTAAAATCCCATACTATGAGATTTTTAAGGGGTCTTAGAGATTTTTAAGGATATTAAAAGATTTTTAGAGGATTTTAAAAGATTTTAAGGGAGATTTTTAAGGGCTTGAAATATCATAAAATATATTTTAAAACTAAAATTAACGTTAACCTTTGAACTTAAAACAAATTTAATCCCTTATGATTTTTATAGCATTATGAGGGCCATGAATATATGAGAGACATTTTGGTTTTATTATAGTTGTTAAAACTAGTATTAAAACTAATCAACCTCTAAATGGCTTTCCTATGAGAAAAGACAAAAATAAATAAACAATATGGAACCTGAATGGAAGAATTTGTTTTTTTAAAGGGGTAATGGTTGAGATTATTGTTTTATTTGTAAAAATAAGGGAAATTTGTTGTAAGGGGGTTATTTTATTAAATATGGTGGTTTAACCCCATATGGAAAAATTATGTATAAAAATGGGGGAATTTAGGACTTGGGATAAGCAAGTGGTGATTTTTTATGAGAGAATTTTGAATTGTGGAGGGAATTTTGTATGGAGAGTCTGAGTGTTTGAATTTGTGCATTGAAGGAGTGTTACTTTGCTGCACTTGAAAGAGGAAGACTTTGAATCTCTTGAAGACTCAACATTGTATTCTATTGATGCCTTGTAATTTATTTGGAGCATAATCAAGGATTGGTCACTCTTTGGAGAGGGACCCGGAGACGTAGCCATATTGGTGAACTCCATTATCAACGCTGTTTGCAATTCTCTCTTCTCTCTTATTTTGAATCACTTTGTTATTTCCATCTGTTAATTTAATTGTGTTGGTGTTTCACTTAAGTAATTTGGATTTTAAAGAATGTAAACATTAAGCATTCAAATGCAATTAGTCTAGATCCTAAATCAGATCATCAAACCCCATTTTGGTAATCAAATCTTGAAATAAAATGCAATAGGAAAAGAGAATAATGAATGAACAAAATGTAATGTTGCAACTCACAAAACCCTAGCAATTAAGTGTTGCAAAAATGTAATTTCTCCAATGGATGTAGATCTTGACTCTTTTTTGAATGTTTTAGATCTTTAATTGAGTGCTTGCTTGAATCATGAAACCCTACATCACAATTGTTAGCTCAAAGGAAAACATGATGCATGATGACTTTTACATGATGCTTGATGGTTGAATAATGTTCTAAAACACTTGATAGGGTATGTGCAGGATCATGATGGGCCAAAAAGTAGCGATATGATGGGTATGTGTAGGGTATGTGGTTGATGACATTTTTTACCCAAAATTGATGAAACAAAAAAGGTTTTTAAAGGATATTCTAAGCTTTCCACCGATATAAGTTATTCTTTACTTTGAATTTAATAAATAATTATTATTCATTTTCTATTTGAATTATGAATAAAGTCCTAATTGATAGGTTGATTGAAAAACATCTATAGCTTTCAAATAGTATGGGTATGTGCAGGATCATCATGGAAAAGCAGGCCCTTAAGTGGCAAAAAGTTTAGAAAAATTAGAGTTAGGAAAATTGACATAAAATTTTGAATAAGTTATCTATATTATTTCAAAAATATGTAACAATAGGATCTGTAGCAAATTGAATGTAGTTTATAAACTACTAGGTTTATTTAAATAAAAAAATCTATTTGGTAAAATTTTGAAATTTCAATCTAGTATTACTTAAATTTTAGGGAAAAAATAAGTACGTGTTTGTCTGACCACCCTAACTACAATAAAATGATAATATTTTTTTATAATATTCTATCTACATAAGTAGAGGACTCATATCTTGATGTGATGCATATTTTTTTGTAATTTTTTTCCAAGTAAATAATTAATTATGAATTTTTTATTATAAATTTAAAAAAATATAAAAACTTGTATGTCTAATGACCTTAACTTGGTCAAAACTTCAAGAAATTCATTTTTTTAATCCTATAGTATGTTAAGCATAGAATGTGACACATATATCAGACTCAAAAATGTGATGTCATTTGAAAGGTATAGATGTTTTTCAATTAGCCTATCAATTAGGACTTTAGTCATAATTCAAATAGAAAATGAATAATAATTATTTATTAAATTCAAAGTAAAGCATAATTTATATTGGTGGAAAGCTGAGAATCTCCTTTAAAGACCCTTTTCATTTCATTAATTTTGGGTAAAAGAAAAGTCATCACCACATACCCTACACATACCCATTATATTGCCACTTTTTGGCCCATCACATTTTTTGAATCCAAAACATGCATCACATTCTATGATTCACATACTATAGGGATTAAAAAATGAATTTCATGAATTTTTGACCAATTTAAGGTGGTCAGACCATATGAGTTTTTATATTTTTTAAAAGTTGTAATAAAAAATCATAATTAATTATTTACTTGAAAAAAAATTACAAAAAAATACACATCAACATGAGTCCTCTACTTATATTTAAAATCTTATAAAAATATTATCATTTTATTATGGTTAGGGTGGTCAAATAGACACCTACTTCTTATTTTTTCCCTAAATTTAAGTGCTATTGCATTGAGATTTCAAATTTTCACCAAATAGATTTAAAAAAAAAAAAAAACTTAGTAGTTTAGAAACTACATTCAATTTTCTACATATTTTATTCTTACATATTTTTGAGATAATAAAGATAACTTATTCAAATTTTTACGTCAAGTTGCCTAGCTCTGATTTTTTTGAATTTATCATCACTTAAGGGCCTATTTTTTCCATGATGATCCTGCATATACCCGATAATCAACTCTAGAATACTCTTGTAAACACTTGAATGCTCTTGTGAAATCTAATTCACTACAATGCATGAATACTTGAAGGCTTAGGATGATCTCTTAAATGCTTAGGTGAAAATGAGTGAAATAACCTTGTATTTATATTTAATTATGTCAAATTTCTCAAAATTACAACAGTACAAGCCAACATCAGATCTAGGAGGATAAAATACCACAACTATGGGACACACTTTAAAAAATAGTTAGAAAGGTATAAAATCCAGATCGGGGCCCAATACCCTAGGTTGGACTCATATGCCCAAGGTGGCATATCAGTCCCAGATCACTAAATCTAAGCCACACAACCTAAAAACACATGAATTATGATTGGATGTTGATTTATGTTGAGATTATCCTCAAAAAGATGCATCAATTAAGGTTTGTGGATGCAAAATAAGGCCAATTAAAGCATAAAGAAGCCCAATTATTTAATAAAACCATAGAAAATTTGAGTGTGTTATAAAACTTTACAAAACTCTAAATAAGGCACAAATATGCTCATTTAGTTCACAAGGGCCTAAGACCTAATGTGAATATGTTAGACATATTACAACACTAAATCAAGGCCATGTTAGGGAGTACAATTTTTTTCATTACATTAAGGAATGAAAATAATAATTTAAGTTATCATAGATAAGAATTTTTATGGTTTATAAGTTCTCATAGACAGTGCCATCCCTACTCACTTTACATACACTTTCTCTCCCCATTAAAATAACAAGATCATTCTACCAAAACATACTTTCATCTATTTATATGTTTATCATTGAGAAAAATTGTTGCACTCGTGCTCGTATACATCTCATAGAAGCCCCACCTCAATTATAGGAAGTTTCCCTAAAAGAAATGGAGGTGGATATCAATTAGGGCTTTCTCTAAAGTTCCAAGTTATATTATATATACAAAATACATCTAAAATTACATACATGGTTCTCTAATAAACATTGACCATACTAATTTTGAGGCACTATGAAGAAATTTACTCAAGCTAAGCAATGAAGCATATCAACCAAAATATAGTCGAGTGCAAGACAAGAAGTTGAATATCTAGAAAAAAATCCTAGATTTCACAAAAGAGGAGTGGTGGGTTTGAATAATCCTCAGGAAAATCCACAAGGACTACATCTATCTCAACAAACACTATCGAATTACAAAAGAATCCATCCGCGCAATAAAAAAATGTATGCACAAGGATAAATACCTAAAAAAAGGGCCATAAAAACCACCAAAGTCACAAATTTGACAAGGGAAATATATTAGATCAAATATTGTATGTCACTAAAATAACAAACCTTATGGTAAAATATGTGACTATGGAAATCATATCCAAAGTTTACTACACAAATAAAGAGGACTCGAGTGCCACAACCTCTATTCATGAAACATATTAGATGGTAGTAGAGGGCAAGGAGATCGACTTATGTGATGCATTGCAAGAACAACTAATGGAGAAAATGAAGTGCACCAAGTAGTCTCACTACCTGTTTAGGTATGGGACCTTAATTATATGTGTCAAATTTTATTTCTTCAATGAACTATTGATACTTGTGAGAAAGATTTAGGAAAAACCTTGACTAGTAGCTAACTAGATCAATGATCACACCCAAAAAAAATTATTATTCATAGCCACATATTGGGATTCTTCAAATTATCATTTTAGAAAAATCACAAAATAGGGAACGTATATCATATGAGGTGGTGCAGAGATATATCAAAGATATTGTGTTCTTGGTAAAAAAATACTACACTTTGATAGAATCAATTCAACCTCACATATCCTAGATATCACATCTTCTATATGAAGTCAACGATGCAAAGATATATTCTTATGTATCCACCTTGCTTCAACTACCAAAATACCATAATGCATAAAAAATTATCCAAAAGGAAATTTGAAAAACATATAGAAAAGAATAAAAGGGAGAAACTAAGAGAAAAATGGGGACTTAAAAATAAAGAGTCAAAAAAGTAGAGTGCTTCCACTTTGTGAAGATCTAAAATATTACAAGTAGGAGCCTTTCTTGCCATAGTCACATAGTCAAAGTAAAAGGGTAAGGGAAAGAGAAAATTACCCACTACACCTCCACAAAGTGAGCCAATAGTAGAAGAGGCCATTGAGACACTCCTACAAATGAGTTTAGAACAAAAGTGGAAATTAAAAAATAGAACCTATATAAAAATAGACCTCTCTATCATAAGAGAAAGAGAAAAAAAAATAGGCATCCACTAAACAACAACCAAAGGATTCAATGGATGAAAATAAACTCTTTAGAAACCTATTCAACCAAGGGATTATAAAAAAAACCATGGCACTCTATGAGGATATGGGGGCTCAAAACAAATTGATCATAGAACTTAGAGCAAAAATCAAATAAATTTCCTTTGCAAATACATTGGAAAGTATGATCAAATAAATATTGCAAGCCCTAGAGCATCAACCCTAAAATAAAGAAGGATATTCACAACACAAAAGGAGGTTCAAATAAAAGAGGAAGATCTACTAGAAGTCACTTAATCAATATCTAAAATATAAAATAAAATATTCAACTAATTCAAGCTCATAATCTCTACTTAAAGGAGAGTAGAAAAATCGAAGCTCTAAGATCCTTAAATAACAAAGTAGATTCAAGAAGATACAATTGAAGCCACCAAAAAGGCCTATGAATTGGTAAAGGTTGAAGAAACACAATACCAAAATATCCCATCTTCCCCCTCTAGAGATATATAAATTGGTTGACCAGGAAGCACTATCTCAAGCACCACCATCTCTATAGCAACCCTCCTCATCTACAGTGACATCACCATTGTAGTTCATAAAGAACTTGTTGGAACAACAAAAGAAAATCCAACATGTGGCTACTCCACAAATTATACAACTTCCACTAGTTGATTCTCAAGTGTATATTACTAATACCTCCCCCATACAAAATTTCAACTTGGGGAAATTTTTCATCAAACAAAGGGGAAGATATAATAAAACATGTGGAAAATAGTGAGTAGCTGGAGGGAGCCATAAGTGAAATTAACTCTAAATTTACACATTTCCAAGGAGACTCATCTAACCCATTGTGGTGCATATTACAATTCTAGTAGATGGCTTAAGTATAAAACATGCAACAACAAACATCCACCCTCTGCCAAACAATCACTAAAAAATCAACAAGGAAAAAATGGATAAAGAAAGGAAGAAGTGTGCAACTTGCATACCACATTAGAATCCAACATCAACACATGCACAAATATAAAAAGTGATATGAATGCCTTATATCATTTCTACCTACAATGGCCTAATCTCACAAAAACCTCAAAGGCCAAATGGATCAAATTGAACAAAACATTCTTTAGGTGGGGAATTATTATGATGCTATGTAGGATATAGATGGAAAGACAAGGGCCCAATTGGAAGCACTCTATGTCTAGTCACATCAAGTGTAGGAACAGTGAGATTAGATCAAAAAATAATTTTAAAAACTAGGAGAGGTATCAAATATGTGGTTGGCACATGTAATAGGTCTCATTCATGATGCATAGAAGATGAATCAATAGATTCAAATTCCCACCACCTTTTTGGAAGTAGAAAATATCCTAACATATATCAATGTATAGAATCACTTCCTCTAGCAAGCTAAGGTTTAGTGGGATAGTACCTTCATCCACCTTAAGGATATTTATTAGCATACCCTTCAAAAAAATAAATCATTTTATATTTCTTGAGGACAAGACATAGTTTTCAAAGAGGGGATGATGTTAATTGGGTAAGTAGTAGAGTAGATAACAAACCACCACGGAATGGAGGTGGAGGTTGAGGCCAACATGATACCACAAGGAAGGTGTGTACTTTGTAAGGGACACATCCCAATATGATACATGTATAAGAGATGAAAATAATGTAACAAATGAAAAAGGAGATAAAAAATAGAGACTAATTTAATACCATCTATCTGTATGAATATATAATATAATGATACCAAATTTATATGAAAGATATAAATAATGAAGACTAAATTTAGCATTATACAAATGTTTGTTCTTATCTTACAATCACTAATAGGCATATAGCTGATATAATCTATATTTTGTTTGAATAACTTAATTATAGATTCCAACTTTAATTCCTAAAATTGATCCTTCTCCTATTGTTAAGTATGGGGTATAAAAACATCATATATAGAATACTTGGGGCTTAGAACTCCAGTTTGTGACTCCCCACTTTTCTTACTTACAGTGTATGAAATCAATAGGCACGATCTCCCTCAATAATTGACACTTCAAAAGTGTGGCTCTTATGGAATATATTTGACATGCGGGATATTGTTAGATAATTGTTGTATACTTCCCATGTTTATTAGATGGAATGGGTGTTTTTTTTTAGTTTTTTCTTTCTTTTTTTTCCAATATTTTAAAGAACACATATTTATATTTTATATCATTTCATGTAATGTGTAATTTTTTAATGTATCCATTTATATCAACATATTCTTAAAGGAAAAGTAAGAGAGACTCATTCTTGTATTGAAGAATGATTGAGTTTTGCAAGAGTGAGATTTTAATATATTGATTTTTTTACCCAAACAAGTTTTTCTAGGTGAAAATACTAAGTGTTGTCTTTTCTTCTATTATGTGATTTTTATTTCATATTATATATACATTGATTCTATTTTATAGATTTATCTATATTTTCAATCTCCACATATACTTCATTAGTTATACCACCCCATCAAATAAAGCTACAAATATGGTGTATTTAACAAAATATACCAAATTAAATCCCCTTCTAAATACATGATGATGTACCTTATGTTGATGGTCAAAACAACACAAAACATTAAACATAATATTAATATTCTATTTCTCCTGAAAGAGAAAGATAACACATTGAAATCTAGCTCCTAAGGTCCTGGTAATTGGTTCTCAATTATGCTGATTTCACTTAGTGGTTGATATAACTATAATATTCAGGGGGCCTTTGCTGGTAAAGAAAAATAATGCATAGCATCGAGTAGTCTACATTTTTGGGTTTTAAATAAAAGAAAAAGATGAAATAGAGCTTTAAATCAAAGAAATGTGAGTAAAATTCTTACGTACCCAGACATGCATATCAATAATGAGTGTTCACTTCACCTAACCACAACTATAGAAAGGTGCAATCCATAGAATGAACTATGCTACTACATACATCCATAATGCTAATTCAGATACCATCAATATTTACTAAACTTACTTGAAACAAATCACTCACTCATCATACAAACACAGATCAAATGAACACAATAACAATTCAATTCACAGATAATCCAATGATATGATCTTGAATCCAGTTCCTTCAATTAACTTTCATCAAATAAGGAACAATTAAGCATAGCGAAATCAATGGCATATGAATTGATCAAGTACCATTAACCTTATCAAAACAGGTCCAAAATTTAAAACCATATCATGGAAAATGTATGAATACTGTAAAATCATCAAGCTTTTTACTGAACTTTTTAAAGTATCTTTCTAAAACAACTAAAATCCTAGACCTAGTATCTATCTTCTATCCTTAGGAGGCTGATATTTTTTCAATTAGCCGACCTTTACAAAGTAGATTCTAAAAATACATATAGGGTACTACATGCAATAGTTTCTCAATCGTTAATCAAGATCCATAATTCATGGAGTTAGAACTAAACATAGAAGTGGACTCAAGAACTCCTACTTTCAAGATTAATCACTCTGTTGTAAACAAAAAAGAAATTTGATACCCCAAGAAGGAAGTGAAACCCCCAAATCAGACTTAGAGTTGAACTTATGTCAAAATCCACGAAAAAAGGAGAAGAGCAAATGGAGTATGATGCAAAGGGTCAGTCACTTTTGCACTGAATGCTCAAGGATGTACTCATCATAACTAGAGAATATTTGTTGAAGAGTACTTAAATCCGTCCCATCCAATCAATCATTTTCAAATTTGATTCTTTCAAATTCTATAGAAACCAATTTTTTCATTTCCTTTAACTTGATGAGCTCCTTTCTAGCAACTCTTACCTCCTCCCGGATATCCATAAACTAATCTAGCAATAAATTCTCCCCATCATCTCCCTTTTACATGATTTTTTCAAATCTACTCGTCCATCTCTCCCTTAGTTTATCCAATGACAGGCCTTCTTTATTAGAGGAATCTAAGTTGATATAAATGGCCACAACCGCCTCTAAGTCAATCATTTGTTGATTCAAGTCTTTACTCATTTCTCAGACTTCCTCTTGATGTCCATACATAGCCCAAGATTTGTATCTTATGATGCTCATAGTATTTTCCACAAAATCTTCATTACCAAGCTCAAGAATTGAATATTCTATCAAGATTTATTTGGTTACTTTTCTGACATCTTCAAGCCTTTTAACATATTCCTTATATTCATCATCTTGCTTGACCAAATCCTTACCTTGCTAGTCTAGATCTTCTGCCAATTGAAGAGCAGCCTTATGAATCTTAGAGCCTTCAATAAGAATATCATCAACCTCCTGGTTAAGTTTATCCAACCATTTATCCATCATCCCCACCTTGCTTTTCATCTGAATCAAATCATGTGCCTCCTTCTTTGTTAACAAAACTAGGGATTCAGGAAGCCTAGCCTGTTGAGAAATGGGGCTGGAAACATATTTCAAGAAACCGCGGAGCTAATCTAATTGAGCCTTAAGCTCATCCTTTCTTTGCTTATCTTTAGTCATCCAAGTTTTGGTTGAAGAAGCCACAATATCAATCAGACTCATATATTGGTTTCTAGTAGGCTTTCCCAAATTCACTGCCCCCAATTGATAATTTGTGAATTTCATATCATCACGACTCTTCTCCATTATAGGTATGGTGCATTCAAAAATGATCTCTCTAGCATCAGTGAGCCTAGTGGAGTGAAGAACCCGAGACTTCTTCTTACGTTTCTCTTTCCCAATTTCTTTCATCATTTCTTCCCAATTCAACGGTTGTGGTTGAACAACTTGCTTTCTCTCTAAATCTAGTTTTAGCCAAATAGGAGCAATAGGAGTAGTGGTTGCCTAGGCTGAAGAGGAAGCAATAGTAGTGGATGATAGAGGTTGCAACAATATAATCCTTGTCCGAGAATCAACCACTTGCACATTTTGTTGATCACTTTGTTCCCTTTCCTGTGCTAATTTTTCTACTTCCTCTTTATCCTTTTTCTCTTGCACCCTTTGATCCTCCAGCTCCTACTTTAAACATTCCTCTTCCTCTTTTCTCTTTTCCAACATTTCATCTCGTTTCCTTTTTAGCTCTTCAACATAGTCCCATGCCTCCTTGGACTTCTTTTCATGTTCAGCAATCTCAACAGCCTCTCTTTCCCTTTTCAAGCATTCTTGCTCTTCCCTTTTTCTATAGGCCTCTTTTTGTTCTTTGATATTAGCTTCAATAGCTTCTTTTTCTCTTCTTTTCTGATCCTTCTCTTCAAGATCATGAATTTTCTACTGCAACATCAACCTATCTCTTTCTTCTTGAATTTTAAGGTCTTGCTCCTTTTGTTGTTGCTGTTGAGATAACTCATCAACCTTCACTTTATCTTCCAACTACTTCTACTTGGCTGCCAACTCAGATTGTGCTCTAGCCTCTTCTTCTTGTATCTTAGTTGATGCCTTAGCTTGTGCTTTAGCATCAACTTCTCTTTTTACATCCTCAAAAAGTTTCCACTGATCCTCTTCAGTCAATATGTGTTCAGTGCCTGCATCATGTGTCATATCCAAAGATGTTGATACATGATGCTCTTTATCAGATGGAGTCTTTTCTTAATCCATTTCTATATTATGTATCTCAACCTCATCCTCCATTTTCCTCAAGACTTCCACTTCACCATGGAGAGCTCCCTTTGGCGATTCTTGTCCTAACTCTTGTGCATCATAGGGTTGAGTAGGTAACTGCTCTACAATAGATGTAGAAACACCCACCTCCATGTTGTTTCATCTTCATGTCCCTCTAGAAGGTCTTGATTAACCACCTCCTCTTCTTCTGCATTAGAAGGCATAAAATCTAAAGGTTCCTTAGGTTCCATCCTTCTTTATTCCCTTTTATATCCTTGGGTGGTACCTATAGCCTTCCTCTTCTTAGATGATGCAACCTCAGTATGATTAGCTCTCAAACTTACCCATTGAATATTCCTATCCAAGACTGGTCTTGCAATCTGCCTTATGTCAATGGTCTCATCAACATTCCATTCTATTGGATGATGATCCTTAGTTCCAATCTTTTCTACATCATACCCAAGATCCAAAACTATCCCATCATTGGATAATGTCTTTGGAATGTTTTCCTTTATCCCAAACTCAATCATAAGTGGGATAGGTATCCTTTCATAATGACTTCTCCTAAGATCATAATCATCTTGCAAATCCTCCCAAAAATCCTCCAATAGATCGAAGTGCTTCTCAAAGACACTGGAGAGTAAAGCCCTCATCTTGTGTTTAGGGTCATAGCATTTCCTGGCAGTGTACAAACCCAACTTACAATAAACTAATTCATCAAAAATAGCCTTACCTACCTGAATGTGTGGACAACAAAAGGCCCCCAGCTTCATTGGAAATTTATGGCAATCAGTCTTATGTTTGTTACTGAACTGGAAATTAACAGCCAAGGCTTGATAAATAAATTCCATTAAGATGATCCTATCACCACAACAACTAGGTAGCAAATGAGGGTGACCATCAAAGCTTGCTAACCTAAAATAGGTGAATGTGGGGTATTTTATAAACTAATGCCACCATTCATTCACAAAAGCCATAGCCTCCCTACTAAGTCTATATCCACCATTGCCATTAAGCTTGTTGATAATGACATAAAGAAAGGCATCATTAACCCTTCTATAATGTTGCTCTAATGCTTGCAAGGTGAGCTGGTTATAATACTCCCATACTCTCTTTTGTCCTTGGGCTTCCCCTAATATACCTATTGTCTGAAGTCCAGAGAAAATCCCCACTCGGGCAACTACATAAACCACATAGGAGGTCATAAAGAAACACTTGGTTTATCTCAACTTTATCATCTGATTGTGAATGTTGTCTGCTACTATCATTGACCATTCAAATTGTTTCCTCCCATCCAAAATAGTTTGAATGAAAGGAAACATGCATTCTTTAAATAATGAAGCATCCCTTTTACCAAACACCCTAGAGAGGAACATGATCATATCTCCAATTTGTTTACTAAAGTGCACCCTTTTAGGTTGATCTGGAAGCTTGGTCAGAGAATTCTTTGCCACCATCATCTAAGTCATTCATATGAAATCTATTCCTCTCCTTGTTATCACTATAAAGCTTCAGGGCCTCTGCCTCGTTCAATTGCTTAGGATTCTTGGGATCAAGTAAATGAAATAGGAATTTGATCATTTGAGACATAAAGTCAATAATAACATTACCTTTTACATCCACACACTACCTAGTAGTAGGGTTATATGCTCCAGCTGTTGCAAGAATCAACTAAGGACATTAAATAGATAGGGGAAAAAGTGCAACATGTGCCAGTCTTGATTGAAAAATTCTTTCTATCCTTCCTATGATCTGCTCTTCAATAAATGTTTCCTCATGGAATTCTTCATAGTTGAAAGGACCCAAATTGGTGTTAGTTATGTCAGTCTAGTTAGAGTCAATCTTGCTAGCTATGAGGACAACCTCCCTATGCTTACATCTCAAGGTATATGGGAGATGTTCTACTTTAATCTTCTTTGTCCTAACTCCCTACCATGAAGTTTCACCTAGCTGGCTCCTTTGAGAGGCCTCATCTAATGCTCCAGACATTTCTTAATACCTGCAACAATTTCTTGTATTAGATGGACAAAGCATCTATGTTAGTCAATCATATAATCACTGTTCCATCCTCCTAAGATAACATTCACTTGGTCAAACAATGCCCTTATCGGAGGTGGAACCATAGAATTATTAGGCACCAAAAATTTCTCTTATCATGAGGCAAGGCCAGGATCAGAATTGGATATGGAGTAAAATAGTATCATAAGCAGGACCGGAATGGGAACAAAACCCAACAGGGTCGGAGATGGGACTGGAACAGGACCATAACTGAAACAAGTCGAAGGTGGGACCAAAACGGGACTAGAACCAGAAAAAAAAGATAGTTCCAAAGTTCAACTTCCTCCTCGGATCCACTTCTGACCAGGGTAAAGATAAGTAACATAATAATGAATGGCAGTGGAATAATTCCAGCAAATGAAGAGTACTCAAAATAAGGCGGTCATAAGAACTCTAAACCCTAGGTCAGATGGGTCCCAAAGGAAAAATAGAAATGGCTCAGCCTAAATCTCCAACAACTCCTCCATAGAGAAGTCATTAAAACCATGAACAAGTTATATTGGTAAACCACTAATTTGCTTGACACCTATTTGTAAAAACTAGGGCACAATGAGAAACCTATACAAACAACCTGAATCCAACGTGATAAAACCAAAACAGGGTCCCAAAATGAGATTCATAGCTAAGCAAGGAAACCCACCCAAAATTGAAACCATAGTCAAAACCAGAGCATGAAAAAATGGACATGTCATGAAAGTGACAATAGAACAAACAAAAATGACAAAATGGAAAAACAAACTTAACGAAACAGAATGGAACAGAAAAGAAAGAAACAAGCAAACAGAACAAAAAGAATACAAACAACACCAACCAAGTGAACAAATTCACAGAATAAAAAATCCTACAAATACACAAAAATGACACAAGTGAAAGAACAAAATGGGAGAAAGAAAAGAAAAAGAAACCCACCTCAACACGCTCCTTAGGATTGACCAAAAATTCGCTAGGATTCACTCCATAAATTGCCCCCATGATCAAGTCAACTCTCAAGGTTTTCCTAGATGTAATTTTCTTAAACAATTCACATAATAATAACAATGAGGAATTTTAAGCATAATTAAACCTTTAATTGTTAATTCACACGTGCAAGTAGATTGCATTGAATGTCATGAATGTGGTAGTTCAAGGACGGAGCCAACAATGTGATCAGGTAGTTAAGTCAAGTCAACGGAACATCAAAAGGTAAAGCAAACATGGAGCCGACTCAGAAACAAGATAAAGAAGCTACACAAAGTTCCCTATTTCACTTTTGACCCCAGATCCAGCCCCAACAAAATGACTGACCAAGAAACGAGAAATGGAGACGGGAGTGGAGACAAAACAAAAAATGGACCTCTCGCAAATTTTGAAGTTCTATTTTGGTTTTGGATCCAGTCCTGACCAAAGGGCAAAGAACAAAAAAAGAAGGGAAGCGGGTTTGGAATGAACATCGGACCTGACCCAAACAATAAAGAGCGAGAAATAAATAGAGCGGAGACGGAGTTGGGATGGGAACACAAAATGGAAACTTAAAACTTCCCGATGTGAGTTCTAATCCCGATTCTAATCCCGCAAGAGAAAACAAACAAAACACAAGGAAATGATCAACAAACATGATAATGGACCAACACAAGTGTTAGTCGAAAACAACCAATGAAACAAAGGAAAAAAAAAGAGAAGGGCGGAGGCAAAGTTGGAACAAGATCTGAACTTGAAACCATGAAAGAGTTCCATCTTTAGATTTGGTTCCAAACCCACCTTCGACAGAACAAAAGAAAAACTTGGGAGAAAAACAAAGAACTCCTAAGACCCAACCAAACAACCAAAAGCGACCAAAAAAAAAGACAAAAAGGGGAACCCATATTTTTATTCTACTACAAAAATGGGGTGGTTATGCAAGGCATAACAAATGGTGACTCGGCTGGGGAAAATGGTTTACCCATTTTTAAGATATTGAAGAATTTAGTGACCCCAAAACTTATAATTTATGAGACATCTTAACTTAAGTGTGATTAGAATATTTAAGTAAAGCTAAGTTGGAATCTTAGATGTAGAACCAACATAAACTACTGCTTGAATCTGAGTGTGTGCATGCTTATGGTGCATCCTTATTTATTTGAGCTTTGTCCACACCTAAACACCTATATCTACGATCCAAGCTACATGAGTTGAGTCCTTTGACTATTGTGCAATGGAATCCTAGGTATTGCTCCACTACCAGTCAGGCATCCATAGCCCCGACAGAGATACCTCTAGTTCTCTCAAAGCATTGCTCTACTTCCATTCAAGCATCCATAGCCCTAATAGAGATACTTGAATTACCCATTTAGTATTGAGTTTTCCATTATTGTAGTGCTTCTCTTTTTTTTTATATCTCTTTTATAGGCCTTGTGAAAATTCTTTTCAAAAACCTTCTCAATACAAAGACATTAATAGTCTAAGATGTGGGTTGAGAACTACAGTGGATCCTATGATATTCTTGGGGAAACAGATTTTTCACTTGAATCGAAGATATAATCACCTTGAGATGAATAGGCACTTTATAGTCAGATGTTTTTATCTATTTTGTGATAGATTTGAATGATAGTTCAGGAGGTTATCTACAATATACCTTACTCATAATAGCCTTCAGAATCATGCTAAAATGACTATAAGACATGAATTTTAGAACAAAATATTTCAACATATATGCCTAAAAATGCCTAAACCAAATCCTCTCCTAGTGCCTACAGTATTCTTTGAATAAAAACCCCAATGTTTTAAGATGGAAAGAAAAAGGAATCCCCAAAGAAGAAGAGAAGATAGACACAAAAAAACAAAGGAAACGAAAAGAAAGAAAGAAACAACAAACAAAAAAACAATAGAAGCAAGGAACTAGTAATTACACAAAATACATATATACCATTAATGCAGAAACTCAAACCTTTACGGTCCAAAGTAATGCTTGAGAAATTTACCATTGACTAGCAATGTAATAGGTTCTCCCGTCAAGGTGCTCAAATGAAAATCATTCTCACCCAAGATCTTGGCTACTTGATACAGACCTAGCCAGAGTCTATCAAATTTTTGATGATTACCCTTTTTCTCCTTAGCTTTGTCCCACAACAACACCATATCTGAGATTCTGAATGCCTTAATCTTAGCTCTCTTGTCAAACCAACGTTTGACAACAGCTTGATGGTTGAAAAGCTGCTGTAGAGCAGCATCTCTCTATTCTTCCATGTTTAGAAGGTTGTTTAGTCTTACCTCAATCCAGTCATCTCTTGTATAAAAATCTTGCATGAACTTAAGAACAAGTATCTGTAAGCGTATGGGGAAAACCGAATCTTGGCCATAAACTAGTTTAAAAGGGGAAGTTCCTAGAGCAACCTCAATACAAGTTTGATCTGCCCATAAGGAAAATCTTAACTGGGTATGGCAATCTCTAGGATTACTATCAAGTAATTTCTTTATTACTTCTAACAGATTCTTGTTAGTAGATTCTGCTACACCATTTCCCTATGGATAGTAGTTAGAGGAATACTTCAAGATAATTTTATTCTCGTAAGCCCATTGTATAAATTCAACAGATGAAAAGGCAGGGCCATTGTCACATACCAAGGCAAATGACACTCCAAACCTGGTAACAATGTTTTCAGTAAGAAATTTGATAACCACGTCAGTGGTGTTGTTCTTGAATGGTTGAGCCTCAGTCCAATGGGTGCAATAGTCTGTAGCAGTTAGGATGAATTTGTGTACTATAGAAGAATTAGGATTAATTACCCCAAAAAAATCCAGTGCCCATTGGGAAAATGGTCTTACCTCATATACTAGTTGTAGAGGCATTGTTGGATTACGCTCTTTTGATGTAGAAGTCTGACATGTTGATGTGAATCCCTAAACACATGGGGCCAATAATATCTTGACTTGAGGATTTGATGAGCCAAAGAATCTATTGATCCATGGAATTCAGCCATGGCATGTTTAGCTTCTTATTGATCCAGACATCGTAGGTACACCCCCTCATAATTTCTTCTGTATAGAGCCCCTCCTTTGAGCATGTAATGGGAACTTTTCATCCTCAGTTCCCTCCTCTGGGTAGCATTCATTCCTTCTGAGCATCTGTTATTTGAGAAGGAAGAAAATCAAGTCAGTATACCATGGGTCCTTGGTAAATGAGTGCATAGTATATTGTTGATAGGTAATATTTTTGTCAACCTCTGCCATGGCCTTTGATAAACGTTGTCCTCAGAAAAGTTTCATTGTATGGATCTCTAAATCATACTCTTGCAAGATAGCCATCCATTTTCCTCTTCTTTCCCCTAATTCATTTTGCATAAGGAGAGACTTAATCGCTGGATCAAGCACTATGGAAATAACTTAGCTTCTCAAAATGTAATGCCTAAACTTTTTTACCACTCTTACCAATGCAAAGGCCTATTTTTCCAAGGGTAGGTTCCTGACTTCTGCATTCTTGAATGGCGAGCTCATGAAGGCAATTGGTCTTTCATCTCCTTCACCTCTACGCTATATTATGACTTATGCACATGAATGATCAGATGAAAATGAATAAATATAAAAGGGATTTAGGTAATTTGGGCTGGTCAGGACCGGTGCCTCAGATATTGATTGCTTAATCTGCAAAAATGCAGATTTAGCCTCATTACTCCATTCAATTTTAGCATCTTTCTTCATCATCTCATTGAGGGGTTTGACAATTTCTATAAACCTTGTTATGAACTTCCTTACGAAATTAATCCTCTCGAAGAAGGACCTCATCTCCTTTTTAATACCTAGCATGGTCAATTTCAAAATAGCCTTAACTCTGTCGAGATCTATGGATATTCCCTTTTCTGATATTACGTGCCCTAGAAATTTCCCTTCAAAATCTCTAAAGAAACACTTCTTAGGATTTAGAGATACTCCATAGCTGATACATCTCTTGAGGAACTTTGCTAAATCAGCAGCATGATCCTTTCTTTTCTTGAAAAATATGGTCAAGTCATCTACATATATAATAATACACTTACCTATCAAATCCTTAAAAGCCACATCCATTGCACGCTAAAAGGTATCTCTACCGTTAATGAGGCCAAATGGCATGTGTCGATAGGAAAATGTTCCCAATTTTGTAGTAAAGGAAGTCTTCATCCTGTCCTCATGACTGATAAGCTCTTGGTTATATCCAAAATAGCCATCTAAGAATGACATCATTCTGGATCCATTAACCATTTGTAATACCTCATCAAGAGAAGTGGATAGTTATCCTTCTCTGAGGCCTTGTTCAGATTCCTGAAATCAACACACAACCTGATCTCCCCACTTTTCTCACGTACTAGAACCAGATTGGTGACCCAAGTGGAGTGCCTTACTAGGAAGATGATCCTTGCTGATAAAAGCTTTTGCACTTCCTTTTGTATTAAAGGCTCAATCAAAGCATTGACTAGGCATTGCTTTTGATGAAAGGGCTTGGCTTCTGGCTTTAGCGGTATTGTGTGTGTGATCATAGAGGTGTCAAAGGTCTTCAAATCCTCATAACTCCAGGAAATTGCTGCAATATCTTCTTTTAACACC
Organism: Sequoia sempervirens; assembly: GCA_007258455.2. NCBI lineage: Eukaryota > Viridiplantae > Streptophyta > Pinopsida > Cupressales > Cupressaceae > Sequoia > Sequoia sempervirens. Next base: position 412,796,465 of record VDFB02193867.1, read on the forward strand.
ATGATTATTTCATTTCTGATCTCCTCAGGGCAGGTCTTGCCTATAAGGACATTTCTTTTGTGGCCCGAATCAACCAGATTAATGGATTCATACTTTCCTCCTTCACTTTGCGTTGGCACTCTCTCCTGAGCCCGAGGGTCAGAATCAAATATCCTTTCTAAGGATACCATCCCCTTGGGGATGCTATTACTCTTTAAGTTGATCACTCCTTTTGTATCACAACCTTCAGAGTCCTATTCTTCCTGATCTCTATCTGATTCATCTATGATCTTCCCTTCAAAGACATCTGAACTTTCCAAAAAGGAAAGTATGTGTTGGTCGTCATCAAAGACCTGAAAGTTCCAAACATTATCAGGGATTGCTGGGATTGAAACTACCTCAACTGAAAATCTTTTCAATTTGGAGTCCTGCATAGGCTCCAAAGTACTAGTAGTAACTTCCAAAGCATCTGCTATCTGATTTTATTCTCTAGGGATCAATGTAATTCCGAAAGCATCAAAGTCCTTGATTAGATTCCAAACCCTATTTTTGTAAACAACCAATCTTTTTATTATGGCAGGTGTATTGGCTGCGAACCTATTTGATAATAAATTCAGAGTCCCCCATCACCATAAGAGATGTGACCTTCTTTTGATGATCAAACATTAAGCCCCTAGCGAGTGCTTCGTATTCTACCACATTATTTGTGCAACCAAACTGTAGCCTATAGGAAGCAAAGTAAGTCTTCCCTTTTGGATTGGTTAATTCCACCCCTACTCCACTTCTTGATTTGGACTTAGAGCCATCAAATTTTAGAATCCACAATTGATCTAGGGCTGGGATCTCTTTCTTTTTCTGGCCTATAGTCTTTTGCTTGGTAGAAGTATATGGCGGCTCGGACTGGTGCTGATCATCAGTACTTGAAATTAACTGGGGGCACAGTTCATCAAAAGATTCTCCAGAATTGAAAATTTGTTCAAGAAGTGATTCCTGGACCTCCCCTTGAGCTAGGTCATGATTTAGTACTTTGTTACCAATGCCTTGGGCATTGGAAGTGTTTTTGGAGTAAGTGTGATTGGAAAAGACTGAGATTCCTCAGTCTCTAGTGATAATTCAGAACATAGAGCTTGAGTTTTCTTGATTTGAGAAGATGATTCCCTCTTAGCAGAGCCAGATCTCGTAAGGATGGTTGCATCCTTAGCTTGAAATGGAAATTCATTAGTAGGGGCTTGGGGTTGACATTCACTAGTTTCTTTTAGCCTAGAGACATGTTTTAAAATGTCTACACAGGGTTGGCAAGTTAACTCAGAATGATTCTGGTAATGCACCCTACAACAGTTAGGAAGTAGGAGACTCCACATATCGACCTCCTCTCCTAGTACTAGCCTATCCTGTTGTAATTTCCTTGTTAGGACTTACTGATTAACAGTAATCATTGGGTCATTTTGTTGTGAAAGGGGTGAGTCATCAAAATGAAGTACTGAAAAGGTCATGATTTCCTCCTGCTTGTAAACTCCTATTTCACTTTTCAAATAGGCTACCTCATTAGGGGAGTGATATTCAGTGATCATATGTTTGAGCCTAGGCTCACTTTCAATTCTGATCTGGGTTTTTATTCCCTTCTAGGGCAGCCACATGTGTGAGAAATCCAAAGACAAATATCCATCTAGACTTTTCATCAGGTCTCTACTCAAGAGCATACCATAGGTTTCTGAGATATCTGCGACTTGGATATCCACATAAGTTTGGATCCTTGGATCAGATCCAATCTGTACATGGATATTTTTAAGCTCTCCTACCACATTAACTTCTATTTTATCTAATGAGATAACCTTATTTTTTTGGAGTGGGCTCAAACCTAACTTTCTACAAATGGAAAAGGGCATGGCATTCCCTGACGCCCCAGAATCTAGTAGACGGTTATGTAAATTCTTACCTTTAAAGGTGGGGTACCAGTCTTACCTTTATAGAGAGTTGCATTAATCTCATTAGCAGGAGTCACCTTTTCTCTTCCTTTGGACCTATCTGCTTCCCCCAAGGCCTTCAACAAGATTTCCTTTTGAGTCGGGCACCATTTCAAAATGTCAAAGAAAGACATTGAAGTCTTCTGCCTCTGCATCTCTGTAATGAAATCAAATTCAGAATCATTCCTAACCTAATGTTTAGGAATTGGAGATGAATTACCTTTGTTCTAAGAATTTTATGGCCCCTTTGGTGGTGGTGGATTATTATCTGCATTTTGATTTTGTGGGACCATGTTATTAGGAGGGGAAGAGGTCATGAATGGACCTCTCTTTTGATCTGTAAGGAAATGGCCTCCATTGGTTTGGAAGGCTTGGGCATCATAAACATCTTCAACTGCTTCATTGTCTTCTTGGTTGGGAAATGGAAGTTCTTCCTCAAAGATATCATATGCCATGGCAGTATCCGTTGATCCACCAGATTTGTTGGATGCACCCTGGAATGGAGCATCGGCTTGGGCTATCTTAACCACTTTTTCCATTTCTAGGAAATTTACCTTAGAATGGGCTATTGTATCATGTAGTCTACACCAATTGGTCATAAGATGGAGGTCTGCCACATTGGCAGTGTGTGGCTTTTCATCTCCCACTTGATAATTGTGAGAAACTCCTCCATTATTGGGTCCAGTATTCCATGGCCTATTGTTGTTAGGCCTTTGATTGTATCCTCTATTCTAATTTTGATAGTTTTGATTAGAGGATTTTTTTTTATGGAAGTTCCTATTGGAATTCTGGTTGACATTATAATTCTGATTGGGATTTTGGTTTGGATAACCACTGAGATTAGAATATCCTCCCTGACTCTAAAAACCTTGGTTCTGGTTGTGAAGGGGATTTTGTCTAAGTTGAGCCATGTCATTAGACATCTGAGATAGTGTCTTTTTGAGAGTCTCCATATTGTTGGTCAGTTGGAGAGTCTTTTCATTTTCTACATTCTTTACAACAAAAGATTGATTAACTAAACTTGATCCTCCAGCTTGATTTTGGTAATTTTGATTTTGCTGGGAGGAATCTTGGGGACCATTGTTAAAAAATGGCAAGGGAGGTGAAGCTTGGAATTCAAACATGGGTCCGTATTGGGAATAGGACATCCCTAGGACCATATTGAATAGAGGGGGGGATTGGACATTGGGTATTCTAAAGGAGGGAGAACCCCTCCTAGACTCCCGGATTGCAGACTAATCTGTTGTTGCAATTGAATGGTGAGATGATATACCTTAGCCAAATAATCAGTTTCATTAGCATTATAGATCCTTTTTAAGAACAAGCCAATCAAAGGGTCCACATCCCTTAAGTATGCCAAGATGGCAATATTCTCAGCCACCAAGTAAGGATCTTGCAACCTTCGGTACATTCTCTGGAACCTAGTGTTGAATAGAGGGAGTGGTTCATGATGTTCTTTTCTTATGGTGGAAGACTGGTGGTAAAGGATAGTAGGGTCTACGTAAACCCTAAAATGATTGATAAAAGCATTCTCTAAATCCGTCCAACCTAGAACCGAACCTTGGGGTAAATTTAGGTACCAATTGTATGCCATGTCTCCCAACGAATAGGGAAACAGTCTGCACACAACGTCTTGATGAGCCTCCTGAGCATGGGTACAGGCATCCTTAAATTCCTGTATGTGCTCCTCATCACGTCTTGACTCCCCATGCATGTACTTAGGATAGAACCTCTCTGGGTTCTTTGGAAAATCGTGTATACCCCCAAGGATAGTCCCTAATGGTGAGGGGTTATTAATAAAGTAAGCCATAGGTCTTAGCAATTCTACTGGTTGAGTAATTTGTGGATTGGGTGAAAGTGGCTGGTGAGGTGGCATAGGTAAGTTTGGTGGAAACCCAAGTGGGGTGAGTATTGGTGATAAAGGTTGGATCAAAACTCTACGGGCCTGGGGCCTATGCCCAGTAGGGGTTTGGAGGTTCAGCAAGTGGTTCGGGATTCTGAGAAGATCTAAGAACTCTCTCGTACCTATCTAGTGAAAATGACCCAATGTGAGCCATCTTGTCCTTTAGGCCCTCGTTCTAGCACCGCAGTTGTTGATGGTCAAAACAACACAACATTAAATAGAATATTACTATTCTATTTCTCCTGAAAGAGAAAGATAACACATGGAAATCTAACTCCCAAGGCTTTGGTAATTGGTTCTCAATTATGCTGATTTCACTCAGTGGTTGATATAACTATAATATTCAAGGGGCCTTTGCTAGTAAAGAACAAGAATTCATAGCATCAATTAGTCTACATTTTGGGGGTTTTAAATAAAAGAAAAAGATGAAACAAAGCTCTAAATCAAAGAAATGTGAGTAAAATTCTTACGTACCCAGACATGCATATCAGTAATGAGTGTTCACTTCACCTAACCACAACTATAGCAAGATGCAATCCATAGAATAAACTATGCTACTGCATACATCCATAATGCTAATTTAGATACCATCAATATTTACTAAACTTACTTCAAACAAATCACTCACTCATCATCCAAACACAGATCAAATAAACACAATAACAATTCAATTGACAGATAATCTAATGATATGATCTTGAATCTAGTTCCTTCTATTAACTTTCATCAAATAAGGAACAATCAAGCACAAAAAAATCACTGGCGTATGGATTGATCAAGTACCATTAACCTTATCAAAATAGGTCCAAACTTTAAAACCATAACATAGAAAATGTATGAATACTATAAAATCATCAAGCTTTTTACTGAAATTTTTAAAGTATCTTTCTAAAACATCTAAAATCTGAGATCTAGTTTCTATCTTCTATCCTTAGGTGGCTAATCTTTTTTCAATTAGCCGACCTTTACAAAGTAGATTCTAAAAATACATATAGGGTGCCACATGCACCAACTTCTCAATCATTAATCAAGATCCACAATTCATGGAGTCAGAACTGAACATAGAAGTGGACTCAAGAACTCCTACTTCCAAGGATGATCACTCTATTGTACAAAAAAAAGGAAATCTAATACCCCAAGAAGGAAGTGAAACCCCCAGATTGGACTCAGAGTTAAACTTATGTCAAAATCCACAAAAAAAGAGAAGAGCAGATGGAGTATGATGCAAAGATTCAGTCACTTTTGCACTAAATGCTCAAGGATGTACTCATCATATCTGAAGAATATTTGTTGAAGAGTACTTAAATCCAGCCCATCCAACCAATCACTTTCAAATTTGATACTTTCAAATTCTATAGAAAGCAATTTTTTCATTTCCTTTAACTTGATGAGCTCCTTTCTAGCAACTCTTACCTCCTCCTGGATATCCATAAATAGATCTAGCAATAAACTCTCCCCATCATCTCACTTTTGCATGATTTCTTCAAATCTACTTTTCCATCTCTCCCTTAGTTTATCCAATGACAGGCCTTCTTTATTGGAGGAATCTAAGTTGATCAAAATGGCCACAACCGCCTCTAACTCAATCATCTATTGATTCAAGTCTTTACTCATTTCTTGGAATTCCTCTTGATGTCCATGCATAGCCCTAGATTTGTATCTTATGATGCTCACAATATTTTCCA
>VDFB02193867.1:412802095-412996790 GCA_007258455.2 Sequoia sempervirens
CTTAGGCCTTACATTTCTTGTTCCACAGCTACAATGTAATACCCTTCTACGACGTAGATTGGTATACTAATTTTAGGAACTTGATATTTCCCCCACCAATGGCGGTTGTGCCAAACGATGCTACTAGTGTTGCTGAAGAACTTGTGAATAAGGAAGAGGTGGACACTACTGTTAATGCGTCAATTGCCACTAGCCATGTCTTTGAATGAAAACCCCCATGCCTGCTCAACAAATGTCTCTCTATTCATTCAATTTCCTGCTGCTCAGAAACCTACCCTATAGCCTGTATATAAGCCTAGAAAAAAGGCCATCATATATATAATAGCTCAGATACTTATAAATTTTTGGTCTATGGCTTCCCAACCACTTTTGCAATGTAAAGAATATATATGAATAGATATATATCTTTTATAGAAAATCCATGCTCTTTTCTTCATTCTGTATTTAGTTTTATGAGTTTTCAACTTTTATGCTATTTGTTGGCACATGGGTGTGTTTTGTGTAAAGAAATCTTGGTATTCCACCCTCCAGTATAATGGGTTAATTTCGTAGAAGCATGAACTAATTTAAAAAAAAATTGGCCAAAGAAATGGAAATAAAAATAAAAGCACTATTCACATATATACAAAATGGAGCTTAATGCCTAATGGAACAACTTAAGGTGAATCCCATTGACTGGGATTCCTAAGGGTTCATGCTCCATATTTTCTAGTTCAAAAGCGTTATGTTCTTTGCAATGAATAATTTTAAAGGGACCCTCCCATAGGTTGTCAAATTTACCGTGCTAACCTGGCTTAGCAGCCCTATTATCATACTTTAATACTAAGTCTCCACATTTTAGACCCTGGTCAGAAGCCTTCTTGTCAAATCACCACTTGACCACTTGTTGACAGTTTGTCATGGCTATTAGGGAATTCTCCCTTTTTTCTTGTACTTCTAGCAGTTCGGTGAGCCAAAACTCCATGGCACTATTTTGTTCTATTTTGAGAGATTTTAGCTGTTGGAGTGCTAGAATTTCCATGGTTATGGGCAACAATGCCTCTTTTCTATACACCAACTTGTAAGGTGAAGTCTTAAGGACTTGCTTAGGAGTTATGTGATTTTCCCAGAGTGCTACTTGGAGATTTTTATGCCATTCCCTATGATATTCCAAACCAATCCTTTTATGGAGTTGAACTAGGCTCTTGTTTGTTGACTCCACTAGACCATTCCCCTGTGGGTAATAATTTGATGACGTCTTGAGGAATATGTTATTTTTTAATGCAAAGTGACATACCTTTGCACCTAAGAAGGCTTTAGCATTATCTGAAATGATAGTCTTTGAAGGACCGAACCTAGTCACCAACTCTTTGAGGAAGTCTAAGATCTCTGTTTCTGTTGTGCTCTTAAGCAGAACAACCTCCGTCCATCTTGTGAAGTAGTCTGTGGTATTTAGAATCCACTTGTGTCTAGCACTAGAAATCAAATTGATCACTTTGATGAAGTCTAGGCCCCATTACGCAAATGGTTCGTCCACCACTATGGGTTTGAGGGGCATTGTAGAATTATTTCCCCTATTAGTAAAAACCTAGCATTTTTTGCAAGACCTCACCAAAGAGTGGGAGTCATTAAAAAGTGTAGGCCAATAATAGCCAACACGCATGATTTTAATGGTGGTGATCTTAGCAGAGAAATTTCTGCACATAGTGCTATTGTGGAATGTGTCAAGGATCCTCTTCGCTTGCTCCGAAGTGATGCATCGTAGGAAAACATCATTGAAATTCCTTTTAAAAAGGACTCCCTCTATTAGCTTATATCCATAATTTTGCAGCCGGTAATATCTTCTTTTTTGGGATGAGAGACTTGGTGGATATCTTCTGGTTTGCATGAATCTCATTCTATGAGTCAGCCAAACATCTTCTGATTTTGGTTCATTCATCAAGACGAGATCCAGTGGATCCTCTGCGGTAGGTACCTCCTCGTTTTGTGCCATGTACTCACACAATCCTCTTTCTTTAATAGTTTTAGTAGGCTTGACCTCAATGCCATACTCAAGGATCTTGGTGATCTAATTCACCCTTTTTTCCGTGATCTCCCCTTCCATGATATATTCACGCACACTACAATGTGTGACATATACAAGCACCTTGTTGCAGGAAATTAGATGGCAGAACTTTTTAAGCCCTTTCACTATTGCAAAGGCCCACCTTTCAAAAAAACTATAATTTGCCTCATATTCCTTTAGGGTCCAAGAGTAGAATTCCACTAGATGTTCTCCTCCTTGAGCATCATCTTTTTGAGTTAGGACAGTAGCGATACTAGAAACGCTGCTAAAAGCATACATTATAAAATCTTGGGATTGATCTGGATTAACCAGTATTGGAGCTGTGGAAATAGCTTGCTTTACCCTTTCGAAAGCTTCCCGAGCTTTGGTCTTCCACTTGAACATCTGATCTTTCTTTAGCATCAAGGTGATCGGCCTAATTATTCCCGCGAAATTGGAAATAAACTTGCTGACAAAATTTACTTTTCCCAGGAAAGGCTGAAAACCTTTCTTATTTACGAGAAGGGGAAGTTCTTTTATAGCCTTTACTCATTCGGGGTCAATTGAAACCCCTTCCTTAGAGACTACATGCCCCAACAGCTTACCCCGCAGTACTCTGAATACACATTTCTTTAGGTTTAGGGAAACACAGAACTCTTGGCATTTTTGAAAAACTAATTCTAAGTGATCAAAATGATCATCCTTAGATTTAGAGAACACAGTAAGATCATCTAAATAGATTAGAATAAACTTATTGATTAGTTTGTTGAATGTGATTTCCATCGCCCGCTGGAATGTTGCCCCTGCATTGGATAAACCAAAAGGCATTTTAGCATATGCAAATGTTCCCCACTTTGTGGTGAACGTGGTCTTGTGTTGATCTTCCTCTTTAACTCAAATTTGGTTGTAGCCGGAGAAACCATCCAAGAGAGAAAACATTTCTGATCCTGCAACCATTTTTTAGGATTGACTCCATCGAAGGCAGTGGATTGTGGTCCTTTAGGGATGCTCTATTTAGGTCTCAAAAGTCTACACACAAATAGATATATCCATTCTTCTTTCGGACTGGGACAAGATTTGATACCCAAGTACTATGCTTGATTGGGAAGACAATGCGTGACTCAATGAGCCTGGTTAGCTCTTGTACCATTAGGGATTCAATTTTAGGGTTGACGGGCCTCTATTTCTGTTGGACTAATTTTGCACCTTCTGTTTGCTCAATAGTGTGGTAAATGATGTTGGGATCATATCCCTCTGGATCATCATAGGACTAGGACACTACATATTTTTCACAGAAACTGAAGTCTTTCTTTATCACGATGCAAAACATTCCTCCTGACTCAGAGATTCCTACCATTGGAGACCCGAAGGTCCACATAGTCACTTTTATCCACTACAAACTTTCGTTTATCATTTCGGCATCATCACAATCATATTTTTTTTGAGAGTAACCAATCCTTTTGGAAGTTTATTAGATTTGAGCTGCATAATTTGTCCTTCATAATCTTCTACAATCTTTGGTTGAAGCTGATCGGAAAACTCCCCTGAGTGCTAGATAAACGAGGTGATGTGTTCATTGCTTTCGAAAACTTGCCAACTCTGATCATTGTCAAGGATCACTAGTTGGACTAGTACTCATACTGAATGTTTATTCTAAAGAAGGTCGGAGACAAGATCAAACTGAGCACCAATTACAGCCATGTGATATGCATTGCTATTTTGTCTTCGGGGAGTAGTCTTGATATTAAAAGCTTCAAAACCCTCAATCAGGTCCCATACTCGATGTCGATAGGATCTCATACGGATATTCTTTTCCATGAAAATTCCTCAAACTTGGTTGACTATTAGCTCAGAATCTCCGAACATGATTAACTGCTTAATGCCCATTCGTTCCGCAAGACTTAAAACTTGAACCAATCCTTCGTATTCAACCTCATTATTTGAACAGGCAAACTGAAAATGGAAAGACCTCAACAATTTTTTATTTTGTGGGGATATTAAATATATCCCTACTCCAGCACCCACTTTGCTTCTTACTCCATCAAAGTACAGTGTCCAAAGTTCATTTGCTTGGCCACCTTTGGACTCTTTGGCGACTTTCGGAAGCACTTGGTCTTCGTCGTAGATTACATAGGTGCCCAATCCTGTAGCATGATAATTGTTGAAAGGATCCTTGTCTATATGTTGCTCAATAGAGCATCTTCATTATCATTTTGATCTCCGCTCACCTTCTCTTCTTATAGCAATTCAACACAATAAATTTCTTGTTTGGTGATAGAGGTATGTGCGGCTTCGAAATTGATCAAGGCTTCATCCGCTACATGTTCAAAATGTAAAGCCTCTGATTCTATCTTCATTTTTGCACCGTGTTTGGTCTTGAGTATCAGATGTGACTAATCCAAGGATAGGTTTTTGTCCACCTTTGAAGTAAATTCTTAGGATAGACAGAGGCCAAACATCGGAGGAACATCTATGATCACAGTGTCTTGCTACACTGTGATACTAGGGAAAGTGAATAGAGTTAAAGGAAGCACTTTGATGACACCAACGGTCTCAACTTTATTCCCATCAAGCTGCATTACCCCTCTTTTCATAGGTTTGTATCTAAGTCTCAAAGATTCAGCTATTTGGTTAGGCATAACCATGGTACTAGTGCCAAAATCAATCATAGCGTTGTGCAATAACTTCTTTCCTATAATAAGAGTCAAGAAGAAGGGATGAGGTTTCAACTTGTTCATGCTCTCGATAGGGAATTCCTTTGCATTGTTTGTAAGGACTTTACATGGCTGTATTTGATTAATCACCTCTGTACTGGAAAATGGCTCTATTGGTGTCAGGTTGACTTCTTTTTTAATTGCTTTCTGTAATAGCATCTTTTGTTCTGGGATAGCTAGAATGTCCCATAAAGACAAATTAGCGGATTATTTCTTCAATTGCTCTACCACATTAAAAGGTGAAAAAATCAATGGTACTACTCCTTGGTTCTTGTTATAATGATTTCTTTCCAGGGTTAAGATGGTGACGGAATGGTTGAAGTACCAAAACTTTGATTGGAAACACCTTTGGGTTGCGGGCTGGCTGGATGTGAAAAAATTGACTCACTAGTGAATCTCCTCTTTGAGCGTGTGTTATAATTAGACTGCACTTGCGGTGTTTTAGATATTAAAGCATCATTAGAAAAAATCATCTCTTCTTCCTCCATCTAAAAGAAAAGTGCATGATTAGGAGCAATATCGGGTTCTTGTTCTAAAGACATCCCTTGCATTTGTGCAATAAGGACCGCACTCTCCATTTGTGGTGAGGCATATATATAACCTCCATGTTCCGTTTCCAAGCTTTGGCTGTGTTGCTACACTAGTTTTTGTTGTAAGTTGCCACATGAACAATTTTGGGGCATATGTGCATCGCTGTAGGGGAAGTACCATGGATTGATATCATCAATAAGGTTATTCTTCCCTGTGCTCAATTCCCTATTCAAGCTTGGCGACATGCTCATTAGCAGAGTAGGCATAGGCACCATTTGGTTTGCAGTTGGGACTGGTGGATTAGTGTGAGACGCATGCTGGTATTGATTTTGCTGATAAGAAGACCGCCCACCTTGATAGTTTTGATATACAGGCTTTAGAGGCGCTGCTTGGTTCTGCTTAAGAGTATATCATTTGCCATCGTTCGCAAAATTTCCTTGAGCTTTCTCATTTCATCCTTGGAAGAACTTGATGTAGAAGCCACATTTTGTAGGTTTTTCGCATATGTGTACATTGGTTGGGAAGTTGCAGGAGTAGTAGTTGACACGACTTCTTGCGCAGAGATAGATATTTCAAGGAATATCGACATAATAGGTCGAGGAGGAAATTTCCCACAATCTATTAAATGATTCTCAGTTTTGATAGCAATACCATGAGCATCTGGTAGAGTAGCTCCTCCCAAAGACTTGATCATTACAAAAATATCAGAATTGATGGACTTTAGATAAAATATGAACGCCAACTCAGGAGTCAGGTGTATAGCAACAGGAATCCTCTGCCAATTTGTGTGAAACTGGGCATTAAAGTCTGTCAGAGCCTCAATAGGGGCTCATTTTATGATAGATAGTTGATAATACAATGAAGAACGATCTTTGTCATTTGAGAATCTCTCATAGAACAGATCTCCAAGCTCGTCCCAGGTGTGAATTGAATTAGGTGTCAGTGTGCGATACCAATCCAGCACCTTGCCTTTGAAAGATATGGCGAGAATCCTTAGGGTTACATTCTGCGCTATGATCCTATGTACCAGACATATGTCCGCCACATCTTGCAAATGTTCTGCTGGCATTCTTGAGCTATCTCTGATAACTTTTGGTATAGCTTTCATGGCTGAAATCAGGATAGCGCCCCAGACAGCGGAGCTACCGGGGCTACTAGAGGACTTCCGACATCCCATGCCACATAATTTCTATTGGTGGTTGGCAACATGGTGAGAGGAAAAGGTGACAGGGATTGAATGGTTACCAGCTGATTTGTGACTTGGACCATCCTTAGGGGAGGTACTAGTAAACTGGGGTTGCCTGTGGTTTGAGATCTAGTTACAGGTTGATGGCTCATACACCCTTCTAAAATGTGATTTCATTTAAGTTTAGTCCCATCGACCATGCCAAAAAAAGGAAGAAACTATTGACACTAAAATTTGATGAGGTAAAAGATCCTTATGGGAAACTCAGTCTAAGGGGGACCTTTTGCACTAAACTGAGTAACCTCCAGATTTTTAGAGAAGCCAACTTCTTCTATAATGGAGGTGGAAAGGGAAAATGAAGAAGATATAATAAAATGAAGTCTAACCTAAGGCGATTTACCAAGATTTATTGATGGGCATAATAAATCATCGATTTAAGGGCCTGAATGGTGTTGTAGTGTTCTAGAAACATCAGAGATTTGAGATTTTAGTATAGACAATTCATTCATTGACATAAAATATCATTGTATACATTCCTACTACTGAGAAGAGTCCTTAGACATGATCTAGGTAAGCAAACTTGCATCCAACATATATTGAAGTTTTCAAATGAAATGTTAAGACAATAAAAGCACAATTGATAGTTTGATCAAATAGCATGAAAAAGCAGAAAGGCCAAACAATTGGCACAGTCTGAGAATTCTTCTTTTGCAATCAAATAAAATAGTAATAAAGGCCTAGCATCCTTTCTAAAACTAGTGCTTCCCTTCAAAAATTTGGACCCCTTTTTCTCATCACAGAGAAAAGTATATATAGCATAAAAAACCTCCCACCGCTTCAAAGAGTAGTAACAGAAAAGATTTTGCGATCTCCAACAATGATGCCTAAAAAAAAATATTCTCAAGGTCGTTACAATAGGATCGATCCAGAACAAAGCATCTAGTCATTCCCAGGCATAGGTACATCCTCAACAATGATGGTGGTGGTTTTGGTTAGATAAGTGTCACCCTTCTGAGCGAATGATGATGACGTGCAGTAGCCAATTGCCTCATTCAGTTCATTAATCTCCTACCTTTATATGAGATCCACAGGTTAGGCATGTGGCAACCTATCATTTCCCGCATGAACCTTCCTTCCATCAGTGTAGAGGATTTGCGTTAAGGCTACACGTGTCAAAAGACTAGAGCCTTTACCAACAATGGAGGGAACGATCATCGGTCAGGTGCAATAGAGATGTGTGGCAACATTTTACTGCCCGTGATTGCTAATTCATTTCCACACTAAGGGATATGCGAATATTAGACACATAGTAAGTGCATACTACAGTCAGCAACTGTGGGGCCTGCTAGTGCCTTTTAGGAATGAGGGCATCGTGGTAGCATTTCGCTACCCGCTGAGGCTTTAAGGGAACAAGAAACAAAAGTACCCCGTATCCGCGACACGTGGAAGCACATCGGAGTTTCCTAGGATCCGAATGGAATGCCAATACTCAAAGTTGTGAAGAGTAGATACAGGGACAACAGATCAAAACCTTGATAAAAAGGCCGAGCAAACTTAGCGATGCATAGGTCGGCGCATAGAAAAGTAAACCCAAAGGGAGCTGATTAAATATTTATTAACAGTAATCTTTTCTTCTTTTTGCTTACGTCTCATCAAATTGGCCAAGGTCATCTTAGGAGTAATAAGCACTTGGAAATGGTTTATAAATGCCTCAACAAGTTTATTGAATGAACAAATTGAGTTGTTTGGTAAAGAAGAGAACCATTATAAGGTAGTATCTTTGAAGGATCGAGGGAAAATCTTAGCCAAGATTTTATCATCAAGAATAAAGTCACTACATATGGCCGTATAGGTAGAAAAATGGTTAGAAGGATCTCCCTTCCCCCCATATTTTTCAAATCTAGGCACCTCTACACCTTGTGGCATTTATTTTCACAATATCTCCATGGACAAGGGACTTCTTTTGACATAATACGTAGGTGGGCCATTTTGAGTTTGGTTGATAGTGGAAACTTGCCTTTGAAGGGATGAAATAGTTTGAAAAAGTTGGTTTATGAGAGGGTCACTCTTTTTTTAATATTTTGAGATGTGTTGGAAACAAGCAAAACTTAGAGGGGGGGTGAATCAGTGTTCTACAAAAATTAACTTTGTTATTCTGATCATTAACCCACTTTAAGCATTCAACCAAAAAATATATGCAAAAAAAGAAAGAAAATAAGCACAACACCATAGCACAAGGATTTTGACGTGGAAACCCTATTAGGGGAAAAACCACAGTTGATGGACAATCCACAATATAATCTAATTATACTCAAAAGAAGTTTACAATATGGGGATGCACTTGCATTCAGGTTCACTGCCTAGAGCTCACTGCTCAAAATAGGAAGGCACACTTCCTTACAGAGATTTGGATTAGATCCAAGAAAATGAGTTGAAGGAATAGCATCTACAAATGCTTGATTACAATTTGAATTAGGCTCAGTTGTCAATCTTCTATCCTTCTAACTGATATTGAACTTCTTCTCAGCTCTGCTTTGACTTTCTCAACACAATCTTTATGCGCAAGTGAAACTATGCATAAAATTGCTCTAACACTCTTTTGATATTCTTAATACACATCAAAAAACCACACATACACACCAAAATGATATAATAGATCATACATATATATCTGAGACTAACAATTTAATTGCAACAAGTCAGCTTTCATAAAACTTAAAAATATTAGCAATTGTCGGCTAAAATCTTAAGAATTATCCAATGTGCATCCATAACAGTTGGCCACAACTTAGCTCAGACCCAAATCAAGATGAGTGAACACAAATATATTTGAATAAGCATTCCTTGAATATCCACAACACATTATATCAATTGAGTCAGCCCTAATATATTGATAAACAAAAAAGTATCAATCAGATCTTCAAATTTGCACATGACTTGGTACGAGGCACTAATATTTCTAGATAACACAAGAAATATAATAATGAACCTTTCGTGAGATCCACAACTCAAAATAAAAATTGAGATATGCACGTGGATCGTTGAACACCAAATTTTCAGATGCTCTATTCTTCCTGACTATCCACAATCTGACTACCAGAATAAGCCAATGATGTCATTCAGATCCAATTACTGACTAGGGTTGCCATCAATGAAAACACCAAAACATAATTGTAGTGTCTCTTGCTAACAATCTCCCCCTTTGGCATTGATGGAAACATTTAGTGAAAAATGACTAAGTGTCAGGTCAAAACCAACATGAATTACAAGTGCTACCACTTCAAAACTTCAAAAAGAAACTTCAATCTCGGCTCATAAAAAACAACTCCCCCTATGACTATAAATTTTTCACTGTACACTTCTCCTCCTTCGACATCAATGGTAAAAACTAGGGAAACTGAAACAAAATTCCAAAACTGTACATGCATGAACTTATAACTTACAAACATTTGAAAATATCTACAAAATCTTGCTTCAACACTCTTAAATTGTTGTCACAAACCTTTTTGAGACTCTCCAAAACTATTATGTGACCATACATTAAGTAACATTGAGCTTCTATAGAATCAAGATTCTCTATGTCACTAACTCCCACAACTTTCGCTTCCTTCAAAGCACTCACCATTATCTCAATCTTCAGACTAATTAGTCCTCTGAGTTCACTTACTCTCCCAACAATCCTATCATTTTCACTCTTCAAGCATCTTATTTTGTCAAGAAGAGATGTTACTTGAATTTTTTACTGAGAAACACCACTAGCTAATGGATCAAAAGTATCAGGAATGATAGAAAATTGATTTTCAAGATCCTTCACTTTTTTCTCATTACCTTCAGTAAACTTGGACAAAACCAAACATTCCTTATAGGACTTTCTAGCTTTAGATATGGAACCTTGAATGTTCTTCATGCAGGTGGCTAACAGATTCTTGTCCTTTGCAATCACTTCCTTCAACCAACTAAGTCTTTTACCATTAAACTCTTTTTTCACTTTAACCTCAACAAATTTCTAAAGAGACTCGAATTGAGTACTTACAACATTTATGAGCTTCTTTAGCTCACCAGAAGAGGAACCAAGTAGGCATTAATTTCTATAGAACTTCAGATGTAAGGATTAACAATTCACTATCCTCTATGTGAGACTTCAAAATATTCTCATTGGCCTTAGCTTGAGTAATTGATGTGACCTTCATTAGCTAAATTGGGGACAAGGTGGACAGATTGATTGAGCTTTCATCCAATTCAGGATCAAAACCTTCCTAGTGCTGCATCAGAGATTCCTTCACTACCTTGGTAGTGTCTCTTGCCTCCACTCTAATTTCCTTAACTTGAGATTTTTCTTCTTCAACCTTGGGTTCTTTAGATACTATTTCTGGATTTCTTTTAAGCACTTCAACCTCTTCATTTTTCACCTCCTTCTCCAAAGCTAATACCACCTTAGGAACTTTAGTTTCCATAGGTGTCTTTGTATTTTCCACATTAGGAGGAATTTGAAAATCCTCAGGATCTCCATTTACTTCCTCATTTTCCAAAACATTTTCAGTATTTGATTCCTCAACATTAATCTTATTTTTTGACAGAAACTCTTCTAGAATCTCCTTGGTTTCACCAACAACAAAATTAGTTTCACCAATCATGATTTTATTCACCCTTGTCTTGCTCTTAAATTCATTTTTAGCATTTTCAAAGAGTGAATTCATCTGTGCAATTGACATTTCCAAACATAAATCTACAAGAACTCGCTTCCTTAGATTCTCTTCTTCTGTTCTAGAACTTAATTTTCTTGTCTCCAAAATATCATATAGATTCTTGGGTAAGCCAAACATAATCTCAACAAGAACTTTATTGAAAATGTTGATATGTTTTATCGTCACTTCTTCAAGAACTCTTTGACCTGATTTATCAAAAAAATTATACAATTCATAGAGGGGCTTAAGATTACTATCCTTGATGACTACATTCTCAACTTCCTCAACTGACATACTAGGTTTATCAACTTTTTCCTTCTTTTCTCTTTCTTCTTTGCCAAAATATTTTCTCTTGTTTAACTCGACAACCTTAGTTATGGTAGCTTTCACTTCTCTCAAAAATTCTTCTAATTTTGTTTCCTCATGTTCTGAAACAGGTTCATAAGTTCTTGTACTTTAATTCTTCTTCCTTTTACCAGAAGGCTTTTCTTGAGTTGGCTTAGCTATAGGGGAACTCCTTGTAGATCTAGTGCTAGCAAAGGATTCACTAGGACTAGCAAACTCTATTTTTTCTTTCACTTCTACTGCTTCCTCATCTCTCCTCCTTGTTTCTTCTCTCAAAGCTTCTACATGTAATCCCATCCTTTTTACAAAAACTTCTGTCTCTTTTCTTACTCTCCTGAATATCACCGGTTTCTCTATTCCTCATGAACTTGCATACTTTTCTCTGCATAATTTCCAAACCTCTCTTCTCCTTGATCCAAAGGTGAACTTAGCAAGTGTTCTGCATACATCTTCAATATGTTCTCCTCTACTTCACATCCCATAGGCATGATCCATATTGTTCTAGGATCAACTTCCATATGACATTGATCAATATCCACCATGAAACAAATAATATCTTTGTACTAATCCATAATTGAAGTGGGAATTCTTTGCCTGGCATGCATCATATTCTAGAAATTTTTGAAGCACCCCAGAGGGTAGTGTTCCTGACCTGATGATCACCAATTCCAAACAACATGTTCCTTATCTAAACAGATATAGGCACATCATTTTTTCAATATACTTTTCCAACACCCGAAACCTCATCCATGAAATAGAAAAATAAACACAATAACAGATTACCATAATTGAAAGTATTCTTCTTATCTTTCTTGATTTTTCTCAAATTCTCCATCAATTGACTTCTGAACAACTCACACAAATAATATTCTGCATTGTTCTTTACCATTTCATAAGGTACATAGATGGTCATACCGGATATAGAATTATCCCGACTAGAATGGTATATCTTGTAGCCAATGACCATTGATAGAAATTTTACATCCACTTGAGGAATATCTTTTATTGTCATTACCCTTCTATCCCATTTTGCACTTGTTGCCTTTGTAACCTTCTCATTGTTCATGGATTTCAAGACTGGGAGTCTACTAGTGGAATTCAAAGCTGTGACTGCATATATAGACTCTATTGTGATCTTGAAGGGTATATTTAGCCATATGAACTCGTCATGAACGTGGCTCAAAATGTATCTAACCCATTCATTTTCCTAAAATATAGGAAATTTTGCAAACTGCACGAACTTCTTCTCTTCTAGGGTTTTAAATTCTGGTTTTACAATAAAATCCTCTCCAATTATATGATGGGGATATAGATTCATCATTTGAGAACTTCCTAATTCTTCAATATTAGTATGTATATAGGCCCTAATATCTTTTGTTTCCAATACTCCATATGGAACATATGAAAATTCTCCTAAGGGCTCAGTCTCAATTAGCTTATAAGGATGCCATTTAAATTTAGGACAGGGTTTGTCCTTAACCTCTACTACCAAAGGAGTGGCCATGATTGAAAAATCACAAATTTGTAGGATTTTTGATAAATACCTTTCCATCGGATCAAAGTTTGAACACAGATTCTTCTTCACACTTTGAATCTCTCCATAATTTAGCAAAGTTCACTCTAGGTCTCTTCAAACTGCTTTCCTCCAAAATGAAAAGTGACAAATGAAGGATAAAAATGTTCTTTTATCATCCACACACCTAACCCTTTTTTTTGCAATAAATTCCTTTACCCTAATTCATTCGGTTACTCTATTTTCATGTGCTGAGACAAATAATTCTTTTGCAGATTTTCTATACAACATAATGCCTTCCCAAGTTGGTTGAGAAACATCTAAAAAGCATTGATCCACCTACTAGACTGGTCCACATTCTAGTACCAATTTCCTACAGGGGGTTAAAGGATTTTTCTGATAGCTCCCCCTAGGCCAAAGACCTAAAACTAATTCTCAGAGGAATTACCAGAAGTCTATTGCATGTGTATCATCTGATATCTCTATGAAAGTTATTCATCACAACTCTACATTCACATGACTAATTACCATACTTATAGAAATTAAAGAATTGACCTGAGAATGATGGTCCACTTGTGTTCATCCTGCTCCTAGACTGAGAAGCCATATATGACCAAATTTGTTGCAAGAAAAATAGTAGCCATTGAATCTTTGAGAATTTGGTTGTCTTACCAGATTCCTTCTAGATCCATTCACCTAATTTCCTTGCTTGAATCTCCTTTTTCTAGAATTCCTTTTTCCAGAGTTCCTCTGTCTAGATCCAGAACTTTCACCTTCCTCATAGCCAAGACCTCACTTGTCACCATCAGTCCTCTGACCTTTAATCAGTTCATCAAGTTTGGCTGAACCGACTTTGAATTTTTCCTTATACTCATTTGCAGTAGTAAGTTCATTTCTAAGATCATCAAGATGTTTTTCAAGCACTTCGTCAGTGTTTTTAGATTGTTCCAATTCATTGTCCAATCGACTCCATTTTTTAGATTTTTCTTTCAAGGATTGAGCAAGCTTTTCTTCATTCTTCTTTCTATATTCAATATCCTTGGTCATTTTCATCATGATGGATTTCATCTCATGCTTCAGGGCAACATTTTCTCTAGAAAAAATTTCATGCTCTTTTTTTTTCTCCTTCAAGGTATGATTGAGTTGTTCATCTTCGATGCTTTTGTTCTTTTGCTTGAGATTATCACATAATTCCTTTCTTTTCTCCCTTGATTCATTGATTTTTGTCTTTCAATGACTAGATGAATTTTTCTACATTCTTAAGACTTTCTTGCAGTTCCTGGTTCTTAGATTTTGACTGGTCAAGATCATCTAGGGCCACCATAAGTTTCTATTGAAGACTACTTATATCAATTGAAAAAAATTTCCAATATCTCCCTAAGTTGTCAGACTTCTTTTGAGGTACTAGCTCTAATACCAACTGTTGGAAACAAGCAACACTGAGAGGGGGGGTGAATTAGTGTTTTGCAAAAAGTAACTTTGTTATTCTGATCATTAACCCACTTTAACCATTCAACCAAAAGAAATATGTAGAAAATGAAATAAAATAACCACAACACCATAACACAAGGATTTTTACATGGAAACACTGTTTGTGGAAAAACCACGGTGGATGGCCAATCCACAATATAATCTGAGTATACTCAAAAAGAAGTTTACAATATGGGGATGCACTTGCATTCAGGCTCACTTCCTAGAGCTCACTACTCAAAATAGGAAGGCACACTTCCTTACAGAGATTTGGATTAGATCCAAGAAAATGAGTTGAAGGAATAGCATCTACAAATGCTTGATTACAGTTTGGACAATTAGGCTCAGTTGTCAATCTTTTGTCCTTCTAACTGATATTGAACTTCTGCTTTACTCTGCTCTGACTTCCTCCACACAATCTTTATGCGCATGTGAAACTATGCATAAAATTTCTCTAACACTCTTCTAATATTTGCAATACACATCAACTAATCACACACACACACACCAAAATGATATAATAGATCATACACATATATCTGCGACTAATAATTTAATCACAACAAGTCGAATTTAATAAAACTTAAAAATATTAGCAACTATCAGCTCAAATCTTAAGAATTATCCAATGCACATCCACAATGGTCGACCACAACTTAGCTCTAACCCAAATCAAGATGAGCAAAAAAAAATATATTCGAATAAGTATTCCTTTAATATCTGCAACACATTATATCAATTGAGTCAACCCTAAAATATTGATAAACAAAAAAGTATCAATCGGATCTCCAAATTTGCACATGACTTAGTATGAGGCACTAAGATTTCTGAATAACACAAGAAATATATTGATGAACCTTTCGTGAGATCCACAACTCAAAATAACAACTAGAGATCTACACATAAATCATTGAACACCAAACTGTCAGATGCTCTATTATTCCTGACTGTCCACAATTTGATTGCCCATATAAGCAAATGATGTCATGTGGATCCAATTATTGACTAGGGTTGCCATCAATGACAACACCAAAACATAATTGTAGTGTCTCTTTCCAATGTAATATGTAGGTGGGCCATTTTTTATTTTGGTTGATAGTGGAAACTTTCCTTTGAAGGGATGAAACAGTTTGCAAAAGTTGGTTTATGAGAGGGTCACTGTTTGTATTGTGAGATGGAGGTGAATAAGGTGGGGGTGTGAATGTGTTTGAAGGATAGGTGAATGAAATGATTATAGGTGGTAAGGTGGTAGGATATATGACATGTGATGCCATAGAGGTACTAAGGATGCTAGTGGAAATACCTAAGGAAGGAACCACATTACTAGTAGGTTGCATTGTTGTTGTAACTTGAGGGTTAGTATAGGTAGAAACAGAGGCAATGGTTGTGAGAGGAGGAATTTCAGTTTCTCCTTGGCTTGTAGCATTGTTCAAAGGTAAAGGACAACTAGTGGTTTAAGTAAGATGTGGTCCAAAAATTAGAATTATGTTATGCATAAGATCAACTCCTTCAGTTTCAATCATGCGATGTATGTTGTCTATAGTAGGGATAACAGTGGTTGAAATGTTTTCAATATTTACTTGATTTTGTAAGTTTTCTAAGTCTTCATGGATTTGGATTATGTTTTCTTGTAGAATACTAGAAAACCTTGTTTCAACATTCATCACACTACTTGAAGGCAAAGAGTTATCAAGGGTTTGGTCCATGCTCAGTTGACTAATGTTAACACTAGGAGTGAAAGAGCTAGATAACCCAAGATCCACAATGACCATACTATCATGCGATGACATGAGTCTCAAACTTCATCTCACTATAGTATTAGCAAGAGGGTCCACAAAATGGAAATGCTCATGCAAGGGATACTAAATGCAAGATGGATGCAAATTGTGCAATTCAAATGAAATTAAGCTAAATGAAATGAAATGAATGTAATAGAAACACTGTAAACTGAAATAAAAAGTTATCAACAACAAACATAAGTATAGAAATAGGATTTTTAATTTTGGATAATGCAGTTTAAAATATGCATTGGGACTAAATCGCCCAAAGAGGCGTATGAGTCCTAGTGAATATTTTTTCACAAATTTTAGAAAATTTTAAGTGATTTTTATGCTTTTTAGTTTGGATGATCTGTAGAATACATGCAATTGTAGATTTTAGATGATTTTCAATGATACAATAATAAAAAATTAAACCTATACTCACTTTCACTAATGCAAGATTTAGAAACCCTAGAATGTCAATTACCCAATACAAACCCTAATGCAATGTTAATGGAAGCAAGATTTAGGATGATAATGCACTCAAAACTAGAATTATGATATTCTAAATGTAGGTGCACCAAAATTAAAAGATATAAAATGGATACTTTATGGTTTAGGAGATAGAACAACCAATTTCACCTTCTTTCATTCAAGGAAAACCCTAGAGATCTCAATCTAGGATATGCAAGGGAGAAAGAGATTTTTCAATAGGTTTGTCCTAGGGTCTGATTATAAACTAAAGAGAGGTTCATTTCCAAGTTAGGGCTTGTAAATAATAATGAAATGTAAAACATAATGCAATGCAATACTTCACTAGATGACCTAAAAATGCATGTAAATTAGAAATACAAATATGAGAGATGAAAAGTGTGCACCTGGAAACCTGGAGGAGATCGGATGAAGCTCTCGAATTCTGAAAACATTGATTTAAAGCTAACTAGGACTCATATTCCAAACTGGATGATTTAGTCCCAGATTAGGGTTTCTGGGAAGAAACTAAAATCTAGCAAGGAGGTACATTTGGAACTTCTAAAAACTGCAAAGTTGCACACACTGGGACTCATCTGCCAAAAGTGGCATATTAGTCCAATTAGGGTTGTTTGGAAATTCAAAGTCTAGATCTGCTCTTCAATGTCTGCTCTATCCTCTCCACCTAATTTTTGGATCTGAATCTTCAATTTGCAACTTGTAGATGTTCTCTAATGATCTCCAATGCAAGGTGACAACTTTGACAACTTTGAACACTTGAAAACCTTCTCCAATTTTTCTCTTCAATATGTCTTCAACCTAGATCTCCAAAAAACACACTAAAGAGAGGGAAAAATGTTGCTTTGTTACTAGAAAACCTAGTTTTCCTTAGTCAAATGATCTAGGTGGATACTTGTCAAAAATTCAAGTGCTCCACATGCTCCATATTTCATCACCATATCAAAGATCTTGTCAAGAGATTTCTGATGCATTTTGAACAAACCAAATCCAAGCCCATATGTGAAAGTTATGGTCAGTCAAAGTTGAGGGTTGACCATGATGATGTGGCAAGAATGATGACATGGAAAAAATGAGGAGATGACTATTTAAAATATAATTTAAAAGCTAAATTCCCTTAAATTTAAATTATTAAATCTTTTAAGTTTTAAAATCCCATACTTCGAGAATTTTAAGGGGTCTTAGAGATTTTTAAGGATATTAAAATATTTTTAGAGGATTTTAAAAGATTTTAAGGGAGATTTTTAAGGGCTTAAAATATCATAAAATATATTTTAAAACTAAAATTAACGTTAACCTCTGAACTTAAAATAAATTTAATCCCTTATGATTTTTATAGCATTATGAGGGCCATGAATATACAGGAGACAATTTGGTTTTATTATAGTTGTTAAAACTAATATTAAAACTAATCAACCTCTAAATGGATTTCCTATGAGAAAAGACAAAAATAAATAAACAATATGGAACCCGAATGGAAGAATTTGTTTTTTTAAGAGGGTAATGGTTGAGATTATTGTTTTATTTGTAAAAATAAGGGAAATTTGTTGTAAGGGGGTTATTTTATTAAATATGGTGGTTTAACCCCATATGGGAAAATTATGTATAAAAATGGGGGAATTTAGGACTTGGGATAAGCAAGTGGTGATTTTTTATGAGAGAATTCTAAATTGTGGAGAGAATTTTGTATGGAGAGTCTGAGTGTCTAAATTTGTACATTGAAGGAGTGTTACTCTGCTGCACTTGAAAGAGGAATAGTTTGAAACTCTTGAAGACTCGACATTGTATTCTATTGATGCCTTGTCATCAGTTTGGAGCATAATCAAGGATCGGTCACTCTTTGGAGAGGGACCCGAAGACGTAGACATATTGGCGAACTCTGTTATCAACTCTATTTGCAATTCTCTCTTCTCTCTTGTTTTGAATCACTTTGTTATTTCCATCCATTAATTTAATTGTGTTGGTGTTTCACTTAAGTAATTTGGATTTTAAAGATTGTAAACATTAAGCATTCAAATGAAATTAGTCTAGATCCTAAATCAGATCAAGTTGGTATCAGAGCAATTGGTGACTATTATTGCAGTTGGTTTTGAATGCTAACAAGATCTAGGATTCAAAAGGGTGAAGGAAAGCTTGAGGAATATAATCCTAAGATCGGGAAACAAAGAACTTTTCTAAAAATGTCTGTGTTTGGAATGGAGGTACCCAAAGAACTCAGTGAGAAGGAGATTCGAAGAGCTTTCTAGCAAATGAGAGTTGCGTTGGAGATGCTACTCAAAGAAAGGGAAGAACGCATCAAACATGAAGAAGATCATGGCAATAGTAAAAGCAAGAAGAAGCAACTAGGAGGTGGTGATGAACTCCCAAAATTTCCTCCATCTACTCCTTCTTCTCCTCCTTCTCCTTCTTCTTCTACACATTCTCTTTCTGGTAATCCTTTTAAGGGTGTAAATAAGCCTCAAATTAAATTGGATGTTAAATTTGAACTACCTAAGTATTGTGGTGAATTAGATGCTAGAAAACTAGATAACTGGATTCAATAAGTAGAAGTCTATTGTAGATTTCAAAACCTCTTTGATGATGCTTCCAGGATCCAGTTAGCCACTCTTCGGTTGGGAGGTTCAGCTCTTGGTGGGAGAATAGGACTAGAGCAGAAATTTCACAGCATGGTAGAGTCAATTTGTCTTGGCCATAATTTATTAATGCTCTTAAAAATAAATTCTATCCCTTAGGTCACATGCATAAATTAATGATGAATTGGCAAGTGCTTAAACAAGGGAAAGGTCAAACTATCCAAGAGTACACCCATGAATTTATAAAGAAGGCTATTGCATTAAATGTACCTTTGTACACCCAGGATACTTTGTTAAAGTACATAGGAGGTCTTCACTCATATCTTAGACATTCTATTTTGGTTTTGAATCCTATTAATTTGGATGAAGTTTGTGTCCAAGCTACACATTTAGATTCAAGAGGAAAGGGTTCTTTTACTGATAAGTTTGATAATGATAACTCTGTAAAGAAATACTCTAAGCTTGCAGAGACAGGGAAAGGAAAGAAGACAACTACAATCAAGAAGGATGACAAGTTTTCTTGCTCTCATTGTGATAGGAAGGGTCATGATGAAGATCATTGCTAGAAGTTGCATCCAAAATTGAAGCCTGCGTGGGCTTAGAAACATACTTAGAAACATAAAGGTAAGGAGAAAGCCACAAATGTTGTTATGGATCTTGATTTCGATTCTGATGATGAAACTAAGATAACAACTATGGGTTTGAAAGGTAAAGCTCCAATTTGCAGTGTTTCCTTTGATAGTTGTGCTTCTACTTCTAAAGTTAATGATGTCTCTGAAGATAAGAAAAGGAATGAGATGTTTCATTTAAGGGTTGTTGCTAAGAACATTAAAATTGATGCACTCATAGGTAGTGGTTCTCAAGTTAACTTAATTTCTGAAGATGTTGTAAGAAACTTGGGATTGAAAACTACACTGTATAAGAAACCTTATCCACTAGGCTGGATTTGTGAGAATGATAAATTGCAAGTAACAAGACAATGCACTTTGAGATTCACAATCACTAGTAAATTTGTGGATGAAGTATAGTTTGATGTGGTTCCACTAGATATTTGTGGGATAGTGTTGGGTAGCCCTTATCTATATAATCAAAAAGCTATTTTCTACAAGGAAAAGAATCATTATCATTTGTTTAAAGAGGACATACAATATATTGTACATTCTCATAGGATTAAGATTGACCGTTCTTTTGAAAACACAAGAAAATTAAAGAGGGTGATTAATGAAAGTAAAGATTTAACTCTTATGTCTGTTAGTACAGGTGGTTCTAGACATGAGCTTGGAGTAGCTAACCAGGGTCAGATGTCACTAGATGCACCCACAGTACAACATGAGGAAGTGGTGATTGAAAGCATTGATGGTCCCTTGGGTAAAAATTTTTATGTTGTGGGAGATCGATATGTTGTTGATTTGTTCTCTTTCATATCTACATTATTGTTAGCTTGATGCTACTCAATTTTTGTTGGTTAGTGGCTACAACAGTTGATGTAGATGCTTATGGAAGTGATAAAATGATGTTTATATTCAACAATGTTGTTGTAGTCTTCATTGTGATTCTGAGCCAGGTATACAATTGTACAGAGGATACAGGACAAGTGGGGAGGCCAAGTTCTCACTTAATGTCTAAATAGATGTCACTTTTGGAGGTCCAAAAGCTCTCCAATGGGGAGGATAGATCCAGGTGGATACTTGTC
Organism: Sequoia sempervirens; assembly: GCA_007258455.2. Lineage (NCBI taxonomy): Eukaryota > Viridiplantae > Streptophyta > Pinopsida > Cupressales > Cupressaceae > Sequoia > Sequoia sempervirens. The sequence continues at coordinate 412,823,078 of VDFB02193867.1, forward strand.
GTCAAAAATTGAATTGTTCCACATGCTCCATATTTCATCACCATGTCAAAAATCTTGTCAAGAGCTTTCTGACACATTTTGAATGGACCAAATCCGAGTCCATATGTGAAAGTTATGGTCGGTCAAAGTTGAGGGTTGACCATGATAATGTGGTAGGAATGATGACGTGGCAAGAATGATGATGTGGCAAAAATGAGGAGATGACTATTTAAAATATAATTTAAAAGCTAAATTCCCTTAAATTTAAATTATTAAATCTTTTAAGTTTTAAAATCCCATACTATGAGATTTTTAAGGGGTCTTAGAGATTTTTAAGGATATTAAAAGATTTTTAGAGGATTTTAAAAGATTTTAAGGGAGATTTTTAAGGGCTTGAAATATCATAAAATATATTTTAAAAATAAAATTAACGTTAACCTCTGAACTTAAAACAAATTTAATCCCTTATGATTTTTATAGCATTATGAGGGCCATGAATATATGAGAGACAGTTTGGTTTTATTATAGTTGTTAAAACTAGTATTAAAACTAATCAACCTCTAAATGGCTTTCCTACGAGAAAAGACAAAAATAAATAAACAATATGGAACCTAAATGGAAGAATTTGTTTTTTTAAAGGGGTAATGGTTGAGATTATTGTTTTATTTGTAAAAATAAGGGAAATTTCTTGTAAGGAGGTTATTTTATTAAATATGGTGGTTTAACCCCATATGGGAAAATTATGTATAAAAATAGGGGAATTTAGGACTTGGGATAAGCAAGTGGTGATTTTTTATGAGAGAATTTTGAATTGTGGAGGGAATTTTGTATGGAGAGTCTGAGTGTTTGAATTTGTGCATTGAAGGAGTGTTACTCTGCTGCACTTGAAAGAGGAAGACTTTGAATCTCTTGAAGACTCAACATTGTATTCTATTGATGCCTTGTAATTTATTTGGATCATAATCAAGGATTGGTCACTCTTTGGAGAGGGACCCGAAGACGTAGCCATATTGGTGAACTCCATTATCAACTCTGTTTGCAATTCTCTCTTCTCTCTTATTTTGAATCACTTTGTTATTTCCATCTGTTAATTTAATTGTGTTGGTGTTTCACTTAAGTAATTTGGATTTTAAAGAATGTAAACATTAAGCATTCAAATGCAATTAGTCTAGATCCTAAATCAGATCATCAAACCCCATTTTGGTAATCAAATCTTGAAATAAAATGCAATAGGAAAAGAGAATAATGAATGAACAAAATGTAATGTTGCAACTCACAAAACCCTAGCAATTAAGTGTTGCAAAAATGTATGAAATTTCTCCAATGGATGTAGATCTTGACTCTTTTTTGAATGTTTTAGATCTTTAATTGAGTGCTTGCTTGAATCATGAAACCCTACATCACAATTGTTAGCTCAAAGGAAAACATGATGCATGATGACTTTTACATGATGCTTGATGGTTGAATAATGTTCTAAAACACTTGATAGGGTATGTGCAGGATCATGATGGGCCAAAAAGTAGCGATATGATGGGTATGTGTAGGGTATGTGGTTGATGACATTTTTTACCCAAAATTGATGAAACAAAAAAGGTTTTTAAAGGATATTCTAAGCTTTCCACCGATATAAGTTATTCTTTACTTTGAATTTAATAAATAATTATTATTCATTTTCTATTTGAATTATGAATAAAGTCCTAATTGATAGGTTGATTGAAAAACATCTATAGCTTTCAAATAGTATCAGGGTATGTGCAGGATCATCATGGAAAAAGCAGGCCCTTAAGTGGCAAAAAGTTTAGAAAAATTAGAGTTAGGAAAATTGACATAAAATTTTGAATAAGTTATCTATATTATTTCAAAAATATGTAACAATAGGATCTGTAGCAAATTGAATGTAGTTTATAAACTACTAGGTTTATTTAAATAAAAAAATCTATTTGGTAAAATTTTGAAATTTCAATCTAGTATTACTTAAATTTTAGGGAAAAAATAAGTACGTGTTTGTCTGACCACCCTAACTACAATAAAATGATAATATTTTTTTATAATATTCTATCTACATAAGTAGAGGACTCATATCTTGATGTGATGCATATTTTTTTGTAATTTTTTTCCAAGTAAATAATTAATTATGAATTTTTTATTATAAATTTAAAAAAATATAAAAACTTGTATGTCTAATGACCTTAACTTGGTCAAAACTTCAAGAAATTCATTTTTTTAATCCTATAGTATGTTAAGCATAGAATGTGACACATATATCAGACTCAAAAAATGTGATGTCATTTGAAAGGTATAGATGTTTTTCAATTAGCCTATCAATTAGGACTTTAGTCATAATTCAAATAGAAAATGAATAATAATTATTTATTAAATTCAAAGTAAAGCATAATTTATATTGGTGGAAAGTTGAGAATCTCCTTTAAAACCCTTTTCATTTCATTAATTTTGGGTAAAAGAAAAGTCATCAGCCACATACCCTACACATACCCATTATATTGCCACTTTTTGGCCCATCACATTTTTGAATCCAAAACATGCATCACATTCTATGATTCACATACTATAGGATTAAAAAATGAATTTCATGAATTTTTGACCAAGTTAAGGTGGTCAGCCATATGAGTTTTTATATTTTTTAAAAGTTGTAATAAAAATCATAATTAATTATTTACTTGGAAAAAAATTACAAAAAATATACGTCACATCAGGACATGAGTCCTCTACTTATATTTAAAATCTTATAAAAAATATTATCATTTTATTATGGTTAGAGTGGTCAAATAGACACCTACTTCTTATTTTTTCCCTGAAATTTAAGTGCTATTGCATTGAGATTTCAAATTTTCACCAAATAGATTTAAAAAAAAAAAAAAAACTTAGTAGTTTAGAAACTACATTCAATTTGCTACATATTTTATTCTTACATATTTTTGAGATAATAAAGATAACTTATTCAAATTTTTACGTCAAGTTGCCTAGCTCTGATTTTTCTGAATTTATCATCACTTAAGGGCCTATTTTTTCCATGATGATCCTACATATACCCGATAATCAACTCTAGAATACTCTTGTAAACACTTGAATGCTCTTGTGAAATCTAATTCACTACAATGCATGAATACTTGAAGGCTTAGGATGATCTCTTAAATGCTTAGGTGAAAATGAGTGAAATAACCTTGTATTTATATTTAATTATGTCAAATTTCTCAAAATTACAACACTACAAGCCAACATCAGATCTAGGAGGATAAAATACCACAACTATGGGACACATTTTAAAAAATAGTTAGAAAGGTATAAAATCTAGATCGGGGCCCAATACCCTAGGTTGGACTCATACGCCCAAGGTGGCATATCAGTCCCAGATCACTAAATCTAAGCCACACAACCTAAAAACACATGAATTATGATTGGATGTTGATTTATGTTGAGATTATCCTCACAAAGATGCATCAATTAAGGTTTGTGGATGCAAAATAAGGCCAATTAAAGCATAAAGAAGCCCAATTATTTAATAAAACCATAGAAAAGTTGAGTGTGTTATAAAACTTTACAAAACTCTAAATAAGGCACAAATATGCTCATTTAGTTCACAAGGGCCTAAGACCTAATGTGAATATGTTAGACATATTACAACACTAAATCAAGGCCATGTTAGGGAGTACAATTTTTTTGATTACATTAAGGAATGAAAATAATAATTTAAGTTATCATAGATAAGAATTTTTATGGTTTATAAGTTCTCATAGACAGTGCCATCCCTACTCACTTTACATACACTTTCTCTCCCCATTAAAATAACAAGATCATTCTACCAAAACATACTTTCATCTATTTATATGTTTATCATTGAGAAAAATTGTTGCACTCGTGCTCGTATACATCTCATAGAAGCCCCACCTCAATTATAGGAAGTTTCCCTAAAAGAAATGGAGGTGGATATCAATTAGGGCTTTCTCTAAAGTTCCAAGTTATATTATATATACAAAATACATCTAAAAGTACATACATGGTTCTCTAATAGACATTGACCGTACTAATTTTGAGGCACTATGAAGAAATTTACTCAAGCTAAGAAATGAAGCATATCAACCAAAATATAGCCGAGTGCAAGACAAGAAGTTGAATATCTAGAAAAAAATCCTAGATTTCACAAAAGAGGAGTGGTGGGTTTGAATAATCCTCAGGAAAATCCACAAGGACTACATCTATCTCAACAAACACTATCGAATTACAAAAGAATCCATCCGCGCAATAAAAAAATGTATGCACAAGGATAAATACCTAAAAAAAGGGCCATAAAAACCACCAAAGTCACAAATTTGACAAGGGAAATATATTAGGTCAAATATTGGATGTCACTAAAATAACAAACCTTATGGTAAAATATGTGATTATGGAAATCATATACAAAGTTTACTACACAAATAAAGAGGACTCGAGTGCCACAACCTCTATTCATGAAACATATCAGATGGTAGTAGAGGGCAAGGAGATCGACTTATGTGAGGCATTGCAAGAACAACTAATGGAGAAAATGAAGTGCACCAAGTAGTCTCACTACCTGTTTAGGTATGGGACCTTAATTATATGTGTCAAATTTTATTTCTTCAATGAACTATTGATACTTGTGAGAAAGATTTAGGAAAAACCTTGACTAGTAGCTAACTAGATCAATGATCACACCCAAAAAAAATTATTATTCATAGCCACATATTGGGATTCTTCAAATTATCATTTTAGAAAAATCACAAAATAGGGAACGTATATCATATGAGGTGGTGTAGAGATATATCAAAGATATTGTGTTCTTGGTAAAAAAATACTACACTTTGATAGAATCAATTCAACCTCACATATCCTAGATATCACATCTTCTATATGAAGTCAACGATGCAAAGATATATTCTTATGTATCCACCTTGCTTCAACTACCAAAATACCATAATGCATAAAAAATTATCCAAAAGGAAATTTGAAAAACATATAGAAAAGAATAAAAGGGAGAAACTAAGAGAAAAATGGGGACTTAAAAATAAAGAGTCAAAAAAGTAGAGTGCTTCCACTTTGTGAAGATCTAAAATATTACAAGTAGGAGCCTTTCTTGCCATAGTCACATAGTCAAAGTAAAAGGGTAAGGGAAAGAGAAAATTACCCACTACACCTCCACAAAGTGAGCCAATAGTAGAAGAGGCCATTGAGACACTCCTACAAATGAGTTTAGAACAAAAGTGGAAATTAAAAAATAGAACCTATATAAAAATAGACCTCTCTATCATAAGAGAAAGAGAAAAAAAAATAGGCATCCACTAAACAACAACCAAAGGATTCAATGGATGAAAATAAACTCTTTAGAAACCTATTCAACCAAGGGATTATAAAAAAAACCATGGCACTCTATGAGGATATGGGGGCTCAAAACAAATTGATCATAGAACTTAGAGCAAAAATCAAATAAATTTCCTTTGCAAATACATTGGAAAGTATGATCAAATAAATATTGCAAGCCCTAGAGCATCAACCCTAAAATAAAGAAGGATATTCACAACACAAAAGGAGGTTCAAATAAAAGAGGAAGATCTACTAGAAGTCACTTAATCAATATCTAAAATATAAAACAAAATATTCAACTAATTCAAGCTCAGAATCTCTACTTAAAGGAGTGAGTAGAAAAATTGAAGCTCTAAGATCCTTAAATAACAAAGTAGATTCAAGAAGATACAATTGAAGCCACCAAAAAGGCCTATGAATTGGTAAAGGTTGAAGAAACACAATACCAAAATATCCCATCTTCCCCCTCTAGAGATATATAAATTGGTTGACCAGGAAGCACTATCTCAAGCACCACCATCTCTATAGCAACCCTCCTCATCTACAGTGACATCACCATTGTAGTTCATAAAGAACTTGTTGGAACAACAAAAGAAAATCCAACATGTGGCTACTCCACAAATTATACAAATTCCACTAGTTGATTCTCAAGTGAATATTACTAATACCTCCCCCATACAAAATTTCAACTTGGGGAAATTTTTCATCAAACAAAGGGGAAGATATAATAAAACATGTGGAAAATAGTGAGTAGCTGGAGGAGCCATAAGTGAAATTAACTCTAAATTTACACATTTCCAAGGAGACTCATCTAACCCATTGGGGTGCATATTACAATTCTAGTAGATGGCTTAAGTATAAAACATGCAACAACAAACATCCACCCTTTGCCAAACAATCACTAAAAAATCAACAAGGAAAAAATGGATAAAGAAAGGAAGAAGTGTGCAACTTGCATACCACATTAGAATCCAACATCAACACATGCACAAATATAAAAAGTGATATGAATGCCTTATATCATTTCTACCTACAATGGCCTAATCTCACAAAAACCTCAAAGGCCAAATGGATCAAATTGAACAAAAAATTCTTTAGGTGGGGAATTATTATGATGCTATGTAGGATATAGATGGAAAGACAAGGGCCCAATTGGAAGCACTCTATGTCTAGTCACATCAAGTGTAGGAACAGTGAGATTAGATCAAAAAATAATTTAAAAAACTAGGAGAGGTATCGAATATGTGGTTGGCACATGTAATAGGTCTCATTCATGATGCATAGAAGATGAATCAATAGATTCAAATTCCCACCACCTTTTTGGAAGTAGAAAATATCCTAACATATATCAATGTATAGAATCACTTCCTCTAGCAAGCTAAGGTTCAGTGGGATAGTACCTTCATCCACCTTAAGGATATTTATTAGCATACCCTTCAAAAAAATAAAGCATTTTATATTTCTTGAGGACAAGACATAGTTTTCAAAGAGGGGATGATGTTAATTGGGTAAGTAGTAGAGCAGATAACAAACCACCACGGAATGGAGGTGGAGGTTGAGGCCAACATGATATCACAAGGAAGGTGTGTACTTTGTAAGGGACACATCCCAATATGATACATGTATAAGAGAGGAAAATAATGTAACAAATGAAAAAGGAGATAAAAAATAGAGACTAATTTAATACCATCTATCTGTATGAATATATAATATAATGATACCAAATTTATATGAAAGATATAAATAATGAAGACTAAATTTAGCATTATAAAAATGTTTGTTCTTATCTTACAATCACTAATAGGCATATAGCTAATATAATCTATATTTTGTTTGAATAACTTAATTATAGATTCCAAATTTAATTCCTAAATTTGATCCTTCTCCTATTGTTAAGTATGGGGTATAAAAACATCATATATAGAATACTTGGGGCTTAGAACTCCAGTTTGTGACTCCCCACTTTTCTTACTTATAGTGTATGAAATCAATAGGCACGATCTCCCTCAATAATTGACACTTCAAAAGTGTGGCTCTTATGGAATATATTTGACATGCGGGATATTGTTAGATAATTGTTGTATACTTCCCATGTTTATTAGATGGAATGGGTGTTTTTTTTAGTTTTTTCTTTCTTTTTTTTTCCAATATTTTAAAGAACACATATTTATATTTTATATCATTTCATGTAATGTGTAATTTTTTAATGTATCCATTTATATCAACATATTCTTAAAGGAAAAGTAAGAGAGACTCATTCTTGTATTGAAGAATGATTGAGTTTTGCAAGAGTGAGATTTTAATATATTGATTTTTTTACCCAAACAAGTTTTTCTAGGTGAAAATACTAAGTGTTGTCTTTTCTTCTATTATGTGATTTTTATTTCATATTATATATACATTGATTCTATTTTATAGATTTATCTATATTTTTAATCTCCACATATACTTCATTAGTTATACCACCCCATCAAATAAAGCTACAAATATAGTGTATTTAACAAAATATACCAAATTAAATCCCCTTCTAAATACATGATGATGTGCCTTATGTTGATGGTCAAAACAACACAAAAACATTAAATAGAATATTAATATTCTATTTCTTCTGAAAGAGAAAGATAACACATTGAAATCTACCTCCTAAGGTCCTGGTAATTGGTTCTCAATTATGCTGATTTCACTCAGTGGTTGATATAACTATAATATTCAAGGGGCCTTTGCTGGTAAAGAAAAATAATGCATAGCATCGAGTAGTCTACATTTTTGGGTTTTAAATAAAAGAAAAAGATGAAATAGAGCTTTAAATCAAAGAAATGTGAGTAAAATTCTTACATACCCAAACATGCATATCAATAATGAGTGTTCACTTCACCTAACCACAACTATAGAAAGATGCAATCCATAGAATGAACTATGCTACTACATACATCCATAATGCTAATTCAGATACCATCAATATTTACTAAACTTACTTGAAACAAATCACTCACTCATCATCCAAACACAGATCAAATGAACACAATAACAATTCAATTCATAGATAATCCAATGATATGATCTTGAATCCAGTTCCTTTGATTAACTTTCATCAAATAAGGAACAATTAAGCATAGCGAAATCAATGGCATATGGATTGATCAAGTACCATTAACCTTATCAAAATAGGTCCAAAATTTAAAACCATATCATGGAAAATGTATGAATACTGTAAAATCATCAAGCTTTTTACTGAACTTTTTAAAGTATCTTTCTAAAACATCTGAAATCCTAGACCTAGTTTCTATCTTCTATCCTCAGGAGGCTGATATTTTTTCAATTAGCTGACCTTTACAAAGTAGATTCTAAAAATACATATAGGGTACCGCATGCAATAGTTTCTCAATTGTTAATCAAGATCCATAATTCATGGAGTTAGAACTAAACATAGAAGTGGACTCAAGAACTCCTACTTTCAAGATTGATCACTCTGTTGTAAAAAAAAAAAGAAATCTGATACCCCAAGAAGGAAGTGAAACCCCCAGATCAGACTTAGAGTTGAACTTATGTCAAAATCCATGAAAAAATGAGAATAGAAAATGGAGTATGATGCAAAGGGTCAGTCACTTTTGCATTGAATGCTCAAGGATGTACTCATCATAACTAGAGAATATTTGTTGAAGAGTACTTAAATCCGTCCCATGCAACCAATCATTTTCAAATTTGATTCTTTCAAATTCTATAGAAACCAATTTTTTCATTTCCTTTAACTTGATGAGCTCCTTTCTAGCAACTCTTACCTCCTCCCAGATATCCATAAACTAATCTAGCAATAAATTCTCCCCATCATCTCCCTTTTACATGATTTTTTCAAATCTACTCGTCCATCTCTCCCTTAGTTTATCCAATGACAGGCCTTCTTTATTGGAGGAATCTAATTTGATATAAATGGCCACAACCACCTCTAAGTCAATCATTTGTTGATTCAAGTCTTTACTCATTTCTCGGACTTCCTCTTGATGTCCATACATAGCCCAAGATTTGTATCTTATGATGCTCACAGTATTTTCCACAAAATCTTCATTACCAAGCTCAAGAATTGAATATTCTATCAAGGTTTATTTGGTTACTTTTCTGACATCTTCAAGCCTTTTAACATATTCCTTATATTCATCATCTTGCTTGACCAAATCCTTACCTTGCTAGTCTAGATCTTCTGCCAATTGAAGAGCAGCCTTATGAATCTTAGAGCCTTCAATAAGAATATCATTAACCTCCTAGTTGAGTTTAGCCAACCATTTATCCATCATCCCCACCTTGCTTTTCATCTGAATCAAATCATGTGCCTCCTTCTTTGTTAACAAAACTAGGGATTCAGGAAGCCTAGCCTGTTGAGAAATGGGACTGGAAACATCTTTCAAGAAACCGTGGAGCTAATCTAATTGAGCCTTAAGCTCATCCTTTATTTGCTTATCTTTAGTCATCCAAGTTTTGGTTGAAGAAGCCACAATATCAATCAGACTCATCTATTGGTTTCTAGTAGGCTTTCCCAAATTCACTGCCCCCAATTGATAATTTGTGAATTTCATATCATCACGACTCTTCTCCATTATAGGTATGGTGCATTCAAAAATGATCTCTCCAGCATCAGTGAGCCTAGTGGAGTGAAGAACCCGAGACTTCTTCTTAGGTTTCTCTTTCCCAATTTCTTTCATCATTTCTTCCCAATTCAACGGTTGTGGTTGAACAACTTGCTTTCTCTCTAAATCTAGTTTTAGACAAATAGGAGCAATAGGAGTAGTGGTTGCCTAGGCTAAAGAGGAAGCAATAGTAGTGGAAGATAGAGGTTGCAACAATATAAGCCTTGTTCGAGAATCAACCTCTTGCACATTTTGCTGATCACTTTGTTCCCTTTCCTGTGCAATTTTACTTCTCTTAAAGCGGACTTTGATGGTCTAGCTCCATCTTTATTTTTGACGACGCCTACTTCTGACTTGATGCGTGATCCCTTTTGAACTCCCTGAGATTGTGCTCTAGCCTCTTCTTCTTGTATCTTAGTTGATGCCTTAGCTTGTGCTTTAGCATCAACTTCTCTTTTTACATCCTCAAAAAGTTTCCACTGATCCTCTTCAGTCAATATGTGTTCAGTGCCTGCATCATGTGTCATATCCAAAGATGTTGATACATGATGCTCTTTATCAGATGGAGTCTTTTCTTAATCCATTTCTATATTATGTATCTCAACCTCATCCTCCATTTTCCTCAAGACTTCCACTTCACCATGGAGAGCTCCCTTTGGCGATTCTTGTCCTAACTCTTGTGCATCATAGGGTTGAGTAGGTAACTGCTCTACAATAGATGTAGAAACACCCACCTCCATGTTGTTTCATCTTCATGTCCCTCTAGAAGGTCTTGATTAACCACCTCCTCTTCTTCTGCATTAGAAGGCATAAAATCTAAAGGTTCCTTAGGTTCCATCCTTCTTTATTCCCTTTTATATCCTTGGGTGGTACCTATAGCCTTCCTCTTCTTAGATGATGCAACCTCAGTATGATTAGCTCTCAAACTTACCCATTGAATATTCCTATCCAAGACTGGTCTTGCAATCTGCCTTATGTCAATGGTCTCATCAACATTCCATTCTATTGGATGATGATCCTTAGTTCCAATCTTTTCTACATCATACCCAAGATCCAAAACTATCCCATCATTGGATAATGTCTTTGGAATGTTTTCCTTTATCCCAAACTCAATCATAAGTGGGATAGGTATCCTTTCATAATGACTTCTCCTAAGATCATAATCATCTTGCAAATCCTCCCAAAAATCCTCCAATAGATCGAAGTGCTTCTCAAAGACACTGGAGAGTAAAGCCCTCATCTTGTGTTTAGGGTCATAGCATTTCCTGGCAGTGTACAAACCCAACTTACAATAAACTAATTCATCAAAAATAGCCTTACCTACCTGAATGTGTGGACAACAAAAGGCCCCCAGCTTCATTGGAAATTTATGGCAATCAGTCTTATGTTTGTTACTGAACTGGAAATTAACAGCCAAGGCTTGATAAATAAATTCCATTAAGATGATCCTATCACCACAACAACTAGGTAGCAAATGAGGGTGACCATCAAAGCTTGCTAACCTAAAATAGGTGAATGTGGGGTATTTTATAAACTAATGCCACCATTCATTCACAAAAGCCATAGCCTCCCTACTAAGTCTATATCCACCATTGCCATTAAGCTTGTTGATAATGACATAAAGAAAGGCATCATTAACCCTTCTATAATGTTGCTCTAATGCTTGCAAGGTGAGCTGGTTATAATACTCCCATACTCTCTTTTGTCCTTGGGCTTCCCCTAATATACCTATTGTCTGAAGTCCAGAGAAAATCCCCACTCGGGCAACTGCATAAACCACATAGGAGGTCATAAAGAAACACTTGGTTTCTCTCAACTTTATCATCTGATTGTGAATGTTGTCTGCTACTATCATTGACCATTCAAATTGTTTCCTCCCATCCAAAATAGTTTGAATGAAAGGAAACATGCATTCTTTAAATAATGAAGCATCCCTTTTACCAAACACCCTAGAGAGGAACACGATCATATCTCCAATTTGTTTACTAAAGTGCACCCTCTTAGGTTGATCTGGAAGCTTGGTCAGAGAATTCTTTTCCACCATCATCTAAGTCATTCAAATGAAATCTATTCCTCTCCTTGTTATCACTATAAAGCTTCAGGGCCTCTGCCTCGCTCAATTGCTTAGGATTCTTGGGATCAAGTAAATGAAATAGGAATTTGATCATTTGAGACGTAAAGTCAATAATAACATTACCCTTTACATCCACACACTGACTAGTAGCAGGGTTATATGCTCCAGCTGCTGCAAGAATCAACTAAGGACATTAAATAGATAGGGGAAAAAGTGCAACATGTGCTAGTCTTGATTGAAAAATTCTTTCTATCCTTCCTATGATCTGCTCTTTAGTAAATGTTTCCTCATGGAATTCTTCATAGTTGAAAGGACCCAAATTAGTGTTAGTTATGTCAGTCTAGTTAGAGTCAATCTTGCTAGTTGTGAGGACAACCTCCCTATGCTTACATCTCAAGGTATATGGGAGATGTTCTACTTTAATCTTCTTTGTCCTAACTCCCTACCATGAAGTTTCAGCTAGCTGGTTCCTTTGAGAGGCCTCATCTAATGCTCCAGACATTTCTTAATACCTGCAACAATTTCTTGTATTAGATGGAAAAAGCATCTATGTTAGTCAATCATATAATCAATGTTCCATCCTCCTAAGATAACATTCACTTGGTCAAACTATGCCCTTATCGGAGGTGGAACCATAGAAGTATTAGGCACCAAAAATTTCTCTTATCATGAGGCAAGGCTAGGATCAGAATTGGATATGGAGTAAAATAGTATAATAAGCGGGACCAGAACGGGAACAAAACCCAACAGGGTCGGAGATGGGACTAGAACAGGACCATAACTGAAACGAGTCAAAGGCGGGACCAAAACGGGACTAGAACCAGAAACAAAAGCTAGTTCCAAAGTTCAACTGCCTCCTCGGATCCACTTCTGACCAGGGTAAAGATAAGTAACATAATAATGAATGGCAGTGGAATAATTCCAGCAAATGAAGAGTACTCAAAATAAGGCGGTCATAAGAACTCTAAACCCTAGGTCAGATGGGTCCCAAAGGAAAAATAGAAATGGCTCAGCCTAAACCTCCAACAACTCCTCCATAGAGAATTCATTAAAACCATGAACAAGTTATATTGGTAAAACATTAATTCGCTTGATACCTATTTGTAAAAACTAGGGCACAATGAGAAACCTATACAAACAACCTAAATCCAACGTGATAAAACCAAAACAGGGTCCCAAAATGAGATTCATAGCCAAGCAAGGAAATCCACCCAAAATTGAAACCATAGTCAAAACCAGAGCACGAAAAAATGGACCTATCATGAAAGTGACAATAGAACAAACAAAAATGACAAAATGGAAAAACAAACTTAACGAAACAGAATGGAACAGAAAAGAAAGAAACAAGCAAACAAAACAAAAAGAATAGAAACAACACCAACCAAGTGAACAAATTCACAGAATACACAATCCTACAAATACACAAAAATGACACAAGTGAAAGAACAAAATGGGAGAAAGAAAAGAAAAAGAAACCCACCTCAACACGCTCCTTAGGATTGACCAAAAATTCACTAGGATTCACTCCGTAAATTGCCCCCACGATCAAGTCAACTCTCAAGGTTTTCCTAGATGTAATTTTCTTAAACAATTCACATAATAATAACAATGAGGAAGTTTAAGCATAATTAAACCTTTAATTGTTAATTCACACGTGCAAGTAGATTGCATTGAATGTCATGAATGTCGTAGTTCGAGGACGGAGCCAACAATGTGATCAGGCAGTTAAGTCAAGTCAACGGAACATCAAAAGGTAAAGCAAACATGGAGCCGACTCAGAAACAAGATAAAGAAGCTACACAAAGTTCCCTATTTCACTTCTGACCCCAGATCCAGCCCCAACAAAATGACTGACCAACAAACGAGAAATGGAGATGGGAGTGGAGACAAAAAAAAAATGGACCTCTCGCAAAGTTTGAAGTTCTATTTTGGTTTTGGATCCAGTCCTGACCAAAGGGCAAAGAACAAAAAACGAAGGGAAGTGGGTTTGGAATGAACATCAGACCCGGCCCAAACAATAAAGAGCGAGAAAGAAACAGAGCGGAGACGGAGTTGGGATGGGAACACAAAATGTAAACTTAAAACTTCCCGATGTGAGTTCTAATCTCGATTCTAATCCCGCAAGATAAAACAAACAAAACACAAGGAAATGATCAACAAACATGATAACGGACCAACACAAGTGTTAGTCGAAAACAACCAATGAAACAAAGGAAAAAAAAAGAGAAGGGCGGAGGCAAAGTTGGAACAAGATCTGAACTTGAAACCATGAAAGAGTTCCATCTTTAGATTTGGTTCCAAACCCACCTTTGATAGAACAAAAGAAAAACTTGGGAGCAAAACAAAGAACTCCTAAGACCCAACCAAACAACCAAAAGCGACCAAAACAAAAGACAAAAATGGGAACCCATTTTTTTATTCTACTACAAAAATGGGGTGGTTATGCAAGGCATAACAAATGGTGACTCGGCTGGGGAAAATGGTTTACCCATTTTTAAGATATTGAAGAATTTAGTGACCCCAAAACTTATAATTTATGAGACATCTTAACTTAAGTGTGATTAGAATCTTTAAGTAAAGCTAAGTTGGAATCTTAGATGTAGAACCAACATAAACTACTGCTTGAATCTGAGTGTGTGCATGCTTATGGTGCATCCTTATTTATTTGAGCTTTGTCCACACCTAAACACCTATATCTACGATCCAAGCTACATGAGTTGAGTCCTTTGACTATTGTGCAATGGAATCCTAGGTATTGCTCCACCACCAGTCAGGCATCCATAGCCCCGACAGAGATACCTCTAGTTCTCTCAAAGCATTGCTCTACTTCCATTCAAGCATCCATAGCCCTAATAGAGATACTTGAATTACCCATTTAGTATTAAGTTTTCCATTATTGTAGTGCTTCTCTTTTTTTTTATATCTCTTTTATAGGCCTTGTGAAAATTCTTTTCAAAAACCTTCTCAATACAAAGACATTAATAGTCTAAGATGTGGGTTGAGAACTACAGTGGATCCTATGATATTCTTGGGGAAACAGATTTTTCACTTGAATCGAAGATATAATCACCTTGAGATGAATAGGCACTTTATAGTCAGATGTTTTTATCTATTTTGTGATAGATTTGAATGATAGTTCAGGAGGTTATCTACAATATACCTTACTCATAATAGCCTTCAGAATCATGCTAAAATGACTATAAGACATGAATTTTAGAACAAAATATTTCAACATATATGCCTAAAAATGCCTAAACCAAATCCTCTCCTAGTGCCTACAGTATTCTTTGAATAAAAACCCCAATGTTTTAAGATGGAAAGAAAAAGGAATCCCCAAAGAAGAAGAGAAGATAGACACAAAAAAACAAAGGAAACGAAAAGAAAGAAAGAAACAACAAACAAAAAAACAATAGAAGCAAGGAACTAGTAATTACACAAAATACATATATACCATTAATGCAGAAACTCAAACCTTTACGGTCCAAAGTAATGCTTGAGAAATTTACCATTGACTAGCAATGTAATAGGTTCTCCCGTCAAGGTGCTCAAATGAAAATCATTCTCACCCAAGATCTTGGCTACTTGATACAGACCTAGCCAAAGTCTATCAAATTTCTGATGATCACCCTTTTTCTCCTTAGCTTTGTCCCATAACAACACCATATCTAAGATTTTGAATGCCTTAATCTTAGCTCTCTTGTCAAACCAATGTTTGACAATAGCCTGATGCTTGAAAAGCTACTATAGAGCAGCATCTCTCTATTCTTCCATGTTTAGAAGGTTGTTTAGTCTTACCTCAATCGGGTCATCTCTTGTATAAAAATCCTGCATGAACTTAAGAAAAAGTATCTGTAAGTGTATGGGGAAAACCAAATCTTGGCCATAAACTAGTTTAAAAGGAAAAGTTCCTAAAGCAACCTCAATACAAGTTCGATCTGCCCATAAGGAAAATCTTAACTGGGTATGGCAATCTCTAGGATTACTTTCAAGTAGTTTTTTTATTACTTCTAACAGATTCTTGTTAGTAGATTCGGCTACACCATTTCCCTGTGGATAGTAGTTAGAGGAATACTTCAAGATAATTTTATGCTCATAAGCCCATTGTATAAATGCAACAGATGAAAAGGCAGGGCCATTGTCACATACCAAGGAAAATGACACTCCAAACTTGGTAACAATGTTTTTAGTAAGAAATTTGATAACCACGTCAGTGGTGTTGTTCTTCCATGGTTGAGCCTCATCCCAATGGGTGCAATAGTCTGTAGCAGTTAGGATGAATTTTTGTCCTATAGAAGAATTAGGATTAATTACCCCAAAAAAATCTAGTGCCCATTGGGAAAATGGTCTTACCTCATATACTAGTTGTAGAGGCATTGTTGGATTATGCTCTTTTGATGTAGAAGTCTGACATGTTGATGTGAATCCCTAAACACATGGGTCTAATAATATCCTGACCTGAGGATTTGATGAGCCAAAGAATCTGTTGATCCATGGAATTCAACCATGGCATGTTTAGCTTCTTGTTGATCCAGACATCGCAGGTACACCCCCTCATAATTTCTTCTGTACAGAGCCCCTCCTTTGAGCATGTAATGAGAACTCTTCATCCTCAGTTCCCTCCTCTAGGTAGCATTCATTCCTTCTAGGCATCTGTTATTTGAGAAGGAAGAAAATCAAGTCAGTATACCATGGGTCCTTGGTAAATGAGTGCATAGTATATTGCTGATAGGTAATATTCTTGTCAACCTCTACCATGGCCTTTGATAAACCTTGTCCTTAGACAAGTTTCATTGTATGGATCTCTAAATCATACTCTTGCAAGATATCCATCTATTTTCCTCTTCTTTCCCCTAATTCACTTTGCATAAGGAGAGACTTAATCGTTGGATCAGGCACTATGGAAATAACTTAGCTTCTCAAAATGTAATGCCTGAACTTTTTTACCACTCTTACTAATGCAAAGGCCTATTTTTCTAAGGGCAGGTACCTGACTTCTACATTCTTGAATGGCGAGCTCATGAAGGCAATTGGTCTTTCATCTCCTTCACCTTTGCGCTATGTTAGGACTTATGCACATGAATGATTAGATGCAAATGAATAAATATAAAAGGGATTTAGGTAATTTTGGCTGGTCAAGACTGATGCCTCAGATATTGATTGCTTAATATGTGAAAATGCAGATTTAGCCTCATTACTCAATTCAATTTTAGCATCTTTCTTCATCATCTCGTTGAGGGGTTTGACAATTTCTACAAACCTTGTTATGAACTTCCTTACGAAATTAATCCTCTCAAAGAAGGACCTCATCTCCTTTTTACTACCTAGCATGGTCAATTTCAAAATAGCCTCAACTCTATCAGGATCTATGGATATTCCCTTTTCTGATATTATGTGCCCTAGAAGTTTCCCTTCAGAAACTCTAAAGACACACTTCTTACGATTTAGAGATACTCCATAGTTGATACATCTCTTGAGGAACTTTGCTAAATCAGCAGCATGATCCTTTCTTTTCTTGAAAAATATGGTCAAGTCATCTACATATATAATAATACACTTACCTATCAAATCCTTAAAAGCCACATCCATTACGTGCTGAAAGGTAGCTCTACTATTAATGAGGCCAAATGGCATGTGTCGATAGGAAAATGTTCCCAATTTTGTAGTAAAGGAAGTCTTCATCCTGTCCTCATGACTGACAAGCACTTGGTTATATCTAGAATAGCCATCTAAGAATGACATCATTCTGGATCCATTAACCGTTTGTAATACTTCATCAAGAGAAGGAAGTGGATAGTTATCCTTCTCTGAGGCCTTGTTCAGATTCCTGAAATCAACACACAACCTAATCTCCCCACTTTTCTTACGTACTGGAACTAGATTGGTGACCCAAGTGGAGTGCCTTACTAGGAAGATGATCCTTGCTGATAAAAGCTTTTGCACTTCCTTCTGTATTAAAGGCTCGATCAAAGCATTGAACAGGCACTACTTTTGATGAAAGGGCTTGGCTTTTGGCTTTAGTGGTATTGTGTGTGTGATCATAGAGGTGTCAAAGGTCTTCAAATCCTCATAACTCTACGCAATTGCCGCAATATCTTCTTTTAACACCTTGATTATTTCATTTCTGATCTCCTCAGGGCAAGTCTTGCCTATAAGGACATTTCTTTTGGGGCCTGAATCAGCCAGATTAATGGATTCATACTTCCCTCCTTCACTTTGTGTTGGCACTCTTGCCTGAGCCTGAGGGTCAGAATCAAATATCCTTTCTAAGGCTACCATCCCCTTTGGGATGCTATTACTCTTTAAGTTGATCACTCCTCTATCACAACCTTCAAGGTTCCATTCTCCCTAATCTCTGACTGATTCATTTATGATCTACCCTTCAAAGACATCTGAACTTTCCAAAAAGGCAAGTATGTGTTGGTCGTCATTGAAGACCTGAAAGTTCCAAGCATTATTAGGGATTGTTGGGATTGAAACTAGCTCAATTGAAAATCTTTTCAATTTGGAGTCCTACATAGGCTCTAAAGTACTAGTAGTAACTTTCAAAGCATCTGCTATCTGATTTTATTCTCTAGGGATCAAAGTAATTCTGAAAGCATCAAAGTCCTCGATCAGATTCCAAACCCTATTTTTGTAAACAACCAATCTTTTATTATGGCAGGTATATTGGCTGTGAACTTGTTTGATAATAACTTCACAGTCCCCTATCACCATAAGAGATGTGACCTTCTTCTGATGAGAAAACATTAAGCCCCTAGCAAGTGCTTTGTATTCTACCACATTATTTGTGCAACCAAACTGTAGCCTATAGGAAGCAAAGTAAGTCTTCCCTTTTGGATTGGTTAATTCCACCCCTACTCCACTTCTTGAACCCCTACTCCACTTCTTGATTTGGACTTAGATCCATCAAATTTCAGAATCCATAATTGATCTAGGGCTGGGATCTCTTTCTTTTTCTGGCCTATAGTCTTTTGCTTGGTAGAAGTATATGGTGGCTCGGACTAGTGCTAATCATTAGTACTTGAAATTAACTGGGGGCACAGTTCATTAGAAGATTCTCTAGAATTGAAAATTTGTTTGGGAAGTGATTCTTGGACCTCCCCTTGAGCTAGGTCATGCTTTAGTACTTTTGTTACCAATGCCCTGGGCATTGGAAGTGTTTTTGGAGTAAGTGTGATTGGCAAAGACTGAGATTCCTTAGTCTCTAGTGATAATTCAGAACACAGAACCTAAGTTTGCTTGATTTGAGAAGATGATTCCCTCTGAGCAGAGCTAGCTCTTGTAAGGATGGTTGCATCCTTAGCTTGAAATGGAAATTCATTAGTAGGGGCTTGGGGTTGACATTCACCAGTTTCTTTTAGCCTAGAGACATGTTTTAAAAAGTCTACATAGGTTTGGCAAGTTAACTCAAAATGATAATGGTAATGCACCCTACACCAGTTAGGAAGTAGAAGACTCCACATATTGACCTCCTCTCCTAGTACCAACCTATCCTGTTGTAATTTCCTTGTTAGGATTTGCTAATTAACAGTAATCATTGGGTCATTTTGTTGTGAAAGGGGTGAGTCATCAGAATGAAGTACTGAAAATGTCATGATCTCCTACTGCTTGTAAGCTCCTATCTCACTTTCGAAATATGCTACCTCATTAGGGGAGTGATATTCAGTGATCATATGTTTGAGCCTGGGCTCACTTTCAATTCTGATCTGGGTTTTTATTCCCTTCCAGGGCAGCCACATGTGTGAGAAATCCAAAGGCAAATATCCACCTAGACTTTTCATCAGGTCTCTACTCAAGAGCATACCATAGGTTTCTAGGATATCCGTGACTTGGATATCCACATAAGTTTGGATCCTTGGATTAGATCCAATCTATACATGGATATTTTTAAGCTCTCCTACCACATTAACTTCTATTTTATCTAACTAGATAACCTTCTTATTTTTCTGGAGTGGGCTCAAACCTAACTTTCTACAAATGGAAAAGGGCATGACATTCCCTGACACCCCAGAATCTAGTAGACAGTTATGTAAATTCTTACCTTTAAAGGTGGGGTACCAGTCTTACCTTTATAGAGAGCTGCATTCATCTCATTAGTAGGAGTCACCTTTTCTCTTCCTTTTGACCTATCTGCTTCCCCCAAGGCCTTCAACAAGATTTCCTTTTGAGTCGGGCACCATTTCAAAATGTCAAAGAAAGACATTGAAGTCTTCTTCCTCTGCATCTTTGTAATGAAATCAAATTCAGAATCATTCCTAACCTGATGTTTAGGAATTGGAGATGAATTACCTTTGTTTTAAGAATCTGATGGTCCCTTTGGTGGTGGTGGATTATTATTTGCATTCTGATTTGGTGGGACCATGTTATTAGGAGGTGTAGAGGTCAAGAATGGCCCTCTCTTCTGATTTCTAAGTAAATGGCCTCCATTGGTTTGGAAGGCTTGGGCATCATAAACATCTTCAACTGCTTCATTGTCTTCCTAGTTGGGAAATGGAAGTTCTTCCTCAAAGATATCATATGCCATGGTAGTATCCGTTGCTCCACCAGATTTGCTGGATGCACCTTGGAATGGAGCATCGACTTGGGCTATCTTAACCACTCTTTCCATTTCTGGTAAATTTACCTTAGAATGGACTATTGTATCATGTAGTCTATACCAATTGGTCATAAGATGGAGGTCTGCCACATTGGAAGTGTGTGGCTTTTCATCTCCCACTTGATAATTGTGAGAAACTCCTCCATTATTGGGTCCAGTATTCCATGGCCTATTGTTGTTAGGCCTTTGATTGTATCCTCTATTCTGATTTTGATAGTTTTGATTAGAGGATTTTTTGCTATGGAAGTTCCTATTGGCGTTCTAGTTGACATTATAATTCTGATTGGGATTTTGGTTTGGATAACCACTGAGATTAGAATATCCTCCCTGACTCTAAAAACCTTGGTTCTGGTTGTGAAGGGGATTTTGTCTAAGTTGAGCCATGTCATTAGACATCTGAGATAGTGTCTTTTTGAGAGTCTCCATCTCGTTGTTCAGTTGGAGAGTCTTTTCATTTTCTACATTCTTTACAACAAAAGATTGATTAACTGAACTTGATCCTCCAGTTTGATTTTGGTAATTTTGATTTTGCTGGGAGGAATCCTGGGGACCATTGTTAAAAAATGGCAAGGGAGGTGAAGCTTGGAATTTAGACATGGGTCCGTATTGGGAATAGGACATCCCTAGGACCATATTGAATAGAGGGGGGGGATTGGACATTGGGTATTCTAAAGGAGGGAGAACCCCTCCTAGACTCTCGGATTGTAGACTAATCTGTTGTTGCAATTGAATGGTGAGATGATATACCTTAGCCAAAGAATCAGTTTCATTAGCATTATAGATCCTTTTTAAGAACAAGCCAATCAAAGGGTCCACATCCCTTAAGTATTCCAATATGGCAATATTCTCAGCCACCAAGTAAGGATCTTGCAACCTTCGGTACATTCTTTGGAACCTAGTGTTGAATAGAGGGAGTGGTTCATGATGTTCTTTTCTTATGGTGGAAAACTGGTGGTAAAGGATAGCAGGGTCTACATAAACCCTAAAATGATTGATAAAATCATTCTCCAAATCTTTCCAACCTAGAACCGACCCTTGGGGTAAATTTAGGTACCAATTGTATGCCATGTCTCCCAACGAATAGGGAAACAGTCTGCACACAACGTCCTAATGAGCCACCTGAGCATGGGTACAGGCATCCTTAAATGCCTGTATGTGCTCCTCGACACTTCTTGACTCCCCATGCATGTACTTAGGATAAAACCTCTCTGGGTTCTTTGGGAGATCGTGTATACCCCTAGGGATAGTCCCTAATGGTGAGGGGTTATTAGTAAAGTAAGCCATAGGTCTTGGCGATTCTACTGGTTGAGTAAGTTGTGGATTGGGTGAAAGTGGCCGGTGAGGTGGCGTAGGTGAGTTTCATGGAAACCCAGGTGAGGTGAGTGGTGGTGATAAAGGTTGGATCAAAACTCTACAGGCTCGGGGCCTATTCCCAGTAGGGGTTTGGCGGTTCAACAAGTGGTTTAGGATTCTGAGAAGATCTAAGAACTCTCTCGTACCTATATAATGAAAATGACCCAATGTGAGCCAGCTTGTCCTTTAGGCCCTCCTTCTAGCACCATAGTTGTTGATGGTCAAAACAAAACAACAACATTAAATAGAATATTACTGTTCTATTTCTCCTAAAAGAGAAAGATAACACATGGAAATCTAACTCCCAAGGTCCTGGTAATTGGTTCTCAATTATGTTGATTTAACTCAATGGTTGATATAATTGTAATATTCAAGGGGCCTTTGCTGGTAAAGAACATAATGCATAGCATCAAGTAGTCTACGTTTTGGGGGTTTTAAATAAAAGGAAAAAATGAAACAGAGCTCTAAATCAAAGAAATGTGAGTAAAATTCTTACGTACCCAAACATGCATATCAATAATGAGTGTTCACTTCACCTAACCACAAATATAGCAAGATGCAATCCATAGAATAAACTATGCTATTGCATACATCCATAATGCTAATTTAGATACCATCAATATTTACTAAACTTACTTCAAACAAATCACTCATTCATCATCCAAACACAGATCGAATGAACACAATAACAATTCAATTCACAGATAATCCAATGATATGATCTTGAATATAGTTCCTTCTATTAACTTTCATCAAATAAGGAACAATCAAGCACAACAAAATCACTGGCGTATCGATTGATCAAGTACCATTAACCTTATCAAAATAGGTCCAAACTTTAAAACCATAACATAGAAAATGTATGAATACTGTAAAATCATCAAGCTTTTTACTGAAATTTTTAAAGTATCTTTCTAAAACATCTAAAATCCAAGATCTAGTTTCTATCTTCTATCCTCAGGTGGCTAATATTTTTTCAATTAGCCGACCTTTACAAAGTAGATTCTAAAAATACATATAGGGTGCCACATGCACCAGCTTCTCAATCATTAATCAAGATCCACAATTCATGGAGTCAGAACTGAACATAGAAGTGGACTCAAGAACTCCTGCTTCCAAGGCTAATCACTCTATTGTACAAAACAAAGGAAATCTAATACCCCAAGAAGGAAGTGAAACCCCAAGATTGGACTCACAGTTGAACTTATGTCAAAATCCATGAAAAAAAGAGAAGAGCAGATGGAGTATGATGCAAAGAGTCAGTCGCTTTTGCACTGAATGCTCAAGGATGTACTCATCATATCTGAAGAATATCTATTGAAGAGTACTTAAATCTGGCCCATCCAACCAATCACTTTCAAATTTGATACTTTCAAATTCTATAGAAACAAATTTTTCATTTCCTTTAACTTGATGAGCTCCTTTCTAGCAACTCTTACCTCCTCTTGGATATCCATAAATGGATCTAGCAATAAACTCTCCCCATCATCTCCCTTTTGCATGATTTCTTCAAATCTACTTGTCCATCTCTCCCTTAGTTTATCCAATGACAGGCCTTCTTTATTGGAGGAATCTAAGTTGA
Organism: Sequoia sempervirens; assembly: GCA_007258455.2. NCBI lineage: Eukaryota > Viridiplantae > Streptophyta > Pinopsida > Cupressales > Cupressaceae > Sequoia > Sequoia sempervirens. The sequence goes on from VDFB02193867.1 coordinate 412,846,618, forward strand.
TCAAAATGGCCACAACCACCTCTAACTCAATCATTTATTGATTCAAGTCTTTACTCATTTCTCGGAATTCCTCTTGATGTCCATGCATAGCCCTAGATTTGTATCTTATGATGCTCACAGTATTTTCCACAAAATCTTCATTACCAAGCTCAAGAATTGAATATTCTATCAAGGTGGATTTGGGCACTTTGCTGACATCTTCAAGCCTTTTAACATATTCCTTATATTCATCATCCTGCTTGTCCAAATCCTTAGCCTACTCGTCTAGATCTTCTGCTAATTCAAGAGTAGCGTTATGAATCTTAGAGCCTTCAACAAGAATATCATCAACCTATTGGTTGAGCTTATCCAACCATTTATTCATCATCCCCACCTTGCTTTTCATCTGAATCAAATCATTTGCCTCCTTTGTTAACAAAACCAGGGATTTAGGAAGAGAAACCTATTGAGAAATGGGACTGGAAACATCTTTCAAGAAACTGTGGAGCTGATCCAATTGAGCCTTAAAATCATCCTTTCTTTTCTGATCTTTAATCATCTGGGTTTTGGTAGAAGAAGCCACAATATCAATCAGACTCATCGTTGGTTTCTAGTAGGTTTTCCCAAATTCACTGCCCCCAACTGATAATCTGTGAATTGCATATCATCACGACTCTTCTCCATTATAGGTATGGTGCATTTAGCAATGATCTCTCTAGCATCAGTGAGCCTAGTGGAGTGAAGAACCTAGGCCTTCTTCTTAGGTTTCTCTTTCCCAATTTATTTCATCATTTCTTCCCAATTCAACGATTGTGGTTGAACAACTTGTTTTCTCTCTAAATCCAATTTTAGCCAACTAGGAGCAATAGGAGTAGTGGCTTCTTGGGCTGAAGAGGAAGCAAGAGTAGTGGAAGATAGAGGTTGCAACAATATAAGCCTTGGCTGAGAATCAACCTCTTGCACATTTTGTTGATCACTTTGTTCCCTTTCCTGTGCTAATTTTTCTACTTCCTCTTTATCCTTTTTCTCTTGCACCCTTTGATCCTCCAACTCCTGCTTTAAACATTCCTCTTCCTCTTTCCTCTTTTCAACAATTTAATGTCATTTCCTTTTCAACTCTTCAACATAGTCCCATGCCTCCTTGGAATTCTTTTCATGTTTAGCAATCTTAGCGACCTCTCTTTCCCTTTTCAAGCATTCTTGCTTTTCCCTTTTTCTATAGGCCTCTTGTTGTTCTTTGAGCTTAGCTTCAATAGCTTCTTTTTCTCTTCTTTTTTGAGCCTTTTCCTCTTCAAGATCATGAATTTTCTACTGCAACATCAACCTATCTCTTTCTTCTTGAATTTTGAGCTCTTGCTCCTTTTGTTGTTGCTGTTGAGCTAACTCATCGGCCTTCACTTTATCTTCCAACTTCTTTTGGTTGGCCGCCAACTTAGATTGTGATATGACCTCTTCTTCTTGTAGCTTAGCTAATGCCTCAGCTTATGCTTTAGCATCAACTTCTATTTTTGCATCCTCAAAAATTTTCCACTGATCCTCTTCAATTAATTTGTGTTCAATGCCTGCATCATTTCTCATATCCAAAGATTTTGATACATGATGCTCTTTATCAGAGGGAGTCTTTTTTTAATCTGTTTCTATATTATGTATCTCAACCTCATCCTCCATTTGCCTCAAGACTTCCGCTTCACCATGGAGAGCTCCCTTTAATGATTCTTGTCCTAACTCTTGTGCATCATAGGGCTGAGTAGGTAACTCCCCAACAATAGATGTAGAAGCACCCACCTCCACAATTGTTTCATCTTCCTGTCCCTCTGGAAGGTCTTGAGGAACCACCTCCTCTTCTTGTGCACTAGAAGGCATACACTCTAAAGGTTCTGTTAGCTCTCAAAAATGCAAGTTGAATGCCTCAAGAGGCTACCAATCTCTTGATACACTTTAAGGTAATAGACAAGGTCAAGAGAACTCAACCTTCTACTCTTTAGGTGCTGCTAGACCCAGGTGGGTGTACCTTTTGAATTGAGCAGACTTATCTTATGATTATCCTTCTGAAATTCTTTGTCCACAATTGTAAATGGAAGTGAACAAATGAGATCAAACTTGATAGCAATCTTCTGAATTAAATCCTAAAATGCTTAATAAACATATATAAAGAAACTGAATGAATTCAAATGATGAAATTGCAGAGACCAGTACCTTGTTGGGTATGCAGAGTCAAATGAAACATAAGTGGGCAACTTATTCTGGCAAAAAATCAATTTGCAGGCATATGATCTGTTCATAACTTGTATAAACAATGCAGGATTATGACTACTAAGCTCTACTTTAATAATCCAGATGAATCTTCTTGATTACTATGATCAACAAAAAGGATTTAATCTCTGCTTGAGAGAACCAAATAGATTAATCACACAGATACATCAAATGTGCATTGAAAAATTGAACATAAACTTGTTATGTCAATTTAAACAACCAGAAAGAATCAAATTGGAGACACCTTCAGTAATACTTTTCAATAAGTTCAACATGCAATTGACACCAGAAATAACCTACCACACCAGCTGATTTTCTTTGAATTCGCCAGTTTAAAACATGCACAACATAGTATCTAGAATGAGAAATTTATTCTACTGTGCCCATTCCTAATCTATTGTATCTATTCTAAGATCTGATGATAACTCAATTACAATCGGGGTGCATATTTATACACCAATAAGCAGGAAACAAATCGCTTATGAATCATGTTGACCACCAAAGAAATCGAGCCCAAATTCATGTCGGCCTGCAACGGTTATAGAAATTCACTTATGTCAACCCACAACATTTGAAAATAGTTAATCGCCAATGGAACAATCGCTGAGACAACTAGAAAGCATGCCGAAGGCAATTCAATCATGAAATCGTTAGTCATCTCGTGTTCCTCTGCTCTGTGTTGTTCGCTTTCGCCGTGACCATTTATTCGCTATGTCGAAGTCAAGAAGTATCCTTTTGTCCCCTTTTCATTTTGCCAAGACTCACTAGAGTCAAGGAAACATCATATCAAATACCTTATGTCATACCAAAAACTCATATGTTATGTTCCTTCCAATCGCTGAGACACAAGCAATTTCTTATCGATGCGCTTTTGTTTTCATTCACTGTCGCTGTAACATTCAACCATCGGGGAGACGTTTCATAGAATTCGCTTATTTCACAGAAAGTCTTCATCAATTCTGAGTCGCTGTGACACTTGTTTCTTTTTGCCGACGAGTCCATCCGCCCCATATATGTTGTTGTAGCTTATCGCTCTCGAGGAGACCTCTTGCAGATTTCATTACCTTTCCCCAAAAGCCCCTTTTGCCTTTTGTATATCACTGTGACTTTTCACCATTGAGGGGACATCTCATAGATTACATTGTTATACCGAAAGCCCCGAGCACACACCTGTTCTCCAAGAGAATGCCAACCTTTCACCAAAAGAAATCCATTCATTAAACATTGTCGACAAGACTCGACCTTTTCGCTATGACCATACCCCAATGAACATGAGTCCTACCAAAGAGTATATCATTATGTTGCCGATTGGAAAGACAAAGGAAGATTGCTATGACATCAAATGAGTCTTCTCGAAAGGCAACACAGACTCATGTTAGCAGAAAATGCACAATGGGTCGAGGAGACAATGGTATTCTTACACCGATATAGACCAAGATGTAAAAAATGCATGACTCAATGGATTCAATGGGGGAAATATGGAAAAATATGAGTGGAATATGCACACGGTAGGACCAAATCTGGAAGTTTATGAGTAAAACAACATGTGAAAATAACAAATTTTTACAGTTCCAACAGTGGCTCCGTCTGGGGATGAATGATAGTAAGATCATTGCAAGGATCCATAATATTTGGGTGAGTAGACCAAACACAAAATGATGAGCTAGTGAGCAGAATGGAAATTGAAATGAAGCATGAAGGAATGAATGCAAAAAGAATGCAAGATGGAAGTGAAATGGATGCAAAATGAAGGTGAACCACAACCCTAAACTACTGTGCATGGAAAAGAAATTTAGAGAGGATAAGTAAGAGTTGTCCATGCACTGGCAACCCTTAATCCTCTATGATTCATCATCACCTGTTCTGAGCTGTTACGATCTGAAACTCAAACCAAGCTTTCCCCTATTAAACACCTGGTTTTGTCTTGAGTTCATCAGACTCCTCTTGAAGATACTCATGCAATCTTTCCTATCACTGTCATTGCAAGTTCTTAGAGTATCATCATGTTCGGTTTGGCCCAAAATCCCTACACCATTTTGCATTTCAAATTCTTCATCATCATGGGACAAACACTTGTTATTTTCAATATTCAAAATGCATGCATAGTCAATACAACATTTTATATCATCTTTCTCACTGTTATGAATTGTGAAACATTCTCCCAGCTATATTGAAAATTCACCATCAAAGTACTTCTCTTGAGAATCAAAAATTTTTGTCATATCAATGCTGTCTGAAACAAACAAATCTAAAACCTTTTTCACCTCCTCTAAATTGTCATTTGGAGATAATATTATATTATAGCTCACATCTCCAGTATCAAGCATATATGAACCAATCAAAGCTAGAATTCAATCATCATTGGCAAGCAAATAAAAGTCTCTTCCACATGAATTAGAAATTTCAAAATCACATACCTCTTCTTGAATGGACACATGCTTTTGATCAACACCAAAAGTTTCACCATCACACCAAGAAATGTACTGGGCGTCATAAAAATCTTTACACAAAGATCTCTCACTATCAAAACAAATGCAGGCTAGACACAAAACCTCAAAATCACCTTCATGTGTATACCTCTGATATTCAAGAGTTAGCAAATCTGAAATTTGCTCACTGCTAAGTGAACATGCTTCTACACTTTCATCACTAGAATTATATTCTTCACTTTTTTCATCATCAAAAAGAGGCCCAAGATCAGTAAAGAATAAAAAATCAGAAAAAATATCAGCACAGTCATTTGTTCCATCACCTTGTTTGTCTGAAATTGTCTCCTCTCTATCATACAGTGGATTTGAAAATACCTGAAGTTCATTCTTGGGCAAACCTTTACAAAAAATCATTTGATCCTCTTTTAAATCTTCATCATGCAATGGGCCTGAAATTTTTTGGAAACTATTCTCAAATTTACAAACCTCCTCTTCATCGAATATATCTTCGTAGCTTTCAACTGCAGCTGGGGGTATTATATATTCACTATCAAATGAATCAACATTTCCCATTGCCTCTTCATCTTGATCTTCATAAGAGGTAAAAGAATCCCTTGATTGTAGATCAAAATCCTCAGGTGCCTCCTCACAATCTGAATACTCACTGGATTCCTCACTACATGTACTGCCTTCCCTATCACAATCTGTTATGCAAGAGGGATATCTTGTACCTTCATCTTCATTATGCAAGCCATCATAGGAATCATCTTGACTTGCACATGTTTCATCTTCTACTGGATGCATTATTTGATCAATTCCTCTATCTTCATCTTCATATTTTTTCCTATCTACAATATCAGCCCATTCAACTAGTTGATCTAAATAAATTGGTATGTATTCATGATTCAAGCCAATATACTAGGTTTGGCTCATACACTTTCATGAACTGTAGAATGATGTCAGACCTACTAGGTGGGAATTTAATAGGTATTTTCTTACAAATATCAGTCATTCTATAGAGCAAATAGTACTTAGATTCTCCTCTATATCTCCTTATACCAAGAAAGTCATCCAAAAGATTTTTGAAATATTCATCATCTTTAGATTCTTGGTTTTGATACATACCTTGTTGCAGATTCTGACTGACATCTTCAAGTGGGCTAGAATTATGCTGCATTTGACATTGATCACATTGACATTGCACTTGACACTGATCACATTGACATTCTTGATAACTTGCCAATCTTTGTCCAGGAGGGACTAGATAAACACTTACTTGCTTTGATGGCTGTGGAGAATAAGTGCTTTGTTGTGCATGATATGTACTACCACCATTATAGAAACTCCTAATTGTATCACCAGGCACTTGAGGGTCCCAATAACTTCCCGCATTTATGTAATCATTCGTTCCATATACAAATTCCATCCTTCATCAAAAATTTTTTAGAGTTTCCACCTACTTTTCCAAAAGTAGGAAAATGATTATTTTTGATCTTTTCCCCAGCGGAATCACTTTTTTTGAAATTTCTGAAATTACAAAATTTCCCCCAATGACTCAAAATTTGTGGTCTTCAACCGAATTTTTTGATACAGTCCCCAATAGAGTCGCCAATTTGTTAGCTCTCAAAAATGCAGGCTGAATGCCTCAAGAGGCTGCCAATCTCTTGATATACTTTAGGGTAACAAACAAGGTCAAGAGAACTCAACCTTCTACTCTTTAGATGCTGCTAGACCCAGGTGGGTGTACCTTTTGAATTGAGCAGACTTATCTTATGATTATCCTTCTGAAGTACTTTGTCCATAATGGCAGATGGAAGTGAACAAATGAGATCAAACTTGATAGCAATCTTCTGATCTAAATCCTAAAATGCTTAATAAACAGATATAAAGAAACTGAATGAATTCAAATGATGAAATTGCAGAGACCAATGCCTTGTTGGGTATGCGGAGTCAAATGAAACAGAAGTGGGCAATTTATTCTAGCAGAAAATCAAATTCCAGGCATATGATCTTTTCATAACTTGTATAAACAATGCAGGATTATGACTACTAAGCTCTACTTTAATAATCCAAATGAATCTTCCTGATTACTATGATCAACAAAAAGGATTTAATCTCTACTTGAGAGAACCAAATAGATTAATCACACAGATACATCAAATGTGCATTGACAAACTAAACATAAACCTGTTATGTCAATTTAAACAACCAAAAAGAATCAAATTGGAGACAGCTTCAGCAATACTTTTCAATAAGTTCAACATGCAATTGACACCAAAAATAACATACCACACCAGCTGATTTTTTTTGAATTCACCAGTTTAAAACATGCAACATAGTCTCCAGAATGAGAACTTTATTCTACTGTGCCCATTCCTAATCTACTGTATCTATTCTAAGATTTGATGATAACTCAATTACAATCAAGGTGCATATTTATACACCAGTAATCAGGAAACAAATCGCTTTCGAATCATGTCGGCAACCAAAGAAATCGGGCCCAAATTCATGTCAGCCTGCAACAGTTATAGAAATTCACTTATGTCGGCCCACAACATTTGAAAATAGTTATTCGCCAATGGAACAGTCACTAAGACAACCAGAAAGCATGCCGAAGGCAATTCAATCGTCAATCGTTAGTCATCTTGTGTTCCTCTATTCTATGTTGTTCGCTTTCATCGTGACCATTTGTTCGCTATGTCAAAGTCAAGAAGTATCCTTTTGTCCCCTTGCATTTTTCCAAGACCCGCCAGAGTCGAGGAAACATCATATCGAATACCTTATGTCATATTGAAAACTCATATGATATGTTCCTTCCAATTGCTAAGACACAAGCAGTTTCTTACCGATGCGCTTTTGTTTTCATTCACTGTCGTTGTAACATTCAACCATCGGGGAGACATTTCATAGAATTTGCTTGTTTCATCGAAAGTCTTCATCCATTCTGAGTCGTCGTGACACTTGTTTCTTCTTGCCGACGAGTCCATTTGCCCCATATATGTCGCTGTAGCTTATCACTCTCGGGGAGACCTCTTGCAAATTTCATTACCTTTCCCTGAAAGCCCCTTTTGCCTTTTGTATGTCGCTATGAATTTTCACTGTTGGGGGGACATCTCATAGATTACATTGTTATACCAAAAGCCCCGAGCACACACCTGTTCGCCAAGAGAATGCCAACCTTTCACCGAAAGAAATCCATTCATTAAACATTGTCGGCAAGACCCGACCTTTACACTATGACCATACCCCGATGCACATGAGTCCTACCAAAGAGTAGATCATTATGTTGCCAATTGACAAGACAAAGGAAGATTGCTATGACATCAAATGAGTCTTCCCGAAAGGAAACACAGACTCATGTTAGCAAAAAATGCACAATGGGTCGGGGAGATAATGGTATTCTTATGCCAATACAGACCAAGATGTAAAAAATGAATGACTCAATGGATTCAATGGGGAAATATGGAAAAATATGAGTGGAATATGCACATGGTAGGACCAAATCTGGAAGTTTATGAGTAAAACAACATGTGAAAATATCATATTTTTACAGTTCCAACAGGTTCCTTTGGTGCCATCCTTCTTTTTTCCCTTTTATATCCTTGGGTGGTACCTGTAGCCTTCCTCTTCTTAGATGATGTGACCTCAGTTTGATTAGCTCTCAAACTTACCCATTGAATACTCCTATCCAAGACTGGTCTTGCAATTTGCATTATGTCAATGGTCTCATCAACATTCCAATCTATTGGATCAAGATCCTTAGTTCCAATCTTGTCTTCATTATACCCAGGATCCAAAACTATCCCATCATCGGATAATTTCTTTGGAATGTCCTCCTTTATCCCAAACTCAATCATAAGTGGGATAGGTATCCTTTCATAATTCCTTCTCCTAAGATCATAATCATCTTGCAAATCCTCCCAAAAATCCTCCAATAGATTGAAGTGCTTCTCAAAGACACTAGGGAGAAAAGCCCTCATCTTGTGTTTAGGGTCATAACATTTCCTGGCAGTGTACAAACCCAACTTCAAATAAACTAATTCATCACAAACAACCTTACCTGCCTGAATGTGTGGACAACAAAAGGCCCACAACTTCATTGGAAATTTATGGCAACCAGTCTTGTGTTTGTTACCGAACTAGAAATTAACAGCCAAGGCTTGATAAATAAATTCCATTAAGATGATCCTATCACCACAACACCTAGGTAGCAAATGAGGGTGGCCATCAAATCCTGCAAACCTAAAATAGGTGAATGTGGGGTGCTGGATAAACCAATGCCCCCATTCATTCACAAAAGCCATAGCCTCCCTACTAAGTCTATATCCAACATCACCATTAAGCTTGTTGATAATGACATAAAGAAAGGCATCATTAACTCTTCTATAATGTTGCTCTGATGCCTGCAAGGTGAGCTGGTTATAATACTCCCATACTCTCTTTTGTCTTTGGGCTTGGCCCAATATACCTACTATCTGAAGTCCAAGGATAGAAGAGAGTATGGGAGTATTATAACCAGCTCACCTTGCAAGTATCAGAGCAACATTATAGAAGGGTTAATGATGCCTTTCTTTATGTCATTATCAACAAGCTTTATGGTGATGCTGGATATAGACTTAGCAAGGAGGCTATGGCTTTTGTCAATGAAACCTATTCCTCTCCTTGTTATCACTATAAAGCTTCAGGGCCTCCACCTCGTTGAATTGCTTAGGATTCTTGTGATCAGATTAATGAAATAGGAATTTGATCATTTGAGGCATAAAGTTAATAATGACATTACCCTTTACATCCACACACTACCTAGTAGCAGGGTTATATGCTCCAGCTACTGCGAGAATCAACTCCGGACATTGAACATATAGGGGAAAAAGTGCAACATGTGCTAGCCCTGACTAAACAATCCTTTTTGTCCTTCCCATGATCTACTCTTCAGTAAATGTTTCCTCATGAAATTATTCATAGTTGAAAGGACCCAAATTGGTGTCGGTTATTTCAATCCAATCAGAGTCAATCTTGCTAGTTGTGAGGACAACCTCCCCATGCTTACATCTCAAGGTATATGGGAGCTATTCTAATTTAATATTCTTTGGCCTAACCCCCTTCCATGAAGTTTCACCTGGCTGGCTCCTTTGAGAGGCATCATTTGATGCTCCTGACATTTCTTAATACCTGTAACATTTTCTTGTATTAGATGAACAAAACATATAAGTTAGTCAATCATATAATCATTGTTCCATCCTCCTAAGATAACATTCACTTGGTAAAACTATGCCCTTATCAGAGGTTGAACCATAGAAGTATTAAGCAACAAAAATTTCTCTTATCATGAGGCAAGGCCGATATCAGAATTGGATATGGAGTAAAATAGTATCATAAATGGGACCGAAATGGGAACAAAACCCAACAGGGTCGGAGACGGGACTGGAATAGGACCATAACTGAAACAGGTCAGAGGCGGGACCAGAACAGGACTAGAACTAGAAACAAAAGCTAGTTCCCAAGTTCAACTTCCTCCTCAGATCCGCTTCTAACCAAGGTAAAGATAAGTAACATAATAATGAATAGCAGTGGAATAATTCCAGCAAATGAAGAGTACTCAAAATAAGGCAGTCATAAGAACTCTAAACCCTAGGTCACATGGGTCTGAAAGGAAAACTAGAAATGGCTCAGCCTAAACGTCCAACAACTCCTTCGTACAGAAGTTATTAAAACCATGAACAAGTTATATTGTAAAACCCTAATTCTCTCAATACCCTATTTGTAAAAACTAGGGCACAATGAGAAACCCATACAAACAACTCAAAACCAACGTGATAAAACCAGAACAGGGTCCCGAAACAAAATTCATACCCAAGCAAGGAACCCCCCAAAATTGAAACCCTAGTCGAAACGAAAGCACGACAAAATAGACTTGTCACGAAAGCGACAACAGAACAAACAAAAATGATAAAATAGAAAAACAAACCCAACAAAATTGAACAAAATAGAAAAGAAAGAAACAAGCAAACTAAACAAAAAGAACATAACTAACACCAACCAAGCAAACAAATTCATAGAGTAAACCATCCTGCGAATACACAAAAATGACATAAGCGAAAGAACAAAACGAGAGAAAGAAAAGCAAAAGAAACCTACCTCAACATGCTCCTTAGGATTGACCAGAAATTTGCCAAGATTCGCTCCGTAAATTTCCCCCATGATCATGTCAACTCTAAGATTTTCCTAGCTATAATTTTCTTAAACAATTCACATAATAATAACAATGAGGTAGTTTAAGCATAATTAAACCTTTAATTGTTAATTCGCGCATGCAAATAGGCTGCATTTAATGTCATAAATGTGGTAGTTCAGGGACGGAGCCAACAACGTGATCAAGAAGTTAAGTCAAGTCAACGGAACATCAAAGGGTAAAGCGGATGCGGAGCCGAGTCAGAAACAAGATAAAGAAGCTACACAAAGTTCCCTATTTCACTTCCAACCCTGAATCTGGCCCCTACAAAACGACCGACCAGCAAACAAGAAACGAAGACGAGAGTGGAGACAAAACCAAAAATGGAACTCTCCCAAAGTTTAAAGTTCTATTTTGGTTTTGGATCCAGTCCCAACCAAAGGGCAAAGAACAAAACAAGAAGGGAAGTAGGACCAGAACAAACACCGAACCCGACCTGAACAACAAAGAGCGAGAAAGAAACAAAGCAGAGCCAGAGCTGGGATGGAAACACAAAATAGAAACTTAAAACTTCCCGATGTGAGTTCTAATCCCGGTTTCGATCTTGTGAGAGAAAACAAACAAAACACAAGGAAACGACCAACAAACATGAGAATGAACCAACCCAAGTGTTACTTGAAAACAACCAACGAAACAAAGGAAAAAAAAAGAGTTCTAAGGGCTGAGTTGGTGTCGGAATAAGATCCGAACTTGAAACCTTGAAAGACTTCCATGTTTAGATTTGGTTTTGAACCCACCTCCGACAGACCAAAAGACAAACTTAGGAGCAAAGAAAAGAACTCCTAAGACCCAACCAAACAACCAAAGGCGACCAAAACAAAAGACAAAAAGGGGGACCCATTTTTTTATTCTACTACAAAAATGGGGTGGTTATGCAAGGAATAACACCTTCCACATACAAGTGACCCTAGTTTGGTATGATGTTTAAGTTGACATTACTTTGTTTCTTATCATGTATGAAAGTCAATATCTCTTTAGATTTGAGGAACATATCATTTTTATATCTTCTATTTTAGGATTACCATTAACTAAATTGATCATATTTGAGCATGATTTATTGATACCATATGTTGAAATCAAATTTAACTTATCAAAAAGCCATTTTTCCTAGGTGCTAACTCCACATTAAATAGTAAATTGTAAGTATAAAAGTATTTTAAAATTTGCATATCACAATATTCTAAATAATTTAAATTTATAGAATAAAAAATTAAATTTCTACACATTAAAAATAAAAAAACTAAATTATATGAAATAATTTAAAATAAAGTTTTTTAGTGTATTTACAAAAGTAACATGGGCTTTTGGTTTGTTTCAAAGTGCTTAACTTGTAGCTTTTTCTATTCCTTCCATATCTAATGATGTAAGATTTTCTATTATATTAAATTATTTTTATGAGATGGCTAAAATAGATTCTCTCTATTACAAATCAATTTTATTTTATTTTTTAAAAAAGAGATTCCTAATTGTTGATTCCCTAGTTGTACAATAACTAAAATTACATCATATCATAGTCAAATTCAAGATGTACTTGCATGCTTCTGTATCTAAGATTATTTAAAAACTTAAATTATTCTCAATTTATTCAGCTATTGCAAATATTTTTCATTGTCTATTGGATGAGAAACATCATAGTCAAATTCAAGATGTACTTGCATGCTTCTGTATCTAAGATTATTTAAAAACTTAAATTATTCTCAATTTATTCAGCTATTGCAAATATTTTTCATTGTCTATTGGATGAGAAACATTGATTATTTTGAATTATCACAATGAAAATTTTATTTAGTGATAACAGATTTCCACAATCCATAAAGATTATTACTGAGTGTTTATTGCTTAGATTGTGTTGCATTTTTTGCATCTATGCTAGAAACACTTAGCAATAAAATTTTGTTTACAAACACTCCTTAAAATAAGTAGATGAGAAAGAGTGGATGCAAGAAATGGAGTCTCACTTATTCTAATTTTTCCAAGATAATAAAACAAGGTAGCAAAGGCATTGCCACTATTGGAGACAACAATATTTTCCTGCACATTAGAGTTTTTCATACCAAGAATATGTGTTGGGTATAATTTTTTAGCATGATTTATTTTTGTTTTAGATCACAATATAATCTTCTCTAAAGTAAAAATCATTTTCATAAGAAAGTATCGAGTAGATTAAAAAATTTGTTGATTCTTAAATTCTAAATTATGATTTTATGAATCAATGGGAATTACAAATAGACATGTATTTAAGATAAATTTTGAGGAAAAAAAGAGATTACATGTAAGTTGGAAAGATTCTTGGGAGTTGAAGAATGAGAATCTTTATTCCTACCTTGCACATTGATAAGTGAACATATCCCTCTTGGAGCTTCTTATTCTATATAGTGATTGTTGGATCAAGAAAAAATATTAGATAATATTATATATAAGGATATTCTTTTTGAATGTTGTTCAACCTCCTTTAAAATTTAGGTGTAGAACATTAAAGGTGCATGTGAAAATATCATCAAATTTGTAATATTACGTATGAAAATATATTGAGTGGCATTAGCTTTGTGGCTAATTTTGTTTTCTTGAAAGATTTTTTTCTATGGTAAATTTCTAAATTGTGTTTCCATTATATTTCTATATTTCATACATTCCTAACCTTTATTGATGTGTTCTCATTTGGATTGAATAATTTTATGTTTGCATAGTTTATTGTAAAGTTTATTCCAAGCATATATTTCAACATTTGATATATGGTTTTAAATATTAAATTCTTGAAAAACAAGTAACAATCAAATATTTTTGATCAAAGTAGGAAGACAACACATAATATATGTAAATGAAGTTGTAATAATGGGGGTAGTTCTTGGAACTTGGTAGTTGAACAAATATATATAAATGGTGATGTAATGACTTAGTATGAAACTTGGGTTTGGATCTTGATAATGAAAATACAACACCATAAGAATGTGATAATGTAAGTGTTGCATAATGATAGGGGCAAGAGTAATTTGAAGAGTGCATTAATGATGAGTGGTAGATGATCCACAATGACCAAGGTGTGATGTCCTTTTATGTATGATCTATGCACTCAATTTAAATGGTTTGGAATAAGAATTAACATATAGAGGGCCTAGAGAGAACTTTGAATTCGAAAATGAGGGTCAAATCCACAATGCATTGTTGATTTGAGTCATTTCTATGCCTTCACTTTCAACCTAAGAATTTAAGAATTGATAATTTTGGAGCTATGAAATGTCTAGGTAGAGGTTAAGTTCATTTTTTTAATGGTTAGCAAGAAAATAAGATTAATGGGAAAGTCAAATTAATCTAAATTAAGTGCTAAGATAAATATTTAGAATATCCATATAAAATGACATTAAATGAAAGATGTAAATACAAGATATATAATTTTGAGCTTTATAATCTATGTCCTAATAAAACTTTAGATATACTCAACATAAATTTAATTATAAAATAAAATTCTTGATATCAAAATTTATTGATTTACATTTTTTAATATTAAATGAAATTGTTTAAAAAAAAATATTAAAGTGTCACTTCATAAGAAGACTTAGTTGAATTGAGCTGATCCCATAAATCTTATCTCAATAAAATATAAAACCTAACTTTTATTTAATATGACTATAAAAATCTTTATCTCCTCAACATAATATGAAATTCAACTCAAATTCAGTGAATTCATAAGCTCAGGTTAATCATGCTTTTTCATTTTTGCATTGCAGTCTATTTTGCTTAGACTTTCTCCCATCAAATTACTGTCCTTACTGCAAGGTGCATGGAATAGCAGGGCGGAAAAGGCCAAAATGTGCAAAAAGGTGGAACGCAGAAATCTAGAAATTGGGTGGAATAGCTGGTTATAGATGGCATTCTATTCCAATTTCCACACGGCAGTTTGCAATAATGTAATCTTAATCAGTAATGAATGTTCTCTATCATCTTAAAGATTTCTCCCATAAAATAGCGCACCACCACAGAAATGGTATCTGATCCGATCCAAACATATCTGCAGTCAGTCAACTGGTAAGACACAAGTGGTCCACAAGGAGTTGGATGAGTAACACTGGCTCAACTCAAATTCAATAAATTCAAACGCTGATACAATGTTCATCATGCTTTTTCATTTTCATTTTACAGTTTATTCTGTTAAGACTTTCTCCCATCTAATTATTGTCTTCAACGCAAATAGCGCTACACCACAGAAATTGCGTGGAATAGCAGGCCAGAAAAGGCCAAAATGTACCAAAAAATGGAACGAAGAAACGTAGAAATTTGGTGGAACAACTATTGGTCATATATATGGCAGTCTATTCTGGCCAAAGAATATGGAAAGTTAAACTTCGACAAAAATTTGAGAACTGCAATTTTAACATGGCAGTTTGCAATCATGTAATCTTATTCAGTAATGAATGTGCACCTGGCAGTCTATTCTGCTTAAAACTTTCTCCCCTCAAATGTTATAAATGTGCAAATAGCGTTATACCACGGAAATTACATTGGAATGTACAAAAATTGAACTCAATAGAATCTGATCCAGGCATATCTTTCACTCAATCAAATGATAAGACAAAAGTGGTCCACAAGGATTGCAAGATGCCTTCTAATCTAGGAAGTTGACGTTATATATCATATTGTTGTAACCGCTATTATTCATACTCTATAGCCAAGCTTTTCAAGTTTGAATTGCATTCATCTATTTTATTTTCTCTCTGTTAATTTCTTATAACCTAGCAACAGATTTATAACAATTAATAACAATTAATATATTGGGTTAATTAACAATTAATAATAGAGGAAGCAAAAATAACAAGAAGACAATTACAAATAGATAATAATATAGATATACCTAGGAAACCCTAGTTTGGGGAAAAACCTGCAAATTTTGGATCTTCTATTCAACTTAACAGTAAACTTTTCTTCCAAAATACAATACTAGTTTGCTACAACAATCTTACATATATAGAGCTCTATTGTTTTACATCAACATGCAAGAAAATAAACTTTCCTTACATTACTTGGCTAACTCACACATAAAATCACTCTTGGTCTTATCTCAACTTCACAAATTTAGAAACATTCTATGAATAAACTAAAAATATGTTGCTGCTGAAAATCTAACTCGACATGCTTTAAAACAACTCCACATTCCACCTTTCAAGCTACAAAAATCAACACTCCCTCTTAGCGAGGAAGGTGTTTGGCACAACACCCAACTTATTGTTGAATAATACAAACTTACTTTTCATTAAGGCCTTTGTCAAGATATTTAGTATATGTTCATCTGTAGGAATGTACTGGAGCTTCATTGTCCTCTTCTCCACACAATCTTTGATGAAGTGGTACTTGATCTCAATGTGCTTTGACTTGTCATGAAACACTGGATTCTTAGAGAGTTTGATACAAATTTGATTATCATAGTAAATGACTGTAGGCCTAGCTCCTTATCAAAGAGCCCAGCTAGAATATTTTGAAGCCAGACAACTTCACATTTAGCCATATTGGATGCCATATACTCAACCTCCATAGAACTCAGTGCAACTGACTTCTATTTCTTGCTATACCAAGAGACTCCTCCTGATCCCAAACTAAAACTGCACCCTGAAGTGCTCTTTCAGTTAGTTGTACTACCTACCCAATCTGCATCGAAGAACCCTTCGAGCTTCACTCCATCCTACTAAACATACTTTATCCCATAATCAATTGTGCCTCAAAGATACCTCAAAACATGCTTCGCAACTATCCACTGCACACATTTAGGTTCCACCATAAACCAACTAAGTGAGTTCACTGCAAAACAAATCTCTACCCCGGTGTTGACCATATACATAAGAGATCCTATCAACTATCTGTATAAAGTCAGGTCCACTACCTTTGATCTGGAAGCATCAATATTCTTCTAGTTAGTCACAAGTGGCATGGACATGGGCTTACAATTCTCCATCTTGAACCACTTCAAGATATCAAGTAAGTACTTCCCTTGTCCAAGAAATATTTCTCCATCTTTTTTCCACAACTCCAATCCTAGAAAGTAGTGTATCAACCTCAAGTCCATCTCAAACTCTCCTACAAGATTCTACTTACAATTTTCTATGAGCTCCTTTGACCCTGTGAGAAACAAGTCATCAACATACAACACCAATATGAGAAGTTTCCCTTCACCTGACCAAAGTAAGAGTTTAGATCTACCTCACTCCTGATGAAGCCCACATTCTACAAGTAACTTTCAATAAGTGAATACCATGCCCTGAGAGCCTGCTTGAGCCCATACATTGCTCTTCTCAACTTGCATACATGAGAATCTCTCCCATGTGCTTCAAATCCTTCTAGTTGTTCTATGTAAAATTTTGAGATAGAACAAAAACAAGAATCAAAGTGCTCTAATTTTACTTTCTAAACTACTAATTTATTTTGAAAATAGTTGAGATTAAGGGGTTCAAAAGAAGGATGTATAGAAATTGTTATTGTTTTTGTCAGAAAAATATAGCATAGCAACTCTTGTATGACTCTAGCATGGTGAAATTTTTTGTAGTATTTTTAAAATCACTATGGTTAGAAGTTAGCTAATAGTATCTAGTTGATGCACGATTTTTCTGATAATTTTTTAATGAATATTTGATTTTTTACTAATTTTCTAAATGGGCACTTCCTAAAAAGAATAATTTTGGCCATGCTCCTTCTACAAATTTTGAAAAGTACTAATTTTTTTTTAATTTTTATTTTTTAAAATTTGTAGAATGGAGTCTAGTTTCTAAAAATGTAATTTATTTTGTTTGCATGTCTATTTTTTGTCAAAAAGCGGTGTTTGGTATTTTTTTCGTTATGTCTATTGTTGGAAAGCTAAGAGAGAACTTAACATTACCCATGTGTTTGATTTTGTTGATATTGAGCCAGATACAATCCTGATGGTGGGCACGAACCCAAATAAGAGAAAAATTGTAGAATTTGCAAAAAAACATGTCTCTGGTCATTGGGAATTCCCTCCAAGCCTTTGGGTTAGTATTCCAACGAAAGTACCAAAGCTAAGGCTTGGGGATTCCCAAAGAAAAATATAATGCAAGCGCATTATAACGCACTCATGTTATGTGTTAGTTTTGACATTTATTGCTTCTCCGGGGAACATGTGTAGCAACACATAACGTGCTCATGTTATGTCTTTGTTTAGTTAAATGCCACTTTATTGAATGTTTGTTCATATGTTGTATCTATATGTATGCTGGTGTGTCATGTATGTATGTATGTATGTATGCCTATATGTATGTATTTATGCTTGTGGGAGAGAGAGTGAGAGAGAGTGGGAGAGTGGGAGAGAGGTTAGGAGAGTGTAAGAGAGAGTGAGAGAGTGTGGGAGAGAGTGCGAGAGAGTGGCAGAGTGGGAGATGGTGGTAGAGAGTGGAAGAGAGTGTGGGAGAGTGGGAGGGTGGATGGAAGGGAGGGAGGAGAGAGTGGGAGAGAGTTGGAGAGTGTGGGAGAGGGTGGGAGAAGGTGGTTGAGAGTGAGAGAGTGGGAGAGGGTTTAGGGTATAGGGTGTGAGAGCATGGGAGAGAGAGGGAGCAAGAGAGTGGTAGAGAGTGTGGCATAGTGTGGGAGAGTGGGAGATAGGGAGCGAGAGAGTGGGAGAGGGTCAAAGAGAGTGGGGGAGAGTTGGAGAGAGTGGGAGGGAGGAAGATAGTGGGAGAGAGGGAGGGAGAGAGCGGGAGAGGGTTGGAGAGAGTTGGAGAGAGTGGGAGAGTAAGAGAGAGAGGGTGGGAGAGAGTGAGCAAGTGGGAGACATTGTGGGAGAGAGTGGGAGAGTGTGAGAGAGGGCGGAAAGGGTGAGAGGCAAGACAGTGGGCAGGCGGAGAGGAGTGGAGAGGAAGACAGTGGAAAAGAGTGGAGAGGCTGAGAGTGGAGGGTGGAGAGTGGAGACAGAGGAACAAGTGAGTGAGTGGAAAAGAGTGGAGACCGGGTGAGTGAGCACCCAGGTGGAGGTGAGAGGTGAGCCGAGACACAAGCTGAGACAGGAAGACAGTGGAGACTGAGTGAGAGAAAGGTGGAGAGTGTGGAGGCTGGGAGAGAGAGTGGAGTGTGTGGAGGTGGAGAGGTTGGGGAGGTCAAAAGAGTGGAGGTGGAGAGTGGAGAGTGGAGAGGGATTGGAGTTGGAGATGGAATGGGAGGTGGAGGGGAGAGGGTGGAGGGGAGAGAGAGGCCGGAGGAGTGGAGAGAGTGGAGCAGGAGGGAGAGGCAGGGGTGAGGGTGGAGGGTGGTGAGAGAGGGAGAGGGGAGAGGGTGGGGGGGTGGAGGTTGGGAGAATGGGAGGGAAGAGGGTGGAGATGGACGGAGATGGTGGAGAGGGTAGAGTGGGAGATGGGTGGGAGAGAGGGGTGGAGAGGGGTGAGAGAGTGTGGGAGAGAGTGGGAGAGAGTGGAAGAGAATCAGAGAGCATGGGAGATTGTGGGAGAGAGTTGGATAGGGTGGGAGAGGGTGGGAGAGAGGGTGGAAGAGAGTTGGAGAGAGTTGGAGAGAGTGGGAGAAGCTAGAAGAGAGTTATTTGAGAGTGGGAGAATGTGGGAGAGAGTGGGAGAGGGTGGAAGAGGGTGTGAGAGAGGGTGGGATTGGGTGGGAGAGTGTGGGAGAGAGTCAGAGAGTGTGGAAGAGGGTGGGAGAGGGTGGCAGAGTCAGAGAGAATGGGAGAGGATGGGAGAGAGTTGGAGAGAGTGGATGAGTGGGAGATAGGGTGGGAGAGGGAGAGGTGGAAGAGGGTAGGAGGGCAGGGGAGATGCATGGAGAGAGGGTCGGAGAGGTTGGGTGAGTCTGAGAGAGCCTGAGAGGATGGGAGAGGGTGAGACAGAGTGGGAGAGTGGAGAGAGGGCAGGAGAGAGGAGAGTGGAGAGAGGGTGGGAAATGGTGAGAGAGTGAGAGCGGGGGAGAGCACGGGAGAGTGTGGGAAATTTTCAGAGAGTGCAAGAGAGGGTGGGATAGAGTTGGAGAGAGTGGGAGAGAGTGTGGGAAATTGGGTGAGTGGTAGATAGGGTTCAAAAGGGTGCAAGAGGGTCAAAGAGGGTGGGAGAGAGATGGAGAGAGTGGAAGAGTGTGAGAGAGGGTGGGATAGAGTGGAAGAGTGGGAGAGAGGGTGGGAGATGGTGGGAGAGAGACAGAGAGAGGGTGGAAGAGAGTTATTTGGGAGTGGGAGAGGGTGGGAGAGAGTTGGAGAGATAGGGTGGGAGAGGGTTGGAGAGGGTGGGAGAGGGTTGGAGAGGGAGGGAGTAATTTGATTAGGATCTAGAATAATTGCTCGCAAAATGCTTAACGTAAATAACAACTTGAATCAATGCTTAAATGAACAAATTGAATATCATTCAAATGCTTAATCAACTTAGCATAATAAAATGATAACCAAGACGATGAACTGAAAGAAAGAGAGAAAAAGAAAGAAGAGATCAAACACAACTGACAATGGAGTTCACCACAATCATGACTACGTCTCTGGGTCTGCTCCAATAGAGTGAGACTGATATGATTCTCCAAATATCAGTTATAATTGCACCATGACCATTTCTTCTAGTACTTCAGTAGCATAACAATACTCCGATGAACAAAAATGGCTCAAAGAACTCCTTAGAAATCCCTCTTTCGCATCACCTATTTTCACAACTATGTCCTTTTTTTCCCCCAAAACTCTTCCTTCTACCCCCTTTTTATACTACAAATATTCCCAAATTGGTGAAAAACCAATTGATTTGGGAATTTCAACTCAATCCCCCTTACATAATAAATATTTTGAAAAATCCTCCCCTAAATCCTTAAAATATCCTTAATAATCTTATAGAAATTATTTAAGCCTTTTAAATAATATCTTTCAAGATTATTTAAGCCCCCTTAAATAATGTATTTTCGGGCTTCCTTTAGGATTTGTTTAATAATAGGAGGTTTGTTTTAAATAAATGGCTAAAGGACTTAAACATTAGTCAAAACCAACCAATGCCATATCATATTTTAAACCTGTTTGATGGCTTATTGGTGGCCATACCTTTTGGTAAGCCAGCAGTCAAGGGTTCAACCCTAGCCACTAGCTTTTAATACCTGATTTCTGCCAGTTACATAACAAAACAAACCAACATGAGTTATAATATTGAGGAAATCATGCAGCCGAATGGTGGAGGCAAGTGCTTGTAGTTAGGAGGTTTGGGGATCGAATCCCCCTAACCTTTTTACCGGAACGAACAAAACTATTCCTCAGATATGTGGGTGTCGATGGAGTAGAGGCCACGTATGACACGATTGGGTGCCACGTTGTGATTTCTCATTGGTAGGTGACTCCAATGTGTCTTTTGACGTGAACAATGATGCGTCTACTAATCGGATGTTCACTAGACTGCTAATGTGGCCGATGACTATGCACTCACGCACTCGCTGACATGTGTATCGATGACACGTGTCACCATCTGACTGGTTCATACATCTTCCATGTGTCATACTCTAGTTGGTCCACATCAGATTCTGTACAGTATAGATTGACTAATGATGTCACCCTTGTACCATGAAGTCAACTGAACTTTGATTGCCCATATCTCAAGCATACGACATTGGATCTTGATGAAATGAACATTGCCAGAATCGTCTTGACAAGTGCTTCGACTTGACACTGCTTCCATTGATTTCTAAGATGATCATTTTTTTCAGTTCTTGGATGACCCCTAGTGCCTATTTGACCAAAATTTTGACCGGCCATAACTTGAGAAAACAATCCTTTTCTTTGTGTTCAAGTTGCGCTAGAATGAGGACGTCGAGCTCTTTCTGATGGTGCTGAATTCTAGAGCATTGGAGATTCTTTAATTTTCAATAAAAAATATCCCTCGGATCAGGCCTCCCAACTGGAGAACTTTTGGACCTCCAAAAGTGGCATTTATTCAAACATTAAGTAAGGACTTGGCCTCCCGAATTATCCTATATCATTTGTACATTTGTATACCTAACTCACAATGACAACAAATATTGAAACAACATTGTTGATCATAAACATCATTTTATCACTTCCATAAGCATCTACATCAACTATCATAGCCACTAACCAACAAAAATTGACTAGCATCAAACTGAACAATAATGCAAAGATGAAAAAGAATAAATCAACATATCAATCCTTCACAACAGAAACATTTTTACCCAAGGATCCATCAATGCTTTTAATTACCATTCCCTCATGTTGTACTATGGGTACATCCTGCAACATCTAACCCTGGTTAGCTACTCCAAGTTCCTATCTAGAACCACCTGTACTGATAGACATGAGAGTTAAATATTTACTTGCATTAATCACCCTCTTTAATTGCCCTGTGTTTGTAAAACAATGATCAGTCTTAATCCTGTGAGAATGTACAATATATTGAATTCCATCTTTAACAAATGATAATGATTCTTTTCCCTATAGAAAATAGCTTTCTGATAATATAGATAAGGGTTAGCCAACACTATCCCACAAATATCTAGTGGAACCACATCAAACTGTACTTCATCCACAAACTTACTTGTAATTGTGAATTTTAAAGTGCATTGTCTTGTTACTTGCAATTTATCATTCTCACAAATCTAGCCTAGTGGAGAAGGTTTCTTATGTTGTGGAGTTTTCAATCCCAAGTTTCTTACAACATCTTCAAAAATTAAGTTAACCTGAGAACCACTATCTATGAGTGCATCAAATTTAATGTTCTTAGCAACAACCCTTAAATGAAACAACTCATTCCTTTTCTTATCTTCAGAGACATCATGAACTTTAGAAGTAGAAGCACAACATCAAAGGAAACACTCGAAAGAGGAGCTTTACCTTTCAAACCCATAGCTATTATCTTAGTTTTATCATTAGAATCGGAACCAAGATCCATAACAACATTTGTGGCTTTCTCCTTACCCTTATGTTTCTGATTCTATCTCTGATCCCACTTAGGCTTCTATTCAGGATGCAACTTCCAACAATGATCTTTATCATGACCCTTCTTGTCACAATGAGAGAAAGAAAGCTTGTCATCCTTCTTGACTATAGTTGTCTTCTTTCCTTTCCCTGTCTCTGCATTCTTAGAAATTTCTTTACAGAGTTATCATTATCAATGAAAGAACCTTTTCCCCTTGACTCTAAGTGTGTAGCTTGAACAAACACTTCATCCAAATTACAAGGGTTCAAAACCAAAATAGAATTTCTAAGTTATGAGTGAAGACATCCTATGTACTTTAAGAAAGTATCCTGGGTGTAAAAAGGTACAATTAATGCAATAGCCTTCTTTCTGAATTCATGGGTGTACTCTTGGACAATTTGAGCTTTCCCTTGTTTAAACACTTGCCAATTTAACATTAATTTTTGCATGTGACCTAAGGGATAGAATTGTTTTTCAAGAGAATTAATAATTTCTAACCAAGATAAATTGACTCTACCATGCTATGAAATTTATGCTCTATTCCTACTCTCCCACCAGGTAAGAACTATACCTCCCAACCGAAGAGTGGCTAACTGGATCCTAGAAGCATCATCAAAGAGGTTTTGAACTCTACAATAAACTTATACTTGTTGAATCCAATCATCTAGTTTTTTAGCATCTAATTCACCACAATACTTAGGAAGTTCAAATTTAACATCCAATTTAATCTGAGGCCTATTTACACCCTTAAAATGATTACTAGAAAGAGAATGTGTAGAAGAAGGAGAATGGGGAGACGAAGGAGGAGTAGACAGAGGAGAGTTTGGGGGTTCATCACCACCTCCTGGTTGCTTCTTGTTGCTTTTACTATCTCCATGATCTTCTTCACATTTTAGGCATTCTTCCCTTTCTTTGAGTAGTACATCCAATGCAACTTTCATCTACCAAAAAGCTCTTCAAAACTATTGCTCATTGAGTTCTTCGGGTACCTACATTCCAGACACAGACATCTTCAGAAAAGTTCTTCATTTCCTAATCTCAAGATTATATTCCTCAAGCTTTCCTTCACCCTTATGAATCTTGGATCTTGTTAGCATTCAAAATCAACTGCAATAATAGTCACAAAAAGCTCTGATACCACTTGATCTAATTAGGATCTGGACTAATTGCTTGCAGAATGCTTAACGTAAATAACAACTTGAATCAATGCTTAAATGAACAAATTGAATATCATTCAAATGCTTAATCAACTTAGCATAATAAAATGATAAGCAAGATGATGAACTAAAAGAAAGAGAGAAAAAGAAAGAAGAGATCAAACACAATTGATAACGGAGTTCGCCACAATCGTGACTACGTCTCTGGGTCCACTCCAATAGAGTGAGACCAATCCGATTAATCTCCAAAAATCAGTTAGAATTGCACCAAGACCATTTCTTCTAGCACTTCAGCAACATAACAATACTCCAATGAATAAAAATGGTTCAGAGAACTCCTTAGAAATCCCTCTTTCACATCACCTATTTTCACAACTATGTCCTTTTTTCCCCCAAAACTCTTCCTTCTACCCCCTTTTTATACTACAAATATTCCCAAATTGGTGAAAAACCAATTGATTTGGGAATTTCAACTCAATCCCCCTTACATAGTAATTATTTTAAAAAATCCTCCCCTAAATCCTTAAAATATCCTTAATAATCTTATAGAAATTATTTAAGACTTTTAAATAATATCTTTCAAGATTATTTAAGCCCCCTTAAATAATGTATTTTCGAGCTTCCTTTAGGTATTTGTTTAATAATAGGAGGTTTTTTTTAAATATATGGCTATAGGACTTAAACATTAGTCAAAACCAACCA
Source organism: Sequoia sempervirens (assembly GCA_007258455.2). Classification (NCBI taxonomy): domain Eukaryota; kingdom Viridiplantae; phylum Streptophyta; class Pinopsida; order Cupressales; family Cupressaceae; genus Sequoia; species Sequoia sempervirens. The sequence goes on from VDFB02193867.1 coordinate 412,871,252, forward strand.
ATGCCATATCATATTTTAAACCCGTTTGATGGCTTATTGGTGGCCATACCTTTTGTTAAGCCGATGGTCAAGGGTTCAACCCTAGCCGCTGGATTTTAATACCTGATTTCTGTTAGTTACATAACAAAACAAACTAGAACTAGTTATAATATTGAGGAAATCATGCAGCCAAATGGTGGAGGCGAGTGCTTGTAGTTAGGAGGTTAGGGGATTGAATCCCCCTAACCTTTTTATAGGAACGAACAAAACTGTCTAATGGATATGTGGGTGTCGATGGAGCAGAGGCCACGTACGAGACCAGGTGGGTGCCACATGGTGATTTCTCATTTGTCAGTGACTCCAATGTGTTTGTCGATGTGAACAATGATGTGGAGCTAACGTGTCTGCTGATCGGATGTTGACTGGACTACTGACATGGCTAATGACTATGCACTGACGTGCTCACTGATGTGTGTATGGATGACACGTGTCACCATCTAAATGGTCTGTACATCTACCATGTGTCATATTGTGGTTGGTCCACATCAGATTCCATATAGTACAGACTAATTGATGATGTCACCCTTGTACCATGAACTCAACTGAACTTTGATTGCCCATATCTCAAGCATACAACATCATATTTTGATGAAATGAATGTTGCCAGAATCGTCTCGATGAGCTCTTTGACTTGACGCCACTTCCATCAATTTTAGAGATGATCATTTTTTTTGCTTCCTGGACGACCCCTGATGCCTGTTTGACCAAAAAGTTTGGCTGGCCATAAATTGAGCAAACAAAGTTCTTTTCTCTTTTTTCAAGTTGCCCTGGAATTAGGACATCGAGCTCTTTCTGATGGTGTTGAATTCAAGAGCATTGGAGATTTTTCAATTTTTAATAAAAATATCCCCCGAATCAGGCCTCCCAATTGGAGAACTTTTGGACCTCCAAAAATGGCATTTATTCAAACATTAAGTGAGGACTTGGCCTCCCCACTTGTCTTGTATCATTTGTACATTTGTATACCTGACTCACAATCACAACAAAGACTGCAACAATATTGTTGATCATAAACATCATTTTATCACTTCCATAAGCATCTACATCAATTGTCATAGCCACTAACCAACAAAAATTGACTAGCATCAAACTGAACAATAATGTAGAGATGAAAGAGAATAAATCAACAACATATTGATCCTTCACAGTAGAAAATTTTTTACCCAAGGATCCATCAATTCTTTTAATCACCATTCCCTCATGCTATACTATGGGTGCATCCTGCAACATCTAACCCTAGTTAGCTACTCCAAGTTCCTGTCTAGAACTACTGGTACTGACAGACATGAGAGTTAAATCTTTACTTGCAATAATCACCCTCTTTAATTGCCCTATGTTTGTAAAAGAATGATTAGTCTTAATCTTATGAGAATGTACAATATACTGAATGCCATCTTTAAACAAATGATAATGATTCTTTTCCCTATAGAAAATAGCTTTCTGATCATATAGATAAGGGCTACCCAACACTATTACACAAAGATCTAGTGAAACCACATCAAATTGTACTTCATCCACAAACTTACTTGTAATTGTGAATTTTAAAGTGCATTGTCTTGTTACTTGCAATTTATCATTCTCACAAATCCAACCTAGTGGAGAAGGTTTCTTATGTTGGGTAGTTTTCAATCCCAAGTTTCTTACAACATCTTTAGAAATTAAGTTAACTTGAGAACCACTATCTATGAGTGCATCAAATTTAATGTTATTAGCAACAACCCTTAAATGAAACAACTCATTCCTTTTCTTATCTTCAGAGACATCATTAACTTTAGAAGTAGAAGCACAACTATCAAAGGAAACATTGGAAAGAGGAGAGTACGGTAGAGGGTGGGAGATAAGGTGGGAGTGGGTTGGAGTGGGTCTACCCTATTAATCTTAAAAAAACTAACTTTATTATAATGTGAGCATGTTATGAATAAGTAAAGACATGGCCGTTTAGGAATAAATAACACACTCACGTTATAACACAATCACGTTTTGAATTTCACTAAAAATGGTAAAAAAACACAATACACCTTTGATGTCGGCCCACATTCTGCATATTCTCCTAGTTCTGTGTGTGCTTTGACAAAAAGTAGGTTTTTGGTGATTAAGTGAACTGTGCATGCATGATTTTTAGATTCCACCACCCTTTTCATGATATTTCCATCACCTTTGCATGAAATTGTAGAGTTTTCACAACGAAAGGTGTATAATATCAATTCAACTTTGGATTACAACGATAATTGATATACAATTGAAGTTTGGAGGGGAGCAAGCTTTTGAAAAAGTCAAATTTTTGAGGAGTTGAGGAAAGAAGAAGCAAAGGCTACATAATTGGGTAGAACTCCTCCATTTGAAACTTTGGTTTTTTAGGTATGTGAAGTCTTTGTACATTTTCTTTCATTCTATTATGGCTTGCTTTCATTTTTGTTGTTTTAATTATTTCATGTTGATCAATTTTTTTGTTTTTCATGTTACAACCTTAGGTTGTCAATGGATATTTTAAATTGCAAAATTCTATACACTTTTCTATTGCATTTTTTAACCACATCTTTGTGAGGCATTTTCTTAAATTTAACAATTGAATTTCTTTGTGTATGCTTCCAAAGCCTTCATTGAGGTATTTTGTCAAACAATTATAAAAAATAGTTGATTGCCTTGTCTAGCTACCAAATTTTCCATACATGTCTCTAAAAAATTGGAATATACTCCTAATGCAGTAGGGGGAGGCCTGCAACACACAAACACACAACTCCAATCTACAAACAAATTTACAATTTACAATTTCATCATGACCTATTCCTTCAACAAATTCAAATTGTTCAGGTTGTAGCATATAAAAGTCACTTAATTGGGTATAATTCCCCACACAACCTTCTCACTTCTCAGTAGACTCCCAAATTCAAAAACAGTCTTTACTTAGGTCTCAAAACAAAATATTTTCTAGGTTTTAGGACCTTACATGCTCAAATAGGTTTCCAATACAAAAACCCTCAATTTTCTCATAAATATCTAGGGTTTTCTATATTTCACAACTCCAAGGCCTTCCAAGCCTCACATTCTGAGCCAGACATACAAGGTTTCTTTGCAATTTCTTGGAGATCTTTCAAACTTCCCTACAAAAAGGCTACAAAAGTAGCCCTATCTTACAAAAAAAGTACTCTTTAAACTTCTTCTAACCCCAAAAGCTCTTGGTCAGTCATCAAATAGGTCACAAAACTCCCAATTCCAGAGGTTTTAGAAAATAACTCAACCTCTAAGTCATAATTGATTAAAACCCTCAATTTTCTAACAAATACATAGGGATTTTAGCATCTCACAATTCCAAGGCCTTCCAAACCTCACCAAAGCATCAAACAAGTTTTTTAGGGTCTACACACACATAATAAACCTTCACCTATCCTTTAAACTTAGTATACCTCAAAAACATCACTTTGGTTCGTCCATTTCAAGCCAAAATCTCACATTCTCAACCTAAAACAACATCACCAACCCTATAAGCGCCTTACCATTATTTAAAGAGTTAAGGAAACTTGAAAATAACATATTGTAAACCTTTCCTCTGAGTCACAATTCACCATAGTAGGAGGAAGGGCTCCATCATAAAAATTAAAGTAAACTTAGACCCTACTGGTCTGTATAGGCTAAATAAAGAAAAATGGATTTTCCTTTTACTAAAACAACCAAAGGTGTATCAAAATAGATTAAAATCTAGGTTAAGACCTGCCACCACAATGTTTCATGAATTTATTTTCATAAGAGGCATGTACTAGACCATACATAGAGAAAAGAAACTAAAAACTTAGAAAAATGTTGAAATTCCATAGTTTTAGGCATTGTGAAGAGCACCAATCTTCAAAAAAACTATTGATTGAACCCCCATTTAGGATTGAATGATTTTTTTAATACATTTAAAATGAGAATCATCTCCTTTCAATTCCCATAACTACCTTTGAACCACCAAACCTTTATTAAGCCTACAAATACTATAATTTATTATTTAAGAATGATTTTGCTTACTAAGCTTTATCATGCAAATTTAATATTCTAAATGCCTAGGACCACTTAGACACCCTTATAACATGAATTTTAGAATCTTTCTCTGCACTCCCACCTAATTTTTATATAAATACCTTTATGGCAATATCAGCAATTATTTAATTCAAGAGTGCTTTTGCACATTTGTCCACCCTAACCTACTAATTCCTAAAGTACATAGAAGATTGGTCTATTAGACCTTATTCAAGAAAAAAGACCTCAACATACTAACATTTACCAATTGTCCTCCCAATTTACCATCAAAAAATCACAAATTGAGGGTGAGGTGTGGGTGCTCCTACACCATTTAGCTTTCAAAAACAAAGACAATTGGGATGGTAGATGTTTGGATCGAGCTAGCATTTGGTGGAAGAGGAAGAAAGATGACTAGAACTCTAGAGCCCCACCATACTAGATTTTGGTATTGAACCATGAGAGTAGAAGAGAGATTTGATATCATGTATCAAAACATTAATCATGCATTCTTCCAACCAACAGAGAAGGAGATGATTATTTGGATTCATTTTCATTTGCATAAGCATATCAAGGCATGGGAACCAAGAAGACCAAGGATGTCCAATTTTATGTGGAGGTAATGGATGTGATCCAAAATTTAGGAGGGTCAAGAAGGTCAATGTATGATCTTGATGAAGTTGAGGAAGAACAACAAGAGAGGGACATGAAAAATAAAATCAATAGAGAGTTTCAAGGTTTTGTCAAGTGAGTAAGAGAGTTATGGGAGCAGCCTCATCTAAAATATTTTGGACTAGACTTTGATATGTACCATTTAGAGAGCTTTGTTTTCATGTAGTTCCTTTCAAAGCCTCTGCTTTTATTATTCTTATGGTAAAATATTTGGTAGATTTGGTGGAATTACCTTTCTTAGTAGTAATCGCTATTAGTGAGATCGAGATTGTTAACCTTGAGAAAGCAGGACTTGGGAAAAATGAATTTGATATGGCTATTTCTTTCAAAGACTTCAAGTGGGATGTACTCCACATTGACACCATTCTTCAATCTTCACTTGATGGCATGACAGAATGGTTGAAATCCATGGTTATAAATTATTATGAAAGCATAATGAACTTGTACTAGTAGCCAATTTTGAAGACTATTACTGATGATTCAAATCACATCAACCATGTGGTACAGATGATTAAATCCTAAAGATGATTTGTAGAAATGAAAGAGTTTCAAAAGTTAGAGAGAGCTACATTGGTGACTCAAGAGAAACTTCAGCTTTCAAAAAACAAAGCCAATTAGGCTGGTAGATGTGTGGATCAGGCCAACATTTGGTGGAAGAGGAAGAAAGATGACTAGAACTCTGGAGGCCCACCATACTGGATTTCTATATTTAACCATGAGAGCAGAAAATAGATTTGATATCATGTATCAAAAGATTAAGCATGCATTCTTCTAGCCAGTGGAGAAGGAGTTGATTACTTTGCTTCATCTTCATTTGCATAACCATATCAAGGCATGGGAACCAAGAAGACCAAGGATGTTGAGTTTTATGTGGAGGTAATGGATGTGGTCCAAACTTTAAGATGTGAAAGAAGGTCAATGTATGATTGTTCCTTGAGAGAGTATTCATGTTGAGGAAATTTCCTTTAGATGCAAGGATTCAAAGCACGTCAACGACATGTGGTACAAATGATTAAATCCTAGAGATGATCTATAGCAATGAAAGAGTCTGGAAAGGCAGATAGAGCAACACTGCTGACTTAGGAGAAACTTCAGCTTTCAAAACAAAGTCAATTGGGCTAGCAGACATGTGGATCGAGCCAACATTTGGTGGAAGAGGAAGAAAGATCACTAAAACTCTAGAGTCCCACCATACTAGATTTTGATATTCAACCATGAGAGCAGAAGAGAGAGTTGATATCATGTATCAAAACATTAATCATGCATTCTTCTAGCCAATGGAGAAGGAGGTGATTACGTTGCTTCATTTTCATTTGCATAACCATTTCAAGGTGTGGGAACCAAGAAGACCAAGGATGCCAAGTTTTATGTGGAGGTAATGGATGTGGTCTAAAATTTAAGATGGGAAAGAAGGCCAATGTATGATTGTTAACCTTGAGAGAGTATTCATGTTGAGGAAATTTCCTTTAGATGTGAGGATTCAAAGCACATCAACCACATGTGGTACAAATGATTAAATCCCAAAGATGATCTGTAGCAGTGAAAAAGTTTGAAAAGGAAGATAGAGTAACATAGTTAGTGACTCAGGAGAAACTTTAGCTTTCAAAAACAAAGTCAATTAGGTTGGCAAATGTGTGGATCGGGCCAAAATTTGGTGGAAGAGGAAGAAAGATGACTGGAACTCTGGAGTCCCACCATACTAGATTTTGGTATTTAACCATGAGAGTAGATGAGAGAGCTGATATCATGTATCAAAACATTAAGCATGCATTATTCCATCCAACAGAGAAGGAGATGATTAGTTTGCTTCATTTTCATTTGCATGATCATATCAAGGCATGGGAACCAATAAGACCAAGGATGTCGAGTTTTATGTGGAGGTAATGGATGTGGTACAAATTTTAGGAGGGAAAATAGGGTCAATGTATGATTGGTGCAGGAGTACCATTTAGTAGGTTTTGTTCATTAAGGCAAATAAGGAGTAGAATATCATCAATTTACTAAAACCGGCCCGAACTTGTACATTTAAAGGTTTTGAGTCAATAAAAATGGCTTTTTGACCCATTCCTCTTTATGTAGCCTCTATAACTTGAGGAATGGGTCTACACTAACATTATTAAGGTGTGTGAATGATGTGTTAGTATTGAGGAGGTTTGAAAGTGTGGTGGGTGTGAAACCCATGCATGTAAAAGTGAGTTTTCTTTAAGAAAAGTGGTGGTTTTGAAGAGTTAAATTGCGTTTTTGTGTAGGGAAGCATTATTTTATAATTTTTTGAGATTATGTAGGGTATCATTCCTTTTTTAGTAATTTTTAGGTTGTGGTTAGCTTTGGAAGTATCATTTTCAATAAACCCCTAGGGTTTAGGCTACAATAGAGGGTTTTGTGGTTTACCCATTGTATAGTGGTATAACTAAGATTTGATTGCATATTTTGAAGCTTTTACACCTTAGAATGGATTTCCCAAGTGTTGGTAAGGTTTGGATGAGTTTAGAGTATAGACCCTTTGTTTAACCGGATTGATCCCTTAAGGGCCCAAAGGGAAAAATGGTTGCAAACTTCAGCATGAGGTTACTCAGACACCATGAAACTTAGAACCTTCTCATATAATTTGATGGGATCATGTTGGGCCCCTATAAAATAACCTCTCTTGGTTTTAATTATGTTAGAGTAGTTTTCCCGTAGTGTCCAATTTTTAGTTGATGAAAAAAGTGTCAAATGGAAGTAGTGGAAAGTTGCAAAGTGGTGTAACTTTCATTCTGCAAATTGTGTGACCAAACGGACTGTTCCAACATGCCCGAATAGGAATTTTTATGCTATGAATGGTCCTCTTTCACACCCAAACACGCGGAATCATTCTGAGCTGCATTCAACCAGATCGATCCCTTAAGGGTCCAAAGGGAAAAATGGCTACAAATTTCAGCATGAGGTTACTCAGACACTGTGATGCTTAGAAAATTCTCATCTAATCTGATGGGATCACGTTGAGCCCCTCTACAATAACATCTCTTGGTTTTCATTATCTCAGAGTGGTTTTCCTGTGGTGTCCAATTTTCGATTGATAAAAAAAGTGTCAAATGGAACTAGTGGAAAGTTGCAAAGTGGTGAAACTTTCATTTTGCAGCTCGTGTGACCAAACAAACTATTCCAGCAAGTCCAAATATAAATTTTTATGGTAGGAATGGTCCTCTTTCACACCCAAACATGCAAAATCACTATGAGCCACATTCAACCGAATCGATCCCTTAAGGGTCCAAAGGGAAAAATGGCTGCAAACTTCAACATGAGGTTACTCAGACACCATGATTCTTAGAAAATTCTCATCTAATCTGATGGGATCGTGTTGGTCCCCTCTACAATAATATCTCTCATTTTTTTTTATCTTGGAGTGGTTTTCTTGTGGTGTCTAGTTTTCAGTTGATGAAAAAAGTGTCAAATGGAAGCAGTGGAAAGTTGCAAAGCGGTGCAACTTTTGTTCTGCAACTCATTTGACCAAATGGATTGTTCCAACACATCTAAATAGGAATTTTTACATTAGGCATAGTCATCTTTCACACCCAAACACGCGGAATCACTCCAAACTATGTTCAACCGAATCTATCCCTTAAGGGTTTAAAGGGAAAAATGGCTGTAAACTTCAGCATGAGGTTACTCAAACATCGTGATGCTTAGAAACTTCTCCTCTAATCCCATGGGATCATGTTAGACCCCTCTACAATAACCTCTCTTGGTTTTCACTATCTTAGAGTGGTTTTCCCATTGTGTCCAAGTTTTAGTTGATGAAAAAAGTGTTAAATGGAAGTAGTGGAAAGTTGCAAAGTGGTGCAACTTTTGTTCTGCAACTTGTGTGACCAAACGAACTATTCCAATGCATATGAATAGGAATTTTTACACTATGAATGGTCCTATTTTGCACCCAAACACACATAATTACTTTGAGCTACATTCAATTGGATCGATCTATTAAGGGTCCAAAGGGAAAAATGGCTACAAACTTCAGCATGAGGTTACTCAGACACTGTGATGCTTAAAAACTTCTTGTCTAATCCCATGGGTAAATAGGGGTTTTGAATGAAAAAGAGAGGTTTGGGCGAGTAAACATGGTAAAGTCAAGGGGCAACATAATTTGGTGGTCAATTAAGTTTGTGTAGGAAAAATGAAGAGTGTTGCAATAGGTTTTGAGGTTCAAGTTTGGGGGTTTGGTTTGCCGGTTTGGCCAAAAAAATTTGGAAGGGGGTTCAGTTCATTTTGGGTTTGTTGGTACAAAAAACATGTAAAAACCAAATATATATCTATGCAACCTAGAAGCATGAATTAGGATTAGAATATTGCATATCATCATATAAACAAAAAACCCACCATAAACTTGAATGTCATTTAAAACAACAAAATTGGAAAAAAAATGTGTTTATAACTTACAAAAAATGTGAATAAAATCACATTGATTTTGCGTGAAATAAAACCATGAGACCATAGCTTGTTGCTTACTATTATGCTTTGATATATTTTTTCCAAGCATCCATGGCTTGTTTGAAAGTAATTTTTTTAGGATTTTAGCCATAGCAGCAAGGCAATGAATTGTTTGATAAAATGCTTTGGTAGACATGTATGAAAAATGTGGTAGCGTAGACAAGGCAGTGAACTGTTTGAAAAAATGCCTCAAAGAAATGTGGTCTCATGCTGATGAAATACTGTGAAAATCCATAGCTTGTTTGAAATCACCTGTTTTAGGATTTTAGCCATAGCAGCAAGGCAATGAACTGTTTGATAAAATGCTTTGATAGACATGTATGAAAAATGTGAGGCAGTTTTTAAAAGAGTTCACTGCCTTGTCTATGATATTGCTTACTATTATGATTTTGATAGATTTTTTCCAAGCATCCATAGCTTGTTCGAAAGCACTTGTTTTAGGCTTTCAGCCATAACAACAAGGCAGTGAACTATTTGAAAAAATGCTTTGGTAGACATGCATAAAAAAATGTGGTAGTATAGACAAGGCAATGAATTGTTTGAAAAAAATGCCTCAAAGAAATGTGGTCTCATAGAATTTCATGACAAGCAAATGCAATTGGGAGCTGCTCCTAGTTATTAGTTATGCAATGTGAAGTAATTGCATAACTGCTTAGGTTGACTTTGTAAAAAATATATTGTAATTGAAATTTTTTCATCTGTCAACATCTAGTTATTAGTTATGCAATGTGAAGCAATGCTTTGAGTTTGAAATATGTGCAATGCAATGTAATCAACGATATGAATATAAAATACAAAAATCTATTTTTTACAATTTATTAGTTAGACTCTTTATTTTATTTTCTCTCTATATCTCCATGGTATGGAAATTCCTTTAATTTTTTTATTTTAAATCTCTTGTTCAACTTTCTTTTACCTTTTTTTTTTAAATCTGATTTTTTTCCAATTTTTTCTAGTCTTTTTCCCGATTTTTTCAAAAAAATTTATACTTTTGGTTTGCCATTTTTTCCCCAAAATATTTTTTCTGCTATGGTATAAACACATATCTGTTTTTAATATCAAGGATACTTTTTGAAAATTCTATGCATTGCTAATCTAAAAGGAAAAGTCTTTTGCCTAATCTATATCCAGTCATGCTTTTGACATTGTCAAAAGAGAAAATATGGACACTATCGATAAAAGAGATTTGTATTAACCAAATAGCCATGTATGCATAGATCAATATATGTTGATATAAGTATAAAATATAGTTACAAAATAGCCATATAGGCCTATGAGAATGCCATATAGGCATACAATGTCAAATATATCTAATACAAGATATGTACAAAATTTCCATGTCTAGGAATACAACAAAGGGCTTTGGAATCAAAATTCATTTCTCTCCATGCTCTAGAAATAAATTATTTCCCTTTGTTTGGCAATCTAATGGTGATAAGTCCATCACTTTTTTTTTTTTGCTTGAGGAGTGCTCTTACTGCTTCTCCTACGGTTTAGCTCCTGGTGAAGTTTTAATTATTACAATAAGAAGTAAAGACATTAACACATATAAATTACATTATAAAAAAATGATATATTTAACAAAATAATCACTTACGGCCATCTCATGATCACTCTCCATGATGGAAATATTTTCATGTTGATGCTCAGGCGTGCTCAAGCCCTGTATAAACCATCCAAATAGGAATTAAACTGTGAATCAATAATGGTTTGATTTTTCAATAGAACTAACATCTATAACAACAAATGTAAATTGAAATTTAGTAATTTTCCTCATACCTCCTCTATCAGAGCCATCAAGGATTGTATAATAGATGAAACATTGATATCCATTTCCCTTGTAACATTTGGAGGTCTTTCCACAACCAACATCTGAAAATAAAACAACAAATTATTCAATCACAAAAAAGTTGCAATAGTGATTCACGTCATGACTTATAATGTATGAGATCTACTAAATTTTTTTTTGAGTACAAGTATTAAACTATATATTTTTGGTAGGCCTTGGCAGTTTGATAGGAAGACCAAGCATGATGGGGAGAAGAACAAATACTCCATTGTATAGGCTGGGAAGACTTACAACCTTTCACCTCTCCTAGAAGAAGACAAAGAAAAGCATGAAGGGCCTAGTGTTTTGATGTTGGGTGAGAAGGAGTTAATGAAGACCTTGAAGGAAGGAGGAGGAAGAGGATTCTTCTTGATTATGAAGCCAAAAAGTGAAGCAGATCTCCCTACAAAGAAGAAGGAAGATGCACCAAAGGAAGTCCAAGAGTTGTTGGAAAGGTACAAGGACATAACAGTGAATGAATTATCTAGTTCCCTAACTCCCATTAGGGATATAATCCACCATATTGATATGATTCTAGGGGCTACATTTCCCAATAAAGCTGCATACAAGATGACACCTACTCAAAATGAGGAGATTGCAAGACAAGTGCAAGAGTTGATGGATAAAGGGCTAGTGAGGAAGAGATTGAGTCCATGTGTTGTTCCTATTGTCCTAGCACCAAGTAAGGATGGGAATTGGAGTATTTGCACTGATTCAAGATCCATTAATAGGATCATAATCAGATATAGGTTCCTGATGCCAAGAATGGAGGACCTCATGGATTGTCTATTAGAAGAATCTTACTTTTCCAAGATTGATCTAAAGAGCGGGTACCATTAGATAAGGATCAAAGAGGGGGATGGATGGAAGATAGCTTTTAAGACTAATGAAGGGCTCTATGAGTGGTTGGTGATGCCCTTTGGGTTATCAAATTCCCCTAGTACATTTATGTGCCTTATGAATGAGGTATTGAAACCTTTCATTGGAAAGTTTGTTGTAGTTTATTTAGATGGCATCCTTGTGTTAGTAGGTCTAAAGAACATTTGAAGCACCTTGACATGGTACTAAAGAGGTTACAAGAGGAGAAGCTACTGATCAACATGGAAAAGTGTGAATTCATGAAGGAAGAACTAGTCTACCTTTGTTTTGTCATCCCCAAGGGAAGTTTGAAGATGAATACTTCAAAGGTGTATGCTATTCTTACTTGGCCAACACCAAAATCCATGGGAGATGTGAGAAGCTTCCATGGACTTGTAAGCTTTTATAGAAAGTTCATCAAGAACTTTAGCCAAATTTGTGCACCAATCTTGGACACCATCAAAGGAGGCAACAAAGGTAAGTTTTCTTGGACCAATGAGGCTGATAAAGGGTTTGAATATATGAAAATGAGAGTAGCACAACAACCTATACTTGTGCTCCCTGATTTTGATAAATTTTTTACCATTGAGTGTGATGCTAGCAATCAAGTAATAGGGGTTGTTTTGAGCCAAGAAGGTAGACCGGTTGGATTTTTCAGTGAGAGGATGAATGAAGCAAAGAGGAAGTATTCTTACTATGATTTGGAATTGTATGCTATGGTCCAAGCCCTCAAAAAATGGAGGCACTACTTGTTACCTAAAGAATTTGTTGTTTATACTAATAATCATGCCTTGAGTTTTTTAAATGCACAGGACAAACTCAGTCATAGGCACATGAAGTGGGTAGAGTCTTTGCAAGCCTATATTTTTACAATAAAGCGTAAGAAGGGTGAAGCAAATAAGATGGAAGATGCTCTCAGTAGAAGGGAACTTGTAGTGCAAGAGATCCAACTCCAAAGCATGGGGGTTGAAGCATTGAAGGATATGTATCATGAAGATTTGGATTTCAAGGAGGTATACAATGTTTGTGAGCAACATTTGAATTCTTTTCATGGTGAATTCTCTATATTTTTATTTCAAAATGGTTTTCTCTTCAAAGGAATCCAATTGTGTGTGCGCAAATGCTCAATGAGGGAGAATATCATAAAGGAGAAACATAGTGGGAGTCTTGGAGGTCACTTTGGCCTTGATAAAACCTTGGAAAAAGTTTGGAGATTTTACTATTGGCCAAAGTTATAGGTGGATGTGAGAAGGTATGTGGAAGGATAGACAATATGTCAAAGGGAAAAGGGAACTTCATCAAATGCAAGACTCTATCAGCCATTGCCCATTCCCAATAGGCCTTGGGAGTGTGTAAGTATGGACTTTGTCTTGGGGCTGCCTAGAACCCAAAGAGGTTTTGATCGTATCTTTGTGGTAGTTGATAGATTTAGTAAGATGGAACATTTTATTCCTTGAAAATGCACCAATGATGCATCTCATATAGCAGGTCTCTTCTTTAAGGAGGTTGTTAGGATACATGGAATGCCTTTAAGCATTGTTTCTAACAAGGATTCTAAATTCATTGGTCACTTTTGGAGGAACTTGTGGAAGAAACTCAAGGAAAAAATATGTCCTTTATTTTATCATACCATCCACAAACGGATGGAAAAATTGAAGTGGTGAATAGATCATTGGGAAACCTCTTAAGATTCCTTCTAAGGAGCATGGACAAGCTTGGGATCTAATTTTACCTCAGGCTGAATTTTCATATAATGACTCCATGAATAGGAGCATAGGTAGAAGCCCTTTTGAAGTAGTCTATGGCATGCACCCTAGAGGGGTCTATAAACTAAGATATCTACAAGTATTTGCTAAGAGAAGTGCTCAAGGTGAGGAATTTGTTGTTACAATCAGGGATATTCATCAACAAGTGAAGGAAACCCTTTGAAAGAATGTTGAGAAGTATAAGGAAAAGGTAAATTTAAAGAAGAGGAATGTCCAACTCAAGGTTGGAAACTTGGTGATGGAACATTTGAAGAAGGAGATACTTCCAAAAGGAAAGTATACCAAATTCATGATGAAGAAGATAGGACCTTGCAAGGTGGTCCACAAGTTTGGCCAAAATGCTTATGAAATATAACTACCTCCTAGGGTGGCAATCTTTCCTATCTTCAACATTTTTGACTTGTATCCTTTCAAATATTTTGTGAATACAGGTGATGGAGTAGGTACAAAAACAATGGAGGATGAAGATTTGGTGAAGGAACTACCCCCCAGCCAACCTATGACTCTTGAATGCATCTTAGACACCAAGGAGACAAAGAAGACTAGGAGGAAGGTTTACAAGGAATACCTGGTCAAATGGAAAGGTCTACTTGAAGAGGATGCAACATGGATGTCAAAAAATGATATTAAATAGATGGAACTATTGTAGAAGACCTAATCTCAAAGAGGACTTGATATCTTTCTCTTGCTTGGGAGTGTGGTGCAGGAGCACCCATGGGTTTAAGGGACCTATAATAATTTGTCATGTTGTTTTTCTTGGTTTATCGATGGAATAAGGTCTTATGGAACATTTCAATGCTTTGTAGTAGGTCTTCTAGTTTTTTGGTTGAGGTTTTGGTCTTGGTGACCAACTTCTTTGTACAATAAGGTCTCCACCCTCCTTTGTAAGTCTAGTGCATCTTGGAAAAATAAGGAAAAAGGATACCTTGCTATATATAGACACCTGAGGGGAGTCACCTTACTTTTTGACAAGGTTTTAAATTCCTTTGAAACATTTTGGAAGGCTCTTTGTGGTCGAGTTGGTAGAAGTTGCTCACATTGCCTTAACTAGGCAATTAGAAGTCAAAGAATGAGATTAGTTGTTTTCCAATGTCTCTCTTTTCAAAAGATAGTTGCAAGAAGTTTGAGGGAGTTTGTAAGACTTAAAATATTCCTCTCTTGGTCGAGGAAAGGTTGATGTTGATGTTTTGAAGAAGTTTCAATAAGAAGTTTGTTGTTTTTCCTGTGTTTTTCTGAAGAATTTTTGGATCCCATACTTGGTACAGACTGTATGTTCACTTTCATGCTCCAAGCCCATAATGGTTGGATAGGTAATTTAATAATCTTTCCTTTGACATTGGAGTGGTGATATTTCATTGAGTATCAAGGGAGATATTCTAATTTCTCTATCGGGTGGTCTGAAAACCCTTAAAATCAAGGTTTTGGGTGAAAAATGTATATTTCTTCCATTCCTATGTTATAAAATTGCTAAATATTAGTGGGATGGAATATATAAGGCTGTAATATCATGTAATCAATTTTTTGGAGAATGAAAGGCTCATTGTTGGAAGTTGCACATGAACTTTGGCTTGACATCTCTATGTGGCAAGCATAATTAACAAGCAAGAAAAATGAGTTTTTGCTTGATTTTGAAGAATTTGTTTAAGAGGAACTTAGGAATGGTGGAAATAGGTGTGGAGAACCTATAGGAGTTTAAATTTTGGCTTTGGGGTGAAGGGGAGATCCTAGATAGTCAAGACCTAGTTGTAGGTATGTGAATTAGGCCTTTTGGAGCAATAGTAGAAAGGGCCATTATGAGTGATGTTTTGACAGTCAATCGGAAGGGTTTTGGAACCTTGTATGGGTCCATCTTATGGGTTTGAATTCATAGGTTTTGTGTCTTAACATTCTTCCTTTTTTAAAAAAAATTTGACTGTCCTATTGGGCAAGGGCTGCAAGCCTTAAGAGAGAGTGAGGTCTAAGTCACCATAGTGATGAGTGATTATTGTAACCTAAATGCTAGAGGGTTGTTAAACCTTTTTTTGAATTAATGAGACATGATTCAAATGTTTTCAAGCTTTGTGAGTGGTCTAAGTTGTGAACCCTAGGTGTGTGGGGTTGATCTCTTAAAGAATAGTGGAGTTTAGGACTTGTCATAAGAGTATTTGAGAGAAGCATTAAGTGGAGTGACTTTTCTATTTGTGATTGTGAGTTTTCCTTCCCTACTACTCTACATCATTTCTAAAGCTTATGCAAGCTATTTCCATGCTATTTGTGGTGGTGGCAGGAGTATTTAAGCTTTGTAAGTACCTTATGCAATAAACCCTCCTTTGTAGGGCTTTATTTGTGCATAGAATAAGCTTAGTCAATAAACATGATGTGAGTAATGTCTTGGAAGTCAGATGAAATGATTGAGGTGTAAATGGTTGATTGTCGTATCTTGCTCTTGAGGAACTAGTTGGTAAAAGTGAAAATTTGGTGAGTTGTTTAAGGAATTGAAAGATTCAGAGCTCTTTATCAGTTTTTTTCTTTGAATTCAAATACATTGATGATGACAAAGGTGTGTTAGGATCTGATGGATATAGGTTGTAACATGAAAGATTGGTTTTTGGTTATTTTTCCTAGGTAAGGAAAATTGAGTGGAAGGGTTCCTTGGTGAATGATGAAAGAGTGGATTATTTAGTGACTCTAATTAGGTTTCTTGTGCATGGATTAGTCATTTTTGCTAATAAATAAGATGTTTGAAGTTTGAGGATGATAAGAAGTATTGAAATGAGTTGGCTTGTTGTTTCCTTGTGGTTTGCAAATGAAACAATGTGATTGTTGATGAAAAGAGAAATAAATTTTAGTTGCTTATTCAATTTGATCTTCTCCTGATTCAATTGGGTCAGATGTTGGTGCAGGAGTACCTAGGTCATCAAATACTTTTCAATTTTGCAAAAGGGTATGAGTGTTCAAATTTGTTTTGAGTCAATCACAAAATGTCATGGAAAAATTATGTAAATCATGTTCAAGGTCATATGAGGTTTTATTTGAATGTATTTAAGGTCATGGGTAAGTTCAAGGTGGTCAAAGTGGGAAAATACAAATAATGCAATAATGTAATATTGTTAAAAGTTGTTAAATTGACAAAAACAAGGAAATTGGGCATATTAAGGGTTAAAAGGGGTATTTTAACTGATGTGAAGATAGTTATGGAAAAGGAAATATCTTTAAAATGCATGCCAAGGTGAGAAAAAGTAAAAGTTTGTGTTCTTGTAATTAGATTTTGAAATAAAAATTCCCTGTTTCTGAGTTTACAACATTACTCCATTGTTTTGTTTTCTTGTGTTGGTAATTTAGGAACAACCAAAGTTAAATCATAGTGTGAATACATGTAAAGAGGAGTTAGTTTCCAATTTCAAGAGTTGGAATTGGTTAATTTAGGAAACAAAAGAATAAGAGGCAATTTTCAGTGCCTGACAAAGTCCTTTTAGAAGCAAGTTTTAGAGTCCAATAGGGTTTTTCTTCACTACTCCACCAATGTAGGTCAAGAAAATTGGTGGATCAGGTTAATTTTAGGATGTTTTTC
Organism: Sequoia sempervirens; assembly: GCA_007258455.2. Taxonomy (NCBI): domain Eukaryota; kingdom Viridiplantae; phylum Streptophyta; class Pinopsida; order Cupressales; family Cupressaceae; genus Sequoia; species Sequoia sempervirens. Next base: position 412,888,428 of record VDFB02193867.1, read on the forward strand.
ATTTTTTTATGATTGTAAGTGTAGGGAAAAGCAAGAATACCATGGTGGAGTTACTACTACACTAGAAAATAGAGGATTTTCCTACATAAAGTGATGTTGCAGTCATGGGTCATGAATAAATAAAGCATGCAGAGGATTGGAAATGTTGTATAAGGTCTTGGAAGACATAAAAAATCATGTTCCAGGTGGTGGCTAGAGAAATAGAGGTTTGCAAGAGTATTTTTCACAAAACCCTCCTTGATTTGTGCTTTTACACCCTATAAACGAGGGTTTATTGGATTAAAACATTTTCATGGTTTTCAATCCCTATAAATGGTGAAATATTGAGTTATAAGACATGATTGAAGAATATTTTGAGGTTTTGAGTGATTTGGAATGGTTTTGAAGGGGTGTCCTTTGTAAAACAGGCCTAATCTACTAGCCTTTCTTTAGAGGATAGTCTGAAATCTGATGATTTTCTTTATGTCAAATGTCTAAGAACTTTGATATGTTGTGATGTGTTGGAAATTTTTTCTAAATGTGCATTTATTTTTTTAATAAGCTTTGAGATAGGAATGTAACTACCCAATTCAATGGTTGACATACCTACTAGAGGAATATGATATTGTATGATCAAAACAAAGATGCTTGTTTAAACATTGGAAATGATGATATTGAGTGCTTGGTTACTATCAAACTAATGATATGATTTATGTTACTAAATTTGGTTAAGATGTATAAGATAGGTTTGGTGACTTTGATGGTTAGATGGGTGAGTATTGTGAAGCCTTTTGAGCAAATTGGTGATTAACCACAAGATGATAATCAATATTTTGTTGTAGCAGGAGTTTGTAACCTATAAATAGACTACTCCAGTCAAAATATGGTGAGTACAGTGCTTGATAATGGACTCATAACAGTTACCTATATGGTTTAGTTGATTTGTTTCCTTGCTGAATAAATGAAAGGATGAATTGTTCAAGTGTCAATAATCAGGTTTATGTTGTTTTTATGGTGGTTGAGAATGATGTGAATCTAATTGATTAAGTCAAAGTTTTATTTAATATGGTTTTTTCTTTGAATGAGTCAATTGGAATATTGATTAGTGGGATGATGAATGATGGCCTATGGAATGGTTAAGAGAATTTGAGTGGATTTTGGTTGAATTAAAAGTAGATTTCTAATGAAATTATATTTGATGATCTTCTCCTGATTCTATTTGGGATTGAAATCCCTTGAAGAAATGATGTTGATGGTGTTTTTTGGATGCTCTGCATCAGATGTACCTTGATGATTGAGTGTTTTTATATGATGCTATGCATCACGAACTGCCTTATCTATGTTATTGCTTACTATTATGGTTTCATAGATTTTTTCCAAGCATCCATAGTTTGTCGTGTTGGTGCACCTTTGCAAGCACATGCCTCCATGCGAAGTAATTGCATCATGCTGCTTATGTTGACTTTCTAAACAACTATATTGTATAGTTGAAATTTTTTCATCCATCAACATCTAGTTATTAGTTATGGAATTTGAAGTAATGCTTTGAGTTTGAATGATGTGTAATGCAACATAACCAACAATATGAATATAAACTACACAAATCTATTTAGAAGAATTCATTAGTTAAGTTATCTTTATTATATTATCTCTATGTAAATTTGAGTGAATACACTAGCACTAGGAGGTGTTTTCTTGAAACTACCAATATTAGCCTATTCAATATCCAAAATCAAATGTATTAAAATACCATTCATAAAACAATGCTATTAACATGTAATAAATTTATAATTGTTTACTAGTTACATACCCCACTGATAGGTGTACTACAGAAATAAGTAGGTGGAGGATTGGTGTATCCAATCTCAACACTGTGACCCTGCAATTTTATTAAAATAATAAAACTAAATTAGTTAATCTTTCATTTTAGAATCAAAATTTAATAAATTAATTCAATAAACATGCTGACTTTTACCTGTCTATCAATGCCATATGCACGATGCAAAATGTCAGCTATCCTCTCCATCCCCATAGCAACATACATATCCTATGTAGCAGCATATGGATCTTGCTTAGCAACATATGGATCCTGCACAGCAACATACAGATCCTACGTAGTACCCTCCTGAGTGTCGATGGGGTCATATGAACAAGTCACCCCACAAGATTGAAACACATGGGTTTGAAGGCCACCACTCGAAGACTCCCCTAGATGGTGTTGTACAATAGGGATAGTATGATGGATGACACTCTAGGTCAAACTATTGATCGCCTTCAATATCTCTATGTTGGCACTCTCCTTCACAATGACATGCATGACAATGTGCTCATGAGGTGTCCTAGTAAGAGGTTGTCTCCCTTTCCATGTAGGATTTGGTTGTGGACTAGGCCTATCCTAAGCCGACCCCCCACCTCTCCCCTGGAACTCCCTCATATCAAAATAATTTGGGATTTGGTTCAATACGAACTCACTATATAGTTTCTTAAGAAAAAATTGGGGGACTTCACAATTGTTGCACGGTGGGTAATCAAAGACCAAGTACCACCTATCATAAAAAGGGTTCCTAATCTCTTTTGTTGTGGCACCAATGAATAGGAAACCTCTTCACATTGAGGCTAATATTTTGATTTGTTCTAGGGTTAGTGAATAAAGAGCACAAATCACATTTAGTAATTTTCAAATATTTTACTTGTTTATATGATAGTTTATCTACATAATATGCCCTAGCTACCTACCTCATATCTTGCCATCCCATTATTTGTTGGTTATTGAACCTAAAATTTCTTAACATCCCTTTCATTGAATTTGTTAGTGTCATTCTTTCTGTAGTTGAAGCATTTGGATCACTCAACCTACTGATAAGATCCTCAATTTTTTTTTTGTTGTTCTCAATTTCACTCAAATTTGTTGAGTGCAAGAATGGTGTTGAGTGATTGGTGGGGGAGGTTGATTTTGTTGAGTATTTTTTCGAGGAGGATTTTCCTATTCTTCTTGTTGAAGATTTTGAGGATTTTCAGGATTATATGCATCTCCTACAAATTAAAAAAAAAATCAAATCTAACCTAAAACAAACAAAATCAACTTGAAACTATGAAATTCAAAAAAAATAGAAAACAATACTTACCTACTACACCTCTTCATCATTGTGGTGCCATCTTTGCAAAGGAAAAGCAACTATTGTTGATGAATTTTGTAGAATTCCTCCTATAATGTGACTGTGAAAATGGGGGTTTTTGGCCGCGGGCAGAGCAAAAAAATAGACAAGAGAAAATTAATATCTTTCACTTTTTTTCTTTTAAAATGAAATAATGTGAGCACATTATAATGTGCTCTCGTTATGTCGTTTTAAATCTTTTTTTGAAGTTGGCCAAAAAAGTGTAACCCAACTTCATGCACCTGCCCAGTAATATTATACTCGTACCCATTCAAGGATACTATTGTCATGGTACCACACACATTTGACTATATGAGATGAAAAATCTCTTTAGATCTAGTTTTGTTGCTTGGAAAACTGGTCTCGACATAATTCCCAAGAGCATAACCCTTGCACACCTCATGATTATCTATATTCATCTCAAGTAGCTTGTCACTATTTCTTTAAGCATATTAAGTGTTCCATGGTGAAGATGAGCCATCCTCTTGTGCCACAATTATCCTATCCCTCTACAAATTCTTACCAATTCATATGTTGGCTCAAATTGTATCTGAAAAAAGCTTCCATGCCTTACTCTAATCACTTTTGCAACCTTGGAATCCTTGGAATGAATATATACCTTACCTCTCTCAAACGTCATGAGGTAACCCTTGTCCTCCAAAGTAGAAACAAATATGAAATTCTTTGTCATTGTGGGGACATACAACATGTCATCCACCAATAGAGGTTTGCCAAACTCCCTTTGAAAATTGAATGTTCCAACACCAGTTGCATGATACTTGGCATTATCTCTAAGCTCAATATAGAAATAAAACTTCTCCAACTTGGTGAAAAATTCTCTAATTCTGTCATGTGGCAAGAAGCCCCACTTTCAATATACCATACACTAGTGGTAATTGAACTTGAGAGAAATACAATAAGTGAAAACTCATTTTCAAATCATGTTGTAGACTCATCCACCATAATTGTAGCAACAACTTGCTTCTTTTGCTTGTCCTTATTTTTCTTATTCGGACACTGACTAGCATAGTGACCCAACTAATGGCATCAAATTTTTTTTTATCTTGCTCATATATTTCTTCTTCCCACTCTTGGAAGAAAAACCTTTTGTTTTCCCTTTATTGGACCTCTACTTACCATTCCTTGCCAAAGCAATATTTTCTTCATCTTGTCCCTTCTTCATTTGATCTCCTTGATCATCACTTTCATGGATCTCCTCCTGAACAAAATGATCCCAAAGCCTCACCTAGTCGAGTAGGAAATCTCTACCAACAATACACTTGAAAAACACTTCCCAATGCTTTGAAAAACCATTCAAGGCTATACCACCAACTCATCTTTAGTAATCATCTCTCCAACAGTAGCCTAGTCATCCCTAAAATGTGTCATCTTAGAGAAGTAAGAGGTCATGCTCTTGCTTTTGGACATCTTGGTGTTGTGCAATTTATCCTTGAGCATCATTTTACGACTCTGATAAATTTTTGTGAGTGTATTTCACATCTCCTTGGTGGTGTCTTTTTCTGATAGATGAGGAATTAGATGATCTCTTACCCCATCAAGAATAATCCTCTAATCCTTGGCCTCTTTGAATTCATGTGAATCTAGGGCAATAGGATCATTTGTTGGTGGTGTGACCTCTGTACTAGCATAGATCCATAACCTATTTTCCTTGAGAAAAGATGTAATATGAACCTTCCACTATATGAAGTTAGACACAACCTCAACCCTATCTTCATAAAGAATAATGGTTTCCATAGAAACAAAAGAAACTAAAGATTTTTATTTTTCTTGAAATATGCATCATAAATCTTGGCTTCATATTTAGAGTTTAGTGCTCTGATACCATATCAATTTCATATAACCTAGCAATAGATTAATTGCACAATAAAATAAAATAGAAACTAATTTATAACAATTAATACATTGGGTTAGTTAACAACTAATAACAACATAAGCAAAAATAACAAGAAGTTAATCACAAATAGATAATAACACAAATATACCCAAGAAACCCTAGTGTGGGGAAAAGCTTGCAAATGTTGGATCTTCTATTCATCCTAATAAAAAAAAAATCTTCTAGAATACAATACTAGTTTGCTACAACAATCTTACATATATAGAGCCCTATTGATTTACATCAACGTGCAAGGAAAGAAACTTTCCTTACATTACTTGGCTAACTCACACATAAAACAATTCTCAGTCTTATCTCAACCTCACAAACTCGAAAATAGTCTATGAATAAAAAATCTATTGTTGCTAAAAATCCAACTCGAGTTGCTTTAAAGAAACTCCACATTCCACCTTTTGAGCTACAAAAATCAACATTATCTGCATTCGACTAGGAGGTATACTTCTCAATCTCTTCATAAAATCTTGAAGATGTTGTCTATACTTTTAGAGGGTGTTGTTGGAAAATTTTGTGAGATGGCCATTCGTCAAGTGGCTAATGAGATAAGCATACTAAGGAAATTCAAGGAAGACTTTGAACATTTGAAGACAAAAATAAAGAAAATAAATTATTTTCTAAATGAAATTGATGAGAAGAATAGTAGACAAAAGGAGTCTATCAAAGAATGGATTCAAAGTGTTCACAACATTGCCTAAGAGGCAGATCTCTTCATAAAATCTTGAAGATGTTGTCTATACTTTTAGAGGGTGTTGTTGGAAATTTTTGTGAGATGGCCATTCATCAAGTGGCTAATGAGATAAGCATACTAAGGAAATTCAAGGAAGACTTTGAACATTTGAAGAAAAAAATAAAGAAACTAAATTATTTTCTAAATGAAATTGATGAGAAGAATAGTAGACAAAAGGAGTCTATCAAAGAATGGATTCAAAGTGTTCACAACATTGCCTAAGAGGCAGAGGAAATACTTCAAATATGTCTTGTGGATTCCATATATGCTACTAATACTCAATTTTTCTCTTTGAGTCATAATCAATTGATTATTCACCATCAAATGGGAAAAATAATTCAACATGCCAAAGCCCAAATGAGCTCCATTATTGATTATTGTTGTGGTTGGAATGGGGGGACTAGGAAAGATCTATCTTCTTCATCATGCCTATGACTCCCAAAAGGGAAGGTATGAGATATCTGCATGACTTTTAGTATCCCAGTTCTATTATTTTTCCAAGTTTCTTAGTGATTTAGCCTTCCAATTGATAAAATATTTAAGGAAATTAAGAAGAGTGGAGTAAATGAAGAGGTAGTAGCATAATCAATTCATAGCTTTATCCAAGGGAGGAGGTGTCTTATTGTTTTAGATGATGTATGGAGGGCTACTAGAGAAGGCAATTTGCTAACTAAACTTGGTATCCCAACTAGAGGTAACAGTCAATGCAAAATTTTGGCTAGCACAAGTACTAGAGAGGTCTATGTAAATCTCAATGCTAGGATATATGAGATGGAATGTTTGACAGATGAAGAGAGTTGGAAGTTTTTTTGAGCTTACGCATTTCCCGAGTCTCAAGAAAATAGAGATCCAGAGTACCTGGAGGAGGTTGCCCTTAACATTGTGAAGGAATATGGAACTTTTTTACTTACCATCGGGACCATAGTAGCATATCTGGTGAGCACTACATTTTTAGGGGACAGGCAGTTCAAGTTGAGTAAGCTACATAAGGTAAGCACTCCTAGAGATCATATCATGGATATTATCACGTTTGAGTTACAATACCCTTCATTCACATTTGAAGGCTTGTTTTGTTTATCTTTCCTTCTTTCCTAAGGATGAGGAAATAAAGTGTGAGTATCTCATATATCTATGGATGGGAGAAGGACTCATTCCAGTAGAAGATAATCCCTTGGGTTATTTATATCAACTTTCCAATCTATCTGGTTGAAGTATGGGAAGATGAATGGGTAAAAAAATATTGTAAAATTCATGATTTATTACTTGACTTGGCCATACATATTTCCCAAGAAAATCAATGTGGATTTGGTGTTGAGGATGCATTCTTCAAATTGTAGTTTTTCAATATAGGTGGTGGTCCTTGGTGTTGCCTTTTTTGGTGAAGAAAGATATTGATGAGCATGCCATCTTAGAGAGGTGTTCTGTTTCTTCCACACTTATTCACACATTGTCGATGTCCAACAATACCAAAGTTGGAGGGAACATTTCGACAATGTTGTTTAGTAGTATGAGAGTTCTATGGGTTCTTGACTTTATCTAGAAAAATATCACCACATTTCCTGCTTCCATTGGAAAGATGAAACTTCTTATGGTGTTGAATTTGAGGGAGACAAAGATTAAGAAGGTACCAAACTATGTGAAATGTTTTAAGACTCTCTTTTCTTAGTGTCTTTGATGGCATTGAATTAGAGCATGAGGCACAAAAATGGATAAGTCAACTAAGGTTTTTTTAGCATTTGGAAGGCCAATTTGAGTGAATGCTAAGGGAATATCAAAGCTAGAGTATTTGCGAATATTGCAACCTCAAAGGGTGAGTTTTCACCAACATAGGGAATATCAATCAGTTTGTCATCATTGTTCATGGAAGAGGAAGGTGTGTTAAGGTTAGAGGACATTGCAAAGATGAGTGAGATTGAGGAAATATGGTTTAAAGTTAAGCATGAATCACAGTTGGAGATGCTGGAAGAAGGGATCCCTACCCCCTTTCTCAACATGCATCATCTGCAAGTTGAAAATAAGATTGATGGAATGTAGGGTGAATTAGAATCAGATCTTCCACAATTTCCAGAGTGAATGAGTGCAATGAGATATTTGAGACATCTTAGATTAGATGGTTTTTCAATTCCAAGTTGGATATGTTGTTTGGAAAAATTCAAGTTCCTTTATTTATAGAAGTGCCAATGCAGTAGTTACCCAAAATTACAAACAATGCCCAATCTAGTTAGTTTGTGGTTGTCTACAAACAAGAGGTGCAGAGAATTTTCAAAGGCATTTGAAAAGTCGAGAGGGTTCCTAAACCTTTGCTTCATTTTAATAAATGAATTCTTTGAATTGGAGGAGTTTCGTGAAATGGAAGATGGAGTGATGGCATGTCTTGAGAAGTTGTGGATATATGAGTGTGAGAAGGTGAATAAAGTAGGAGAAGGATTGGAGTTGCTGAAAATACTTAAAGGAGATTGATTCCCTCACAAGGATAGATGAATTGAATGAAGGTGGGATATATTGAAAACAAAACAAAGTGATAAGGATAAGGAAACATTAAGTGTATATATAGTTGAAAAATATTTTTTATAAACATTATTAGTTTTAAGATTTGTTTTGAGAGGTCATATTCCATTGTTTGTTATGTAGATTTTGTTTTATTAAAAAGTATTAAATATTTTGAATACAATTATATTTAAAAAATTATAAAAATATAAATAAATATATTTATTTAGTTTTTTTGAGATATCAATTTGAAATTATTATATTTATTTGAAATATTTTATTTTATTTTAAAAATATTTTCTTTTATATAATATTTGAAGAGTAATATTTAATGAAATTTTATTTTACTTTATACATGCGTAAGAATTATTTTTAAATTGTTTTGTTTATTTGATTGTTATTTATAGAGCTACTTTTATTTATTTAAGTGCTATTTTATAATTTTAGTTATTTTAAAATTATGAATGTGATCTAATTCACTTAAAAAATATTTTATTTTACATTAAATTATTTATGAATCATTTAAGTTAATTTGTATTTTTTACTTTAATTTTATTTTAAATGTTATTTTTATTTAGTTAAAATTTATTATTTTACTTTAAAATTACTTAAGAACTATTTTAATTTTATTTATTTAAAAGTTATTTCATTTTACTTTCAAATTATTTAAAAAATATTTTACGTTAATTCAACTTTAAATATATTTTTTAACATGGTCATGTCCTGTACTCAATTGATGCCATTATAGATCATATCTCAATTACAAAATTTGTTAGACTGAAATAGATCAAATCAAATCAATATGATAGAAAGTAAATTTTATTGTAAATAATTATAAATGAAGAGCTTGATTATTTTACATAATTGAAAAATATAATAAAATTCATGCATCTCAACATCTAGAATGCCCTAGATAGTTGTGTGAAAGGATCCTAATCAATACATTTCAAATTACCTTATGTCAAGTAGAGTTTATCACTTTGGATCCTATTTGCAATTGTAAACTCTCTATCTCAATAAACTTGACCTCTACAAATGTTTACTTCCTATTCTCAATATTTTTTAAATCCTTAATTATTAAATTGGAGATCTTCTTTCGCACATGCTATTACATAGGTATTTTGACTATCAAGTTAGTAGTGTTCACAAATACTACAAATTTTAGAATGATTCTTAGGTGGTTTACTTGCAATAGATTGACTATTTGATCAAATGTGGAAGATTATTTTCTTTATCTCAAAATAACGAAATGATTCTTCTCTTTTATTACCTATAAATATACATTCAAGTGTGTGTGTCTCTTTGATCATCATCAACATGAATGAAAACAAATGCATTCTCTAGATGAGCATAACATAAAACTTTGAATTCTTATGCATTAGTTATCTTAAGAAAAAAAATGTAGATGGGGAAATTTAACTCAAAATTTTGATTTTTATTTTATATTTAGGTGGATCAAGATTGAAGCTATAAGGATGACCCCATAGATGTAAATATGCCATAGGGTTGATAGAAAGGTTAGATTAGTGTTAGAAATGATTATACTATGTATTAGAATAAGATTAGTCATGAAAGTCAAACATATAAGCCAATTAGACTAGGTTTGCATGCACATAAGTATAGAGAGTAGTGATGAGTATAGGATTAGGTGGAAGTAAGAATAGGTACATGAAATCAACCATGCATATAAATGTGTCATTTGTAGCTATATAAATGTATTGTTATTGCCAAAAAAGAGGCACAAAAATAAACCTAAATAGGATGAAAGGAATTGGTATGTATTTTTTCCCATTAAATTTCACCCCTACTTTTAGATGCATGTGAATCCTAAATTAATATTTCATCTCTAAGTATCTAGCACCCATAAACATGGATAACATAACTCATAGAAAAACAAACTTATGGTTCATATTTAGGGTGATAGATGTAGATCATGTGTATATATATTTTTACATTCTTTTTCTTCCTTGAGATTTGTCTACATATGTTCTCTTGTGAATTTGTATAAGAAAAAGGATAAAATATTTGCATAAATAGCTTATGAATTGCAAGAAAAAATAAATTTATTAAATGAGAAAATTAATAAACATTTATTAATGAAGTTTTTTCTTAAATATATTGATCATAAGCATGTACTCATGTAAAAAAATAGTAATATATAGAGATCAATCTAAAGAATTCAATATGGTAAATGCATATTACCATTGAAAAAATACACCATTAGAAGTTCATAATTGTAATCACACATAACATTTATAATGAATTATAAGAATGTAACCACACATAACTATCTAAAAATGGAAATATAACAATCAATTTAGAGAGATGACTAATGAGAAGCATATCAATCTAGACTAGAGGTAGGATCCAAATAAGATGGTTTTCCTTAGCATAGAAAAAAATAGTGATACATCCCTCTATAGCCAGAAGAACCTATAAAAGTAAAATAAAAGGATTAATGTGGAATCTATAAGAACAAGCATATGGGTGAAATTTTAGAGTTGTCTCACTTTAATACAACTTAAAAATTTTAGTCAAAATTATTTTGACAAAAAAATTGGAAAAATAATTTCACTTGTTATGACTTAAATCAACTTGATTGTGTACGTTTGGGAAAAATATTTTGAGTCAATATAATTTCACTCAAATATATTACAATACATTAAAACTACACTATTCCATTACACTACAATGTAGAGTATTTAGATTACATTGTAGACACATGAAATTTGACCTTAGTCTAATCACACTTGACTTTGCCTATCATAATATTTAATTAAACTAGCAATTCCGTGTAGTAACAAAGAAGAATGAGCCAATAGGTGGAGAGTGACATGGAAGGAAAGTGATGTACAGACAGTGAGATTGGAAGAACATTAGAATGTGAATGGCATGAGTGGGCACAATAGCTATGAAAGGCATATGCAATATTGGGTATATGTTGTAGTAGATGTAGACAATATAGTTACATATTAGGGAATCCAACGAACAATACAATTTTGTGAAGTCAAACATGCACAATTCTCAAGGAAGCACAGTGGCGCTCATATACCCATTATTTTTCATTATCAAAGCTTGTTCTAAATAATAGAGTATATCATTTATATCAATCTTAGGGTTAATGAGGTCACAATAAGATTCACTTTTTTGGAGATAACCATTAAATGTTGAGAATTATCAATGAGTTTATTAGATTGGGCTTCATGCATAGTAGGCACGAGAAAATGAATATCATTTTTATGATTAGATGTCATAACTCAACCTATATAACAAAGTAATATGCAATGCATGTCTATAAGGCTCTACCTCACATGTGATTAATACAATCCTAGATTGTTATATAATTTTCTTAAATAGATGGATAAATATATTATAGCTGATAATTAAAGTGATTAAGTGGCAACAATATTGTATCTCGTTTTTACCTTATAGTTTATCATCATTATTTTATTTTAAATTATAATGGGAACATGTTAGAACTAAGATATAGCTCTGATACCATGTTAGAATTGGCTATGGATGCCAAGATCTATGGACCAAATGGAAAACACAAAAAGAGAGAGAGATGAATATGACAAGAATAAACTGTATTCAATGTCAATGATATGAGATGATTGTGATTGATTACAAATGAGAGAAACCCCTTGTCTATATAGCCAAGGTGAGATGCAAGATGTCATAGGATTATGACAAGTTTCTTAATCATATGACATGAGACAACTAATCACACTTGTAACCTAGGTTCACATGTAGTAGTTTTCAAAGGATAAGATAACAACTAATGACAACTAAAACCTTCTAGAAAGATTCCTTCCTATGACCTAAGTAAACTTAACATGTGTAAATAAGTCCCCTAGTAATGAATTAACTAGGTACAAGATTTATTTACACCAACACCCCCCCTTAAGTGCAACTTAGGGAGTAGTAGATTATTATGCAAATGACACAAAGATGCAAAGACGGGTCCCGACTACTAGGCCATGTTAGGTACCCATGTACATATGAAAATGCAATGCAATCTCTCACAAATAGAGAAAAGGAGAAAACCTAGTGGGACAAAACTCCTCCCCAAAAGAGAGATGAAATACAAAAAAGAAATGCTCTCAATGAAGAATGAGAAGGTAAAAACTCCATGTGAGGAAAAAGACCCCCCCATAAGAGAGAAGTAGAAGAGAGACAAGGTATCCACCCCTCAATGTTGAGTCTCCTACAATGATGGCAGAAGCTTGACATTGAATGCTAAAGATGATCCAATCTTGCCGAACAACATTCCTCCCCTTAGGAAGAAACAAAACCATAGATGTATATAGGATATTAGGAATATGGATGATGTATGATGTCTCTGAAGCATGCTCAAGTGTCTCCATGTCGATGCCGAAAGATGACACACTCTAAACAGGTGTTCTAGGCTACACTACTGAAGAGGAAAATCCAACATCTAGTATAGATGAATGTAGAACATGATCCAGAGACAAAAATATCCCCTCTGAAGACAAAGAAGCCTCCTCCGAATGTTGTCCAAAAGAGTCCACACTCACGCCAATCTGTGAAGAATGATCATGTAGAGAATGAACAAGAGGGTCAAGGTGTTCCCTCACAACAACTAAAGAAGGTTCTTCTCCATAAAAGATAAGATGAATGCTATCAATGATGTCCTCCAAATATGCAAGATGAGACTCCATAAACAAGTCTGAAATACCTGCCAGGAAGCCATCCAAAGTAGCCATATCTAGAAGACTATGTATGTCCCACTGCATTGAATCACAAGGAGCCAAAACTATTGAATCACAAGTATTATCAACTACAATATTATATGGAGGAGATGAAATGCATGGCACAAGAACTGGATCTAATGTGAGAACTCCAATGTTCAAGAAGCCAAATGTCTCCTCTAAATCATGGTTCATATGATCAACAGTTGTAGAAATAAGGTCATCATCAGAAGAAAATTATGAAAAGATATAAAACCAAGATGAATGATCAACCACCCCAATAGCAATTATCTCTCTAGTCTCCAAGTCTCGAATGATGACTAAATCAAGTGTGAACTCCACAGTTCTCCCATCTCCACCATGTGGAATCTGATATATGGAAAGAAGATTGTTCATCAAATGAGGAACACACAAGACATCCTGAAAAGTGTTGCCCTGAAAATTAATAGATCCCTTCCTTGTTACACTCATGTATGTATTGTTTCCCATCAAGGTAGGAGACATAGTGCAAGGCTGAAATGAAGAGAAGATAGTTTGTGAAGATTCCATATGATGAGATGCTCTTGAATCTAGAAGCCATCTCCTTGATCCTAGACCTGAAAGAGCACAAAGATCTTGTCCTTTATATCCTAATGTAGCTACTTGAACTTTGTCCTTTTTAGACTGTTTTGAAGTAGGAGAAGAAGATTCATACATTCTAGAAGGAAAATCAATGTGATTCTTTTTTAGAAGATTTTTCAACTCATCAATATCAATAATGTTCTTCATTTCCATCCTTCTTGCAATATGCACAAGTAGGCCTCTCCTTCTTAGATGCTTCCCCTTTAGAAGATGATTTCTTCTTTGCTTGATCTGAATGTTTATTATTCTTTGCTTTCTTTTGTTTCTTATCTAATTTTGATTCTTTCACCTGACTAACCAACAATGCCTAAGATTTAGAAGTCTTGATGAGACCCATTGAGATAATATTTTGTTGCTCATCTATCAACATCTCAGAAAATGATGCAAATGAAGGTGTAGTGTATGCAGACCCCATAGTCAATCTATGAGTATGTTCAAGCTAGAAACAAAAGAAGCATAATCAAGACCAAGCTTGTTCATTGTATTATACACCAACTGGATTCCCTTCTTATCAATTCCACATGCTTTACATTACTCTCTTAGATCATTAACCTTAGTGATGTAGTCTTGGATGTTGTCAAAGTTCTTAGGATCAAGATTCATCAATTCATTATCAATTTGATAGCTTCTTACTTCATATACAGTACCATACAATGTAAATTCAATTTTTCCCAAGCTTCATGAGAATTTTTACATGATTCAATTTAGAACAAAAAATCTTGAGAAAATAGTCTATGAAGACACCCAAGAGTTTTGGTGTGTTTGATCATCCATTTTAACTTTTTATCTGCATCCGTAGGTTCAGGTACCTTATTTTCAACATATAGATTGTGACCTTCTGTCATTTGAATACTCCATGCATTTTGATGTCATGTTGAATAATTATATGATGTGAGAAAAGGAACCTTAGAATGATCCATGAAAATGAAAAAGCACAAGAAAAAAAATCAAATAAATACACCAAGAGACCCCCCCCACCAAATCACTCAATAAAGAAACCCCCCAAGCATATCTAATTTGTAACTCTATGAGTAGTGCATTTAAAATTGCTAGATGCCAAAAATAGAAAGCTAGACTTGATATTGGTACATGAAAATGCCCAAAATAGGCCACAAAATAAAGTACAATTTTGGGTACAAAATGAGATCAATCTAATCATACCACTAAGAAGTACACAAAAATCATGCACTTTAAAAAAAACTGCACCCAAAAATGTTACCATAGGAGCAAGATATGAGCTCCTGAAGTTCCCAAAATGAGGACAAAGCAACAACACTTGTGAGAATATACAATTTCTAGAAAACTAGGCATCAAAAATAGAAAATGATTGCATCACTATGAAGAGCACAAAAAATTATCCCAAATAAAAAAAAATTGCTTAAAAAAAGAGTTAAAATGAGCAAGTTATGGTCTTCTGAACTTGAATTGCAAAATAAAAAAACTCATTAGAGAGGGGGGAAATTTTTTTTTAGAAAATGTTGATGTGGAGATGATGTCAAAATTTCATGGGCTTAAATTTAAAGGTCCTGCACCCATCGAAAAAGAATATTCTTGCTATAAACGAAATATGCTCTGGTTGTTCGTATTTGACAGAATATGCTTTGACTTGACAGAATATTTCTTGTTTGCCGGTGTATTCTATATTCCTTGCCAGATTGAATTTGAAACGCTGCTTGGTTGAAATTCCCACTAGATGATTCGATGCCAGTATTTATGAAGCTGGCGCCGATGCTATGGGATCACTGGTAGAGGACTAGAATTTGTATGAAGGCATCAAATTTTTGACCAACCAATTGAACCCATTGGTTTATTTAACCTAGCTAGTGAGTGGGTTTGTAGCTGTAAGGCCACGTGGAGGCCTGTAAGAAGGTGGGGCCGCACCTCAGCTATGTGGTAGACTCATAGGATGCGAGTACTATGGATGCAATACCAAGTACTATAGTAAAAGTCCGTAGAAAATAGAATTCGCCTCCACTTTCACTTTTTCTATTTTGATTTTTTGAATAGAAACTTTTCAAAAACAATTTAATCAGCACAATTAGAATTTTCTAAAAAAAAATTCAGACAAATAAAATATTAATTTTTGAAAAATTTGTAGCACCCTGAGCAATAATGATGACCTGGGGGGTCGTACGGCTTCTTGGGAATTTTTTTTCCTCACCAGACAACTATTCCAATTTGGACAAATTGATAGTCAATCTTAGGGTTTTTGGCCCTTCTGGACGCGATGGCAGGGTCAAATTTGACCCAAAATGCTCCAAAATTGCAGCTACCTTCTAGATTTGGCAACCACACTTTAGCTTCAAACCCTCATATGTTTGGCCTTGTATGCTCGATTTAGATGAAACAAAAGGAAAATTTGACTTTCTCAAAGGTTCTGAATGTAATGGTGAGTTTAGATTTGCACCAATAAGCTCTGATATGAACCTATAACAAAGAACCACAAAATGGAACACCCACAAATATGGTATCTCTCTTCAGAAAAAGACTCTCCAAGGGCACCCAACCCACTTTGATACCATGTTAGAACTGAGATATAGCTATGATACCATGTTAGAATTGGCTATGGATGCCAAGATCTATGGACCAAATGGAAAACACAAAAAGAGAGAGAGATGACTATGACAAGAATAAACTTTATTCAATGTCAATGATATGAGATGATTGTGATTGATTACAAATGAGAGAAACCCCTTGGTTATATAGCCAAGGTGAGATGCAAGATGTCATAGGATTATGACAAGTGTCTTAATCATATGACATGAGACAACTAATCACACTTACCTAGGCTCACATGTAGTAGTTGTGAAAGGATAAGATAACAACTAATGACAACTAACACCTTCTAGAAAGATTCCTTCCTATGACCTAAGTAAACTTAACATGTGTAAATAAGTCCCTTAGTAATGAATTAACTAGGTAGAAGACTTTATTTACACCAACAGAACCAAACGAGGGTGTTAACCCTAATGGGTTAATAGGAGGATATGTATATAAAGGATAAAGTGTGTAAGTAGTAGTTGGTGAAAAAGTAACTTTGTTAAATATATATATACACATATAGAGGTGTAAGTGTTGGTTAGAGAACAATTCTATTAACATTCAATTAATTATTTCATGATAACATCATTATTATTGTTAAGTAGTTTGGTGGGGTAAATAGTAATATTATTTAGTTAAGTTGTTAATTAAAAAAATTTATTATTATTAAATTTGAAAATATTTCATTAAATAATACCAATATCATTAAGTTTTATTAGTTAATCAATATATTATATTATTATGGATAAGGTTCAATGTCTAAATTCATGACATTACTAATTTGTATTTAGTTGGGAAATAATAATGTTGGCATAGTATTAGTTGAATTCATTATTATATAAGCCCACCCCATAATTTAGCAACTACAACAATTCTTTATGATACAAACTAAGGATCTTTTTGTAGCTGGCAACAAAGTACCATAGATGAATTATGTTTAAAACAATTTAATTATTTGTGTGATGTAGATTATAAGAAAGAGAACAATAATAAAAAATTCCCAATGGAATCTAAGATAAAGTGTATAAGATCAACTATTTTACTCCATTGTAACCATAAGCTTAAACATATGAACTATTTTTTGAATCCTACATTAGAAAGATAGTGATTTGTACATAAAAAATATAAAGTAAAACTCAACACAATGAGGCCTACTCTCCACCCTACCATATTGGGTCATGGAGCCTCATGGACTCTCACCAAACCCCCGAGAAATAATATAGATTGGCCACCACTATGAATAGTGGTGAAATGAATATTGCATATTACAATCAATATAGAGTACATTAGGATCTGATTGTCTATTTGACCATTGTTGTTGATTTTACAGTCACTATCATTATTTGGGAAAGTTGTTTGTAACACATTAGTTCAAAAAATACTACATTATGGCTAGAGCATGGTCTTCAAGAATAACAAAAAAGTGTGAAATTTAGTGTGGTGATTATGCAAAAACATAATGAACTACATAACATTAACTATTTTACTCCATTACTGCGATCATAATAGGTAGCTAAAACTCACAACTACAGTCTTATACAAAAATTTCACTGCAAGGGCCATACCATATACGACTTATCTATATACAAAGTGTGAATTTTAGTGCAGTGATCATGGATAATTCATACACAATGTCTAAATTAGGAGATATCAAAGTTCTATATTTTATAATGCATATCTTGCTCTGTACTTGCAATAGGATGAATGAAGAAATTATAATTTAGCCATACCTGGTGCATGTGACAGAATGTAGTATGTACAAAACAAAACAAGGGTTGATTTCCACCCTACCATATTGGCCCATGGAGCATCATGCACTCTCAGCAAACCACTGAGCAACAAAATAAATTCTCCATCACTGTGACCAATGGTGAAAGCAATGGTTTAGCTGCCAATGACTTAATAGAAGATCTAATGCCATCAAAAGGGTTGCAAAGCATGGTTGTTTGGTTTGTGGCTAGCTGCAAACATGAAAGCATTCTCTGAAGTTTAGTGTAATAAACACACACCATTGGTAGACAATAAATAAATCATAAAATATAAAGACATACAATTAATTACAAACATGATGCAATGTAGTTGTATTAGAACACAGTAAGTAAATAAAATCTAGGCATACCTTCTGTATGGAATGGATTGAAGTCTGGACAAACAAAAGCAGGCCTACTCTCCACCCTACCATTTTGGGTTATGGAGCATCATCAGCTATTCTCCCCTAGGAAAGAGAGTTCAAGAAGTGGTATATTGATTCAAAGCCACACTTACAATCACTTCATCTTCACAGTTGGTTGAACTTCATTCACAAAGGTCATCCATTTGTTTAGCATATAAATGGGAATATCAACACCCAAGTTCTTGAACTATCTCTCCCAAGGGAGAAGCATGGTTTTTGGAGCAATTGTGAATATGAATAGATTGTAAAACTAGCTAAGAACAATCAGATGATCCGTGAGAAAATTTAAAAATTGAACCACAAAATGGAAAGCATAAAGGGAGAGAAAGATGGAATTGATAGCAACTCAACATAACCCTATCAAAAATTGAAACAACATAGGCTTTTCAACAACACCCTCTTAATAATGGAATGATATAGCCTAGGCAAGAGATCAATAATCAAAAATTCCCAATGGAATCTAACATAAATTGTATAAGATCAACTATTTTACTATTTTGTAACCATAACCTAAAGCATATGAATTTTTAGGAATCCTATGTCAAAAAGATAGCAATTTCTACATAAAAAACATAAAATAAAACTCAACACAATAAGGCTTGCTCTCCACCCTACCATATAGGGTCATGGAGCCTCTTGGAATCTCACCAAACCACCAAGCAAGAATATACATTTCCCACCACTCTGATCAGTGATGAAATGAATATTGCTTATTACAATCAATACAGAGTACATTAGGACCTGATTGTGTAATTGACCATCGTCACTAATTTTGCATCCACTATCATTATTCTGAAAGGTTATTTGTAACACACTAGTCCATTAAATACCACATTATGGATGGAATATGGTTTGCAAGAATTAAAAAAAGTGTGAAGTTTAGTATGTTGATTATGCAAAAATAGAATGAACTGCGTAAAATTAACTATTTTATTCCATTATAGCCATCACGATAGAAAGCTAAAAACTCATAGCCACATTCCTATGCAAAAATTTTACTACAAAGGCCAAGCCTTCTACACACAATGGATTGAATTTTGGACACACATAAGGAGCCATGCTCTCCACCCTACCATATTGGATCATGGAGTGTCATCGGCTATCACCAGACCCCTACAATTACTTACCATAAAGTAGAGAAAATTTTCAGATCATTTCAATGAATAATATTGTTGGAGATGATCAACTTGTTTAATTTATAGTGCACTATAATTGTTGCTATGTATGGTGTAGTATCTAGAAAAATGGAAATGTGGGTGTACATGTAATCACAAAAAACATAGTTCTAGTGAGAAATTCAATTGCACACATAGCAAATATAAAATAAAAGAGAAAAAAATGAGGCCTACTCTCTAATATTGGGTGGCCACTACTGTGATGAATGGTGAAATAAATGTTCCCATTTTCTTAGCCAGTCTTATAATCACTTCATCTTCACAATTGGTTTAACTTCATTCGCAAAGGTCATTCATCTATTTAGCATGTATACTATAATATCAACATCCCACTTCTTGAACTCTCTCTCCTAAGGGAGAAGCATGTTTTTTGGAGCAACTGTGAATATGAAGAGATTATATAACGAGCTAAGAGAAACCAAATGATGGGGGGAAAAATAAAAAATATACACCTCTTCTTGTTTCCTTCAATTACATCTCTTCCCTTCGTTCTTTGTCGACCGCCTGCAAAAAATGAACAAAATTTTATTAGAACCCACACCTTTTGCAACCATCAATGCATGTGAAAAACACAATATAACATCCAACCACCTTCACAAAGATTCCATAGTAGATGAACGCACTTCCACCTTCACTGAAGCTTGTCATCCTCACTCATAGCTACCTTCAACAACAATATAAACCCAAAGAATGACACCCAACAACATTATCAATAACTGCACAGACATTCATTTTGTTTTTTGAGGACTTTAAAATAGTTTCTACTTGCACCATCACCTGTATGTGGAAACCATACAACAATTAATACTAATGTCATTTCATTGGCCTCCTCTATAGTTGCACCTGCTGATTCCATTTCACCAGCCTCATGTATCATCGCACCAAATGGGTTTTTTTAAAACATTTCACCACCTTTAACACGATGCCAAAGACCTAAAAACTGGGAGGGCTAATCAAAATTCTAAGAAAATTTATAACCCATCCAACACCTTCTCGAAAATGGAATGATATAGCTTAAGAAAGAGAACAATTATCAACAATGGCCATTGGAAGCTAACATAAAGTGGATAAGATCAACTATTTTACTAAGTTGTAACCATAACCTAAAACATATGAATATTTTGTGAATCCTACACAACAAAGACAACAATATATACATAAAAACTATAAATAAAACTCAACACAATAAGGCCTACTCTCCACCCTACCTTATTGTGTCATGGAGCCTCATGGACTCTCACCAAACCCCTGAGCAAGAATATACATTGGCCACCACTCTGATCAGTGGTGGAATGAATATTGCTTATTACAATCAATGTAGGGTACATTAGGATATGATTGTCTATTTGACCATTGTTACTAATTTTTCAATCACTATCATTATTCTAAAAGGTTTTTTGTAACACATTAGTTCATCAAATACCGTATTATGGCTAGAATATGGTTTGCAAGAATAACCAAAAAGTGTGAAGTTTAGTGTGGTGATTATGCAAAAACAAAATGAACTACATAACATTAACTATTTTATTCCATTATATCCATCGTGATGGAAAGCTAAAACTCACAACTACAATCCTATGAAAAAAATTTAGTGCAAAGGTCAAACCATATACAACCTGTGTATACAAAGTGTGAATTTTAGTGTAGTGATCATGATTTATTGATAGACAATATGTAAATAAAAATATGTCAAAGTTCTATATTTAATAATACATAATTTTCTCTCTACTGTAATGGGATGAATGGAGTAATTATAGTTTAGCCATACCTGGTGTGTATGGAAGAATGCAGTATGCACAAAACAAAAAAAGGCCTAATTTCCACAATACCATATTGGTTCATGGAGTGTCACGTGCTCTCACAAAACCCCTGAGCAAGAAAATAATTTTTCCACCACTATGATCAATGGTGAGAGCAATGTTTCGGCTGCCAATGACTTAATACAAGATCTAATGGCATCAACAGGCCTGCAAAGGAAAATTGTCTCAATTGGTAGAAAATAAACAAATGAGAAAATATAAAGACTTATAAAATTAATTACAAATGAGATGCAATTGAGTTGCAATACAACACAGTAAGCAAATAAAATCTAGGAATGCCTTGTGCACGGAACAGATTGAAGTCTGGACATACAAAAGGAATCTTGGCCTCCACCATACCATATTAGGTCATGGAGCATCATTGGCTATGACCAAACCCCTGAGTAGTAACATTAATTTTCTACCACTTTGGTCAATGGTGAAGCCAATGCTTTGGCACCTGAGGAAATATGTTAAGTGGATATCAATGTTATACATTTTTATAATTTGACATGGAGTTTTGAAATGAGAAATAGAAAAAAAGGTACATAGGATTACATTGCATACATATGGAATATAGGTTAAGGCCATACAACATGCAAATGTGGAATCGTAAAGCTATTTAGCATTTCTAGGGAGCTGTACATCTTATACATGAATACAATGTAGTTGTAATCTAAAATGGTTTTAGTGGAATATACCTTCACATAAGAAAATTGTAAACTTTGGTGGTGTGAACATGTTTTATTGGGAAGCAATATATAAAACATGAAATTTAAGTGGCTCTATAATTTATAAGTAAAATATATGTAATACCACAATTACATGTCACATGTAAAAAATTATAATGAAGTGAATTTAGATAGGGTGCATATTCTATATGCATATAGGTAAAGAGGAAAGGAGAAGCAATTCACTTACCATAAAGAAGAGAAACTTTTGATGATGATGATAATGAACAGTTTTGTTGGAGAAGATCATTTTGTTTGATTTACAATGCACTCTAATTGTTGATATGTATCTTGTAGTTTCTAGCAAAATAAAAATGCAGGTCTACACAATTCAAGTGAGCAATTCAGTTGCTTGCTACATGATACAATCTTTCTATATGCCTAACCTTTGAGAAAAAAATTATCATGTCTAAAGAGGCACATATATACACATTGTTGATTGCACAAAGCATAAAAAAATTGTGAATGGAAAACCAATGGATAAAAAAAATTAGGGTAGCAAGCAACAAACCACAAAAATAAAACTAGATTATGTTAAAGATTTTATTCCATTGCAAACATAGCCAAAAAATGGAGGTGATACAAAGAAGTGCACAAAAAAAATCACATTGGAAAACCCATGCAAACCCTTGGCTTGTTGTCAAAGAGAAGTATTGGCAAAAAATTATCATAGGGTACATGCTGCAAAAGCTGATCCATGAATAAAAGAATATTGGTTTGAATAAAATATATAGTATCTCCCAATGGAACCTTACCCAAAAGGAAACAATATACCCTAAGACAGAAAACAATAATCAACACTCCCTTACAGAAAACAAGGCAACCTATGTAACTTGAGCTATTTGATTTGCTTGCATAGAGGAAACAAGCATCACTTTGGATAGCTTACCATGGGAACATTGTCTGATGTATGTGCTACATATATTGCTAATGGTTAAAATAATACTTTACATTTAAAACTCACCAAACTAATGGAGTAGTTTACGATATTTTCAATAATACATTGTTCAACACTAGGTTGTAGATTGAGCTGCACAACATATGTAACAAAAATTATAGCAAAGAACCATATGACATCCACATCTAGCATGGCACTATCATTAGGGATCACAAAGCAGTAGCAAGAACACTTGGTAAGCATTAGATGGATACCCAAACATAGATACTTACATATAAAAATACATCATAGACACATATATCTACACAAAACTCTATCAAGATATTCTATGCACTAAGAACATTGTAAACAAGATGAAAAAAATAATATTTAAAACAACTCATAGATACTTGTAAATATTAAATTGTGTATGCATATACGCATAGATATCTAATACACGTACATATATATACACACATCTGTATCTCAAAGTTGTATACATAGGGAAATTTCAATTGCATGCATGTATGTTTATCTACATGCATACATAAATGTACACATACATACAACTATGTCCACAAGTAGATATATTAGAAGGTGTAGGCAGTGATGCATCTCTTAAAAAGGACAAAAACTCTATATAAATAAACAATATAAAATTAAATCAGAAATATACACTTAAAACACAATGAAATTGTAAGCAACATGAATAATAGAAAAGAAAACAAGTGTAATTTTTCCTAACATGGCTCGCGCTCAAGGTATGCAATGGTCAAATGTAGGGTTTCAATCGAGGAGGTTCCAAGATGGTCATAGAGGAATACGACAAGTGGATAATGAGGGTGTCTAGCATCTGTACATATGGGCCTGACCTAAAAATGTAGGTCAAAATAACACTGGTGCTGAGGGCAGGGGTCAAGAAGGCCCTAGGTTGGAAAAATACAAGCAAGGTTATAGAAGTTGTCAAGGCAAAGGAAGTTATAGAAATGATGCATTTCGTAGGCCGTAACAAAATGAGGGGAGTTTTAGAGGCCATGGAGGGCAGTCAAGGTTTGACGATAATGGTAGACATAGAAACCCTAATCAAAGAAGAAACTTTACCAAGGAAGTTTGGAAAAGAAAAAAGCCCACTCCCGAATGGGAGGAAGGTAGGGAAGAGGTGTGGTATGGAGATGTTGGAAAGTTGGGTAAAGGGTAGGGATTTGGTAATGGATCTGGGAATGGTAATGGTATTCTAGGAGGTAGAGCAACTCTGGTGGTAAGTGCAACAAAGCTACAAGCTGAGGTCTTAAGATTAGAGAATCTAGGTTTGTTTGGGAAATGGTTAGGAAAGGATTTGAACTGGGATTACTTAGTAAACTAGTGGAAGTCAAAATGGGGAGCTGAGTTACAATTTAAAACCCTTTAGAATGGCTTTTTCCTGGTCATTTGTCAAAATAGAGTTTTGAGGGAGGAAATAGTGAATGGCACCTGGGTGCTAGATGGTTGTGGTTTTTATTTGAGGTGTTGGAAATCTAGGTTCAACCCAAAGAAATAGATTTTGGAGTTAGTCCAATAATGGTATTGTTTTCTAGGGCTTCCCCCTAAATATTGGGAGCCAAGCATCTTGGAGGAAATCGGCAATAGTTTGGTTACATTTGTTTTTGTTGAAGAAAGGAAAAAGATGGGTGAGGCTCATACCCATGTGTGGATTTGTGTGGAGAACAACCTGGTTCGATACCTATATGAGGAGATAGAGATTTTTTCAGATTATGGCAGTTGGGTGCAAAAACTGAAGGGTGATGCTTTCACTCAAGATAGCCTTGTGCAGCCATTGGTATGTAGAAAAAGTATTTGTAAGGCAAGAAAATCAAAAGTATCATAAATCTTGGAGGTGTGCAAGGAGAATGTAATTGTGAATCAAAAAGGCATAATAATCAAGGATTCAACCAAATCAAGCATGAAGTTCCCAGTTGTCAAAATAGGGGTGGAACTTGGGAAATCTCCACAATAGGCTTCACAAGTTAAGGAAAATATCTTAAATAACTTTCTTGATACTTTGGAGGAGAAAATCTTGGAGGCCTTAGACATTCTAGGTGAATATTTCTGCAATGTGGAATTAGATTTTTTAATAGAAGTGGGAAAAAAGTTGGTTTCTTTGGTAGAAGAGGCTAAAGCTAATGCTTGGGATTTTGTGGATGAAATGGAGGCAGAGGATTTGGATGAGGCGATGTGTCCAGGTTGCATGTTTGAGGGTCTAGCTTCAGAGAGTCCATAGTCTACTAAGAAGAGGAAACTCTCGCAAAGTCTAATGGGCACCAGGGTAAAATTGGGTATTCATCAAAAGGAGATGGTTAAATCCTCCCTAGATTGTGGGGAAACTAAAAAGAGAGGAAGGATCTCCAATGTGGAAAAGCGGAAGTGGGATGGGGATGCATCTAGGCAACAAAAAATAGATTCAATGATGAAAGTAGGGAAGAGTGATGCTCTTCCTAAACAACAATAAAAATATTAACCTAGAATGTTAGGGGCTTAAACACCCCTAACAAATGGTGCCTCTTGAGGCATGCCATAGAATCTCATCAGGCGGATATTTGTCTCTTTCAAGAAACAAAACTGGGTGAATAGGATCTCAATAAATTTAGTAGGAAACGAAAACTTTGGAAGTGGCTAGGCATTGGGATGAAGGCACTTCAAGTAGTTTGTTAATGATTTGGAAACCTCAGTCGGTTTTGGTAGAAGAAGTGCTCATTAGAAGGCATTGGATGGTTTGTCGGGTAAGAAGTGTGACTTCTAATCTAAAGTTTTTATTAATCAATGTTTATGGCCCTTCATTGTGTGCGTTGAAAAGATCAATTTGGGAAGAATTGGATGAGGTTTTTTGTAGTTATGCTTAGGATATTTGCATTTTTGGAGGGGATGTTAATGCTATACTAAGGTCAAAAAATAAGAAAGGTGGGGTGGGTAAAGCTTTGCAATCCCAATTAGATTTTCAAAATTTTGTTGAGAGGAACATGTTAATGGATATTCCTATGGTCAATGGTAGCATTACCTGGACTAATCGTAGGAAAGGTTTTTGTAGCATAGTTGAAAAGCTGGAAAAAAATTTCTTTAAAGGAAATTTGAGTCTCTTTCTTTTCATTCTAGATAGTAAAATAATCCTAGGGAATAGGTCTGATCATTTTCCAGTACAATAATGGATTGATGGTGACAAGCGATTGAATCGATGTCTGTTCAAGTTCGAAATGATGTGGTTCAAGGATAAAAATTTAGTAAACTACTTGGAGTCTTGGTGGAAGGAGTGTAACCCAGGGGGTTCTAAAATGTTCAAATTAGTTACAAAATTGAAAGTAGTTAAGCAACAACTAAAACAATGGAATAAAGAATGCTTCAAAAATATTTTTGTGGAAAGAATTAGTGTGGAAGGGGAACTAGCTAATATGTCAAATTCTATCATTTAGAAAGGTATGGATGATATGTGTTTTGAGCAAGAAAAGTGGTTGAATAGGAAATTGCAAGATTTTTTGGAAAAGGAAGAGATTTTCTGGAGGAAAAAATTGAGGGAAACATGGCTAAAAGTAGGAGATAGGAATACCAATTTTTTTCATAATTCAACCAAAGTGTAGAGAGAGGTGAACTGGGTTAGTTGCACTAAGGTGTTAGATGGAACTCTTTTGGAGGACCCCATGTAGATTAAGGAGTCTGTAGTTAATTATTTTATGAACCCCCTCAATGATTGGGAAGGTTCAAACCTTAAAGCTCAGGGTCAAATTCTAAATGTGATCCATCATTTTGTCACACCTGTGCAAATGGAATCTTTGAATGCCAAATTTATGAAGGAAGGGATAAAGGCTACGATCTTTGAATTACATCCTAAGAAGGCCCTAGGTTTGGATGGATTCCCTATAGGATTTTTCCAACAATGTTGTGATTTTGTTGGTAAAGAGATTACTGAGGCATTTGAAGACCCTAGGAGTTCGGGAAGGATTCTTAAAGAATTGAATAACACATTAATAGCTCTTATTCCGAAGAAGGAAAAGCTAGAATCTTGGGATGAATTTCTTCCAATTTCCCTCTACAATACACTTTACAAAATTCTGGAAACAACGGTGGCAAATCATTTAAGGAAGTTTTTATCAGCTATTATTTTAGATGAGCAAACAGCTTTGTTCTAGGCAGGTCAATTTTTGATGGAGTTATAATCACCCAAGAAGTGATTCACTCAGTTCAGAAATTGAAGAAACCAATGTTGTTAGTGAAATTTGATATAAAAAGGGTCTATGATAGGATAAATTAGAGATTTCTGTTCAAAGTGTTAGAAGCTTTCTATTTTCAAAAAGAGTGGTTAATTGGATTTTTGGGTGGATTGCTAGTCTTTGGTATTTGGTTTTGGTAAATGGGTCTCCAGAAGGATTTTTTGTTGCATTAGGGGGTTAAGGTAGGGAGATCCTCTTTCACCTTTTCTTTTCATTACTATGGTAGAGGCTCTAGGGAAAGCTCTAGAAAAGGCTCGTCGTATTGGGTGGGTGGAAGGTGTATAGGTCACAAGTGGACTCGCTTCAGTGATGCATCAACAATTTGTAGACAACACAATGTTGTTTGGTTTGGATTCTATTAAGGATACAAGAAGGGTTAAAGGTATTTTGGATCAATACTTCTAGGCTTTGGGTTAGGAGGTAAGTGTGGCAAAGTCTGAAATCTTCTTTTTTAATACTTCTTGTGTGCAAGAAATGCAGATTTTAAGGATTTTGGGCTTTAAAAAAGGGAAAAATTGCCCTATAAATATTTGGGTCTTTCACTGGAAAAAGGAAATCTTGGAGGTGGTTCATGGAACCCTTTATTAGAAAAACTTAAGGACCACATCTTTTCATGGAAAAATAGGTGGTTATCATGGTCTAGTAGGTTAACCCTACTAAAATCCCTGATATTTGCTCTCACAATTTATATGATGTCTGGTTTGTCCCTCTCGGTTGGAATCAACAAATCCATTAGTCAGATAATGAAAGATTTCTTTTGGAAAGGTAATTCATATCAGAATAAATTTCCTTTAATAAATTATTAAAAGATTTGTGAAAAGAAGGAGGAGGATGGGGTTGGTTTAAAAAATATATTATTGCAGAATAAGGCGTTGGGGGAAAAACTAGTCTCGACAATTCATTCTCAGCCAAATCTCAAGTGGGTAAAAATTATTCATGCTAAATACTTGGAGGATGATGCAAACTATTTTCTCACTGTGAAATCCCTTCCAATTGGTTCCCGAATCTAGAACTTCCTAAGAAATGCAAGGGATCTTATTATAGACTTTCTAACTTGGGAAATCAAAGATGGTGGATAAGCTTTATTTTGGGAGGATTCATGGGAAGGGTTCCTAATTCTAGCTGAGAACCTTGAGTTAGGTCGGATTAGGGAGAAAGTAGTCCAAGCATGGGGAACCAAGGTCAAAGATTATTTTGACATTTATTCTACAGGGGAGGTTGGGATCCATAAGTGGAAATCCTTTAGGTAGTTAGGTTTTTCTGATCAGGAGGTGGGCATTGTTGAGAAATTTTTGTTGGAAAGGAATATTTGGAAGAGAAATGGAAGGGATAGGCTAAGATGGAATGCCTCACCTTCAGGGGCTTATTTAGCCAAAATAGGGTAAGATATTATGGTTTCCTCAGGGGTTGAGACTCCAACTCTGCCAATTCAATTGTGCTAGAATAAAGCCTATTTACCCAAGGCCGATATTTTTACTTGGGTGACTGCTCAGGGTAGAGTGTTGACAGGTGATAGGTTTGCTAAAATTGGTTTTTATGTCCCCTCAAGGTGTTCTCTTTGTCAAGCAAAGGAAGAAAATGCAGATCATTTATTTTTGAATTGTTAGTTCTCTCAAGAGATTTTGTTTTGGCTATGTTTGAAACTTCAGTGGAAAAAAACTCTACCAAATAAATTGCTTGACTAGCTAATATCCTGGCCCTCTCAGTCTAAGTATTCTTTGTTTGGGGACTTATGGATCTCAAGTCCTTCAATAGTTATCTAGGAGGTGTGGAAAGAGAGGAATAGGCACATTTTTTAGGGTAAAGAGATGTCTATCTCGAGGTTATAGTGTAAGATTGAGGCATGTTTAATAGAATTATTCAATTCAAGGCTTGGGGAGTCTCATATTAAGAAACGAGAATTTTCTGAATGGGATTCATGGATTATGAAACATTGGAGTGGTTTGAAGGATCCAGTTTGTGAGGTTGTTGATGGGGTAGCTTCATGGAAATAACAAAGCAAGGTTGTTTGGTTTCGTCCTGAACCTGGTTGGGTAAAACTAAATTTCAATGGAGCCGGTAAAGGTAACTTGGGACTTTTAGGTGCAAGGTGTACTGTGAGAGATCATAAGGGTAAGCTATTGGGTAAATCAGTGAAGTCCTTACCAGTAGGTACTAATAATGTTGGAGATTTCCAAGCTCTATTATTGGGTTTGGATTTATGCCTTGAAATAGGGGTGCAGAGATTAGTAGTTGAAGGGGATTCCTCTATAGTAATAAATGTGTTGAAATCCAAGCAAATACAACATTGGATATTGGGTGAATTGTTGGAGGTTTCCATGCATAGGGTGGTTAAGCTAGAGTAAGTTATGTTTGATCACACTGTGAGGGAAGCAAATGTTGAAGAAAATGTTCTTTCAAATTTAGGTGTTTCAGGGCCAAATTTAAAAGTGATTTATAGAGAATGATCATTCTTTGTGGGTGGTAGGGAGGGCATCCCTCCTAGGGGGTAGAGGAAGGTGGCATTGGAAGCCACGTTGGCTGAGTATCATTGCTTAGAGGGTTGTGGTGGTAGTGAGATTGGAAGGCATGTTGAGGTCATTTCGAAGGCTCCCGATAGCTTATCAAGGACATATATGGTGCTTGTTTTCATGATTTCCTTTGGAGTGAATTCAATGGAGAAGGATTTTGTTTGTTTGGAAAGGATGTGCCACATGCTGGTAGGAGTACCATTTTTGGTCAATGGTGGTGGTATGGTAGGTAAAGGTTGTTTATTTATTAAGGACCAAAGGTTTTTTGGCATTCAATTTTCGTAGCCTGTGAGTGTGAGGTATGTTTGTTCTCCCCAAAGCCGAATGCTTTTTCTATTGTAGGGTTAATGGTGAAGAGCTCGAAGTTCATGATTGAGGTTTCAGTCTCAGGCTTAGCTCAGTTTGGTGTAGAGACAAATTTCTTTGAATTCATTGGCATGACAAGCAACGTTTAGGGTAATTACGAACTAGTGCTTGAAAAGAATTTTTTTAAACAATGATCCATTGGTGGTTGCAGCTACGAAGATGATCTTGGGTACAGTCCATTTGGAAAATGGTGATTATGGATGCAATAATTTGCGCATATCCTCACATTTCCTGGCTTCCATTTTGGACATGAGCACTCAGAAGGATGTTGCAAAGAATTTGTTGGTGAAAATGTTCTGAGAGGACTTGGTCGAAGGCATGGATGATGCTTTGCATGTGGTAATTGAAGGTAGAGGCTACCCAAGGCCTTGTGACATGGAACAAATTCATGAAGAGGACACGGTAAATATTTTCCCCTTTCTTATAGACCTTCACAGGTCGAGTTTGATGTGCCACCATATGCTTGCAGGGGATGAAATCAAGTTTCTAAAGATTTTTTTTGGTTTGGTTGCAGTTGGGGGTATAGGTTGGAAATATGAGTTTGAAGATTTTGTAAAATTGAACAAGTTTTTGTAATGTGGGTGTTTGTAGTTTTTTGGCATTGGGGTAGGGTTTGGTTTTCTCTTTTGTTGGTGGTGGCTGGTTATGGCATTGTCTCTTTAAAGGTACTTTGTCAGTTTTTTGTCTAAAATGTAATGCTCTTAGTGTTTATGGCCTTGCTATAGGTGATTACTATTGTTTGGGAAGGTGGCATTTTTTTCGTTTGGTGAATCTTTTCCTATGATGCAGATGTTTGTATTTAGCTTTTAATTATATATATAAAACAAAAATGATCTTATGTATCAAAAAGAAAAAGAAAACAAGTGTATCTTTTTTTCTTAAACATTATAAGTTATACTTCATTGTCTTAATATATAACCAATCAAATGAATAACAAAACAATAGAAGTAGGAAGGAAAGGTCTTTTTGATGTTAGAAGCAATGTGAGGGAACATTAAAAACTAAATTTCCAGTCAACGTGAACTATAAGAAATATGTAAAGTCACAATTAGCCATGTTTGTTTTGGTGTTCAAGGTAGTACGACAACTATCTTTGGAGACTTCTACACAGAAGGGGAAATAGCAGACAAATTTGATAGTAAGATCTTGTACTCAGCTTCAAAGTTAACCTTTGCAACTTTCACTATTATTTTTTTCATTCTTGTTTCTAAATTATAAGTTTGAGTTTTAATTAGAATAGTGAAACCAAATGATGTGTAGGTGACAACATTGATAATAGACTCAACATTCAGTTTAGTGGTAGACTCATATTGTAACATGTAAAGTTGTTTTGCTGACATTTGCAATAGGCTTGTTGCAGCCTCATCAAAACCAATTTCCCAAAGCTCACTTGTGTTGTCTTCCATCTTTAGCTACAATAAATATCAAAAGTCACAGTCAACTATTGTTGTCTGGCATTTTAGGCAAAACCATTTATTTTGCTTGTATTGTTAGCATTTTTTCTTGCATTGCCTACCATTCACCTCCAAGGGGCACACAACATAATAGAATGCATCATTTTTTATATATTTTACTATTGTCTTGATAGTAGCTTGCAAAGTATCTGGCAAGCCAAGGTAGTGGTCCAACATATATGAAATAGGGATTCTCCCATTTCCCAAAGCAACCTTTTGAGGCACTATCTGGGGGGCTCAATAGCAGATGGACCAATATATCCTCTTTTGATCAATGGTTGTGATTTTGGTATTTTAGGATTTATATATAGAAGAGTCCCTGCGATTGTGTTCAGAACAACTCCATTGAAGTACCCAACACGTGCATTTTTAATAGCAAGGATGAGAGTTGAACCAAGGGTGTACAACCTTTCCAACTCATGACCCTTTGCTTCACAATTTGAGCCCCACAAATTAACATCAATTGAAAAGGATGAAAAATCATTAAGTTTAACTGTCCTCTGAATTTTTTGGGACTAATCCTTTCTTTGTATAGTTGATACCATTCCCACATGGACCACAGTGCCAATAACATCAATCAAACTATTTTTAGTATAATTTACAATTTCATTTAATGGGGTGAACTTAAATACTTTCTCTAGCACAAAGGCGTCATCATCACAACATTTTATCATTGAGGTTTGATCCAAAATGATTTCCATCTGGTTGTTTAATTATTTACTTTTTTGTTTGTCAATCTCAATGATCCCTTTGACAAATAATAAGTACAACCCACCTCAACCCTATCATAATGCAACTTTGCTATGTCATTAAAGCATGTAATCCATATTTTTGTTCCCTCATTGTCAATAATATCAGAGTTGAATACTTGTCCCTCGTGCCCCTGCCTACTAGAATGGTGCATATCCCTCTTTGTTGTTACACGGCCTTTTATCATCCATTTGGTTTGGTAAACATTCAACCCTTTAACAAGGCTGATTTTGGTAGGAGTATCTTGCTGCCTTGGGGATGTATTAATTCCAAAGGTGGAGGCTTGTTTGGATGGGGAGGGCGAGTCACAACCAGCATTTTGTTCTTGATATCTAAACCAATATTTAGGTTTTACAATTAGCTAGAAATCTATCATTTTGACATCTAGGGATAGTATGATAATTTCCTTGGAATGAAACAAACATTAAATACTTTAAAAGGAAGCCCCCACAAACAAGGAAGCAGGAAACTACAAGTACAAGCAAGGAAGAACTATATCAAACCTTGATTCCCATAGCTTTCTAGACAAATAGTTTTTCAAGCATACAATCAAACCTATTTTCAATTCCCCTATAAAAAAAAGGTCATTGTATTTTGTAGGCAAAGTTCCCATCTACATGTGGGTTCCATCAAATAGGACAACTTTGTACCTGTCAACTAGGCTTTGATCACCTCCTATTTTTTGGTAAGACATTAGTTGGAGGACTAGAGATGGGACAACATCCCCAACATCTATAAATCATAGTGCATCTCTTGTTAGGGTTGGATTAACATTTGTAGCCTACAAGACAATTAAACTCAGCATAGTGGAAACAATGAGATATTTATGACTATGACTCAACTCTAAAAGAAAACAATAATATTGACACATTTGGAAACTAAGAATTTTTTTCCTCTAACACATAAGTTACTCCAAAATGGCCAATAAATTGAAAGGGAAACAAAACACAAAGAGTTCAAATATAAATAAGTTAGAACATATATATCATAGCAATTATTAATTCAAATGAAGTATATTCTCAGTCTGTTTGGTGCACTTGAGAAAGTGACAATATAATTGGAAGCAACAAAAAAATAAACAAGAAATAGACTTATAGGATTGCTGCTTGAGGATTGTTCTCTAGCCTCAGAAGAGCTAGAGGCAACTGACATTGTTGTGTCTACTCTTTTAAAATCTAAGAGCTACAACGTTGATGGCTGACTAGAAGGTCTATGACTTCAAAACACAACATGGGCACTCAATTTTTTTACATAGGCATTAACAATATGATAGGAAAGGATTAATAATAACAAGAGCTTCAATGATTCAAATAATACTTAACAGACAATTTGTTATTCTAAGTTCATTATTTCAATTTTAAAATCCCTCCTCTTTTCCCTAGAGACACCAAGAATATGAAGGAAAAAAAATAATTAGGAAAAAGGCTTCAATTTTGTGTATAATAGTTAATATGAAGTATATCATTTGAAGAAGGCCATGTCAAGATTCAAACAAATAACTATTTTGAGAAAATAATGAACACTGGGGAGAATGTGTATGTACATTGCTCACATCTACTCTGACATACATACAAATCTACTCACAACAAAATTTAATATTGTCTCATTTATGGCTTCTATTTTGTGTTAATGCTTGCAATATATTAAAATAGTCTATGTTCTTCTCCACAATGCAATCTAATTTTTTTTTGCTAGCTTTGGCTATATTCCATTCTTTCAAATGCATAATAAAATAGTTAATATTGTACAATTTATATTGTTATCCAAAACATATTCTTCACTATCATATACACACACACACAATATTGATTCATTAATGGTTCACGTTCTATGACATAGACTTCGATTCAGTCTATTATTGCAAACTTTTTTATGTTTTGAGGGTGTTCCACATGGGTCGTTGTTGCAAGTAATATTTTTGTGGCAATGGATGCAATGCAATAAAATAGTAAATGTTATGCAATTGATATTGTTTTGCACAAGGCATGGTTCACTGTTGTTTTCTACACTAGGCTATATTGTGTCATTTCTGGCCTCCATTGAGTGTGGCCAGAAAAGGAAGGTGGCATATTCTGTTTTGATTTTTAAATTAAAATAAATTGTTGCATCAATAGAGAAGGATAGTGAAATGGCATTAGCATTAATTGTTGTATGGTTTCCATGTAGTGACAATAGTTATAAGTAGTAGCTTCCTTTTCAAGCAGTCACAAAGATAGAAAATGCCTATAGAATGTTTGAAAGGGCATTTCCCTATGGCTATATTGATTTGTTTCTCAAAGGGTCCCACTGAGAAAAAAGCTATATTGTTTCAATTTTTGATAACACATTATTGGGTGTCATTCTTTGGGTTTAGTATGTTCTTCAAGATAGCTATCAACAACAGGGCAAGCATGCATTAAATGCACATTCCTAGTTATTATTTCTTCAGCCTTAGAAAAGGAGTTGTCAAAGTGATGGAATGTATAGTAAGTGTCATAAGGAAGAAGTTTAATAGGAACTTTTTTATAGATGGTTAGAGGCTATTTTGTGTGTTTGCAGGAAATGATTTTTGCAAAACCAAAACAAACGTGTCACTTGTGATAATTTTTTCCAACCCTTTTTTGGGAGAAGGTAGTGGTTTGCATGGGTTTTTCAATGTCAATTTATATGTCAGTGTCTTTCTATGACCTCCATTTTTTAGCTATGTTTGCAACAGAATAAAATTCTTAACATAATCCAGTTTTCTTTTGCTGTTTGTTGCTCACTAGGTTGGGTTATTTTTATTGATTAGTTTTCCAAGCATAATTTTTTTGTTCTTTGTGCAATCAACAATGCGTATATATATATATACTTATATAAAAGTATTCACCAACACCCTATCAAAAATTGAAACAATACAACCTCTTGAGCACCACCCTATTGAAAACAATGTCTTTTGGATAACAACATTAACTCTATAATACCAACTATTTTATTACGCATTGCAAATGAAAGTATATAGACAAAGCTAGATAACAATAATTAGCATTAGGCTATGGAAAACATTGGTCAGAATCTTTGTAAGCCTTCACAGTTCTAGGTCTCTGGCATCATGTAGTAGGTGCTGAATTGTTTTTTTTTTTAATTAATAAAAGTATTTAGCGCAACAATAGAGGAGGCTAGCGAAATGGCATTAGCACTAATCATTGTATGGTTTTTGTGTAGTGTTGATGGTGCAAGTAACATCTATGTTTAAAGTCCTTAGAAAACAAAGCGAATGTCTGTGCAATTTTCAATAACATATTGTGCATATATATATAGATATATATACATATATATGTATATAAATACATATATATACACATATATATACATTTACATATATATATGTATATACAGATACATATGTATACACACACACACACACATATATATAAAATACATATATATATAGATATATACACATAAATATATACATACAAATATATATACACACACATATATAGATAGATATATAAGAATTATCAGAACCCACACCTTTTGAAACCATCAACACATGCAAAAAACACAAGATAACCTCCAACCACCTTCACAAAAATTCCATAGCCAAGGTGGGTTGTGATAGTTTTGTGTTCATTTTTTGTAGGCCATGGAGAAAGAGTGGAGGGAAAAGAAAGCAAGTAGGAAGGGGTGCAATTGAAGGAAGTAGGAGGAGGTGCATATTGGAAAAACCATTCATCGAATATTTCTAAAGTAGTTTATGTTATTTTCGAAAGGGGATTGTTGATTGTTGCTTTGTAGCTTAGTCTAAATTGTTTGATTTATGGTTTTCTTGTATCCACCATTCGTGGAAGGAAATACTATTTCTTTATTGCATTTTGTGTGTTGAATAATCTCCACCCACCTTTGCAGAAGATGTACAAAGCTTAATACATCTTGCACCATCACAGAAGCTTACCCTCATTGCTCATGACTCCCATATCAGGTATAGCAACAAAATGACACCAAACAATTCCTTATTGACAATTTTTGAGACATTCATTTTGTTCCTTGAGGCGTTAAATGCTAGCTATTATTACGACCATTGTCAATACATGCAAAGCATATAGATATACATATATAGACATATATATATGTAGATATATATAGTAGCTGTAACCGTGGAGGGCAAGCCTTTATGAAGGTTCAAGTGCATGTAGTGGTAATGGTTGTGGTACACACACACACATATTGAGAGGAACGGACAAAGATTCAATGAGGAACGAAAGTAAAAGTATACTCATTTCTCAATAAACTATATGTGTGTATATATGTATATGCATATATGTAAAGCCTGAATAGTGTTAGCATTGTAATTCCTTTGCAAACATGGTTAAAAAGTTGAAGGAGCAAATAGAATCCCATACCCAAAAAATTTTAGGATGAAGGCCATGTGAAGACATTCTATTTTTTTCTCAATAAAACCTAATTGAAAATTGAAACAATATGGGCTTGCCAACGTCTTTTTTGTTTTATGTGTTTCCTATGTTGAATTCACATGTTTTTTGTGGGATTTTTCAACTGGCTTACTCTTGAAACCAATATTTTTTCATTGTGTTGATTGTTGTTCAAAAGACTATATAGTTTCATGGGTCTTGGCAAGTGGGTGATGATTGGCTATATTGTTTCATTTATGGCCTCTGTTTTGTGTGAATGGTTGTAAAATAGTTAATCTAGTGTCTTTTTGGTGAATCTTGAAATCAAGATTTTTTCTATTTTTAGGGTTTTGCTATGTGGGTGACTATTAGCAATATTATTTCATTTATGATTTCATTTATATGTACATTAGCACCTACATTAAGTACAATACAAAGCAAGACCTATCTTTCATCTCACACTTTATATATACAATTGGATAAACAGTAACTATCATCACAAGTATTGCAAGCACACACAAACCATACAACAACAAATCTCGATACCATCCAACATTCAAGAGACCAAACCTCCACACAACATTTTCCCTTAGTTGACTAACTGAGAAGGCTATGAATTCAAAGCTTTTGTTTCCTATAATAATTCCTTGCTTTGGACTATAAAATATCCAATATTATAGCCAACAAAAGGTTTGAACTCATCGCCTTCTCTTTCAGGCAAATGAGGAAAAATTTAGTCAGAATGTGTGTTCTCTTTATAATTTTGAACAAGCCAATTACATATCAAGGAAAAAAATATGGTATACACATCTATTTAGATATAGCAGTCTCTACATAAATAAATATTTACATCTATACATACATACATATATATATATGTATGTATGTATATATATATATATACTTGTATGTGTGTCCTCTTGATTGACCCTTAAGGTGTTTATTCCAAGGTTTGATGGGAAAAAATTTCCCTCTTAACACCTTGTTATCCTAATCAAGCACCATATGAAGAATCCCTACAACTTATTTTAATAAGAGTTGTATATTAAAGAAGACATTATTTAAAAAGAGAGGAAAAGCATTCAACTTCATTGTTTTGAGAAGATAGTTATTTATTTTGAAAGAAATTTGTTATTTCTTTCTTGAAAAGGAATTCTTATAACAATAGGCTTTGTATTAAACATACCAAAGAACATTGGATGCCACGTACATGTGTTCAATACCTTTTTGAACCTATTAAAGGGATAATTCAAATAGTTTTTCTAGGGGAGCACAAATGAAAATGAAACACCCTAGACAACACTAGACAAGCGACAATGACAATGCCCTATGGAAAACATCATAAGCTACACAAGATTAACTATTTTTCCATGTGGAAATAATCAACACTAAATGACAGCCACATGTAAATAAATGGCAAGTGCTATCACAACCATCAACAAGGCACAAAAAACATACAACAATCAATGTTGATGGGAGCCAGTGCTTAATTTTAGTTGCTTTCTCTATCAACATAGTTGGGAACACACAACATATCCCCAAGGAAGCCAACAACTGCCTCCAACACCCTTCCCACAACCACCATAAGGATTAAAGTGGGGAGGTTGATGGGAATTTTGGCTAAGGTTTTTTTAAAGAGAAGGTCATTCACCACCTTTGCCTCACTTGGCGGGAAGCTCAAATACCAAAAAGGCTTGCAAGGATTCCAACCAAAGTACACACAATAAAACTAACGAATAACAATATAGAGAACACAATTCAACATAGATTGTATAACAATGACTGTTTCATTGCATTGCAACCATAATGACTAAATGAAAACCATAAATCAAACAATATTGGCTTCAAAGTTAAAAAACCATGTAAAAATATAATCTTCTAGCACCTCTTCCCACTTGCTTCAAACACACCTCTTCTCACCAACTTTCCTGCACAAAATGGGAAAAATATTATCATAGGCGACACTTTTCTTCTTCATTTCCAACCATCCACCCATGCAAAAAACACAAAATATCCTCCAACCACCTTCATACAAGTTGCGCAAAGCTTAATCCATCCCATGCCCTCACACAAGCTTACCCTTATCGCTCACGACTCTCATATCATGTATAGTAATAGAATGAAACCAAAGAATGCCATATTGAAAATTTCCTAGACATTCGTTTTGCTCCCCGAGGCGTTAAACAACAACTGTTATTACAAAAATTTCTAGTACATGCAAAGCATACAATAATTAATGTAGATGTGAACCAACATTTAATTTTTGCAGCCTTCTTCATACACGTGGCCCAAATAATGCCACCCTTTTCCCAAATCAGCCAACAACTGCCTCCGCCACCTTTTTCATGGTCATTGGAAGGAAAACAATTTGGGAGGCCAACAAAAATTCTAACCAAGTCTATAACCCATTCGCCACCTTTTCCTAGACCACAGGAAGTAAAAAAAAAATGGGGAGGCTGACAAATTTTTTAAGCAAAGTTGACACAAATAGCCATATATATACATATACATATATATACATATATATACATATTTTATGTACATATATATGGAACAAAATACCAAATTTTGTGAATATTATATATAGATGTAAATATACATACATATATATATATACATACAAATATACATATACATATATATGTATACACATAAGTTGTATATGGATCACCCTTTTGCTCGAAAGGTTTTGCATAGGTATGTAACTGTGATTTTCAATATTCTATGGTAATGGTTGCGATGGAATAAAATAGTTAATGTTATGCAGTTCATGCTTTTGATGTCCACCTTAGGCTGTATTGTCTCATTTGTGGTTTCCATTTACCATCTATGGTTGCAACGCAACAAAATGGTCAATGTTTTGGATGTTATATATACATATACATATACATACATATATATACACATATATACACATAGATATATATATATATATATATATATATATATATATATATATATATATATATATATATATATATATATATATATATATGCCTATATATAGATACATACACACACAAACACACACACACACACACACATATATATATGAATATATATTCATACATATACAGATAAATACATATATATACATATAAATACATAC
This sequence comes from Sequoia sempervirens, assembly GCA_007258455.2. Taxonomy (NCBI): domain Eukaryota; kingdom Viridiplantae; phylum Streptophyta; class Pinopsida; order Cupressales; family Cupressaceae; genus Sequoia; species Sequoia sempervirens. Next base: position 412,928,114 of record VDFB02193867.1, read on the forward strand.
ATACATACATATATATATATATACAATTAAATACACCTCCTAATGAAACATTGTATCAAGATTAATCAACAATTAAACTAATTTAAAACACTGAAAATCCTAAAGACATCTCATTGTCTCCTATCTCCAAATATTTATCAAGTTACATAAGCTCTTAGATTTGCAAGCACCATAACTATTTAAAATGCCTATTTAGAGAACGGAATGGATGCTAAATGCAATGATGTGATGATTGAGAATGATTTCTAAGTGATATGATGCTACATTGTAAACTAATGATGCTCTTGTGATTCTAAATCTACTGATGCCATGATGCTATGGTGATACTAGAATGCTAATGCTAATGCTTATGATTGCTTGATTTCTTGAGTACTAATTCCTATAGTGTAAGTTTGCATAAAAGATGATAATTCTCGGATGATTTTGATGCTTCAGAAGGCTATATATATAGAAATCTAGCAATATTTTTGCACAGGGGTAACACAACAGAGGTTGCGATTAAATCTAGGGATTTTGAATGGTATGAGATGAGAAGGTGGAGCTAATCTTGGGAGATTGTTCCTCCCCATGAAAAAACTAGACAAGATGAGAAGAAATTTTTGAGGTAGAAGATTGAGAGTGTAATGCCCCGCCAAGCAACCCCAAAGGATAAATTACATCTAGCATTTATGGCACCATTTTTTTTTTTAAATACCAACATACATCATAATAATCATATATCACATGATATGAAATTAAACATGAACTACATATAACAAATCCCTCGGGTTTACAAGACTGCATTACTTTTCACAACAACATCATTACATCACATGAATGGTAAGTTTACACCAGTACCATAAAATTACATGAACATGTTCAACACATTAATCAAGGGTTACAATATTACAATGCTGCTTCCCAACATAAATGGGGAAGACACAATAAAATAGAATGTTACATTAGAAATGAAGGAGTACAAAGCTGTAATACTGGATTCAACTTTGATACAACTCAGGAGTCACTGCAAGGTACAATTGTTGCACTTTTCGATCGATGACTGGGGACCCAATGGGGTGCATAGCACTTTCCACCCAACCACATGGACCTAAAAGCCCACCCCCCGTGCTAAGAGATGACAAGAAGGATCCCCAACAATAACCATCATACAATACAAGGATACAAGACTTCAAAACAAGATCCACAATAACATAAGGCAATCTCAGCACCAGACATAACCAACACAAGATGTGTCCAACATAAGGAATAACCAATAATGCATCAACATACAAATGCCAACATGTGCTTCTAGAGGCCCAAGAATAACATAGAGAGAAACAAAGCATTCATGGTTGTTAAAGGAAGAGTGCCATCGCAATGTTGCATGGGTTACCCTGGCAAATCTTCCTAGGCCCGGCCCCCAACTTGGGTTACCCTGGTGACCTCTTACGAAACCCGGCGCCACATGCAATCCGATGCGGCATCGATTATCTTTCATAAGGACAAGACAATGATTTTTCCATTCCATGCCTTCTCATCTCATCTCAAGCCCATACAAGCACTTGAGCAATGAGTGAGGTATTGTATTATATATTGTTAATGTATGATTCTATCCAAAACCCCTAATTAATCATTAACGTTTTCACTTGATTAATAAACTTCCAATGAGTTACCCTGAGACCACTTCCGGGTCTTGGCCCCCATTGAAAGCCACTCCCCTTATGAACAACTAAACTCAAAATACACTTATTAGGGTAAGCCCCCACGCACAACATATAAGGCCACAAGATAAATTGCATTAAGCAAGGCATACACCACCCTACACAAGATTCTCATAATGAAACTATTTTCAAGTGCAAGGCTAAACCCAATCATCAAATATATCATACGAGCATTAGTTCACAAAGAACCAGAAGTGAAGGCCAATAATAAAGTAACACTTTTCTTTCCCTTTCTCTGGAAGACTGATAAATCACTAAAGCAAGGGTTTCCCAACAAGATGGCAACAAAACTTGATCTCAAAAATCAATATTAAACTCAAAGCCAAACAAACAACCTCCATAATTAAATTCATCATAAACTCCAAAATTTACACACAAAATTCACCACAGGGACACAATCTGACATTACAACCTTAAAGCTTACTTTTAAAGACAACTCACATTAACTATCCAATCAAGAACAACTTCTACAAATAATCATCTCTACCACTAGAACAATAACAAAGTTTACTCTTAGCTCGCAAACATCAAAATACCTGAGGTAACATTCAATTCAACAATACAACTAGCCACAAGAAAGAAAAACTTATTTACCCATCAAGGAATCTTGGATAAAGGTTCAGATTCCAACAGTCCTATCTTGGATGGTTCAACAATGGCAATGAAGCTATTCAAACACTCAATAATAAAGAAATCTTTTTTTTTTTAATTAGTACAAGAATATCAAGACCCATGTTCAATTATCTAAGAATGCCATGACTTAGTTAAATTGGTCTAATTTCTAAGTCAAGATAGGAAAAGCGCTTAACTCGGTCGTGGATTTTCATTGGCAAGAAGAGGAAGCACTATATGACTTCAAAGGTGTGACAAGGTCAACAGGGAGAATCAAGTTGGACACTTATCAAAGACTGATTAAAATCCACAATATAAGCATCGGTTGCCAATTATAACGCATGGAATTACTAGTAAACTGTGAATCTCAACAGAGCAACATTTAAGGCAGATTTATATCAAAGGAGAAGGAAAAGTTAATCAGACAATTCGAAGGAAAACTCATTTAGTTCATGCCAGTGGGCTTGAATCAAATTAAGACTCAAAACTCTGATTTCATACCTAATCACGCTAGTCCGTGAATGCCTTAAACCAACTTTGTTAATCTAATGATCATGCACGCAATCGATACTCAAAAATTTGTTAAGAACCTCAAGTATGTTCTGTTGCCACAGTACATCTGATTTTGTCTCCAAGATTATTGCAAGAGAAATTGTTCTGAGAGATGTGAACCATATTTATTATTTAAAACAAGTACGATATTCTTGCAGAGACTATTGGTGATGCTATATGAACCAACCTAAAGATAGGTCCGCACCATATTATTTCTAGTAAAGACAAAAAGTAGGAGTAAAGTCGAATATCCTAACAATGAATATGTTTAATGGATATTCATAACTTATGGTGCTAACTTAGGTCTTTATACCAAGCTTATTATATAGTTATCCACTATGTAACAACATCAAGTTATAGCTAAGATGTTGGTCAGGTCATAGCAATGACCTTACGGGTATTAAATATCTGTTCTAAAGGACCGAGTTCTTAACAGAAGATATTTAGCAGGTGATACTAAATGAATGATCTGATGGATAGATCTATGCAATAATATCGCGCACTGGAGAGCATGCAAACACATTACTATGGAAAGGTTTTCTTAAGGATGACTATGATTCATTGGAAAAGAGAACTCTCCATGGATCATTTAATATGATGCAGAAAGAATTATATTTTATTCCTAACAAGTCACCGTTAGAGTGGAAAGAGATACCCCAAATCGCCCCTTTCTAATTAAGAGTTCATCAAAATTAGAAAAAATAATTATTCTATTTGAAGTTTACAATTAATTTAGGAAGGAATAGGGCATGAAGATACAAGGCGAAAACCATATTGAAGGGGTAGATATTACCCCCTACATTTAAACATCAATAAGCAGAAGTTTCTATTAGAGACTGAACGTCTATGTTGATACACCAAATGGCTGGTAAATGCTTATGCGAATTGACAAATATATAACACTGAATGTTTAAAACTTTGAAGATCTCAGGTTCGGTGGAGAAAATATGGCTGTGTCTCAGGGTGGCTATTATAAATCTAAGAATCATGAACCAGTTTTTTTTTAATGAAAGGCCAGCTAATACATCAATGTAATTCGCATGCCAAGCATGACCATCAAAGGAATGGAAAGATATGATACAGAGAGAAAAATTTCATTTACCACGATGCAAGCTAACCCTGTGGTTTAGAATTCGGTGTACATTTATATATTAAATCCCTTCTCTCAGTTTCAAAACATCAATCTACAAGGAAAGTTACCTATCAATAACTAAATTGATAACAAATTTCCTTCATAAGACCAATATTTCAAAGCAGGTCACATAACATGTTTTATCGAGTTTAGGCTTCTAACAGCATGGCACATCAAGGAAAATATGGTTCAAATGACTTGTTACAAAAGGTAGCCAAATTTTGCACAGGAGAAGGTCTAGGGAAGACCTATGAGAAAAAATAAATAAAAACCCTCAAAAAACATAGGAATCATAATATTTTGACTATATTCATACAATATAAATAGTATCCACAATATTCTGGAGGTAGCTAAGTGTACCTTAATCACTCAGAAGAATTTCCCTTCAAACTCCCACAATCCATATTTGATAATGAATTCTTCAGCACCACCAGTTAAGGAAATCTTTCTATTCCAGTGTCAAAAACAGTGTTGGTAGGGTTCATGGCGACCCACTCTTTGATGGCACAAGACTTGCAGAAGTTTCACCCTCTACCGCAACAGCATTAGTAAGCAACTTGGAAGCTCGGTTCACTGAATTAGATAGATGAAAAACTAATGCATCTGATCTGACATTGATGAAACTTTTCTTTTGCTCTGACTTAAGGTTCGAGAACCCAATAATCACCCTTTTTATTCGAGCAACTTCCAGAAGCTAATCAACATGCTCCAAAGCTTCTTTTTTTGTTTCCACCGACGGCATGGATTGACCTGAAAGAAAGCTGTAAAATATATGCCCAAATGGATCGACTTAAAGGTATGCGCAGAAAAGCATGACAGATGGTGATAATCGAGAGGATTGAGGAATGGATAAGATCTTACTCCTTGAAAGCGGTGCAAACTGTCATTTTATAAAGATGAGGATGAACGTGTTGCGCTTGCAGATAGATATTTTCATGATTCATAATAAAAAGAGATATTTTTTTTTATGGAGAGCCCCCCTATCGGTGCCAACATGCAAGGAGAGAAGTTGTGTTACAAGAAGTTGAGCCCCCTTAAAACGTGCTCCCAGGTCAGGATAAACTATAACGATTTCCTTTATCCATATTAACATGCAACAAGAAAGATTGGTAACTGACTTAAGTCATTCCTCAATTCCTGTATACAACCAATAATAATCGGTATGAAATTAAATTCCTTCCCCCCATGCAAGGCAACTGCAACAAAAATTAAAAAGAAGACTCCCTATTATATTAGTACATTGACAATATTTATTTTCAAGTGTTGCATCTATGATAGATTATCAGTAAAATCAAGCAGGTTATATATATATAAAACTTCCTATTTTGTTCAAATTTTGCAACTGCGACAGGTTGCTAGTGGTTTCAGGGAGTCTATTTAATTCTATACAATACCTCAACTCTAAATGTTGTATCTGTGACAGGTTGCCAAGTATAATAGAAAGTGAATATTGGAATTTGGATATACTGCCATGTACATGCATTTATTATTATTATTATTTTTTAAATGCTGAAACTGCAAAGCAAGGACTTTAGTTTTCAGAGAGCGAATGGCCAAAAGAAATAAGGCTCTATGAGGAGGACGCCAACAGGAGGGAGAGACTTTAACAGGGAATTTCAAAGAGGAGTCTATCAACAAGCAATTTTCACACAAATGCGATAACATCTAATCTACCGTGTGATGGAAGAAGAAGCAAGGGAAGGAAATAAATTACTAACACATTGTTTGCCACGATCACTACATTTACTAACTATGCGTTCACAACACATCCAATCAAGAAGGGACCAAATTACATACAGCTTCATGGTCAAGATGAAATGCAGAGGGGGTATTATAGAGAGGATTGCTTGCAGGTTTGTCCCAGAGGTTTTTCCTATGAATGATAGTTAAATTATGTAAGAGACCAGGTGTCTCTCAACCCCTGACTAAATCTTTAATGACGTTTGTTTGATGTTTTGAGGGTTTGTGATTTTTTGAATTTTTTTTTTGCAATTTAATGAAGTGGTGTGATTTTGAAAATATATACATAAAATGCCAGAGATCTAAATATGAAAGAATACAATTTATAGACTATTGATAGATGATTTATTGCTCTTTCAAAATGATTACAACTATGATATTTCAACATACATAATAAAAGGAAAGCTATTTATTAAGAACCTGGAGAAGCTTGCAGCCACTTGAAGAAAGCCTGTGATGGTACAACCAGATGAAAGGAAGCAATCTCTCAACCCAAAAATTAATGCAAAGGCTCCAGAAATCCAAGGTGCCCACTATAGAACAAAAAGGCAGCAAAAAGGCAAAGCGATTTGCCTAAGAATGATGGTACAACCTTGCTGCTATAAAGTACAGCCTCAAACCAGCAATGATGAAATTTGTATGGCCTTGAATATAGTGCCAGATGTTAGATAATTAATGGCCAATGAAAATATTTTCTTCTGAAATAAAATCGATCCAAACCCTTGATAAAAAATTTCACAATAAGCTTTGTAATGACTTTTGTATGAAGCCACTCAACTGACAATCTTCAACTGGTATTTTGCAGCCTCAGTATGTCTGATTCTGAAGAGTTGATGTTCTCCAAAACTTGATTGCATAAACCCTTGTTTCTCCAACTCCAAATGTTCTCAGAGAGAAAAGACAAAATTTGAATAATCAATCAATAAATGAGGTCTATTCTATCTTGAGAAAATATATAATCTCTTTTAGAAGTTCGACCCCTTCAAAAAAGCTACTTAAATGCATTTAATAATAATAATTTCGCCCTTTTCTGACTTAGGAAAATTAATCAAATAATGGCTTTCACTTTAATGAGTAATAAATACTCATTTAAATAAATAATTTGCCCCCTTAATTATAAAGTCATTAAATACTTTATAATAAGCCATTTAATTAATTAATAACTTTAATATTTCACTTAAAGTGACTTTATAATACAAAGTCATAATAATAATAATCATTTAATTATTATAAAATGCACCATTATTCTTTGTTTGCTCAACGAATTGTCAAATTGGGTCGATATCAAACTTGCCAACTAAACCAGGTGCCTTGCCAGAAATAGTAACCCATGTCGGCCTGACTTACTATAAATAGTAAGTACCTGAATATCACTCTGGAAGACTCTAGAAAGGCCCAAACCTGAATCAACTGGAGGAGTAACGTCTCGAAACTCTAGATAACTACCAAGGAAGACCCTCTCATCATAGTTGCCAACCTACGAGGGTCAAAATAATAGGCTCACTCCTCAACAAACAAAGTCAGCTAAAATGGGGACATTAAAAATTAATTAGATTTGAAAAAATATAATTTTATTGGTGAATGAATAGAGGGGTGTGATGACTGCTAATAATTCCCAGATGATATGATGCTACTGTAAATTATCTTGATGAAAACTGATAAAATGAAGCTACAGTAAAAACTAATTATGTTGTCGTGATATGAAATCTACTGATGCCATGATGCTATGATGATACTAAAATGATAATGCTAATGCTTATGATTACTTGATTGCTTGAGTACTAATTCCTACAAAGTAAGTTTGCATAAAAGATGATAATTCTCATATGATTTTGATGCTTCAGAAGGTTGTATATAAAGATGTATGGCAATATTTTTGCACAAGGGTAACACAATAGAGGCTGAGATTAAATCTAGGGATTTTGAATAGTATGAGATGAGAAGGTGGAGCTGATCATGCGAGATTATTCCTCCCCATGAAAACACCAAGCAAGATGAGAGGAAAGATTTGAGGAAGAAGATTGAAAGGATTGCCTGCAACTTTGTCCCTAAGGTTTTTCCTGTGAATGACAGTTAAATTAATTAGATTTGAAAAAATCTGATTTTATTAGTGAGTGAATAGAGGGATTTGATTTATTCCTTTAGTTGAATATATTTGATTTATTAAAATTAGCAAATTAGGAAGATTTAATTAAATAAAATAAATATTTGATATTTACCCATTTAATAAAGAAGAATATGATAAGATAATTAAATAAAACAAATTATTGAAGTTGTGAATTTAATTTAATGGATAAAGTATAGAAGAAATAATAATGATAATAATTAAATAAAACAAACTATTTAATTAAGAGGAAAATAAAGTGATAAAATAGAAGAAATAATAGTGAACTTAATATAAATAAATATTTCTATTTATTTACTAAGTAGATGAATTTAGGATTAATTAATTATCAAATAAATCATATTTAATTAATTATTTTTAGGTGTCTACACATATATATACATACATACATACATATATACATATACACACACACACAAACACAAACACACACACACACACACACACACACACACACACACACACACACACACACATATATGTTGCAATGAAATAGTTAATATTTTACAAGTTACGTTGTTTTAGGGTATATTGTTAGTTTTTTTATAAGGTTGTGTTGAAAAAAAACTTTATAGTTTGTTCACACCAATATTGTTTGATTTATGGTTTGACTTTTGCAAGGATGTTCTTTGTATGGGTTTATCACTTTTAATAACAATATTGTTTCATTTAAATAAAAAGTAACAAACCAATAGACGGATATAACCCAAGACACCCAAAAATGATAACAATATTGATTCATTTAAATATAGAGTAACAAACCAATGGAGTAATATAACCTAAGCCACCCAATAACAATCAACAAAATTTGCACCATCTTAAAAAATTTATTATGTTACAAACACAAGCAAAAAATGGAATCCATTAAATAAAAGGAGCCCACAAAAAATTAAATCCATTTAAAGAAGCCCATAAAAAATCACAACACCAGCAAAAGTTGCATAACTTTAACAATTTTATTTTGTTCCAAAAAAAAAAAACAAAATGCAAGCCACATAGAGAAACCCACAAAAATTCACAATAACATAGCAAACCAAAAATATACCCCTTTCTCCACAAAACCTTATGGAAATATGAAAGAATATAGCATTCCCAACAACACCTTCTTGGAAATTAATAGTAGCAAACCAATCCAAAAAGAGTCCTTGTTGAACAAAAGCATATTATAATTTGAAACAATACCTATATATAAATACATATACATACATACATACATACATACATACACACACACACACACACACACACACACACACACACACACACACACACACACACACACACACACACACACACACACACACACATATATATATATATATATGTACATATATATAGTAGTTGTGAGCATCAAGAGAGCAAGCTTTTGTAAAGGTGCAAGTCTAATCATTGGTTGTAGGATTTCTGCAAAACCAATTGCAAGCTATTTTGTGGTTTTTTGAACAAAAATGGAAGAGGAGTAGCCGATGGCAGTGGGGCGGTGGTGATGGAAGAGGTGCAGACTGAGAAAAGCATTCCTCGAGTATCTCTAAAACAATATATGTTATTTTACAAAGTGTATTCTTGATTGTTGCAAAGCACAAAAAGCTGTACAACAACAAACTAAGCCAAAAAAAACAACCCAAGCTAGCCATCAACAATTAACAAAAAATATTGTGCCTTAACAAGAATTGCAGGACTTTGATATTTCATATGCACATATTTGTGTGTTTTTCACATTTCATGCAAACAATATTCATATGTTTGAGGTCCACCTATGGTTATATATGGTTGTTTTCTACACATAGCTCTGGATACATATATGTCTATATATATTTTTCTTTGTAAGCATTTATATATAATTTTTTATTCCTCTACAACTAACTTTTGAGACATATACATTGATGTGGAATTTGTTTTGCAACTCTAAATACATCTATTCTGTGTGTTGGATGTATATATACAAATCTCTTGCTTACATATATATGCATGAAAAAAAGTATGTGTTTGTTTTGTAGTGTTTTATTCCTCTTTTCTCCACTATGGATATTTGTGTATGTGAAATTAGATGTAAACAACATCTGTATATATTTTTTTCTCTACTTATTCTTTTCATAACACAGGGTGAACAACAACCCTTGTTTTGTTCTTCCTCATCTCAGTCAACCTATGTATACATACATATGTTTATGAAATTAGAGACACACATTATTTATCCCTATGTGCAGATATATATCTATCTGAATCAGATGCATACAATATTCATATCTACTGCTTAAAATGATTTTTCTTTTCATAGGTTAATGACAATTTCTATTTGATCTATGGTTCCTGTCCAATGAGGATGGTGCATAAAACCAACAATTTTATTTTGTTCCAAACATATCCACAAAATGGTGGCCATAAATAGAAACCCACAAAGATTCACAGAAAAAAAACCCAAGTTAAAATGCACTCATTTGTCAACACAACCCTATAGAAAAATTAAAACAATATAGCCTTCTCAATAGGGCATTCTCAAAAACTAACAATGAAAAACCATATACATAAATATAATCAATAATAAAAATTGAAATATATATAAATATATGTATATATGTACACATATATACATATATATGGACACATATATACATATATATGGACACATATATACATATATATGGACACATATACACACACACATATATATATACACATATATTAATACTAAAATACACCCAATATAGCCTAAGGAAGACAACAATAATCAATAATACCTAATGCATCCAAACATAGAGTCAATAGCAGTAATTATTTTATTTTGTTCCAACCATAACCAGAAAACCAAAGCCATAAATCAAACAACAATGGTTAATGAAAATTTTTATTTGATCCATGGTTCCTGTCTAGTGGGGATAGTGCATAACACCAAAAATTTTATTTCATTTGAAACATATCCACAAAATGGTGGTCATAAACAAAAACCCACAAAGATTCATAGAAACAAACCCAAGTTAAAATGCATTCATTTTTCAACACATCCCTATCAAAAAATTGAAACAATATAGCCTTCTCAACAATACATTCTTGAAAACTAACAATGAAAAACTATATACATAAATATAATCAACAACAAAAAATTGAAATATATATAAATATATGTATATATGTACACATATATACATATATATATGTACACATATATACATATATATATACACACATATATATCAGTATTAAAATACACCCAATATAGCCTAAGGTAGATAACAATAATCAATAATACCTAATGTAACCAAACATAGAATCAATAGCAGTAATTATTTTATTTTGTTCCAACCATAACTAGAAAACCAAGCCATAAATCAAACAACATTGGTTTCAAGGACCCAGATGGAGAAAGCCATAATATAGCCTAAGCTATAGAATAACAATTGACAAAAAATGCATAACCTCAACAATTTCATCTCATTGCAAACATACCCACAAAATGCAAACATTAAAGAGAAACCCGTTGAAAATTGACCTATATAATGTGTCCATAAATGAAACATAATTTAAAAAAAATAAAAATATTCTCTTCTATGAACAACACCTTATTGAAAATTGAAACAATATAGCCTTTTGAACATATCTTGATAAAAAATGAGACAATATAGGGTGAGCTAGACAGTAACAATCAACAAAAACTACATAAGGTCAAGATTTTTTCCCCGTTGCCAACATATCCACTAAATGCAAGCCATAAAGAGAGACCCACAAATTATATATATATATATATAAATATATGTATATATGTACACATATATATATATATATACCATATATATATATATATATATATATATATATATATATATATATATATATATATAAATATGTATATATGTACATATATATACCTATATATATACACATATCTATTGATATTAAAATATACCCAATATAGCCTAAGGCAGAGAACAATAATCAATAATACCTAATGTAACCAAATATAGAATCAACAACATTAATTATTTTATTTTGTTCCAAATTTACCAAAAACTGAAAGCCATAAATCAAACAACATTGGTTTCAACAGCCACCCAAATGTAGAAAGCCATAGTATAGCCCAAGCTATACAATAAGAATCGACCAAAACTCCATAACCTCAAAAATTTTAATCTTACACATATATATCGATATTAAAATATACCCAAGATATCCTAAGGTAGAGAAAAAAAATCAATAATACCTAATGTAACCAAACATAGAATCAACAACATTAATTATTTTATTTTTTTCCAACCATATAAATAAATATAATCAACAACACAAAATTGAAATATATATAAATAAATGTATATATGTACACATATATACATATATATATACACATATATTAATAGTAAAATACACCCAATATAGCCTAAGGCATACAACAATAATCAATAATACCTAATATAACCAAACATAGAATCAACAACAATAATTATTTTATTTTGTTCCAACGATAACCAAAAAACTAAAGCCATAAATCAAGCAACATTGGTTTCAATAGGGACCCAAATGGAGAAAGTCACAAAATAGATCAAGCTATACAATAACAATCGACAAAAAATGCATAACCTCAAAAATTTTATCTCGTTGCAAACATACCCACAAAATGCAAACATTAAAGAGAAACCCATCGAAAATTGACCCATATAATGCGTCCATAAATGAAACATAATTTGTTTTAACAAATAATATTCTTTTCTATGAACAATACCTTATTGAAAATTGAAACAATATAGCCTTTTGAATATAACTTGATCGAAAATGATACAATATAGGTTGAGCTAGATAGTAATAATAAAAAAAAACTACATAAGGTCAAGAATTTTTCCCTGTTGCCAACATATCCACTAAATGCAAGCCATAAAGAGAGACCCACAAAATATATATATATATATATATATATATATATATATATATATATATATATATATATATATATATATATATATATATATATATATATATATATATATATATATATATATATATGTACACATATATATGTATATATATACACATATATTGATATTAAAATATACCCAATATAGCCTAAGGTAGAGAACAATAATCAATAATACCTAATGCAACCAAACATAGAATCAACAACATTAATTATTTTATTTTGTTCCAACCATATCCAGAAAATGAAAGCCATAAATCAAACAACATTGGTTTCAACAGCCACCCAGATGCAGAAAGCCACAATATAGCCCAAGCTATACAATAAGAATCAACCAAAACTCCTTAACCTTAACAATTTTAATCTTACACATATATATTGATATTAAAATATACCCAATATAGTCTAAGGCAGAGAACAACAATCAATAATACCTAATATAACAAAACATAGAATCAACAATATTAATTATTTTATTCTATTCCAACCATAACCAAAAAATGAAAGCCATAAATTAAACAACATTTGTTTCAACAACCACCCAATTGCAAAAAGACACAATATAGCCTGAGCTATACAATAACAGTCAACAAAAACTCCATAACCTCAACAATTTTATTTTGTTGCAAACATACCCACAAAATGCAAACATTAAATAGAAACCCTTCAAAAATTGACCGTAACAAACCCATACAAAAAACACTCCTTTCTCGACAAAACCTCCTCAAAAACTGAAACAATACAACCTTTTCAACAACACCTTATGCAAAAAGAAACAATATATCTTAAGAAACAAAACTATAATAAACAATGCCCAATGGAAGCTAAAACAAAGCATATAGGATTGACTATTTTATTCCATTGCAACCATAACCACAAACTGGAAGCCATAAATCAAACAATATTGGTTTAAAGACTGACCCAAATGAAGAAACCCACAAAACACAAAAAATGACAGATAGGAACCCATGCAAAACCATAAACACAAAACGTGAACCTTAAACCAAACAATACTCATTTTCACAAACAATATAGTCTTTTCTCAACATCCCCTTATCAAAATTAGAAGCAATCAATAGTACCCTATCATAGATAAAACAATATTTCCTTCCAAAAAATGGCAAGCCGCAAATGAAATAATATGGCAAATGGTTTTTTCCATATGCACCTCTTCCCGCTTGTTTCAAACAAACCTCTTTCCACCAGCTTTCTCTAGGCTTCCTTGTTTCTCCAAGCCTGAAAACATACATAGATAATGAAAACCATAAACAAAAACCCACAAAAAATCACAGTATCAAATCCATGCAAAACCATACACACAAAATGCAAACCATAAAGTAGACAATATATTTGAAACAATCAATGGTACCTTATGGAAAATCAAGCAATATAGCCTGGCACAGATCGCAAACCACAAATCAAACAATATCGCCAAGGGTGTCTTTTACATGCACCTCTTCCCACTTGCTTTAAACACACCTATTCTCGCCAACTTTCCTGCACAAAAATGGGAAAAATATTGTCATAGGCGACACTTTTATTTTGTATTTCCAACCATCCGCCCATGCAAAAAACAAAAAATAACATCCACCCACCTTTGCAAAAGTTGCACAAAGCTTAATCCAGCTTGCACCCTCACAAAAGCTTACCCTCATCAATCATGACTCTCATATTAGGCATAGCAACAGAACAACACCAAATAATGCCTTATTGAAAATTTCCTAGACATTCATTTTGTTCCCTGAGGCATTAAATGACAATTGCTATTAAGACCATCCCCAGTACATGCAAAGCATACAACAATTAATGTTGATGCAAACCACCATTTAATTTATGCAGCCTTCTCTATCCACGCAGCTCAAAAAATGCCACCCTATTCCCAAAGCAGCCAACAACTACCTCTGCCACCTTTTTCACGGCCATCAGAAGGCCAAAAATCTGGGAGGCTGATGAAAATTCCAACAAAATTTATAACCCATCTGCCACCTTTTTTCCGACTGCTAGAAGTATGAAAAATGGTGAGGTTGACAAAAATTTTGACCAAAGTTGACACATAGCCTATCAGCTAATAAATATTTATTATTTATTTAATCACTTTAACCTTTTCCCTTATCCATCATCTTTAAATAAATAAATTTCATAGCCTTATCCCTAAATTCTCCAACTAAATTATCTAATTAATTATCGATTAATTAATTAATTTAGGCTAATTAATTCCGTCCACATTGTCCAATTAATTAAATAAATATTTTATTTATTTAACTAATTTCACTTTATCTAATATCCTTATCCATTTAATCCTATCCCTCCATTTTGTTCACATGGATCATAATCTAAATTTTTCCTCATGTGACAAGTGTCCCCTTCACATGTCTAACTAACTTCTTGTCTAGATTCATTAAATCTAGACACTTCCCAAAAGTCAAACTAACTTTTCATCTTATCCATTCATCTTATCTAAACCTCTTAATCCTAGCCATACACATAAGGTTGTTACCATAATCCTAATCATAAACCTAAACATTATCCCTCATGTGATACTTGTCACATGACTACAACTTCAATCCAAATCCCACTTCTCATTCAATCTGAGCCATCCATCACCCAGTGCATCATGGGCCTCAATTTCTCTCATGGAAATTCTATAAATGAGTAGACTCCCATCCTATTTACAAATATCCAATCTTATGCTAATGTTATGCTATTGAATTTCTATTGAAACATATTGATCACATCATCATGCTATTGGAATCATGAGCAACCACATCTAAGTTATCAACACATCAACATACTACACTTGATCATTTTGAGTTTTGCATGTATTTGATTTTATATAGGCTAGATTCTTTGCATATTTCATATATATCATTTATATGCAATACATTTTGGTGAACCTGATGTTAATCCTTACTTCTAAATACTTTTCCTTGTGAGTTTTGGTGAGTTTTATTTTGCTGGTGAAGGGATTTTCTAAGTGGGGTTTAAAAATAAACTTTATATAGGAGCCCTAAATCACAAAATTAACCTCATAATTACACTTTGGAAAGTTGAGAGATGAATTTTGATATATAACTGAGCATATTTTTCTTACTGATTTAAAAAAAAAAAAAATTAGGCCCCCTTAGGACCCACTATACAAATTCATATGGCTTATCTATAGACTAGGCTTATACAAAGAAAATACAAAGGTATTTCATTTGTAGATATATACACATGAAATATAGGATTTTTGTATAGACGGTGAGTATATTGCATAATTTTATTAAATAAATCATTATCTTTACTAAATATACTCTCTGTATATACATTTACATAGGTTTTATTATATATATGATGAAACATTTTTTTGCATGACACAACATATTTGTGAGTATACTCACACAAGATTGTGACCTATGGAGTATACATAGACCATGACCCATGGAGCTCTCATAGCCTGCGACCATACTCATCGCATGGTCATGTAGGCTTCACAAAGCCTAATCACCTTTATTCCTTTGGTGCTTTAACTTTAATTTTTAAATTTTTTTTGAATATTTTTAAATTTTTTTAAAATCTATTTAATTTTTTTTTTAATTTCTTTAAAAAAAAAAAATTAGGGCTCTCGGTCCCTAGTCATATGGATGACTAGGGGCACTACGAAACTTGGGAGCCAACATAAATGGTCACTCCCCTAATCCTATTTGGGCTTAGTTTTTTAGCACTTCGAGCTTATCACTATCCCCTAGTCACTTGGGTGATTAGGTGTTA
This sequence comes from Sequoia sempervirens, assembly GCA_007258455.2. NCBI lineage: Eukaryota > Viridiplantae > Streptophyta > Pinopsida > Cupressales > Cupressaceae > Sequoia > Sequoia sempervirens. Next base: position 412,944,625 of record VDFB02193867.1, read on the forward strand.
GGTGCCTATGGGCTAGCCTTAGCCCCCTTCCTTTGTAAGCCTAAAAGGAGCAGTTCTACAAAAATAAGCATAACTTTTGACTCACATATCAGATTTTCAAAATTTAAAAGGCATTTAAAAGCTAACTTGGATCTCTTTGTTGTAGTGTATGTGTATTTTCTAGATTTTTCTCTATAAAATAGGTGTAATCAATCAAATTCAACCCTTCATTTTAATCTTTAAGTGCTCATTACTCGTTCATATGAAATAATTTTTTAACAAATATTTTTTATAAATTTATGAAAAAATCATAAGGAATTAATTTTTGCAATATGTTTTTGCTTTATACAAATCTGTTTGGTGTTTTTTCTCCACATTCAAAATTGAGCTTAAAATTTACCTCCCACATTTGCATTTTGGATCCAAAATAAACAAGTTTCTTTTAATCCCTAAGACTCACTTACATATTCTCTCCTCTTGTATCCTAGTGTGATCTTGAGGAGCATAAATAAGTGAAATTATTTTCTTTTAGGAGGCCTTCGTAGGGATTTCATCACCCTAGGGGACAACCTCAACTCTTGTGTTATAGTGGAGTCTAAAGAGTGAGGGGTGAATTGAAAGGAACACCTCTTGGAAGTACAATATTGTTAATCTAGGAATAGCCTCTAAAAACTTTATACCTTAGAGAAGTGAAGTTTGAGATTGGTTTACCTTCTCCTCTCACATTTTTGGTAGTATTCTCTTTCATCTATGAATTAGTCCTCACGTACCCTTGTGGTATATAGAGGATACCCCTAGTTGAGATTGTGAAGACTAGTTGAGACTTTTTGGACATCTCTTCTTATGTTGCCTTGTGCCTACAAGGATTGATAATCCCACTTGAGTTAGGCTTGTTCATATCTCTTATGTGCTTGAATTTTTAGATCATGTTCCCCATTTGAAACCCAAAAGGGGAACACTTATCCAAGTTGAGCCATGGGATTTTGTATTTTTACATTTTTTTATTTGTAATATGAAACCAAGGTTGCACGCTTTTGGATAGAGCTATGAACCAGTGAGGCCACAAATTGGGACCTGATCTTAGCATGGATGCACAGCAACCACCATACCTACAAGCACAATATCCCAGTAGGGGCACAAATCCCATGAGCACTCCAGCTCAGTGAGGGAGTGGGCCCCAAACACTAATGACTTCTACAATGGTGAAAATGTCAACAACTAATATGGGTCATGCCTAGAGACTTAAACCCCAATGGCCACAACAAAAACATTATCATTTTTCCAACGATAGTAACAACAATGCTACAAGCCAAGTCCAAAGACTTGAACCCTAGTGGCCACAACAACACCATCACTCATCCAATCCACCATAGGCTCATGCCTAGTATTTTTCCATTATTTTATTATTCATTTTAATTCTTAATAATAAAATACAAAAAAAAAGAAAACATCAAAAGAATAAAAAACACAAAAACTTCAAAACACTTCAAAAATAAACAAGTCTATCTACCCTCCAAGTCAAGTTATCCACATCATATCCAAGTCAAACCAATCATCCCATCCTAGTCATTATAATCATTCCTAATCATCTGTTGTCTCATCATAATTTTCCCTTCCCATCCTAATCATCCATTTTCATCTTAATCATCTCATCATAATCCTCTTATCCTAATCATGCATAATAATTATACTTGCCCCCCTCATCTCATTAGGTAATCATACCATCCTAGTCATCCATAATCATTGTCATTATCATCCCTAATCATCATAATTATCTCATCCTAAACCTCCATAATCATTCTAATCATCCCCTCTAATCATTCTAATCATCTCTAACCATCCTAATAACCACATCCCCAATCATCATAGTTATCTCACCCTAATCATCTTATCTTAATCCTCTTATCCTAATAATTTATTCACATCGTCATCATCCCTTACCCAACATAATCACTCCTTTACATCCTAGTCATTCCTCTTCATCCTAATCATTCATATTCATCCTAATTATCCCCATAATCTTTCTAATAATCCATGTTGTCTAATTATATCCAATCATCCAATCCACCCCATCCCAACTATCCTAATCATTTCAATCTATATCCAATCCATCCCTAATCCATCATTTGGGACCCTAATCCTAATAAAATATCCTAATCAAATCAAGGTCCTATTTCCTATTCTAATAATCCTCCAATAATCCACATCAAATCCACCATTCTTAATAAAATTTTATCATTAATATTTTCCCTAATCTCTATCCATCATCATCCTTAATCTACATTCTTCATTATCATCTTTAATCCACATCCTTCACCATCATCGTAATCTAGTGCCCTTGTCAACCTAATCCCATTATAACTAAATCCTAATAGAATCCATCTATCCTCATCCAAATCACCAAGCCTTCACCAATTTTTCCCTCACCTATCACTTCAACAATGATAAAGAGGCCATGCTTAGATACCTCCTTAGAATTGGTGCACAAATTCCATCATCCTAATAGAGCTCCTAAAATTTTGAGATTTTGAGCTTGTTCTACACCTTGTAGTGGTATGTTGCATCTATGTCCATGGGTGGGGTTTAAGTTTTTAGCTTCATAACCTTGTTCCCATTTTCTTATATCTTAAACCCTGGGTGTTTTAATTCATTGTTGACATGCTTTACCTAGTCGCCAGTCATTCAAGTTATAATTTAAGCCATCGAAGACATATTTTTATCGACCCTTCCACTTAGGTTTTTCAATTGCCTAATCTTATATCATCACTTTAATGTTTTCTAATTTTAGGCTGAAATATTTTCATAAAAATTTCCTTAAGTACACATTCGCCTTTAGGGTCGAAATCTTGTTAGCCTAGTCATGAACCTATTTTAAAACTAACTTTATCGACATGTGGAGAAATACAATACATTGGATTTAAGGATCAAATCTTGACCATTGATTGCACACTATGCAGGATTTAAAGAATGGTCACCAGAAGGTGTACGAGGTCCACTATTGTTTGATATGTGTTCTTGCCATGGTGGGGCCCGATTTTATTTCATTATACCCAACTCTTGGTGGTTTTGAGATCGGCGGTCCATATGCATTCACAAGGTTAAATCTCAACTACCCATCGTACACCTCCAATAATTGAATTAATGCTTGTCAAAAGATGTGCAAGGTCCATGATCAAGTGATACATGTGTTTTTTAATATGCTGGGGAAAGAAGTGGAGCTGACAGGAAGGAGTGATGTGGCTTCCAATTAGCACATTCTCATTGGCTGATGAGTTGGAAAACTATGGTGAAGTGAATTCAAACTATGTTGACTCAATCTGAGTCATTCATCAAGCCATCTTAGGGGGAGATCTATGGCTGCTATTTGAAATCACACACATGGATATTAGAGTCATTTTTCTTTGTGCGAGTGAGTAGTAATGGCTGAAAGGACATTAGAAATTATCATAATTGGGTCATAAAGGTACATAAAATTGATTTCCTCATACAATTGAAGATTGTAAGTTAGTGTAGAGCAATTGGGTGATCAATCAAAGTTTTCAAGCTGCGACCTGAATAAATTAAGGTTCCTATAAATGCAAAAATATGAGTACAATTAAAAATATATCTTATGCTTTATATGAACCATCTTAAATTAGGGCAGGTTGTGATTGTTTTCTTCCAATTGAAATGGCCTTCATGCTTTAATTGATTTATTATGTTAAAATTGTGCATAAAATTGTATTTCTTGGCCAGATTTGTTCAATTATGTGTCTTTAATTGTGCCCTAGGATTCAAATTGAAAGAATTAGGTTTTCAACTTCCTTGTGTTAGAACCCTAGTTCATTGTAAACTTGCCTAGTTATCCATGGCCCACAAAACACAAAGGTCTCATTCTGAAACCCCAATTAGACTACTCTAAAGAAATTGTCAAGCAACTCAGACCCTCGACCAACAAGAGAAGTCAAGGAGTAGTGATATACTATGGCCATTAAATTCATGACGGATTACAAGACAAATGGGCTTAGATCAAGGATGCTAAATTTCCTTACTCTAGATAGAAAATATTTAGAAACTCGTTTGGGAATAGGAATTGTGGGGTTCCCACTTGCAATACCTGGAGATTAGATATGGGGAAACTTGTGGTCCCAAATGTGTATATGGATCTAGAACTTCTCAAGGATATTGTAGCAAAATCACCCTGTGTCCAGAATTTTTAGGGCATGTAATGGTGTTGAGGTGGTTAGGATTACCAAGGAGGAGATTGTGAAAAAAATTAAACTGCATGATTGGAGTGAGGATGTGGTCCCTATTGACCTTGATACCTTTATAAAAGAGTATGATAATACCAAGGTCTTGTTTTGAAACACAATGTTTCCAATGCACACTGCTTCAATGGGACATGGAAAGAACAGAAAGAAAATCAAGATTGGAAGAGATGAGAAGGAACCTTTTCCTTTGAATTACTTTTCTCACTACTTTAGAAAGAATGTCTTCCCCTTGTATAAAATCATTACCTTTGATGCACCTGATACTATACCAAATGAATATATGTACATGGAAGCCAATATTCAGCATGCAACCTCAAATATAGTCTATGATTTTTCCTCATTTGGCAGAAAATATGCACAAGTGCCTGGTTGATCTTAAGGAAGGGGAGTGAAATACAAGATTTTGGCACCTAAATCCTTCTTTTCTCTCTGAGGGTTTTTCACCTAAAATGGTAAGAATGGGCCAAAATGCATAGGGTTTCATTCAAGATTAATGTAAGGATGAATGGGATATTGATGTGAAGTGTGTGTGGATGTGTTTGAATTCTTACAAATGTAGATAAATGAATGTAAACTAATCTAATGCAAGATGTTGGAGAACATAGTGTTAATTGCAAGTATGAACTAGAAACCTAAGAAAATGAAAAAAAAATTGATGAGACTAATTAGAGTGCACCTAGAGGAATATTTTTGTTATTGGAGAGTTCTAGAATTCCCCAAAAGTCATTGTAAATGGCCACTAGGACTGATTTTCCATTCATGGTGAATCAGTCCTTCTTCTAATGTAAAGTTTTAGAAATAGGTTTTTGACTGTTGGGAGTTGAATTTTGACAAAACTACTTTTCAAGTCTACAAATGGGACTCATTTTCCATGGGTGGAAAATTAGTTCACCTATAGGGATATACAAAATCAAGAGTAAATTGTATGGAGCTAGATTTGCACTTCTGCTCTCTATAGGTGTCCACTTATGAAATTGTCGGATTCAAGTCTAAAAGTGACTTTTTGTTGAGTTTTTGACTTGAATGACTTTGCAACTTGATCTTCAATGATTTCCAAGCTTCCAAGAGACCCAAAATTGTAAACACACAAGAAGAGAAAGAAAAATATTGATTTTTAAGGCATGGGGGTTTTCCTTGGTCAAACCCCGTTTAGGTAATTAAACCAAAGTAATGAAACATGCAACAATGGAATAAATTACCTTGCCATGATGAATGATCTTGAAATGCTGAAAAAAAACATGTGGAATCTACCCTTGAATGTCTAAATTTTTTTTCTTAATGCCTTGAAATGATGAAACCCTAAGTTGTTTGGCTTGAGATGGAAGATTGGTGAATGTAGAAGATGATAGAAGATAAGAGATCTAAAGATTAGAAGAAGATGAAAAATGAGGTGAAAATTACTTATTTATACACACTTGTGCCTTATTAACTCATTAATACCTCACCACAGGATGACATCAAGTGATTTTTAACAAAATCCTGAAAGGAAATTTAAAGTATTTTGAATTTGGGGTCAAGGGGGCTCATTTGCCACCCATGGCGAATGGGTCCCACCTAGGACCTAAAAAAATTGTATTAGGAAACATGTTGTAATTAATTTTGTTTTTCAGGATAATATTCAAAAATACACTTAATTAAGACATATGAGGGCATAAAGGGGTTAAATAAGTCATAAGAAAAGGATAAATAGTGAAGATGTTCCTAGAAAAGCATGAAATCTTGTTACAAGACTTTACAACACTTCAAAATAGGACTTGATGTGTAAAAAGGAATATTTAAATGATTTGTAATAAAAAGGGTCTAGAAGAGTGCGGAAATGTTTTACAAGAGTTCACAACACATTCACAAGATATCATTAAAATCATTTTATTTAGTTTTCAAAGGTCCAAGGCTTAGTGTGGATGCATAAAATGTTTCACACCACCTAAATCAAGACCTCATTATGTCAAATTAATCTCATGTCAAGCAAAGGGTCCTTTTTTCTATGGAACATTTAGCCCCCACTTTAGTGAGAGGATGAACTTGCTTCAAACTCACACTAAAGTAGACATTCAAGAAAGATCCACATGTAGGTCAAGCCCCCAAGATACAAAATCATGTAAAGGAAAGATGGAAAGAAAGAAAAGGTGAAAAATATGTACTCACTCTAGGGCCACAGAACTTCGAGTCATCTACGGGGTGAGAAAGTCTAAAAATGTAAGATACATACACTAGTTGGTATGCACTCATAGATAAAAAAGTGGATATGGGGAAAATTCATGCCACTAGGTGGGTTTCTCGCTCAAGCATATTAAAGTTATACCCATTGATAACTTTAACAAGGCACCACAAAGAAAAATTCTCATGAACAAAAAGATAAAGGTACAACAGTCATGCAAGTTGTATTATACAGGGTGGAAAAAATGTAAAAGTGTAAAAATGTCATAATGTAAAAAAATTTCAAAGGGATTTTTCTTAATTCATGTAATTTATCTCCTTAGGGAACATCATTCCCAATGTATCCAAGCGAGGGTAAAGTGAAAATGATCTCATCTTGTTTCTAAGACAGGACAAGTGTAGGGTCTCATCCTAAACAACATTGTACCTAATGCTTCCAAGAGAGCACATCGCAAGAAAAATAAAATCACACAATGAAATGTGAGTGGTGATGTATTCCCCCACTTTAAAGAAGTTGGAAGCACCCATACCATGATCAATTACTTTAAAGTAGAAGAAGAGAGACATGAGAGCTTACTCAAAAAGTCCTATTCCAAGCCATATGTTTCCAATAAGCTACGTCATGAAAAAGGGAAGTATCTCATATGGAAGACAACTTAAGGCATACTGTCCACGTACCAAGCTTGCTCTTATGTTTTCATGAAAGGTTAATAACTAGCGAAAGGAGGTAATGAAAAGTGACATACGAGGACAAGGCTATCGAACCCCTTTCTCCCACTTAGTGCAGGACAAAGGTGAGCCAAAATGATTAATGAGATGCATGCTAGAGTGAAAATCAGTAGCAATTAGAAGAATGAGGTGCCCCCGCATAAGGAAGCATACCAAAATCTTGAAAATGTTGTATTTTATGAATCAGAGCTTAACATTCATTGGTGGAATAACCATGAAATCTATGATATGAAAAAAATAAAGTATTGGAATGACATTTCTTTTAAGTTCTAGGAGGGAGAGTGATCAAGTTATCTTGGAGAAGTCTCAACAAGATACCTGCTTGATCAAGAGGAGAAAATGGGTGTGTGATTCGGGTCAAAGATACATCTTGCTTAGATGTCATACCTAAAAAATACTCTATAGATTGAGAGATTTAGTCTTCTTCATAGGAGGATACAAAATCTAATCAATTAAAATCATGAGTGTGTTGCGAGATGACAGTTTGAATGTTTTGGGAAAAATGATGTTCAAGACCACTAGGATGAAAGGATGATGTGAGATTATTGAGGGTGAATGAAGGTGGGTAAATAATGAGAGGATTGTTAGGATGTCCTACAAGATATGTATGAGGTTCATTGATCAAAGGGGATCAAATGGAAAATTGCATATCCTCAGTAGGATTGTTGTGATGTATCTCTATATAAGGACAATCAAGAACCACGTATTTGTCATAATCCAATGCCATGTTATTCTCCCTAGGAGGAGAGTTTTGAGGAGAAAAAAAGCCATATATTCTTGAAAAATAGGGCTTGGTTCTTCCATAATGACTTCATTGCCAATAGGGGAATGATCAAGGGTGGGATTATGAGAAGGGGAAAGATGAGAATATGTTAGTTGAATGTCCATTGTCATAAATGTCTCATTCTCTTGTTCCATATTATCTACCCTGCAAGGAGAGCTTGTAATATGTTCATACAAGTTTGAGGTTTGTAAAGTAGCTTCGTCACAAGTGGAGGAGGTATCAAGAGAAGAATCACTATAGTTTTCAAATAAATATTCCCATAGGAGAGGAACATTAGGGAAGGGAAGATTAAGGGTGTCATGATTCTTAATATAGGTATCTTCTAACACCAACCTATGCTCTTTGCATCGAGAAGGGATATTAGGAGATGGGCAAGATAGATTATCATCATGATTACTTATGGTGATGTCCTCTTGTATGGTAATATTATGTCTAATAGGAGAGGTAAGAGGATAAAAACAATTCAAATTATTAGAACTCTCACCAAGTGGTTCTTCTAATACCAACATATCCGCTTCACAAGTGTGAGAGATAATAGGAGAAGAAAAAATGTAACTGTTATGAATATCCAAGGTTTCTTGCACTAAACCAACCTCATCCACCAAAGGGGAACTAGGAGAGGGATCTATGGTGAACAAGAAGAAAGGGGAAAGGACCTCATATTCATATGCTTTTAAAAAAAATTGCTTACAACATGCAATTATATATAAAAAGAGAACATGTAGGATGAGAAATATAGAATTTTTTAATGAAAACATGATGGAATGATTAATCTACAAACAATGCTACAACAAATATGCAAATGAAGATTTATGTTTCAAATTTCAAGGATGACAATTGACTACTTATGATATGTAACAAGATGAAAATGCAAACTTAAAATGGAAACCATGCATGAAATGAGCTAACTAAGGCTATATTTTATGAAATTTAGGCTATAGAAATGCAACTAACTGATATATATATATATATAGGTTAAGGCACCAAATAGAAGCCTAAAAACAAATTTCTGAATTTTGTAAAATGTTGTTTTAGGGGCCAACAAGGACTATTTTGCCCAAGGTGGCGAATGAGTCCTAGTATGGATTTTTTTCAAAATTTTCAAAAATTTGTGACTAATGTTGATGCTTTGTGAGTCCTATGATGCAAACCTAATTGAAAAATGAAAAATTTTAAAGAATAGAAAGGATTTGAGATGTCAACAATAAAAACCTAAATGCACTTTTTTATGAATGAAAAATTTAACACCTAGCATGTAAATGAATTATTCAAACCCTAATGCAAGCTAGATCTATGATATTGAAGGACTACAGATCATAAAAGAGAAGTATTCAAAATGTAGGTTCACAAAAATGAAACGAAATATTTTGGCACCTAAATCCTTCCTTGCTCTCTTAGGGATTTTCACCTAAAAGGGGAAAGATGGGCCAAAATGCATAGGGTTTCATTCAAGATTAATGAAGGATGAATGGGATATTGATGTGAAGTGTGTGTCGACATGTTTGAATTCTTACAAATGCATATAAATGAATTTAAACTAATCTAATGCAAGATGTTGGAGAACATAGTGTTGATTGCAAGTATGAACTAGAAACTAAAGCAAATGAAAACAAAAATTGATGAGACTGATCAAAGTGCACCTAGAGGTAGATTGATGTTACTGGAGAGTTCTAGAATAACCCAAAAGTTACAGTAAATGGCCATTGGTACCGATTCACCATGCATGGCGAATTAGTCTTGTTTCTAATGAAAAGTTCTAGAAATAGGTTTCTGACTGTCGGGAGTTGAATTCTAACAAAACCACTTTTTCAGGCCTATAGATGGGACTCATTTTCCATGGGTGAAAAATTAGTCCACCTACAAAGATCTACAAAATCAGGAGAAAATTTTGTGGAGCTAGATCTGCACTTCTACTCTCTACTGGTGTCCACTTCTGAAATTGTTGGATTCGGGTATGAAAGCGACTTTTTGTTGGTTCTTTGACTTGAATGATCAAGGGATGAATTGAATGACTTTGCAACTTGATATTCAATTATTTCCAAGCTTCCAAGAGACCCAAAACTATAAACACATAAGAAGAGAAAGAAAAATATTGATTTTTAAGGGATGGGGGTTTGCCTTGGTCAAACCCTGTTTAGGTAATTAAACCAAAGTAATGAAATAAAGTAATGAAACATGCAACAATGGAATAAATTACCTTGCCTTGATGAATGATCTTGAAATTTTATAACAAAACATGTGGAATATGCCCTTGAAAGTCTAAAAAATTATTTCTCAATGCCTTGAAATGATAAAACCCTAAGTTGTTTGGCTTGAGATAAAAGATTGGTGAATGTAGAAGATGATAGAAGATAAGAGATCTAAAGATTAGAAGAAGATGCAAAATGAGGTGAAAATTACTTATTTATACACACTTGTGCCTTATTAACTCATTAATACCTCACCACAGGCTAACATCAAGTGATTTTTAACAAAATCCTGAAAGGAAATTTAAAATATTTTGAATTTGGGGTCAAGGGGGACTCATTTGCCACCCATGGTGAATGGGTCCCACCTAGGACCTAAAAAAAATGTGTAAGGAAATATGTTGTAATTAATTTTTTTTGTTAGGATAATATTCAAAAATACACTTAATTAAGACATATGAGGGCATAAAGGGGTTAAATAAGTAATAAGAAAAGGATAAATAGTGAAGATGTGCCTAGAAAAGCATGAAATCTTGTTACAAGACTTTACAACACTTCAAAATAGGACTTGATGTGTAAAAAGGAATATTTAAATGAATTGTAATAAAAAAAAGTCTAGAAGAGTGTGGAAATGATTTACAAGAGTTCACATCACCTTCACAAGACGTCATTAAAAGCATTTTATTTATTTTGCAAAGGTCCAAGACTTAGTGTGGATGCATAAAATGTTTCACAACACCTAAATCAAGACCTCATTATGTCAAATTAATCTCATGTCAACCAAAGGGTCCTTTTTTCTATGAAACAGGAAGCATTGGGTAAAATTATGGTGGTACTCCCTTTTGATTCATATGATCTTTTATAAGCAAGAGAAATATTTTGGTGCTGACATGTCACTGAAGAAGGTTGAGGATGATCTTGAGTTACCGGTCCAATGTTGGACCCAAATTCTGGACATGGATGACCAAAAATTTGATTATGTGGTTTTCCATAACGTTCTTGCATCCAAGCTAAGGAGACTTCTAGTTGTTAATTCTCCAAGGATCCCAAAAGAAATTCATGACTTTTTAAGGCCCATGGAAAGGAGGCGTGAGTTGAAGATAACTCATAATTGGGTAGATATTATTGTATATCTAGACATAACTATATACAGGGTATATGGGACTAGTGTTTATCCTTTCGTTCTACCAAGATATGTGTCTCTCAATATTTGATTTATATAAGTCATCAGATAGTTGGAAGGATCTCAAATGTGTCACTTGTGATAGAGTAAGAAGAAGGGTTCATTCTTCCCTCAATACACAACATTTTCATATTTTGTAATGATAAAAGGAGGTTGGAAAACTTTTGATGAGATCCTTAAACCTTACATATTGATGGCATATCACCCTAGAAACCATGACCTTGAGGGATTCATTCATGAAGTAAAAGAAAAAAGGTCACTAGGTGTGTTTGTTCATAATTTCTACTACCTTGAGGATGTTATCCGAAACATTCTTGATCTACAAGTGCAAGAGGAAATGAAAGCTATTTATCTTTCTTTCAACAAGATGGTAGCAATTATCAAGAAGTCAAACCCAGCTTATGAGACTCTTCCCAACCTTCAAGTGCAATGGAATACGATAAGGTTGTAGACACCTAAAAATAACCTAGGCCTGCGAGCACTATTTTACCACTTTTCGTCCTAGCATAATTATGACACTTTAATTATGTTCCTAACCCATCTTCAACTATTAATTAAATAATTCACAATTATTTAATTAATTTAGGGTCTTCTATTCTTCCTGATTATTAAATAAAATCATATTTATTTAATGCGTCACTAATTATCTAAAGTCAACTCATAATTAAATAAAGTTCCCATTTTATTTAATTAATCTTTGTCATTAATGTCCTCCAGATTATCAAATAAATATATTTTAATATATTTATTCAATATGTCACTAATCCCTAAATCCTCTCTTTCAATTAAATCGATTTGCTAATTTATTTAATTAATTAACCACTTCTTCTAAATTAAATAATTATTTTTAATTATTTAATTGTTGTATGTGACACTTCTTTATTTTTAAATAAAACAATCTATTTAAAATGGTCTCACATAGTTAACCGATTCTTCTTTTAGTAATTAATTTCAAAAATCAATTCCTCCTTATCTCACAAAATCCAAAATTTGAATTAATTTAATTCAAAATGGAAATATTCTTCTACAAATCAAATAATTTCTAAAATTACTGATTTTCTAAAATCCCATCTTCTTATCTTTTGATTTTTGCTAATTTCATCTCAACTATCACATTTATTCTTTATTTAATTTATTTAATTAAATCTTATTCACACATTTGGGCATTTTTACCTAACCCTAATTGAGAGTTGCCATTTTGAATCTTAACCATTGATTCTAGGGAATTTTCTCAATCTCTCATCTCATCCGTCCGTGCAAAATTGTATTTTCTATAAAATGACAATTTTGCTCTCATTTCAGGGACCTTGATCTTGATCTTGAATTTCTTAAAAATCATTTTAGATTCCTTGTTTATTGTCATTTTCTTACATTCTAGTCATTATTATTTGAATATTTGCAGTTATGTTTCATTTTCTATTTGCATAAATCTTTTAAAATAAATCCTTCAAAGTCTTGTTTAGGTCTAGGCATATAGAGTTTTCTCCTCAAAATCTGAGGGCATCCATTATTACAACAAGCTAGGAGGTATAATAGAAGTTAGTCATGGAGGAGAGAAATGGGTGAGACTGTTCTAGTTTCATTCCTTTTCTTTCACATTTCTCCTTTGCATTCTATTGTGTTGTTTGGATAATATTGCATGCATGTGATACTAACTTATTTTGTTTTGTAGAAATCCTTCATTACATTGGTGAACTTGACATATGTGGAAAAATAAAGAGCAATTTTTGGAGTTGGTTTCATTTTGTTGCAGGTCTTGTTTGCTTTTTGTTGTAGGTTTGGCATCATTGTGGATAAAGCCCTAGTTTCCAAAGATTCAACCATTACTTTCAAATGGCTATGTATTTTCTCACAAATTGTTTTTTGTAGCTTGGGGACAACATCACACACTTTCATTCCAAAAATCAGATTTTTTTGATTTGTTTTTTGATTTTTTATTATTTTTTTTCTATTTTTCATAAAAAAAATAATTTTGGGAGCAAATAATCAAAATTTTTAGATATTTTTACATTTCTAGAAAGCTCTCCAAATTTTAATAGGGGTCTGTTATTTATATTTTAAATTTGGATGTGAAATTATTAGTCAAACAATAGCTTTTGAAAAATTTGGGTTTAAAAATGATTTGCTTATATCTCATCCACAGTTGTAGATCTGCTCACAAAATATTTTTTGCAGATTTGGGATGACATCAGACGACTCTATTCCAAAAATAAGAATTTTTGGAGCTATTTTGTATTTTTTATAATTCTTTTATGATGTTTCATAAAAAATTAATTTCAAGTGCAAAACAACAAATTTTTTTTGGTTTATTCACATTTTTTAAAACCTCTTGAGATTTTAGATAGGATTTATTCTCTGTATTTTTCATTTTATTATCAAAAAAAATTCTAAAAATCAAATTTGTTGTGACTAGCTAACACTAATAGTAGTGATCAAGTATCTTGTTAGGATTTGTTGTTGGTCTTGTGCATGTGTAGAAAATAAACACTTCAAAGGACACATTGGATCAAGTAAAAATAAAATAAAAAATGACACATCTAACTATCTTTGCAGATTGATAGTCGAAGATCATTATCAAACTCTTAACATGTGGTCTTGCAGGTTCGAATGTCGAAGACTAAAACATCAAAACAATGTGCCTATCTTTTTTAGATTAGTACATATTTTCTTTTGGTGCAATTAAAATGAAATTTTATGTCTACTTTATTTGAGTGTGTTTGCAAAATGGTAGGCGAGTATGCTCTCACCTTGTGAAAACTCGGTGATAAGAAAACCAGACCCATTCATTTTTTTTTATTACCCTCAACAGTCTAATGTGGCAACCTCACTTTGTCCTTCTTTAGTCCTCTTATGGTCCATTGGTCTTCCAAACTTGAATCATTACAAAAAATTTGTTTGCTCAAGTTGTCCTCTTTAGATCCCTCAATAGTGAGTACATCTTAGGATCCTTTAGTTGCATACCATTTAGCATCATCATTTTAGTGTCACTCCATTTATATTCACAAATCTTTAGCCTCATTTTTGTCTCACTTGCATTTCATAACATTCTTAAAAATCCAAAAAAAAAAAACAAAAAACATAGTGTCATATTTAGATCATTTTCCTACATTATCCCTAAGTTGAGCAAAACTTTTTATGGTTGAAACTAGGTTACAAAGAAAGAAAAGACTCATGGATTCTTTTGGTCAAGACACCAATTTTCCCAACTTCACCAAATACATGAATTCATTCCCTAGCAGCATGAACACTCTTTCTAATGACATGGGAAATTCTATTCTCAATCCTTTTGGTGAGATAGCCATTTCACACAACCCCTTTGAACAATTTTTTTGCAGAGACCAAAATGGGGAAATCTATGAAGAAGACATACAAGTTGCTACCCAAAATCTAGAAGTGGCCTCTTTTGTGGAAGATTTGGTCTTAAATGATTTAGCCAGATATTTAGCCATGCTCCTTGACCAAGGGGCTAGGTTACCAAAAGGATTTGACCTCAACACTATTAGAGAAACATCTCCTAATCACCAATCACACAACCCTCCCATGGGAGCCTCTTCACAAAACACCATTAACACCATCAATGCTACCTCCCTTGGTCATACTACCACTACAACCAACACAACATCTATTGGGGGATCATCTTCCCAACCCAACACCACAACACAATCTATCCCTCAACAAACATCCACCATTCCTTCACAAACAATAGGTGCAACCACCTCAAACCTCTTTGGAACTTCATCTAGTTCCATGAGTACAACAACAAACCTATTATTAGGTTCTTCAAGTGCTATGGTAACCAAATCATCTAACCCTTTTGGGAGAAATAAATGAAGAGTTGTCATCCAAGGCACCCAACCTACTTCCTCACAGGTTAATACCAACATTCCTGTGACCCAAAACACCAACATTCCTCATGGTCATAATCTCTTATTTGGGCAAGGCAATCAAGGTGCTCAGTCCTTCACTCCATTTGGGAATCAACAAGCTCAAAATCAACAAGGTCCCCGATCCTTTACTCCATTTGGGCATCAACAAGCTCAAAATCAACAAGTCCCCAATCCTTCACTCCATCTGGACATCAACAAAATCAAAACCAACAAGGTCCTCAAATTTAGTCCAACATGGCAGGATCTCACATTCCCACTTATGCTTCTCAAGTC
This sequence comes from Sequoia sempervirens, assembly GCA_007258455.2. Classification (NCBI taxonomy): domain Eukaryota; kingdom Viridiplantae; phylum Streptophyta; class Pinopsida; order Cupressales; family Cupressaceae; genus Sequoia; species Sequoia sempervirens. Next base: position 412,960,053 of record VDFB02193867.1, read on the forward strand.
CATACACAACAACACATCCCTCATTAAAGCACTCTTTTCCAACAACCACATAATTTTTCTCACTGACAACCAATTCCAAATCAACATATCTTATCACAACAGGTGGGCACTCAAGGCATCCCTATCACCAACATGTGTGATGCTACAAACAACCCAATTGTTGAAGCACTCACACTCCAACTCACTGCTCTTCAAACACAAGTGGAGACCTTGCAACAATCCAATAAAAAGTCTTATATGTCACATGACTTATGCCCATATCCATTCGACACAAATTTGTACATGCCACCCTTTCCTCAGGGATATGTGGTTCCTCATTTTCCTAAATACAAAGGCAAAACAAACCCTATTGAGCATATAAGAGAATTCACCACTAGTTGAATGGACATTGCATATGAGCCAACATATCTCATGAGACTTTTTCTAGAAGTCTCGCAGGTCATGCATTGGAATGGTTATCCCTATTGCCTAAAGGAATCAAAACATGGGAGGAGTTGGCAAACCAGTTTGTTGAAAACTATGCCTATAACATCGACACAAATATTGACATTGCCTCCTTATGCAGAATTACTGAAGAGGATGTAGGAGAGACTTTTATCCCATTCTTTCAAAGATGGAGAACCTTTGCAAGCAGATGTCTAGTAGAAATACCTGAAAAGGAGAAATTCACCATGTTTGTACAAACCCTCCTAGGACCCGTAAGGTATGGCTTACAAGTCCATTGTTGCACCACCTTTGTTGACCTTATTGAAAAGGGTGTTCAACTCGAGAAAGCCTTGATCGCCAAAGGTGAATTAAAATATGGTGGAAAAACCATCAACACCACCATAAATAATAACCCAAGTATCTCAAATGACAAAACCAAATACTGGGTTAAGAACAAGCATATCACCAACGATAGTGTAGTTGATGCGAAGACTATCAATACAATAGGTCATGTAATCACAATCAAAGGAGTACAAAACCAAAATGCACCTGTGACTACACCAACACCAACTGCCAATGCTATCCAGAACAATCCTGCGCAAAATAATCAACGAGAATGATGTCAACCTTGACAATTCCAAAAACGCACATATACCCCTTTGGGTGAACCTATCAAAATTGTCTTGAAGAAACTTCTTCAAAATGGCATCATAACACTAGAAGAGCCTAAATCATATGACCTTGGTCAGTTCAAGCTATCATGGTGGGATGATAGCACATTTTGTGACTACCACCGTGCCAAAGGGCACAAAACCTCTTCTTGTTGTCAATTGTGAAATCTGGTACAAGACCTCATTGAGAACCACACCATTGAGTTAGGTGGTCAACCATTTACGTCTAATGCGGATCATACAATCCACAAAAACCCACTGTAGGATCATGGTAAAGCTTCCTCATCTGATACAAAGAATACTAATAATCAAGCCAATCACATCTGTCCAACCTATAATACTATCCACCCTGCATACAATTATCTTGGTGATACCATCATTAACAATCTTTGCGCTGTTGATGAAGATAAATGTGTTAATACCATTACCATTAAAAAGGCCCTGAAATGCAATGTCACCATGCATAAAGGCAAGGTCACTATCCCAGGTCCTTCTACCTATCAACCTAAGATCACCATACCTGGTCCATCTGCCAGACAGCCAACCCCTAAACTAGAATTCAACCTTATTGAGTAATTGAATAAAACACCAACACAAATATCCACTCTCGAACCGCTCCATATCTCACCCGCACATAATGCGATCATAGATAAAGTACTACAGGAGTCGTCCATCCCAACCAACATTAATGTCAACCACTTTGAGACTATGGTTGGATATCTGAATTCACCTCATCACATCACCTTTTCAGATAGTGACTATTCCTCGCCAAAACCATCTCATAATGATGCCCTTCACATCAAGGTTTTTGTCCACAAGAATAAGGTTAGATGAGTCTTAGTAGATGGCAAAGCAGGATTGAACATCTGCTCTTTAAAATTGGTTAAAGCTCTTGGTTTCTTTGTTGCATTTGTTGATGCTAGCAAGAGTATTGTCATCAAGGCGTATGATGATGCAGAGCGTGCTTCTAAAGGTGTCATTACCATTCCACTCTAGGTGGGACCAGTTATCATAGATACAACATGCCAGGTCCTAGATCGTGACATACATTATAATATCTTACTTGGTCACCCATGGATTCACACTCTAAAGGCCATCCCATCCACATACCACCAATGCCTAAAATTTCCCTTTGATGGTACTGAAATCACTATACCAGGAGATCTTGATCCATTTCAATACTATACAAATCTGTGAGCTACTGCTAAACACTAGGTACCCATCAATTGGGAAGCCTCAGCTTCCACTTCATCCAAATATATTGACCCATCTACACTCACCAAATCACCCATTCCATCACCTTCTGCCACACTATCCTCCTTGACCTCCATACCAACTAAAGACTTTAAGATCCAAGACCTTGGCTATGGAAAATTCAAATTGAATACAACTTATTGTATCACCACAATACCTAAGCCACCTAAAGTCTATGGTAGACCATGTTTTGCAATCAAGCCCAAAAAAAATTTCAAGGTTCCACCAAAAAGTTTTTTCACACTGTGGGGCGATATGGGTAATGAAGTCATTATCGACATAGATAGCTGGATCTACAGAGACCGAGAAGAGTTACCTCCACTACTAGTACATCTCTATGGAAAAGGCTACGACATATGCAAAGCCCTAGGTTTTGACGGCACAAGTGGTCTTGGAAAGGACAAGAATGGAAGGAGGGAACCTATTATCATATCAACAAGACTAAGGTACATAGGGCTAGGGTTTGGCCAACTTGGAACTGATGATCGACATACCTATGAACTTTCAAGTGAAGATGTAATGACTACAGAAAGTGTCAAGACATGCGAAGAATCCATTACCGAAATTGACTCAAATGAATGGGAATGGGGATATGAAAAAACCCTACGTGACTATGACATTAACAAACTATTCCTAGATCCTAGTCAACTCCCCTTTGAAGAACGATTCTGACAAGAATATAACATTGACCCTATTGACCGATGTTCCAAAAATAAGAAATGGGTAAGCATTCCTTGGAATCTGGAAGAATATAAGGTGTCATCGGCAACACCTGAATCATCCCACCCTATTCCTGAGCCAACCCATGAGCCTAACTTATCTGAGCCCACTGTCCATACTTCTTAAATGCCAACCACTACTCATAATGTTGATAATTTTATCCCATATTATGATTTTGAATTTGACTCATCTGACTTGGAGTATGGTCCATCCATTGCATCTAACATGAAAGTTGAAATTGACAAATTTTCCTTTACACTTGAGGTATCAATTTGCACACTTTCCACCTCCTCCCCATCTTTTACCAACACCGATGATGGAATTTCCCTTGTGTATCCACAACTGATTGACTGGGACCAACAAGAACCACCAATTATGGATATCTTTCAGAATGATGAGGCGATAGCAGAATTCATGGGGCTTTGGGAAGGTATACCATGGGGAAATCACAAAGCATGGTTTTCTACTAACCTAGATTGTGTAGCTTACTTTAGGGAGACTATGCAATCCTCCAGTCACAAAAATGAAAAGAATAACACAAAAAAAGATTTATCTTTAGGTGAAAACTGCAAGGCACCTTCTAATAATAAAATAGTAAAAATAAAGGATGTATCTGAAGGTGAAAACCTCTCTGAGGCGCTTAAGGATGGAGGATTGGACTTTCTCGCCATCACATAGGAAAAATCAGCAATGTTAATTAAAGAAACCACTGAAGTTAACATAGCCACACCAGAGAATCCCAAAATGGTTCTCTTAGCTGCATCCTTAACAGAGGAAGAAAAACTTGAGTTCCAAAAGTTCTTCGCAGAAAGGAAGGTCAACCTTGCATGGTCATATGATGATATGCCATGCCTATATCTAGAACTAGTACTACATCATCTTTCACTAATCCCAAATATCAAACCAGTCAAACAAAAGTTGCAAAAAATGCATCCACAAATTGCATTACTTGTAAAGGCTGAACTAAAAAAGTTACTGGATGCAGGATTCATAAGGTCAATCGACTATGCTAACTGGATATCTAACATTGTCCCTATCATGAAACCAACTAGAAAAATTTGTATTTGCACAAATTTTTAGGATTTGAACAAGGCTTGCCCCAAAGATGATTTCCCACTACCCAATATAGACATGATCATGGATCTTACAGTAGGGTATGAGATGTTGTCTCTCATGGATGGTTTCTCAGGTTATAACCAAATCTGAATTTCCATAGAAGATCAACACAAAATGACATTCACCTACCCATGGGGAACATACTGTTGGAATGTCATGCCATTTGTTCTAAAGAACGCAGACACCACCTACTAAAGAGCCATGACAATGATATTCCATGACATGATGCACATTCTAATGGAGCATTATGTGGATGACCTTTTTGCTAAGTCTCTGACAAGGAAGGATCATTTGAAAGTCCTAGACAAAATTTTTAAACAACTAGAAGACTACAAGGTTCGACTAAACCCAAAAAAATGTGTCTTTGGGGTCAGGTTGGGCAAGCTGCTGGGCTATATTGTTTCACGATGAGGCATTGAAGTTGATCCTGCAAAGGTGAAAGCAATATTGGACATGCCTCCCCCAAAAGGTATTAGTGAACTAAGAACATTAAAAGGTAGGCTACAATCCATCTAGTGCTTCATTGCATAGCTGGTAGACAAATGCCAACCATTTCAGTACTTGTTACGCAAGAGCATTCCTTTTGTATGGACAGAGAAATGTCAGACAACGTTTGATCAAATAAAGGAATATCTATTGACACCACCTGTCTTAATGCCACCAATTGAGGGAAAACCTTTGATCTTGTATGTTTCAGCAACTACAAATGCATTGGGGGCATTACTGGCACAAAACGATTATGAAGGAAAAGAAAGAGCCATCTATTACATCAACTGCACACTGATAGGGTATGAGTTGAACTACACAAACATTGAATGTGCATGCCTTGCTATTGTCTTTGCATCCCAAAAACTAAGACACTATATGCTTAGTCACCAGACACAACTAGTTGCCAAGATTGATCCACTAAAATATCTCTTAAGTCGAGCGGCACTAATAGGCCAGTTGGAAAAATGGGTCATGATACTAAGTGGGTATGACATACAATATGTCGAGCATAAGGCAATAAAAGGACAGGTAATAGCAGATCAACTGGCGGATGCACCGATTCAAGTCACTCATCCACTAGTAACTAATTTTCCTAATGAGTCCATTTGTCATGCAGAACTGGTGGTACCATGGAAGCTATATTTTGATGGGTCTCATACTGGTCATGGCTCAGGTGCTGGAATATTGTCTATCACACCAAAAGGGGATTCAATTCCTAAGTCATTCCGAATTGCTTTCCCTTGTACAAATAACATTGTTGAATATGAAGCACTGGTCACAGGTCTCAAGATAGAAATTAAATGGAAAATTTAGACATTACTTGTATTTGGGGATTCCCAGCTCGTTATCAATCAAGTGAATGATGATTATGAAATGAAGGAGAAGTTGCTTCCCTACAAGAGGATGGTAACATACTTCCAATTGATTTCTTTTGAACAAATCCCCAAGACACAAAAATAAGGTAGCTGATGCAATGGCTACTATTGGTTCTCTCTTGGACATCCCTAAAAATGTGTCACAATTTGAGTTCTTAGTATAACAACTTTTGATGCCAGCATATGACATCCCAAAATTTGAAATGGTTTGTGAGATTGTTGGTCCCAACTCGCCTTGGTATTAGGACATCTATGACTATCTTAAGTCTCAAACCCTCCCACAAAATCTTTCCAACAACCAAAACAAGCCCTTTATCTGAAAAGTTTCCCAACATACCATCATCAGTGATACCTTATACCATCATGGCTTTGATAACACCCTTCTTCGCTATCTCGACACTAATGAAGCCCAAACAAATTTATGAGAAGTACATGAAGGTATATGCGGATCTCATTCGAGTGGTCCAACATTAGCTAGGAAAGTTACCAAATTTGGATACTACTGGCCGACATTAGAAAAAGATGCTCTTTAGTTTGTCCGAACATGTCAAAAATGCCAAGTGCATAGTGACCTCATTCATGCACTTGCATAGGAGCTCAGACCGATCACTTCCCCATGGCCTTTTGCACAATGGGGACTCGACCTCGTGGGAAAGATCCATCCATCTTCCTCTAATGGCCACAAATTCATAATCACTACCACTGAGTACTTTACTAAGTGGATTGAAGTTGTCCCCCTCACTTACATCACCAGTAAGAAAATACCCAAGTTTATCCTAAATTACATAATTTTTCGGTATGGTGTCCCACAATTCATCATCACAGATAATGGCAGTCCATTCAAAATTTAGGATGTTCATGAACTCTGTGAGTGATTCCACATCCAACACCATTTTTCCACCCCATATTATCCATAAGGTAACGGCCAAGCTGAGGTGTCAAATAAAACAATTCTTCGCATACTCAAGAAGATCATCAATGAAACTGGCTGAGATTGGCACCTACAACTTAATCCTACTTTATGGGCCTATCGTACCCTCACTGGAGCCACCCCATTTTCCCTAGTCTATGGATCTAAAGCCATATTTCCCATTGAGGTCAAAATTCCTTCTCTCTAAGTTTCCCTGAAAGGAATGATCCATGATGAAGAGTATAGACAGTCTCGCCTGCATGAGCTTGAAATGCTACACGAAAGATGACAAAATTCCCTAAATCATTTATAGGCATATCAAAATCATCTCTGTTGAAGCTACAACAAAAGAGTGATGGTAAGAAAATTTGAAATTAGTGACTTGGTCCTCATGCAAAATCCAAGAAATCAAGTTGACCGTGAAAGCTTGGAAAGTTTGAGCAAAATTGGCTCGGTCCTTATATCATTACTACAGACGTTGGTTTTGGAGCTTATCAGTTGGCTACACCTAATGGAGAACAATTGATAGAACCCATCAATAGCTTACATCTGAGAAATTTCTACACATAGTATCAGAGAGCTTGGCCAAAACCCTAAAAATACAAAAAAAAAGGAAAAAAGAAAAAATTTGTCCCTTGATGAAAACCTAGAAAATAGGCATCTTGGTGACACCAAAAAAATAAAAAAGTCAACAAAAATAGTAAAAAGAAATAAATGAATCCAATAGTGAAAACCTGGCAAACAGATGCTTTGGATAAGTATCATGGTGAAAAATTGGCAAACAGGCACCATGCATAGTTGATCATTGCTCTGCCATCTACTGTTACTCTAATCAACCCTTATCCACTTTCCATAATCACAATGTCCTGACACATTCACGTATTTCACCATACGTCTTGTCAATTTTGACCATGGTTAGCATTCGGTTGACATCACCCCTTGCATATCCTTGCCTTTTTCCTTGTCTTCCTATCTCCATAACATTTAGCCTGGCTAAACCATGATTAGTCTGGGGGCAAGACCTTTATCATGTAATTGCAATGGGTGTCACACATGATCCAAAAAGTCCTGAAAAAATCCTAAAAATTTGAAAAAGTCCTAAAAAAATCCTAAAAATTTGAAAAAGTCCTGAAAAAATCCTAAAAATTTGAAAAAGTCCTGAAAAAATCTTAAAAATTTGAAAATTCCTAAAAATCCTAATTTTTTTGAAAAATTCCTTAAAAAAATCCTAAAAATTTGAAAAAAGTCCTGAAAAAATCCTAAAAATTTGAAAAAGTCCTAAAAAAATCCTAATTTTTTGAAAAAGTCTTGAAAAAGTCCAAAAAATTTGGAAAATGTCCTGAGAAAATACAAAAACATCTAAATCAATGTCAAAGTCAGTCGCATCTTGTCAAGTCGATCACGTCAATCAGTCAGTCCATGTCATTGTCGAACTACGAGGTCTCTGAGTGCACGACGTAGGCAAGGCCATCAATCGATGAGCCCCCGAGGCTGCACTAGGTCAGTCCATTAGGGTTCATTGAAAAATTTTCACACACACATGAAATAGCCTTTAAATTTGAAGCAGACAATCTATCAGCAAGTTGTGTCATCAACTCTTTCAGTCAAATCAACATGTCAGCAAGTGCATGTAATCCAACTATTATCACGACAATTCAACTAGCAAAATTTTAGGTTCTTCTTTAGATATGTCCTTCTGAAAAGCAACTCTCATCATTTTCTTTGTGCTTTTGGATGTGTCCTTCCTAAGCACTATCAAAATCATCATCTAGCATTTTGATGGATTCTCCTAACTCCGAGAATTGATTTCCTCGATATCAACGTCATTCGAGATGTGTCCTTCTTGAATCTGATATTGCTCGACATTTGACAACCTTGACTTCGTCAACTATGGCATCTCGACATTAAAACACTCAGAAAATGCTTGACAAAACTTTATTTGTCTTTTTGATGGTTATTATGATATTAGTTCCTTCTGTCATAGGAGCCCTGATATATCATGATGATCATCCTTGTGTGTTATGATCACCATACTAATAGTTTCTCAACGATGTCTTGACTTCATGATTTAGAGAAGCAATGACTTAACACAATGGTTTTTTTCTGTTTCTTTTGAATATCACATGGCCAGTTTCTCAAGGATGTCCTAACACACCGGGATTTAGAGAAGCAACGACATCTCATGATTAGTCTATTTGTTTTATGGAAGTTGGACATGACAAAATGATTAGGGGCAACTAGGTTCCTCGTATGAGTCATGGTCATTTTCATTTGCGACTGTTGAGCTATGTGATGATTTGACCTTGCACACTATTGATCTACATCATATCATAGTGTTTTTTGGTCATCATGTCATTTTCGCCCAATGATGATTAAAGAACAACAAGTAGACTAGCACTATAGCAAGATTTTGAAGGATTTGTTATTTTCTTCTGCACTAACATGCATCTTTTTCTCTGCACTAACATTCCTTTGTCTCTTTATATTCTAAGTCTTCTCTTCAATTTTGAGAGCACACCCATGTTCTTGGAATCTGTTTGTCTTCTTGAGGGGGCATACCGCTACCCTCCTCATCATTCTTCCTCATCGTATTTTGCACTGGGGCATATTTTTGACTTATTTTCTTTGTCACAATGTGACATGCTACATTATGACAAAGAGGGGCAAATGTAGACACCTAAAAATGACCTAGGCCTGTGAGCACTATTTTACCACTTCGTCCTAGCATAATTATGACACTTTAATTATGTTCCTAACCCATTTTCAACTATTAATTAAATAATTCACAATTATTTAATTAATTTAGGGTCTTCTATTCTTCTTGATTATTAAATAAAATCATATTTATTTAATGCGTCACTAATCATCTAAATTCAACTCATAATTAAATAAAGTTCTCATTTTATTTAATTAATCTTTGTCATTAATGTCCTCCTGATTATCAAATAAATATATTTTAATATACTTATTCAATATGTCACTAATCCCTAAATCCTCTCTTTTAATTAAATAGATTTGCTAATTTATTTAATTAATTAACCACTTCTAAATTAAATAATTATTTTTAATTATTTAATTGTTGTTTGTGACACTTCTTTATTTTTAAATAAAACAATTTATTTAAAATTGTCTCACATAGTTAACTGATTCTTCTTTTAGTAATTAATTTCAAAAATCAATTCCTCCTTATCTCACAAAATCCAAAATTTGAATTAATTTAATTCAAAATGGAAATATTCTTCTACAAATCAAGTAATTTCTAAAATTACTGATTTTCTAAAATCCCATTTTCTTATCTTCTGATTTTTGCTAATTTCATCTCAACTATCACATTTATTCTTGATTTAATTTATTTAATTAAATCTTATTCACACATTTGGACATTTTTCCCTAACCCTAATTGAGAGTTTCCATTTTGAATCTTAACCTTTGATTCTAGGGAATTTTCTCAATCTCTCATCTCATCCGTCCGTGCAAAATTGCATTTTCTATAATATGACAATTTTGCTCTCATTTTAGGGACCTTGATCTTGATCTTGAATTTCTTAAAAATCATTTTAGATTCCTTATTTATTGTCATTTTCTTACATTCTAGTCATTAGTATTTGAATATTTTCACTTAGATTTCATTTTCTATTTGCATAAATCTTTTAAAATAAATCCTTCAAAGTCTTGTTTAGGTCTAGGCATATAGAGTTTGCTCCTCAAAATCTGAGGGCATCCATTATTACAACAAGCCAGGAGGTATAATAGAATTTAGTCATGGAGGAGAGAAATGGGTAAGACTATTCTAGTTTCATTCCTTTTCTTTCACATTTCTCCTTTACATTCTATTGTGTTATCTGGATAATATTGCATGCATGTGATACTAAATTATTTTGTTTTGCAGAAATCCTTCATTACAAAGGTATGTATTGGAAAATTAAGAAAGTGTTGTTGGTGTGTTGAGAAGAGAAGAAATAATCAAAGATAAGGGGAAGGATTTGGCAACTGAAGGACTGCCTACACAAGCGGAGGAAAGGTCTTCCTATCAGCCACCCAAAAATATCCAGGTATATTCTATGAAAAAGGAAACTATTAAGAAGGAGCAGACAGTGCCAACCCCTATTGCATCAAAGGATTTAATGGAAACCCCTCCAACTATATTAGTATTATTTCCTTCTAGGAAACCCCCATCTATTATAATTGATATTGATTCCCCTCCAATAAGTTCTCCTCCCTCAAAGCAGACACCAATTAAGAGACAAAGGGTTGAGAAGAGAATAGTAATATACTACCCTGATAGTGATGAAGATGATATTGTGATAACTCTTGAAGATATGTAGCAAGGGATGCCTTTTCTTCCAAGGGAAGTCACATCAAGCTCTAGAACAAGTATCCTAAGGTTAGGAAAGGATGAATTAAGTGGTGTGAGTAATATTGATGAAATGAGAGAGGAGACTTGAAAATAATTTATGGAGGATGATTCATTTATTGAAGTACCAACATTCATAGATTTTTTATGGAGAGGAAAATCTCCAGATTATGCAGAGAGGGTTTCCATTGAGAGAAGCTTACATCTTGAATTCCCTAAAGGCACTAACCAAGCCAATGTGATGGAAGACATGAGGAAAAAATTTAATAACATCATACCTATGGAAGGAAGGGAACTTGTACAAAAGAGTGGTGTTTTATTATTGCATGAATGGAATATTGTTGATGCAATTGTACTTGATACTGTAAGAAGGGTTGATAAGCCTTTATTCCAAACTGAAGAGGAAGCCAAGTTGGCACTTCAGGGATCTACATTTAATCAAGAATGGAATGCTCTAGCAATATGGTCATAGTCTCTTAGTTCTAAGAAGCCCAAAGTTGTAGAATTGAAATACTTCAATGGGCTATTGATTATAAAAAGAGTTGTAGATACTCCAGAATTAGAAGTAGCTGACATGAGTAAAAATGTTTCTAGGTTCACACAAGCTGTAGTTGAAAATATCACTAAGGACAAGGATATGCATAGAATTAAGTACAATGAGATTATGGGTGACTACAATAAGAGTCAACAAAGAGTTGCTAAGCTTCAAATAGAGCTAGAATTGTGGAAACAACAAGTGGAAATGTTGAGGTCTCAAGGGAAAACTAGCTTGAGCCATACTGCTCCCATTCCTCCTATGACTCATCCTCAGTCTCCTCCACTTGAACAATAATTCTCAATTATACCTTACAACATGGTCTAGGAGCCCATTGTAATAGAGGAGTTGAGCATATCAGGTGTAGCTCCCTCTAATGCACCTATGAGAGAACAACTATTACAACAAGTAGAGGTATACAAGAAATTGCTTGAAAAAATGCAAGACACAATATATGAGAACAATTCCAAGATTGTTCATATTGTTCTAAAGCACCTAAATAAGAAAATTCAAGGTAAATTGAATAGTATCCATTATAATTATTCTTTGATACTAAGAGCAATAAGGTTGTCTTAGAGAGATAGGGAATTGGGAACCCCACTCCTAGATAAATGGATTCCTAGGGTTGGTGATTTGAAATTAATGGTAGTTCTGGCTAAATAAAAAGAGGATATATATCTAAAGGCTGTTTTTCTCCATTGATTCCATAAAAGGGAATTCAAGGCCATTATTTTGGATCCAAATTGTGCAATTTGTAAACATAGAGCTAATATGTTTGAAGTCTTTATCTTAATCTTTGAGTCTAGTTAGTATTTTTTGTCAAATGTATGGTTCTTGAGCATATCTAAATGATAATGCAAGTTTTCAGAGTCCATATTCTCTCCAATTTTACTCTTTATCTGAATTATTAATGAAAAATATGATCAAATATCATTTCATTAATCTTCATAGTTATTACGCTTTGATGTATGCTTTGATTTTAGCTTCAGTTGAAAGAGTCAGTTGAAATTCTTTGATAAAATAGTAAATTCATATGCAGAATGATTGGATTTGATAAGTAGTCTTAGAATCCAATTATTAATTCATGAATTGCAAAGCAACTTCATGTAGATCATGGATGTTTAGAATTAAATTTACCTTGCAGTTCAATTTTCTTTAACTCCTAGCCCATAGATATGAAACTGATCTCAATTCTTATAAGCATTCTTTATGGTTCTGGTCATCCAATTTGAGAACATCACTTATAAATAATCTTTAAATCAATCTATCATTTTTTTGTAGTTGGTATTTCTTTGTATTCTTAGCTTTAGATGTGTAGTTCTCTCAAGGGAACACCAATTTCTTGAAGGATTTCATCTATCTAGCCACTTATGGGAATACATCTACTTTTTTATGCAATGTATCTATTAATTATATAGAAGAGTCATAGGATATACATTATGGGATTACCCTTCTGGGTTTTTTAGAGCCTAAAGTGCACAAGAAGAAGCATTAATGCTACATCTCATTTGTTGGACAACTATCTTGTAGGTATTTGAGAATTGAGTTTGGAAAGCTCATAGGTGCTTGGTGAGATTTGATTGGTTTGTAAAAAACAATCAATAGAATGATGACTTTTCTGGGGATGTAAGCTTTACAACATTAGTTCTCCAAAGTTCCTTACCAAATTCACTATAATATATAGTGATGTTTACTTACAGAGTTAGTTTACCTAAAGTTTCCACTAAATATTGTTGGAATCTTTGTCATGTGTCCCACCAAAGTTTTTGATTAGAGGTAAAAAATGGGTTTTGAAGGGGCCCAGAACCCTTTACAAAAGAAAGCAACTGAAGCTAAGGATTCAAACAATATGTGTCCAACCAAATTTTATGTTAAGATTTCCCACCATTTTTTGTATTGAAAGGCATGCATTCAAAATTCACTCAAAATATCTCGTATTTGGTAAATTTTTTCTAATTTTCCAAGGATCTTGTGAAATTTGCATAAATTGTAAACAACTTCTATGAATTGGTCCCAAGGAATTTGGGTGGTGAATCTGAAATATCCACACCAATGTGATACGGTGTTTAAATATATCAAAATAAATAAAGAAGAAGAATAGAAGGAAATTGAAAAAGTTGACGAACGTGAAGAAGATCCAAGCACAAATGCGAGGAACACATGGAAACATGAAGAATCATCTAGAGCAGAAGTTGGAAGGTGAATTTCCCAAGAACATGAACATACAAAAGAAATGGGTGAAAGTGAAGGACATATAAAAATGTAAGTCTATTTCTCATCTGACCCCTAATGTGAATTTTTTTCTAGTTCTAGTTCTAAATGTGAACATAATTTGCTAGAATTTAGTGATAGCACTTCTACCAAGAGAGGAGAAGTTGTAATGAAGTCTGTTGTAGATGAGCAACCCAGAGATCAAGGCTTAAGAGCCATGGAAAGGAGGGAGAGGGATATAATACAAAGAGATAATGCAAGTTCTTTGTGTGCTAGAGCCGAAGGATATTTAACCCCAACTTCTCATCCATATACTCCCCTCCCTTTAGACCTATTAACAGGAATTGATGAATATCCCAATAACACTGTTCCAAATCAAGTTGAATGTATAGTAGCATCTAAAGTTGACAATAATTTACCAGAGGAGGAAGAATTTTTCAATGATATGCAACATCTTAAATAGAGAACTTTAAGGTGTGATGAGAGTTAAAAGAAAAGGGATGAGGAGAAAGAGAAGAGGATAAGGGACGTCATGATGAAGAGAGATATGATATGAAGAAAGGTTGAGAAAATGGAAGAGTTGGACATATTAGCATCTAAACCTGATAAAAAAACCACTCCTACTGTTGAAGAAATTGTAGGAAGGGACCCTCTAGTTCCCACAACTAATAATTCTTTTGTAGAGTCATGGACTAATCCTATTGTAAAGGCTTCCATCCCAGTTAACCCTCCCCCCGACAATACAATTTTTTCTCTACAAAATCGTAATAAGGGAAAACAACCTATGGGGGAATGAAAAATAAATGGAGTAAAGATAAATGAGGGAGCATGTCCTAAGAAGGACACATCACAGGGTGATTCTATCTCATTGATTGATAAATTAATCAAAGAAAATGAAGAGTTGGATAAAAGGGTGAAAGAGATGGAATTATTGGTTGTAAACACTGAGATGAAAAGGAAACTTGGTTTCCTAGAATCCACTATAAAAATTGTTGTCCTTGAGATTCAAATCCCTCAATCCCACACATCATCTTCTAGCCCTCATGTGAATGAAATATATTCATCTAATGCAAATACTTATAATTCATCCTCACAGCTAGAAAAAAAATTAAGATAGTTCAATTCAATGACCAACATGATTCCAAACCAAGGAGATTTAAAAATATTATTGAAAGAACACAACACAATATGAAATTAGTGCCAAATTTAGTGCTAGATTTTAGTGTATTTGATTCCATCATTTTGAAGTCATCTAATGACACAAAAGTTTATGAAAACCTGTTTCTTTGGTTCATCATTGGATTTAGTGCAAGATTTAGCATCATCTTTACCATCTACTTTTGCACTAGAAATTTGGTGTCAGAAATAGCATCTCCTTTGGCGTTGGGAATAGCATTGAACATTAGCATTAGAAATAGCACCTAAATTTGTGCCCAAGTTGGCATCTAGTTTTGCTTCCATGTCTACTCCCATTTTGGCTTCTAGTTTTTCTCCCAATTTTTCTCCCAGTTTTACTTCCAAGTTTGTTTCCAGTTTTTCTTCCACTTTAGCTTCCAATGTGGCATCCATTTTTTCTTCCAGTATTTCTTCTAGCTTTGCTTCCAATTTTTCTTCCATTTCTACTCCCATTTTTGCTTCCATTTCTACTCCCATTTTTGCTTCTATTTTTGCTCCCAATTTTTCTTCCAATGTTGCTTCTAGTTTTGCTTCCTTTATTTCTTCCAGATTTTCTTCCAATTTTTCTTCTAGTTTTTCTTCTAGATTTGCTTCTAGTTTTGCTTCCAATTTTTCTTCTAGATTTGCTTCTAGTTTTGCTTCCATTTTTTCTTTTTATTTTGCTTCCAAGTTTGTGTTCAATTTTGCTTCCAAATTTGCTTCCAATTTTTCTTCCTACATTCCTTCCAGTTTTGCTTCCCATTTTGCTTCCAGTTTTGCTTCCAAGTTTGCTTTTGATTTTTCTTCCAATTGTGCTTCCATTTTTTCTTCTAGTTTTTCATCTAGATTTGTTTCCATTTTTGCTTCTAGTTTTGCTTTTGGTTTTGTTTCTAGGTTTGCTTCTGATTTTGCATCCAAATTTGCTTCTAGTTCTGCTTCCTAGGTTCCTTCTAGTTTTTCTTCTCGTTTTGCTTCCAATTTTTCTTCCAGGTTTGCTTCCAGTTTTGCTTGTAATTTTTCTTCCAAGATTTCTTCTTGTTTGCTTCTAGTTTGGCTTCCATTGTTGCTTCCTAAATTGCTTCTTAAAATGTTTTTTTTTTCTTCCTTTTTTTCTTCTAAGAAATGCTTCTTGTTTTTCTCTCAGTTTTGCTTCCAGGTTTGCTTCCAGTTTTGCTACCAATTTTTCTTCCAAGATTGCTTTTGGTTTGTTTCTAGTTTGGCTTCCATTGCTTCTTCCTTTTTTTCTTCTAAAAATGTTTCTTGTTTTTCTTCATTTATTAATTTAATATGTTTTAATTCAACTTAATTAGTTAAATTTATGATGCCTCTTAAATAACTCAGATGATTATAGAGTAAGTAATTTAATTATTTAGCTCATATGATTAAATAACAAGATAATTAGTATAACATGATCATCATCTATAATTAAAAAAAGTGATTCGAACATCTATAATTTAATTGAATTTGACAACATCCATCCTAAGCAGTAAATCAAAATCATCATATGTAATAAATATCCATCCAAAAATCATCGACGACTTTTAATATATATAAATTGACAAGTCAATACTGATAATAGCATCATCATATATAACTAAAACAAGTGAAAGTAAAATATGCTAGTAGATCAATAACATGTGAAAATGATACATGTACAAATGATATAAGTAAAAATGATAAATTATTTAACTCAAATTGATACAAGTTAAGATGATACATGTCCAAATGATATAAGTGAAAATGATAAATTTCAATATGATACAACTCAATAATATGGTACTGTAGGCTATGAAAATGATACATATGATAGTAACCATGAAAAGAGGCATCATAACGATATATCAACAATGATCCATGATGTAGTCTATATGATCATGAATGTCATTGGGTACTACCAACAACTACCTCATCATCATCACCACCATTGTGATCATCACAATCATAATGATATATTAGCATTGATCCATGAAATAGTCTATATTATCATAAATGTCATTGGGTACTACTAGCAACTGCCTCATCATCATCACCACCACCACCACCATCATCGTTGTTGTCGTCATCATCGTCGTCGTTGTCCTTGTCGTTGTTGTCATCATTTCCATCGGCCTCGATGTCTTCCTTATTTGCGTCATCATCATCCTCTTCCATGTGATCTATACTGGAAAAACCAATATTTTTTGGATCTTTATCAGGATGAGGATCATCTTGATCTTCTAGAAGACCCGTGTTCTACAAAAAAAAACATTTAAAATGAAAATTTATTATTTATTTCATGCAATAATTTATTTTTCTTTTATATATCTGATATTGAAACATATGAGACAACCATAATAATATTGCATCATATTAGACTGCACATACCATAATAAAATTTCAAAAAGTTACAACTAATATGATTCCAATGATGTAAAACATGCAACAATTCTAATAAGCGTTAGTAAAGATCATAATTTTTTTTTATACAATTTAACTATCAACTGTAAATTCTATTACATAACCTTAAGTTCCAACCCTTTGCAAAAGAATGAGGAGACTACAAGAAGATTGGTTGTAGGGGGAATTTGTATAGGAGATGGACATGGTTCTTCCAAGCCATCCACTGAGATGGTTTCATACAAAAATGTGGAAGATATCCTCGTTTCTAGAGAGCTCATGATTTAGGTTGATACAAAAAATGATGTTGTTCTAGTACCCATATATGGAATCATGGTTCCATTTCATTTAGCAACCATCAAGAGTGTTACAAGCCAACAAGATGGAGGGAATTCATATATACGAATAATTTTCAATGTTCCAAGTATCGGATTTAATGCCAACTACATGCCAACATTGAAATTCCCTAGCAATATTTATGTTAAGGAAATTTCCTTTAGATCCAAGGATTCAAAGCACATCAACCATGTGGTAAAAATGATTAAATACCATAGACAATCTATAGAAATGAAAGAGTGTGAAAAAGCAGAGAGAGCTACACTGGTGACTCGGGAGAAACTTCAGCTTTCAAAAACAAAGGAAATTAGGCTGACAGACTTGTGGATTAGGCCAACATTTGGTGGAAGAGGAGGACAGATGACTAGAACTCTGGAGGCCCACCATATTGGATTTTAGTATTCAACTATGAGAGTAGAAGAGAGAGTGAATATCATGTATCAAAAAATTAAGCATGCATTCTTCCAACCAGCAGAGATGGAGATGATTACTTTTCTTCATTTTCATTTTCATAACCATATCATGGAATGGGAACCAAGAAGACCAAGGATGTCCAATTTGATGTGGAGGTAATGGATGTGGTCCAAAATTTAGGAGGGGAAAGAAGGTCAATGTATGATCTTGATGAAATTGAGGAAGAACAGCAAGATAGGGACAAGAAAAATAAAATCAATGTAGAGTTTCAAGGATTTGGTCAAGTGAGTAAGAGAACTATGGGAGCAGCCTCATCTAAAATATTTTGAACTAGAGTTTGATGTACCATTTAGAGAGCTTGGTTTTAATGGAGTTCCTTTCAAAGCCTCTACTTTTATTGTTCCTACAGTAAACTATTTGGTAGAATTGGTAGAATTACCTTTCTTAGTAATCACTATTAGTGAGATTGAGATTGTTAATCAATTAGGCACTAGTTTCCTCTAGTAGTGAAAGAGTTTGAAGGTAGAGGGAGCTACACTGGTGACTTAGGAAAAACTTCAACTTTCAAAAACAAAGGAAATTAGGTTGGAAGACTTGTGGATTAGGCCAACATTTGGTGGAAGAGGAAGAAAGATGACTGGAAATCTTGAGGTCCACCATAATGGATTTCAGTATTCAGCCACGAGAGCATAAGAGAGGGATGATATCATGTGTCAAAACATTAAGCATGCATTCTTCCATCTAGTGAGGAAGGAGATGATTACTTTTCTTCATTTTCATTTGCATAACCATATCACGGTGTGGGTACCAAGAAGACCAAGGATGTCCATTTTTATGTGGAGGTAATGGATGTGGTCCAAATTTTAGGAGGGACAAGAAGGTCAATGTATGATCTTGATGAAATTGAGGAAGAATAGCAAGAGAGGGACATGAATAATAAAATCAATGCAGAGCTTCAAGGATTTGTCAAGCGAGTAAGAGATTTATGGGATTAGCCTCATCTAAAATATTTTGAAGTAGAGTTTGATATACCATTTAGAGAGCTTGGTTTTCATGGAGTTCCTTTCAAATCCCCTACTTTTATTGTTCCTATGGTAAACTATTTGGTAGAGTTGATGGAATTACCTTTCTTAGTAATCACTATTAGTGAGATTGAAATTGTTAATCAATTAGGTGCTAATTTCCTGTAGCAATGAAAGAGTCTGAAAAGGCAGAGAGAGCTACATTGGTGACTCAGGAGAAACTTCATCTTTAAAAAACAAAGTCAATTAGGCTAGCAGACTTGTGGATTAGGCCAAAATTTCGTGGAAGAGGAAGAAAGATGATTGGAACTCTAGTGGAGGCCCACCATAATGGATTTTTGTATTCAACCATGAGAGTAGAAGAGAGAGCTGATATCACGTATCAAAACATTAAGCATCCATTCCTCCAGCCAGGGGAGAAGGAGATGATTACTTTTATTCATTTTCATTTGCATAACCATATCATGGCATGGGAACCAAGAAGGCCAAGGATGTCCAATTTTATGTGGAGGTAATGGATTTGGTCTAAAATTTAGGAGGGGAAAGAAGGTCAATGTATGATCTTGATGAAATTGAGGAAAAACAACAAGAGAGGCACAAGAAAAATAATATCAATGTAGAGTTTCAAGGATTTGTCAAACCAATAAGAGAGATATGGGAGCAGCCTCATCTAAAATATTTTGAACTATAGTTTGATGTACCATTTAGAGAGCTTGGTTTTCATGGAGTTCATTTCAAATCCTCTGCTTTTATTGTTCCTACGGTAAACTATTTGGTAGATTTGGTGGAATTACCTTTCTTAGTAATCACTATTAGTGAGATTGGGATTGTTAACCTTTAGAGGACTTGGGAAAAAGGAATTTGATATGGCTATTGTTTTCAAAGAATTCAAGTGGGTTGTACTCTGCATTGACACCATTCCTAAATCTTTGCTTGATGGCATCAAGGAATGGATGAACTCTATGGATATAAAGTATTATGAAAGCAAAATGAACTTGAATTGGCAACCAGTTTTGAAGACTATTACTAATGATCTAGAAAAATTTATTGAAGATAGTGGTTGGGAATATTTGAATATGGAAGTTAGTGATTCTGATTTTGATAATTCAGAAGATTCAGATCAAGCATATGAACCCTTTGATGTAGAAGAGGAATTAAAATCAGATGAGGAAGGTTTAGAAGATGAGTCTCTTGTGGAGTTAGATGAGGACGAAGAGGAATAAGAAGAAGATTTTGAACAGGAGAAAGGTAAAACATGGGATGAATTAGAAGCCGAAGCCAAAAATTTAGATAAGGAAAAAGGAGATGAGTCTGACAGTGAAGAGGAAAGGTGGCAATGAAAGGTAAAAGCTACAGGGAAGTCTCGGGCACCTGATATTAGAGATTCAAGAGGAATACCTACCAAGAGGCATAAAGTCAAGTAAATTGAGTTCATCTACATCCTTCTACTATTTATTCATGCACATAAATGGTTTAGTTGTTTATGAAAATGATGCATATATGTTAACATGATTAGTGTTGTTACTTTGGTAGTTTGAGAGCATGTGCAGGATCATCATGGAGAAAATAGGCCCTTAAGTGGCAAAAAAATTAGAAAAATCAGAGTTAGGAAACTTGACGTAAAAAAATAAATAAGTTATATATATTATTTTAAAAATGTGTAAGAATAGAATCTGTATCAAATTGAATGTAGTTTCTAAACTACTAGGTTTATTTTTTTTAAAGAAAATCTATTTGGTGAAAATTTGAAATTTCAATAGTACTTAAATTTGGAAAAAATAAGTAGGTGTCTATCTAACCACCCTAACCATAATAAAATGATAATATTGTTTTATAATATTTTAGATATAGGTAGAGGACTCATGTCTTGATGTGATGCATATTTTTGTAATTTTTTTCCAAGTAAATAATTAATTATGATTTTTTTATTACAAATTTTAAAAATATAAAACTCATATGTCTGACCACCTTAACTTGGTCAAAACTTCATGAAATTCATTTTTTCTTTTTTTAATCCTATATTATGCAAAGCATATAATGTGATGCATGTTTTGGATTGAAAAAATGTTATATTGTTTACAAGCTATAAATGTTTTTCAATCAACCTATCAATCAAGACTTTAGTCGTAATTCAAATAGAAAGTAAATAATAATTATTTATTAAATTCAAAATAAATCATAATTTATATTGGTGGAAAGCTAAGAATCTCCTCTAAAAACCCTTTTCATTTCATCAATTTTGGGTAAAAAAAAAGTCATCAGCCACATTCCCTAAATATACCAATCATATCACCACTTTGTAGCCCATCATGATCCTACACATACCCTTGACTTCTATGACAACCAACCATTAGGCCATTCTGTGTGGGAGCACGTTTGTATTTTTAGTTAGCTTTTTGGATAGCTCTACTTGGTGCTAAGTACATTCCATTTATCTTTTGAATGTTAAGAAGTCTAGTATTACATGCTTCTCTATATTGACTAAATCAGGTTGCAAGATTTTTATTGTTGATTTCTTTATTTATGGAGTTTTTTTAACTTGGAAGACAAGAATTTACTTACCTTTTTAAATTAGATGGACAAATTAAGTGGCTAGTTAGCTATGCCAAGTGATGTAGACTAGAAGGATGTGTTAGATCTATAGGATTCCTACCAAGATGCATCAATACATTCTTACATGTTAAAATAATGGAAAAATCACAAGGAATAATGGCAAAGATGCATGTGGATCACTTAGTAGAATGACAACATGAATTCAAGGAAGCACTCCTTGAGATACTGTGTTTGAGAGAAAATAAGATAAATTAGATCAACATGGGACTATGTTACTCAAATGATACAACTCAACTTAAATGGGGACACTTAAGAGATATTAAAAGACAATGTTCATTAATTAAAAGATGCGATGAAACTAAGGCATGAATGTCACCCACTACCCTTTAAGGTAAGCAATATTTTTTTCCTCAACATGGATTAATGGGACAATTGAGTGGGATCTAGGGACAACAGAGAAGCACTTTATAACTCATCCTATGCATCAATAAACAACTCAACACAAGAAATACAAATTGACATATTAACACAACAATATCCAACTAAGTTATTGAAAGTCAACTATTGATACCTCATTCTCCATCCAGATTAAAAAATTGACTCACTTTTTGCTTTTTAACTTTGCTTTTCAAATTGCTTTGGATGCCAATGATATTTCTCCTCCTGTTAAAACATGACACATGGACTAGTTAAACTAATTAATATGCAATCACTTACTTTTTCCTAGGGAATTAAAAAATATATCATTTAACATATTAAATATATTTACAAAATTACATATCAAGGCCTGTAAACCTTTCTGGCCACTATGATGCATGGCACAAAGTTTTTGAAGCCTAGCCTTGGAGGCCTTGTCTTGAAACATATACTAATTCAATTTAACTATGCACAAATAAAAATTTAAAATTGTTTAATAAATTTGATATAATCTTATGATAAAATTCAAATAGCTACATACTCTCCTCACCAGACTTCCTTTATGGTTTAGACTTCTCATATGCTTTTACAAGCTCTTTCCATACTTTGACACTTACATCAATTGGCCTTTTTTTGAGCCTTAGCTTGGGAGGGATTTTTTTATCTTATTTGTTTGGTTGCACTGAAATCTCTTGAAATTTAGAGACATTCATAGCTTTACCTTCTTCACAGACCAACCTATGATAAATTCAATCTCCATGTCATCGATAACTACTTTTTGTAGGTGTATGGGTATCTTTTAGAATGGAAAATGTAGATAGTATTTGAATCACTGAAGGCATGATTCCTTCAACCTATTCACAAACCCTTTTTGATCATTTGTCATTCAAAAGTCCCCTAAAACCACATTGTATTCTATCTTCTGATTGTAGGTACCAATTGTTGTGTAGTTTCCACATACACGCCCCACTAAAAGCAAGGACCCTCTTTGCTTTGCTTTCATTTTCATCTATTTTTCCTTGTAGGGTCCTGACTTCATCCCCTTAAGGAATAAGTCCCTTGGTCTGTGTCTTGAATCACCCATGTGTGTCAGTGCACTAGATCTTTTGGGGTGCCCTCTTACAATTTGATGGTCATGAATCAACCCTTAGAAGTCACCTTCAAAGCTCAAAATTGTGAAAATGGGTTTCGAGTATTTCCTCTGTGGGCAGAAATATTTGATTTTTGTCTGTGTTGGATGTCCGAGAGTTATTACTTAATGTTATATCCTAGAGATTTCACCATTTCACAGAATTCCATGTCTGGCATAATTCTTTGAACTTCTCTGGATCTCTAGAATCCTTGACTTTCGTCACTTTCTCGGATCCCCGAATTCCATCTTAAGTCATCATTTCACTTCATTTATGTATCATACGAATCTTGCAAATTAGACTTAATGTAATTTTGAGATATTTAATATTGGTGAATTGGTGTCTTGTCACACATCGAATTTGAGAGAGCTTGGTTCTAGGAGCTGCGTGTGAACTTGATTGTTGGAGCTATGAATTGCTGGTTTTGGTGACATTTCCTTGGCCTTGTTCGCATTTGATTAGAGCTTGAGGCTTCTTTCTAGTTTTTTTCTCCTAATTTTTTCTCTATTCATGGTATGTACATGATGCCTTTGCTCCTGATTAATGAATATATGTAGTTTTGTGGTGTTATGTGCATTCTTCACTTGGGTTTTTTCATATCTAGGAGTTTGTGGTTAAAATAGTGTCTCCCCCTCTTCATTTTGATGCCTTCCCTAAGTGTTGATTTTGCATCCCTCCATTTATTTGATGATTTAAATCCTTGCTAGGCTCAACCATTGAATTTAGTGTTGTGCATGATGGCTATTTGGTTCGATTGATCTAGGGTTCCTTATGTTTCATGAATTGATGATCTGGATATGAGTTTGAGTTTTTGATTTCCCATTTTCATCTTATCATCACTTACTTTTGAGATTTTTGAGGAGTTGATCTTGATTTGATTGAATAAATGAGTGTATCAAGGCTTGGACTAGTTATTCATGACAGAACCCTAGGGTTATGATCTTTGAATTTCTTGCTAGTACCAATCAAACTGTGCTTGAGTAAGTTATAGGTCTATGCCATCAACAAATGACTTGAAATGAATAAGATATGAGCCCAAATCCCCAAATTTGTGATCATGATCAATTTGAGAAAAACTGTGAAAAATTTGAGACTTTCAAATATTTTGGATATCTCAGGAAATTTCTTTGCACTCAGAAATTTCCAAAATTTCCCTTTCCCTATTGTTTACCTAGGAATGCATATAAACATGAAACTTATGTTAGCTTCAACAATTTCTGTCCTGGATGGAAATCCCCAAACTTTCTGAACATGAAAAAATTGTAGAAAGGGATGAATTAGAATTACATGATTTCAATATTTTATGATTGATTTGAATTATTAAAGGTTTTATGCTACCATTTCTTGAGCCATAGTTGATCAAGTACCTTTTTGGTGACAATTGTGCTTTCATCATTGATTTATGCCTAGCCCTGAAATCCTTGAAATTCCTCTATGGCCTAATTTCTGCGAAGGGGTGAAAATCCTGAGATTTTTAAGGAATTATGTTTATGAGATTTTATGGGATTTTGATCATAATTTGGGTTTATTTGGATGATAAATATGTTATTTATGATGGATTAATCTTAACTTCTATGTTTTATTTAACAATGATTGTGACTTTGTTGAGTGCAGGTTGAATCAAGCAAGAGTAAGAACAAGGAAATGGATCTTGATGTTGAGGGAGCTCCTATCTTAGAGGTTGGAAGGATTAAGTTGTATACAAAGAGAAAGATTCCTAAGATTAAAATTGTCTCCATTTGGTCAGAGGTAGCTAACACTAATGTGGGAAGGTGGGACTATGAAGAATTCAAAGCAAGGATGGCTGCAAGTGACCCTTTTGTGTTGGTGAGGAGAATGAGAGACTTTGGGTTGGCTCATGTGGCCGGTTTCCCTTCCATAGTATAGTGTTATGAGCTTGTGTTGGAGTGTTCTAGGAATTATGTTCAAGGCACATAGAGAGTGATCAGTCCACAAGGCAGAGTACTTGAAAATTTCTCTCATGTCTTAGTTGTCCAAACATTTGACATGCCAGACAGGTCTCATGTGGTACAATTTTATGTTGATATAGCTAATAAGTATTATGAGTAGGATACAAATAAGGCTTTGGATATTATCAATACCTAGCTGGAGAAACCAAAAGCATACATTTCTAGATTTCCAAAACAGTTGTTCATAGCTAAGTTCAAATCAGACTACTGTGATGCAATCACCCTTCTTAGTAGAGTGATGGGTCTAAAGAGTGCAAGAATGTTTGAGAACTGGATGTTTTATCTGATAGTGAGAATGGAGCAAGGTACAGACTACCATTGGCCAGGAATAATCAGTAGGATGATTCATGAGAAATTGTGTAATGTTCTACAGACCAAGGCTTTCACTATGACATCTTGTTTGGTCTATGCCTTGGAAAGGTTCCATCCATATAAGGGATTGAACACTCGAGGGATCTTTGGCTAGGATTTGATCTATGAAGTCTACCCCTAGCTGAATTTGGAGAGTTCTATCTATAGAAGGGTAAATGATGCATTTACCATGTACATCACAAGATTACTCCAGGGTGTAGAGCATGTTAGGATTTTTGATGCTGCCAAGGAGTTGATTCTGAAGTATGGGGTATGGTTTATTCAGTTTCCCACATTTTCCTACATTAGTATTGATGGTTGTCAAAGGGATCCATATAGATTTCCCAGGTATCCTACTAATCACACATTCTTTTGGAGGTTACAAATAAAATTTCTGCTTTTGATGCAATTGTGAAGAAGGATATGCACAAAATGGGTTTTTGAAATGAGTTCCCATTAAGGATTGGAGGTCATGAGGCTTTCCCTTCCTTAGCCACAATACACTTTTTTGAAGAAGAGATGGGAACCTTAGACTTTTCCTTTCATACTAAGAGGCCTATATTTGACATAACAGGTGAAGCTTAAAAGAAAGCCAATAAAGAATTTAGACACAAGGATGATCTTGAAGATTATTAGGCCAACTACAAAGATGAATTTGAAGTTTTGAGGAACAAGTTCTCTAGATTTCCTACAAATTTGATTAGATTGTATAGCATCAATGCCATCTTGAATGAAATTGATGATGATGTAGAGGTTATACAAAATCATGACTATGAGCTAGTTAAAGACAAGCCAATAGTTGAAAATGATTGGATGGAAGAAGAAAAAATAGAATTAGAGAAAATTAATGCCCCTGTGATCAAATACACTAAGTTGTGGATCAAGCACAAGATTTGGGAGTTAGATACTAAAGGGAAGCAATATACTTATGACCTAATGTGAAGCTTGGAGTCTCATTCTACTTCTAAGGAGGAGCGAGACCCAAAAGGAAAGGAAAAGGTGAGCTCCCCTTTCAAACTTAAGATCAAAGGTGGTCAAACATAGAATAGAGAAGAAAAGAAAAGAAATCCCATGGCAAAGAAGAGAAGCATTGCTTCTAAGGAGAAGGAATCTGCTCAAGATGAGGAACATGAAGAAGAAAGAAAGAAGGGTGATTCCCCTATTCTCAAAAGGAGAAGAGTAACAAGAACATCAAGGAAGAAAAATGAGCCTCCAAAAGGAAAGGATGAGATAGGACTAGAGCTGGTTAATGTTGAGATTTATGGAGAGAAAACATAGGTTTATACTTAGAGATCAAGGACTCTATGCTCTAGGGTAGGTGTGGTAAAATAAGGTTCTCCCATGATTCCCTCTATTACACAACAAAAGGATACTTATTCCTCTCCTATTCAAGAAGCACATAATGAAGAAAAAGAGCCAACTAATGAAGCTATTGAGGATACCCCTCAAGGTGCGGACACAAAAGAATTCAAGGATGGGGATCTTCACAATGCAAATGTAGAGATTGATAATATTTTGCAATCTTCTTTGGTGTCACATGAGGATGCACTAGTCAAGGATACATGAGACAAATCCCCAGAGAAAGAAGAGATGTATGAAATAACTCCCTCTCCAACTCATGAGGTGACAAAGATACATGATGAGGAGGAGAATGAGAATCTAGGGGAGGATAAGGAGAATGATAAAGAAAAGGAAGATAAAGGTGAAGAAGTTCCTACAGTGCATGATTCAAATATTGAATCCTCCATTGATCAACTAGAAAAGGATAAAAAAGGTGAGAAATAGTCAGGTATTTCTACTCCTAGTTGGATCAATGAGGAATTGAAAAGTAAGCAAATAATTGTGGATGATACTCCTTCAAACTAGGATGATTTGCTAGCGAACATTGGAAAAGGTGAAGAAAAAAAGAAGGCCAAAATTATTTCCATAGTCACTAGGGATGAATCAAATAATAGGGTGATTCATATTGCCACTCAAGCAACAAACAAGAATAAGGATGAGGTAACTCCTCAAGATTACAACAGTCAAACAATGAACCTGGGACCTATCAACAAAAATCAAGAAAGGGTAGAGTTTCAAGAGTCTTCTCAGGCTATCTTGGGAAGGTTGGATAAAGAGATATAGGAAAAAGAGAAGTTACAAAAGCAGTTGAATGATGTATATAGGTATCTACAACATTTGATGAAACCCCTACAAGCAATGGGAAGTGAGGGAATAACCCCTGAAGGATTTTTCCCTAAGGAAGCAGTCAATGAGCTTAAAAAGATGAAGATTTCTACATAGGCTACACATGAATGGATGAAAGGAGTAGGGCTTAGAGGAGATACCATGATTAAGGAAATTTTTTCAACTTGTGGAGATGCACATAGGTTATTTCAATAGTTGTAGACTTTATTAGCACAAGATAAAGATGATGTGGATCTTCTCCTATAGAAAACAAAGGCAATCATGGATTATACTAAGGAGAGATTAATAAGTGGTGGAATCTTTCCTTCCTCAAAGGTTTCAGAGTGTTGGGAGTGGTGTGAAGCCCTACAAATTAGATAGAAGGTTCTGAAGTAAATTCATAAACAAGGTTAGTAGATGGGAAATACATTGAATGGCATTTATAATAAATGTATTTCATTCATTGAGGTAATGAATAGGAGGAATAAATTTGCACCAAAACATTTGATCCTAGACCAATGAAGAAAATGGTGGCATGAAGTTTATGCTCCAGTTGATGATGGTCCAATCATCACCCACCATTTGGATGATGCATCTACCTATATTGTTGTTATGGAGAAGTTTCAAGATCTCAAGGTAGTGTGGATAAGGTCATCAAAGAATCAAAGGAGGAGATTAAATAAATTGAAAGGAGATATAAGGTATTGATCACTCCACCATTGGCCAACTTAGAGGAGATTTTTCTTAAGGTGTAGGATAAATTGGATTAGGATAAGGATGAGGAAGCCAGTTAATGCATGACTGCATCGATATTTTTTCTTTCCATTTATCTAGGATTTATACACCCTTGCTTCTTTTATCCACTAAATGCATTGGAGTAGGTTACATTGAAGAACCCAGGTCAACCTAGAAAAAAATTCAAGCATTAAATGCAAAGATATTGTTTTATTCTAGGAATTTTCTAGGCTGACCTCTTGTGGTTGTCCATCTTTTGTAACCCTATTTGGGCTGACATAGCATAACATTTCTATAAATAAGGCATTTTGCCTCATTTTCAAGGGCTAGAAAAGTTATATTTTGTAGAAAGTTAAGTGATGGAGCAAGAGTTAGAGCTAGGAGTTAGTTTATTTTGAAGCAAGTGCTATAATACAAAACACTGTAATTGTTACAGACATTGGGTGATTCAATATAAGTTAAGACATTGTGCTTTGATGATCTTTCTTTTGTTGATTTATCTTGCATGGTTATTTTTATTCTATCTTTTGAGATTTCTTAGAAAACATTGGATATATGTTACATTTAGAGTTAGAAGTGATTCAATGGTGTTTATGGTTTGATGCTTGAAGTTTTTGTAGCAATCCCTAGTCCATACTTTTAGCAACTAGCTGATTATGAGTTGTTGTGTAAAGTTAGCCTGGACCTTATATTTACTATACTTAGTTCAATTATGGGTGTTTTATTCATTTCAATTCAAAAATAGGGTTGGCTTAATGAATGTCTCATGATATAAAAATACTTAATTCCTTAGAAGATTGCACTATTTTTGCAAGATTGTAGATAAAATATGGGTTAAGAAGGAATTATTTTTGAGGGATTGGTCCATTTCAAGTATTTTATCATATGCATTGTTGGTCTTAGGAGTAGTTTCAATCTTAGGATCTCTCTTAAACCCTTATCTTTTGTTGTTTCTTTTATTATCTGGGTTAGGTTTATAATTTCAAGTATCAATACATTGCAAAATCTGATAAATTTAAGACTTCCAACATTTGTTTTGTAAGGTCCCTTTGTGATCACCAAAATTTTTACATTTATCACTGATTTTTTTTGCATTGTCAAGACCTGACATTAGAGACCTTGGGGTTATCTCTTGAGGCTTACTGAAAGAGATTTACCTTTCAAGAGAGAGGATATTTGTATCTTTTCTAAGTTGTTGATGTGCAGAAAACATCATCAACACCAATCCAAGAATGAAAAGTTGGAATGGTGGAAGAAGTTTGTGTCCCAGGAGTGGGCGCAGTGGAAGCCTCTGCTCCATGTTCTACACTCCTAGAGTTTACTGTTGCTGGTTTCCTCCTAGATCTTTTGCTTAATCTAGGACTACTTAGGGAATCAATTCATTCCCTTTGACACGATTGATTTGGTTGTCATTTTGAGGGGCTTCAGTAGATCAGTTTTCTATGTATCTAGCAAGCATTGTCCAATGTGCATCATCCAAATTGTTCACTACCTCTTCCCCCAATATGGAAGCCACTGCCTCTTTATCTTTGTCAGTCACATGTCCCTCTATATATATATAATAAATTTCTTCTTTTAAATTTAAAAATAAAAAAGTAAAAAGTAAAAATAAAAGAAACAAGGGAAACATTTACAAATCTATAAATTGAAAATGAATTACCTCATTGTGGCTACAGTCTACTCCCTTTTTTCTCTTCCCTCTATCACTTGACATTTTGAGGCGACCTAGGGAAAATTATTTTCATCCAATGTGGAGGCAAAAAAGTAACACCTGTTAGGTATGAAATTTTTACCTTGAATGACTCTCTTTCTGGATTTAAATTGCCTATGAATCAATTATTTGCACACCTATATAGAATATAAATATATTTGAAAGGATATAAATATATGCAAAATGAAATAAATGTATTGTAAAAAAATCAATGCTTGTGCAACTGTATAGAATGGTAATCTTTGGGGGATAAAAAGGGCACAGAGTGTGGTTTTATTGAGAGTTAACACAAATAGGTCCCATGCTTAAGTCACATCCATTGATTTGAAAGAAAATGAATGTGTGCACACAATCAATTCGAAACCATGAGCTCATTGTTATGTAAAATAATAAGTGAAAATTAGTGTATACACCTAAAAATGGTCATCACCTTTAATTAATTAAATACTAGCTATTTGATTAATATTACAACTAGATATAAATAAGTTCTCAATTTATTTTAATTTTTCACCCTTCTCTAATTCTCCAAATCTAAAACATATTCTTCTAAATTAATTAAATAAACTAGGTTCCCTAAACTTGTTTTATTTAATTAATCATCACTAAATCCAATCAGAAATTAGAGCACATTTCTACAACTTTTTGTGCTACCTCACCAAGGTCACATGAAAATAAATAACTCTAATTTTTAATTAGAATTATCTTCAACTCATTTCAAAAAGCACATGACTTATTCATCCCACACTTCCACCAATTTTGGAGCACATGACTTATTCCTCTTATTTTGGAGCACCTCCCACACTTCCACCAATTTTGGAAGCAATGGTCTTCTATTCCCACACTTGAATCTTCCATCCAAATGGCATGTTTCCCATTGGTCAAGAGATTATTCCATCCAAATGGAATGTTGTCTTTGGTCAAGGGGACAACATCTTGATTCTCTTCATCTTCACCATCCATTCTTCTTATTCAAATCTAGACCGTTGATTATTGCCACCTCACTATATGCTTGGAAAATGTTATAAATACAACCCTTGGGCCTTGTATTTTGCATCCACATTTGAAGTAAAGTTATCATGTAGGTTTTATCATTGGAGCTTGGAGCATTTTGGAGTCTTATAGCTAGTCTTTACATCATGTTTTTCTTTGCATTTACATCTTAGCTTTAAATCTTGATCATAATGCATTTTATGTCCCACATCATAGTTTCATTTTAGATTAGTTCATTTTAAGTTTGCATTTGAACATATGTAGAATCATATAGATCACCACCATAGTATCCACCACCGTTTTTCCATTCATCATAATCACCCATCATTCATCATAATCATCCATCATTCATCATAATATCCATCATCATTTCTACCTTTTAGTTTCATGTAGGAATTTAATTAGCTTGCATGCTAAATACTAATCTTGTTTCTTAAGTGTCATTCTAATAGCCTTTGTGCACATAGAAATCTGAGGGCCAAGAGGTTAAAGGAATCATTAAGAATAGAGGACAATGAGACATTCTTAAAATATTTGTTTCATTGCAATTTAGAGTAGCTTCTTTGCTTTGAATCTTTAATATAAATCGTTTCATTAAGGTTTGTGTTGATACTAACTTTACACATTTAACACACACATAATTAGTAATAGCTAATTTAAGCCTGAAGGTCTCACAAATTTGAGGAAATGGTCTATTATTCAACTATCGTCTCAAAATCCCTATCTCCTCATATTGTCTCAACCAACCTTTGTTCCCATAGAACCTAGCTACAATGGGGTGGATGCAATTTAACGACTTGTCTTGAAAGAAATCAACTAGTTTTTTATAGAAGGAAGGTCTAAGAAATTGAACTAGAAACCGAAAGCTTGGGATGGGAATGATAAGCGAACTGGGTCATTGGGGTTTCAAAAATGCATTCACTACTCTCGGATGTGGAGGAAATAATGCAATATCTACAATTTTACCCTCCTCCTTTGCAACCACATGGGACTTGAATGATTCACTTGTAAACAAAAAAATATCCACAACCCTTTCTTCACAATCTCTCCATTTAATCCAAACAAAAATATTTGTGGGAACAAAAAAAATAAATTGTAACCTTACCTATGGTGTTGCAAACTAAATCAAATTTTTGATCTACTTGCTTGTAGCCCTCCTTCGCGTTGCTTTTCCCTTTTTTCTCCTCTCTTCCTTCACACGGCTTTTTTCTCCTTTCATCTCTTCCTTCTTAACGCTAGAATTTAAAAAAAAAAATTTTGATTCAAGAGTCAACACACTATAGTCAAGATAAAGAAAGTGCACCAAATTTAGCACTTCCTTCCAGCCAAAAAAATGTAATCTATTTGGGATACAAAAGGCAATGCAAAGTGAGTCTAATTTAGCATCACCTTCCAGCCAAAAAAATGTAATATGTTTGGGATACAAAAAGTGGTGCAAAGTGCACATAATTTGGTGCCTAGTAGTGCAAAATGATGCATTTTGCTTGGAAGTTGATAAATGAATTGATTCTAAATTGAATTCATCTTCATATGTACTAAGGGGGCAATCATGGTTCCTTATTTTATCTATTCCTTATCCCATGTCAATTTTGTGGGTGCAAAACTAATAGAGGTTAGATTTGTGAACTTGGAAATGACCCGTATACAACTAGATGAGTCATCTAAAGTGTGAAATATATGTCAAATATATGTCTAAAGTGAGGTTTTGTGTTGGATAGCATATTTGATGAACTGATATAATTGGTGTACTAAACATTATTTACTATTTTGTGTATTATAGGGGAAAGATGAGGCCTTGGCAACAAATCGTGTCATGTCAAATGAGGACACAACGGCTGAAGCGGGACATCAAGTACTCAAATTTTGACTTAGAAAAAAATAATCTGATGGAATTTTATGATATGGTTGTATCTTTTTTCACAGTATTATTGAAATTTATAATGTATTATCCAATCTTGACATAAATTAATGCATGTTGTTGATTATTTTAGATGGAGATTGAAGCAAATGTAGAGCCTGAGCATTCAAATAGGAAAAGAGGACATGGACATAGACCTAAAATTGTTAAATAATGTAGAAAATAGTGGGTGTTTGAGGATATGACAGATCATGCAAAAACAACAAATGATTGCACTGAACAAGAGGTCAGTCAAGACCATAGTACATGGGATGAATACTTTGAGAAAATATATGACTAAAGTGAGGTTTTTTGTTGGATAGAATATTCGTTGAAATGATATAATTGTAGCAAAAATTATTTACTATGTTGTGTATTATAGGGGTGAGATGAGGCCATGGAAATAGATTCATGTCATATCAAATGAGGATAGAACAGATGAAGTGGGACATCACATACTCAAATTTTGACTTAACTTAGGAAAAAATGATTTGATGGCATTTTGTGATATGTCCATATTTTTTCACAATATTATTGAAATTTATAATGTATTATCCAATCTTGACATAAATTAATGCATGTTGTTGATTATTTTAGATGGAGATTGGGGAAAATTTAGAGCCTGAGCGTTCAACTACCAAAATAAGAAGATATGTACATGGACGTGGACCTAAAACTATTAAATCACGTAGAAAATAGTGGGTGGAAGAGGATATGACAATGGATCTTCTAGAAACAACAGATGATTGCACTAAACAAGAGGTTTGTCAGGACTATAGTACATGGGATGAATACTTTGAGAAAATTGTTGTTTGTGGATGCTCTGTATGTCATGGAAAGAAACAATTCAAATGAGCAATTATTCAAAGACATTACATAAATGATGAGCTTCTAGTCGGTAGTATGCCTCCTAAAATCAATTAAAATCCAATAGGAATTATGGTAAGGAATTTTCCAATTTGATATAAATAACATGTATACTTCATTTAAACATTGTTTTATATTATTTAAATAACTAATTTTTTTGTCAATGGATACTTGTAGGATAAAGTTCTTGGTTTAAAGTTTCTTGGATCACTAACTTCCAACCTAGAGGGAAATGATCATTTATCAAATGATACATCTAACAAAAATATGTGCCAATATACTAGCTCATAAGATAAGGAATTGATGAAAACAAGTCATAGAACAAGAACTGGTTTAAAGATGTATAATTTGCTTAAAGAAAGGGTGAAGGTGGACTACATACCCTATAAGAATGAATGTGATGGAGATGATGAATTTCCCTTGAGTTTGAGATCAATTTACAAAGATACATTTGATCGTTAACTATATTGCACTTGGCCTAGTGATCAACAACTACCTAGAGTGTATGAGGTGTCTCAATTTTGGGTATACAACTACATGATATGACCCTCCAATATTCATGGAGAGAATATAGGCCTCATTATTTTCCAAAATTTACATGTGGGATCTAAACATAGAAATAATTCAAAACAAACCACTCGGAGATGCATGCCATATTATGGTCTATCATATTACAGTGATGAATGGAGAAGGCTAGTAGAATATAAGCTTAGTATGTCAACATACGGTCTAAATTATAATATGTATACACATCATCTCCGATTGGAAAGTGGAAAAGAAATTAATAGAGGTCATATTATGTATATAGATGGATGTGCATACACAAAAATATTGTAGGATTTATAAATAGTAGTAAGGGAAGGGACCCTAATGTATGATCGAATTGTCAATTTGTTGAGGTTATAAATGATAAAGATGGAGATATGGAAAGAGATATTGATAGATTGATAATGGTTGAGGCTATTAAGGACCTAACCATTGGGGATGAGTTATTGATTTATTACCCCTTCTTAAAACACACTCTTGCATGAAAGAAAAGTGAAGAACAAGGTCTCCCTAAGGATGTTCTTAAGGGCATAAAACCAAAGAATAATAAATGAGTGTGGACTGATGTTTTATAAACTATGTTGTCAAAATTGTGTTTTATTTAAATTATTGTATAAAAAAGGTAGTCTATAAAATAATGTTCCATTATTCAATTGATGTATATATGTTAATACAATTTTCATATATATTTTTAAGCCATATTTGATTATATTTCTTTGAAATTGATAGATTTATGATTTATCCAATTGTTGGAAAAAATTAAATAATGCTTGTGTTTGTTGATAGGTAGAAGATGTTGATGAAACACATACTAATAACCATGATCCAACTGGGTTATTAACATTTGGATGGGATGATCCAAACCATCCTTTAAACAATACTAGGGTGAAAATAGAAAGTTTTGAAGAGATTTCTACCACCTGGTAAATTTGAAGAGCTAATGAGATATGCATACATTGAAGAGATGCCACCTAGCCTTAATGATGATGATCATGATAGGGAAAATGCAGTGCATGAAGAATGATTGAATGAAATGCTTATAGGTTTCTTTGGGGATGGAAAAAATGATGCCAATAATGATCATATGGCTAACAGTAACAATGATAGCATGGGTAATTACCACCAACATAATGTTGATAATAACAACCTGAAAGACTCCATCAAGCAAGCAACAAAGACACCTGTGTTCAAATTGGGTGCAAGTAGAACCTCATAACTGGCATGCACATTAATATTATTAGAAATCAACAAGTCACTACTTGGTTCATTTGACAAAGGATTCACTACCCTACTGAAGTGAGTTGAAATCTATTTCTTACTTTGCATTGTCAATTGGTGTACACAATTCGTAAACATTCATCGACTTCATTTATATTTCTTTAAGGGGATTTTAAAACCATATATTGTATATAAATAGTCCTAGTATAGATTGACATATCAAACATGTTCATCATAAGTTAAACATTCAATTGATTTAATCTTTGGAAATCTTACAAGGCACTAAAAACTAAAATATTCCCAGAAGAGAACGTGTTGTCATCAACTTGTAGAGAGGCATGCCTATTGTTGGTTGAGTTGGGGATTGAATATAAGAAAATTCATTCATGTAAAAATGATTTCATTTTATATAGAGATGAATATCAAAACAAGGTAGAATGCCCTGTATGCAAAGAGAAGAGATATCATACAGATGTACAAGGTCCTATAGTTCCAAAGAAGGTTTTACGTCACATGCCAAAGGTTTTACGTCACATGCCAATTATATCTAGACTTCAACAAATGTTTCATTGCAAGTCACTTGCACAATTGATGGAATAACATGCAAAGAACATGAGTAAAGATGGATTCATGTGAATTCTGGCCAACTCCAAAGAAATGAAACACATAGAGGAAAAATGGCCAAGAAAATTCAAAGATGAACCCCATAGTATCATGTTTGGTCTTGCAATTGATGGAGTGTTCCCATTCTCTTTCCTAAGATCAAATTATAGTGTTTGGCCAGTCGGATTGATAGTATACAATATTCCCCCATGGATGAGTGTTAGAAAGGAGCACCTTATGTTGACTCTCATTGTTCCAAGAAAAAATCAAGTTAAAAACATGGATGTTTATCTTGCGCCTTTTATTGATGAGATGCAACTACTATGGAAAGACATAAGAATGTATGAAATTTCACGTCCTCCATCAAATAGGTCCTTCATGTTGTATGGTGTGCTATTTTATACTATTCATGATTTCCCAATACTTGGTGTTTGTTCTAGTAAGATAAAAATATTTACCGCATTTACACTCATATAATTTATTTTCATCCCCACTTTCATAATTTTATACAATTTTTTTATGCTATTGTTGGATGTTGTGTGTTTCTGATATGTGGTTCTCATTTATGTCAACCTCTATTAGCATTGTTGCATTTGAAGTTGTAAATGTCGAGATATTGAGAAATTGTAGTAAGAAGTGCTGCTGTGTTGTTAGGGAGGTGAAGTGAAGTTCTTCTAATGGTGTGTTCAAGTCGTTGTTGTTTAGAGGTTTTGGACTAAA
>VDFB02193867.1:412996810-413049969 GCA_007258455.2 Sequoia sempervirens
AAATCAAAATAGCCAAATGAAATCAAAATCAAACTTCAAATGGATGATGTTCTTTCTGAATCATGGATTTATCACGTTAAAGAAAAATGTTCAATTTTTGTACTTGGATTTTTGTTATCATATCTCTAGAGCCCCTCGATGATGTATCGAACTAGAGGAGCTAGGAAGGAGTATTATTTTTTTTTGTCTTCTATCTATGAGTTTATCATTATTACTATTCAAATTGTTTGTTAGAAACCAAGATCAGACATGCAAACCAAAAAACCATCCACATAAGAGAAAATCAAATAAAAGAAAAGCTATTACAAAAAGTAAAGTTATTCAAGTGTAATTAAATAATTAATTAAGCTATTACAAAAAGTAAAGTTATTCAAGTTTAATTAAATAATTAATTACACTAGCATTGTTGTGGGATGTTCTCTACAAAGTATCACTAATGGCATTCCAAATTTGCATAGGAAACTGGTTAACTCTTGTATTTTTATGCAAGCAATACTCAGGTCATCTCGGTTTAATTATACTTAGATGCTTGTGTTAACTTGCACTATCAAACATCATGGAAGTAGTACTCAATTCATCATGGTCTAAATATACCATTGATGCTTGTACTCGCTTTCAATATTTAAAGGCCCAATGATGATAAAAAGCATGAAAAATTGACTGTTACAAATGACAAATTTTGCATACGAGATCTGCATGGTTAGAGTAAATTGCATCCAAGTTAGCTTGCATTTGTATCTGTGGGATTTCCAAAGCTGTAACAAATTCACAAAGATGTTCTTTCTTATTAATGGATTGAGTACACTTGACACTAAACAAAAACACATCATTTTCATATAGTTACACATTAGTTACATCATCATTTTCATACATTAGAAAGCATTCTCACAACATATAGGCATTATCACAACATTCATCCATCCATGCATCACATCATAATATTGGAATTAGAAAAAAAAAAAAAAAAGTGCATCACATTCCATTTGCATAATCAAATCCATCTCACATAGCATAAAACACCATACATAGAACATGTAGAATAATCAATCATCGTTTGCATCCATAACATATAATATCATCATCATATAGAATACCACATAGCATCATAAAATAGAAATCAAATGCATCCACCATAATCATCATGATCATCATCAATATCAACAAATAGATCAATCATCATCATAGCTGCATGTCATATATAACTCAAAATGATGTCAAAGTGTACAAGGATATCCAAAGGTATAAAGAGATACATCAATATCAAAACTAGTAGTGTATCATAATTTCTCAAATCAAGAGGTACATCATCAATGTATCAACTAATTTAGTGTATACATTAGGTCTTGGTAAATCATCAAGTCTTAGTACATTAATCAATCCTATACTGGGGCATATCAATCAATCAGAGAAGTCAAACCACATCACCCAATCAAATCTAAATCCACCTGTACCAGATGAAAAAATCCTCCTATGATCATAACATATCACAAATCAGCAATCTTATCAATCAATTCAACCTCACCTGTCATGAGTTTCATCAATCAATTCAACCTTACCTATCATGAGGTTCATCAATCAATGCACCTCACCTATCATGAGGTTCATCGATCAATCCAACCTCTCCTATCATGAGGTTCATCAATCGATCCAACCTCACCTATCATGAGGTTCATCAATCAATGGACCTCGCCTATCATGAGGTCAATAAATCAAACTATCATTTATCCTCACCTATCATGATGTCAATCATCAATCTATCATTGATCATTTCTTATCATGAGGTTCATCAATAAAATCAACCTCACCTATCATGAGGTTCAATCAATCCAACCTTGCCTATCATGAGGTTAATTATCATTATCCTATCATTGCATCTCACCTATCATGAGATAAATGGACATGTAATCTATCAACATAATCAATCATCATCAACACAAAGGCTGAATGTGCTCATCAAACATCAAACACAAGGAGGAAACATAAGGCATCAATTAATCAATTAATCAATCTAGTCAGCTCAATCTTCTTTTTCAGGAGATAAATCATTTATGGATCATTAAATTTTGAAATCATCATCAAATCATCAAAAAATCCTCACATTCAAAAATTCACCAATTTATCTCTCGAGGGGGCATATATCTGTTGATACCTAAAAATCAACGTTTGGGGCATCGTCTGGGGCATTGAAAACTTTTCTGAGCATCATTATTAAAAAAAAATTTGAAGCAATGTGTAAACACATTACTTCAAAGAGGGGAAAAATTTATACACCTAAAAATGGTCATCACCTTTAATTAATTAAATACTAGCTATTTGATTAATATTCCAACTACGTATAAATAGATTCTCAATTTATTTATATTTTTCACCCTTCTCTAATTCTCCAAATATAGAACATATTCTTTTAAATTAATTAAATAAACAAGGTTCCCTAAACTTGTTTTATTTAATTAATCATCACTAAATCCAATTAGGAATTAAAGAACATTTCTACAACTTTTTGTGCCACCTCACCAAGGTCACATGAAAATAAATAACTCTAATTTTTAATTAGAATTATCTTCAACTCATTTCAAAAAGCACATGACTTATTCATCCCACACTTCCACCAATTTTGGTGCACATGACTTGTTCCTCCCACACTTCCACCAATTTTGGAGCACATGACTTATTCTTCCCACACTTCCACCAATTTTGGAAGTGCATGGTCTTGTCTTCACACACTTGAATCTTCCATCCAAATGGCATGTTTCCCATTGGTCAAGAGATTCTTCCATCCAAATGGCATGTTGTCTTTGGTTAAGGGGACAACATCTTGATTCTTCTCATCTTCACCATCCATTCTTCTTATTCGAATCTAGAGCATTGATTATTTCCACCTCACTATATGCTTGGAAAGGCTATAAATACAACCCTTGGGCATTGCATTTTATATCCACTTTTGAATAGAGCTATCATGTAGGTTTTATCATTGGAGCTTGGAGAATTTTGGAGTTGTATAGCTAGTCTTTACATCATTTTTTTCTTTGTATTTACATCTTAGCTTTAAATCTTGCATCATATTTGCATTTTATGTCCCATTTTGCATCATAGTTGAATTTTAGATTAGTTCATTTTAAGTTTGCATTTGAGCATATGTAGAATCATAAATAGAATCTTATAGATCGCCACCATAGTATCTACCACTTTTTTTCCATTCATCATAGTCATCCACCATTCATCATAATCATCCGTCATTCATCATAATATCCATCATCATTTCTACCATTTAGTTTCATGTAGGAATTTAACTATCTTACATGTTGAATACTAATCTCATTTCTTAAGTGTCATTCTAATAGCCTTTGTGCATATAGAGTACAATGAGGTGTTCTTGAAAAATTCATTAAGAATATAGTACAATGAGGTGTTCTTGTAAAATTCATTAAATTGCAATTTAGATTAGCTTCTTTGCTTTGAATCTTTAATGTAAATCATTTCATTAAGGTTTGTGTTGATACCAACTTTACACATTTAACACACACATAATTAGTAATAGCTAATTTAAGCCTGAAGGTCTCACAAATTTGAGGAAATGGTCTATTATTCAACTATCGTCTCAAAATCCCTATCTCCTCATATTGTCTCAACCAACCTTTGTTCCCATAGAACCTGGCTACAATGGGGTGGATGCAATTTAACGACTTGTCTTGAAAGAAATCAACTAGTTTTTTATGGAAGGAAGGTCTGAGAAATTGAAATAGAAACCGAAAGCTTGGGATGGGAATGATAAGCGAACTGGGTCATTGGGGTTTCAAAAATGCATTCACTACTCTTGGATGTGGAGGAAATAATGCAATATCTACAATTTTACCCTCCTCCTTTGCAACCACATGGGACTTGAATGATTCATGGGTAAAAAAAATAGTATTCACAATTCTTTCTTCACAATCTCTCCATCTAATCCAAACAAAAATATTTGTGGGAACGAAAAAAAAAAATTGTAACCTTACCTATGGTGTTACAAAATAAATCAAGTTTCGATCTACTTGCTTGTAGCCCTCCTTCGTGCCATTTTTCCCTTTTTTCTCCTCTCTTCCTTCGTGTGGCTTTTTTTTCCTATCATCTCTTCCTTCTTAACACGGGAAGTTTTAAATTTTTGTTCTTGATTCAATAGTCAATGCTATATTCAGCATAGCCAAGTGCACCAAATTTAGCACTTCCTTCCAGCCAAAAAAATGTAATCTATTTGGGATGCAAAAAGGCAATTCAAAGTGAGTCTAATTTAGCATCACCTTCTAGCCAAAAAAATGTAATATGTTTGGGATACAAAAAGTGGTGCAAAGTGCACATAATTTGGTGCCTAGTAGTGCAAAATGATGCATTTTGCTTGGAAGTTGATAAATGAATTGATTCTA
The DNA here is from genome assembly GCA_007258455.2 of Sequoia sempervirens. Taxonomy (NCBI): domain Eukaryota; kingdom Viridiplantae; phylum Streptophyta; class Pinopsida; order Cupressales; family Cupressaceae; genus Sequoia; species Sequoia sempervirens. The sequence continues at coordinate 413,001,208 of VDFB02193867.1, forward strand.
AATTGAATTCATCTTCATATGTACTAAGGGGGCAATCATGGTTCCTTATTTTATCTATTCCTTATCCCATGTCAATTTTGTGGGTGCAAAACTAATAGAGGTTAGATTTGTGAACTTGGAAATGACCCGTATACAACTAGATGAGTCATCTAAAGTGTGAAATATATGTCAAATATATGTCTAAAGTGAGGTTTTGTGTTGGATAGCATATTTGATGAACTGATATAATTGGTGTACTAAACATTATTTACTATTTTGTGTATTATAGGGGAAAGATGAGGCCTTGGCAACAAATCGTGTCATGTCAAATGAGGACACAACGGCTGAAGCGGGACATCAAGTACTCAAATTTTGACTTAGAAAAAAATAATCTGATGGAATTTTATGATATGGTTGTATCTTTTTTCACAGTATTATTGAAATTTATAATGTATTATCCAATCTTGACATAAATTAATGCATGTTGTTGATTATTTTAGATGGAGATTGAAGCAAATGTAGAGCCTGAGCATTCAAATAGGAAAAGAGGACATGGACATAGACCTAAAATTGTTAAATAATGTAGAAAATAGTGGGTGTTTGAGGATATGACAGATCATGCAAAAACAACAAATGATTGCACTGAACAAGAGGTCAGTCAAGACCATAGTACATGGGATGAATACTTTGAGAAAATATATGACTAAAGTGAGGTTTTTTGTTGGATAGAATATTCGTTGAAATGATATAATTGTAGCAAAAATTATTTACTATGTTGTGTATTATAGGGGTGAGATGAGGCCATGGAAATAGATTCATGTCATATCAAATGAGGATAGAACAGATGAAGTGGGACATCACATACTCAAATTTTGACTTAACTTAGGAAAAAATGATTTGATGGCATTTTGTGATATGTCCATATTTTTTCACAATATTATTGAAATTTATAATGTATTATCCAATCTTGACATAAATTAATGCATGTTGTTGATTATTTTAGATGGAGATTGGGGAAAATTTAGAGCCTGAGCGTTCAACTACCAAAATAAGAAGATATGTACATGGACGTGGACCTAAAACTATTAAATCACGTAGAAAATAGTGGGTGGAAGAGGATATGACAATGGATCTTCTAGAAACAACAGATGATTGCACTAAACAAGAGGTTTGTCAGGACTATAGTACATGGGATGAATACTTTGAGAAAATTGTTGTTTGTGGATGCTCTGTATGTCATGGAAAGAAACAATTCAAATGAGCAATTATTCAAAGACATTACATAAATGATGAGCTTCTAGTCGGTAGTATGCCTCCTAAAATCAATTAAAATCCAATAGGAATTATGGTAAGGAATTTTCCAATTTGATATAAATAACATGTATACTTCATTTAAACATTGTTTTATATTATTTAAATAACTAATTTTTTTGTCAATGGATACTTGTAGGATAAAGTTCTTGGTTTAAAGTTTCTTGGATCACTAACTTCCAACCTAGAGGGAAATGATCATTTATCAAATGATACATCTAACAAAAATATGTGCCAATATACTAGCTCATAAGATAAGGAATTGATGAAAACAAGTCATAGAACAAGAACTGGTTTAAAGATGTATAATTTGCTTAAAGAAAGGGTGAAGGTGGACTACATACCCTATAAGAATGAATGTGATGGAGATGATGAATTTCCCTTGAGTTTGAGATCAATTTACAAAGATACATTTGATCGTTAACTATATTGCACTTGGCCTAGTGATCAACAACTACCTAGAGTGTATGAGGTGTCTCAATTTTGGGTATACAACTACATGATATGACCCTCCAATATTCATGGAGAGAATATAGGCCTCATTATTTTCCAAAATTTACATGTGGGATCTAAACATAGAAATAATTCAAAACAAACCACTCGGAGATGCATGCCATATTATGGTCTATCATATTACAGTGATGAATGGAGAAGGCTAGTAGAATATAAGCTTAGTATGTCAACATACGGTCTAAATTATAATATGTATACACATCATCTCCGATTGGAAAGTGGAAAAGAAATTAATAGAGGTCATATTATGTATATAGATGGATGTGCATACACAAAAATATTGTAGGATTTATAAATAGTAGTAAGGGAAGGGACCCTAATGTATGATCGAATTGTCAATTTGTTGAGGTTATAAATGATAAAGATGGAGATATGGAAAGAGATATTGATAGATTGATAATGGTTGAGGCTATTAAGGACCTAACCATTGGGGATGAGTTATTGATTTATTACCCCTTCTTAAAACACACTCTTGCATGAAAGAAAAGTGAAGAACAAGGTCTCCCTAAGGATGTTCTTAAGGGCATAAAACCAAAGAATAATAAATGAGTGTGGACTGATGTTTTATAAACTATGTTGTCAAAATTGTGTTTTATTTAAATTATTGTATAAAAAAGGTAGTCTATAAAATAATGTTCCATTATTCAATTGATGTATATATGTTAATACAATTTTCATATATATTTTTAAGCCATATTTGATTATATTTCTTTGAAATTGATAGATTTATGATTTATCCAATTGTTGGAAAAAATTAAATAATGCTTGTGTTTGTTGATAGGTAGAAGATGTTGATGAAACACATACTAATAACCATGATCCAACTGGGTTATTAACATTTGGATGGGATGATCCAAACCATCCTTTAAACAATACCAGGGTGAAAATAGAAAGTTTGAAGAGATTTCTACCACCCGGTAAATTTGAAGAGCTAATGAGATATGCATACATTGAAGAGATGCCACCTAGCCTTAATGATGATGATCATGATAGGGAAAATGCAGTGCATGAAGAAGGATTGAATGAAATGCTTATAGGTTTCTTTGGGGATGGAAAAAATGATGCCAATAATGATCATATGGCTAACAGTAACAATGATAGCATGGGTAATTACCACCAACATAATGTTGATGATAACAACCTGAAAGACTCCATCAAGCAAGCAACAAAGACACCTGTGTTCAAATTGGGTGCAAGTAGAACCTCATAACTGGCATGCACATTAATATTATTATAAATCAAGTCACTATTTGGTTGGTTAGACAAGGATTCACTACCCTACTGAAGTGAGTTTAAATATATTTCTCAGTTTGCATTGTCACTTGGTGTACACAATTTGTAAACATTCATCAACTTCGTTTATATTTATTTAAGGGGATTTTAAAACCATATATTGTATATAAATGGTCCTAGTATAGATTGACATATCAAACATGTTCATCATAATTCAAAAATTCAATTGATTTAATCTCTAGAAATCTTACAGGGCACTAATAACTAAAATATTCCTTGGAGATAATGTTTTGCCATCAACTTGCAGAGAGGCATGTCTATTGTTGGTTGAGTTGGTGATTGAATATAAGAAAATTAATTCATGTAAAAATGATTGCATTTTATAAAGAGATGAATATCAAAACAAGGTAGAATGACCTGTATGCAAAGAGAAGAGATATCGTACATATGTACAAGTTCATATAGTTCCAAAGATGTTTTACATCACATGCCAATAATACCTAGACTTCAATGAATGTTTCATTGCAAGTCACTTGCACAATTGATGGACTGGCATGCAAAGAATAGGAGTAAAGATGGATTCATATAAATTTCGGCCAACTCCAAAGAAATGAAACAAATAGAGGAACAATGGCCAAGAAAATTCAAAGATGAACCCCATAGTATCAGGTTTGGTCTTGCAATTGATGGAGTGTGCCAATTCTCTTTCCCGAGCTCAAATTATAGTGTTTGGCCAGTTGGATTGATAGTATACAATATTCCCCCATGGATGAATGTTAGAAAGGAGCACCTTATGTTGACTCTCATTGTTCTAAGAAAACATCAAGTTAAAAACATTGGATGTTTATCTTGTGCCTTTTATTGATGAGATGCAAGTGCTATGGAAAGGCATAAGAATGCATGAAATATCATGTCCTCCATCAAATAGGTCCTTCATGTTGCATGGTGTGCTATGTTGTACTATTCATGATTTTCTAGGACTTGGTGTTTGTTATGGTAAAATAAAATATTTACGTATTTACACTCATAATTTATTTTCATCCCAACTTTCATACTTACTTTTATACTATTTTTTTGATGTTATTGTTGGATGTTGTGGTGTGTTGTGGATATGTAGTTTTCATTGATGTCAACTCTATTAGCATTGTTTCATTAGAGTTTTAAATGTCGAGGATATTGAGAAAATTGTAATAAGAAGTGCTACAGGTTGTTAGAGGTGAAGTGAAGTGAAGTTCTTTCTAGCAGTGTGTTCAGGTCGTTGTTGTTTAGAGGTTTTGGACTAAAGGGTTTCTTGTGGAGTATATCTAGTTTATCCACATCAAAAAGAGCTAGACCAACTAAAAAATTTTATTCATTCAATAAGGACACCTACTGGATATGGGTCATTATTGGCCAAAGATTTTATAGTTGATGGACATATCACAAGATTTAAAACACATGATTTTTATAATTTAATGAAGGTATTATATCTCATCATTTAACATTTACTGGTAACATTGATTAAGTACTAAATATATTTTGATATTTTGTTGTGTGAGAAAAAATTACTAATGACCTTTACATAAATGTGTTTGATAGCATATCATGCCATTGGCAATTAGGGGGGATTCTTGTCTTATAATTGACTTAAGGAATCACATAAGTCGATTGTCAACATTTACAAGGTATGTGGTTATATGAAATGTTCATGTGTGAGAGACATAGATATATTATATTTCATTTTAATTTATGACTAAAGGTTCATACTAATTTACTATTCTTATATTAGGTGGGTGGACCTACAAGGAGATCCACAAATATGAAGTGCCAAACTGGAAGAAGGAAATTGCAGAAATTGTATGTGTATTTGAGAAGGAGCTCCCTACAAGTTTTATGGACCTAAAAGTCCATTTACTTATACACCTAGTCGATGACATTGAATTAGTAGGTGTCATATCAATGAGGTGGATTTTTTTCTTTGAGAGGTATATGAAAACTCTTAAAAGATATGTTTGACAAAAGGCACATCCAGAGGGTTGCATGGTTGAAGGGTATGTATTGAATGAAGAATTTTTCTTCTTGTGTGAATTCCTTGGTAAGGATTTTGAATATGGTCCATGCGTCTAGGATGAAGAATGACCAACAGATATTATTGATGGATAAAAACCACAATCTAATGGTGTTGAAGTAGAAATTAGTAAGTAAATTCACAATCAGTGTGGTTTTTTTTGTAATCATTAATTTACTCTATAATTTATTTGTCAAATTAACATGACATTTGGAGTTTGAAATAAACATGTTGACATGTAATAGGTGTAGATGAAATTTCTATACCTGACAAGTTCATTCTATACCACATGGACTTTATGAAAAAATGGATTGATTTGTATGGTAAAAAGAGATAAGTGTTGGAAGCAAGGAGATAGTTTAAGAGATCGAACCCAAAGAATACTCCAGTTCCCACTGATATTCTTGGGGAATGGGGAAAATATTGCACACTAGAATGGGTTACTAAACAAATTCAAAATCAAATAGAGGATGCAGGTACAGATTCAAACATAAGAGAAGATAAAATCAACATGTCTAGAGGATGTGAAAGAAAGGTATAGTTGGAATTTTAAAAAATGTTGTTTCCTTATAGTTTTGACACTATTAACTATTTTAATATTTGTTATTATATTTTTTTTCACTTAAATAAAAGGTCTTTCAAAGGTGAGGAAATATTGATGCAAACCCAAGGTGGATATCAACTTGAAATGACAAATAACAGATGGTCAACCCAAATTTCAAAGCAAATCAAAATAACTTCACAAATCTACTTGTTAGATGCATTCTTTCCACCAACATAGCCAAACAACTTCAAGGGAATTTTCACCCAACTTTCTCAAAAGACTTGCCAAATAAATAATGGATTTAGACACCCATTAAGGACTTACACAACATACTTCAATATCATATATAACTCCTTTGGACCAGTTTAGACTTCCAATACACTCACCATGGGAAAAATAGGGAAAAGAGGTCAATTTAACAAAGGAAGTACCCTTCAAACTCATCCAATCACCTTGAAACCTTGAGGAAGAAAATTAAATGACCCAAAATCATAGAATCCACAATTGGTTTGTACCTGTACAGCCAAAATCACTCCCAACTCAAAAAACCTCCTTTTCTAATGCAAAAACAAGGGTTTTGTCAAAATCTCCATTCTCATACTTGAATAAACAAATAAATGGTCCAAAAACCTTTCATAGGGTCTACCTTGAAATTTTAAATGATTAAAAACTCAACTCCATCAATAATTCATTGAAAAACACTTCAAAGTCATCACTTTTCAAGGGAAAATTTGCATTTTCAACCCTAAGGCATCACACATTTAACAAAAAAATGTTTTATTTTGATGAAAAATTAATTGTAACATCTAACCTAATACATTTTGAACCAATCCACTGAGTTATAGGAGAAAACAGTGGGTGGATTGGTCAAAATCTCATTTTTTTGCCTTCAAAGCCCTTAATGCAAGGAAAATAGGGTACTTGCAGCAAATTGTGAATTTCTCTCACAAAACAATAAATGAGGACCCCAAATCAAAATAATATGAAATTAAACACATATACACACGTTTAGTGAAGTTTTCAAAGCATTATGAGACTATACAGGTCCGTACAAAAATAAAGAATTCTGGAAAATAGTGAAAAAACACAGAAAATGCACCAAAAAAGTGGTATTCTTGTTGTGTGAGTTTTTTACACCTCCATCAACCTTTATTCAAGACTTATAAGGCCTCTTATAACATTTACAAGCCATAACCACCTCCAAAACAACCAACTTTCACCTAATCACCCTTTAAATGACTAATTTTGCAAATCAGCACAATTTTGACAACATTTGCAATATTTTGCATTTTTGCCATTATTGAACTTTTAAGACTCTAAATACCTTTAGACACTTGAAATATGGTAATTTAGAGCTTATTTAACCCTTATTAAGACTTCTAGACTCAAAAACAACAAAATCCCTTCATTTACCCAATTTGACATTTTTAACAATTTTGACAATTTTTCAAGTTTTCACACATTTTCCAATGTCTTCATGGAACAAAGATGAAATCACATTAAAATGACCTAAAAAATTTTAACTCCTATTATTGACACAAAAAGGTGTTGGTGCTCCTGCACCAAATATCTAGCAATGTGGGAATATGGTTAACATTATCATGTAGAAAGTGTAGATGTAAATAGGAAATCCTTTGATTGTGGCATCATGGTTGACTTCAAGCAATCCAGTCGATCAAGCTCAAAAGATAAGAATATAATTGAAGGGAATCTACAATATGTTGGGAAAATACAAGAAATTATTGAGTTGGATTATCACTCTTTTAAATGTTGTATTTTTAAGTGTAGATGGTATGAAGCATTTGAGATGACATGAAGAGATGATACCCATAATGGATTATTTTAAATAGATTCCTCATGCTTCCTACCGAAGGATAAGGAGCCTAATGTTTTACCAATTCTTTGTGAGTAGGTATTTCTTTAACTCAAACAAGAAGTGGTAGTGATCATTAATCTATTAATTCATGGTTTATTGCGAATATATACATGTATTTATTAATCAATAAAATTGTTATAACATACTTCTAATATATGTATTTCGTTCATGTGCAGGTATTTTTCTATGAAGATATTTTGGACCTGAAATGGATGTTTTTCATACATTATGATCTAATATTAAGGCATGTATTTGATGAAACATTAGTGGATACTGAGCAAAACAATGATGTCGAACAAAATCAGAGAGAGGGATTAGAGAACATTGAAGAAATTGACATCCATGATGATGTTGAAGATGGTTATGTTCAGGCACAAGAAGACAAGAATCCAACATTAGATGATGTTATGGAAGACAACAATATGGATGGTATAAAAAATGATGATCCAAATATATCTACTAATAATATAGATGGTGTATAGTCAAATTTCAATGATGATGAAGATGATGTGGGTCAAGATGAGGATGATGATATTATTAAATACTTGAAAGAATATATGAACATTGACAATGATACACCAGGTGACATTTTAGCAGATGTTAACAATCAGATATGCACCCTATGCTAATCTTACATAAGACTTAGCTATCTATTGAAACATTGAAACCTTCTTCAAATGCAGGTGATCTATGTGAAGAAGGAATCTCTAAAGTGAGCTGGTTCTCTGAATGAATTTCCTATTCTAAATGATTTTCTAAAGTAAAGAGGAGAAAGATAACTGAAAGTAAAACTTAAATATAATAGATGATTCACTAAAACTTATAAAAATCAGACCCTATTACTCATAACAATCTCTCTATCACAATAGCCCTGAAAATCTCACTGGCACATACTTCCATTAGTAATTTGTATGAAGATTTGTAATTAAATACAACATAAAACTTGAAACTATGCAATTCTGAACACAAACTCATAACAACAAGACATATAAGGACCCAAACTTGAATCACAAAGACATCAAATTGCCATTACAAAATTGAAACAAGAGATGAGAAGAACTCTGCTACTTTATTGAAATTGAAAGAGTGTTTTTTCCTAAAATATGAGTAGAAAAATGCTTACAAGTTCTCAGAATGTGTAAGAGTGAGAAACAAAAAATTGAACTGAGAAAACTCTAAGTTTTCTCCAATATATATATCAAAACTGAAATTCTGAGCTCAAAAGAAAAGCTTGAAAAAAAATCCCAAAATCTACACCAAATCACATGAGAAAAGTGGAAACTTCCTCTTTCTAGATGTCTATCCAAAAAAGCCTTGAAAACAGGCTCAATCTACTCTAGAATTGGAAAAAACAACCTCAATTTATTTGTCTTTTTCTGACTTCACCCAAGAGGAAAAATCTACTTTCACAACACTACTAAAAATAGCAAAAGATAAAAGAAATTTATAAAACATTGTTTTATCTTTGCTTTACAAGATTTTGCAGTTTTCACAAATTACCAATAAAGTCTTATCTTTATTTTTATTTTTTGCAATTAAGATTTTAAGGAAAATGTTTTCAAAAATAACAACTTGATATCTCTTATCACAATTTATTTTGCAATTAAGATTTTAAGGAAAATGTTTTCAAAAATAACAACTTGATATCTCTTATCACAATCTATTTTCTTTAAAAAACCGTAAAATATAAAGGCAATATTAATTATTGAGTTTTAATTAATTTCCACAAAATCAATAAAACCAAAACCCTAAGCATAAAATATGAATGCTTCATTTTTTCAAAGGAATAGGCATTGAAAAATAAAATACCACAAGGTATTTTTGGACTTTCAAATAATATATCAAAACCTATCCTAAAAGACTTAGGCATATAAGACAATTAAAAACCTAAGGCATACGAGATTTTTTGACCACTAATAATATTAAATTAGAGCTCAATATTTTAAAAGACATTGCAAAAATAAACCTAAGTTGAATTAGGGTAGAAGAAAACCCTAAAGAAAAACTCTTCAACCTCCACCTTTTTCACATCATTTTGTATCTCCAACCTGGAGAAAGCTTTGGTCTGCATACAACTGCCATGATAGTAGGGTTTTACAAGGAAAACATGGAATCTTTGGACATCAACTCCTCTATGGGTCGATTCTCCATCAACAAGCAAGGTAAGTCAATCTTGAACTATTTGTGGCTTCTTTCTTTCATTTTGGAGACAAAACTTGGCCTTAAGGCCATAACTATTCATGCATTTTTATGCATTTTTTTGTGTTTCAAATTATGTGTTTCATTTGGCCACCATGGGAAAATTTTATTTGAGCATTCTGGTAAACAAAACTCAAAATAGTTTGACAAATAATGAAGATTACTTGTTTATGGAAGAAACATTTGAAAATTTATGTTTATTTCCTCTATTATAGGCCACCATGAGAGCTTGACCATGGAATTTGTAGAAGTGTTTGTGCAATTTTTCTTTCTGTAACCACATTTGGTTGACTTGACCTATGATTTCTCCTCATAAATGAAAGCATTTGTATTCAAGGTATTTTGTTTTTATGAGTTTCCAAATCTCCATGGTCATGGCCAATACTCATTATTTCTCATGTTTCAAAGAGCTTTAAAAGCTTACAACTATGTATTTCAATGGCCTTTGTATTTGGATATGAAACCCCAAAATAGGTATTGTGTATTTCAAAGGAAATTTGCATTTAAAGTTGAAAGCCCCATGTGGGTGTTCTATATTTATCCACTTGAAACCTTCAGAGTTGAAATAATATCTTCATTTGAGCTTAAACAAAGTGTAGAAAATGGCATATTCATAATTTCATTATCTCCTTTACTGTAGTAAAAACTAGTATAATACTACTTGTTTTATCTTGCACTTCCTATAGAAACACTCAAATGGAATGAAGAAAAACAACCAAGTGAAAATGTACAATTCTCTAATAGATAACTTGCAAGCTTTTCCTTTCATTCCACACACATGTATAATAATTGACTACTAATGGCATATGATGGCTCTTTATTTTTCTCACAAATATGGATAAATCTTCTTTGACATCTTTGTCCAGTTAGTTCAAAATGCAACACCTGGCATACATGTCACAAACATCCTATTGTTAAAACAACATATCACCAACAATCATTAAAGGACTTTGGAAATTAAAAATTATGTGTGGCTTCTCCATGTACTTGTTTTCTTTCAAATACATTTTTTAATTGATGCATTCACTTCATTTCATGTAACATCTACATCTGGCCATTATGATACTCCTATAGGTTACTTTGATGCTTGTTAAATCACTCATTCCATATATTTGAATGCTTTAGAAAATATGCATTCTTAGCTCAACATTCACATGAAATAAAGCAATGTAACTTTCTATATGTCCATGTGTTGACAACTTACCCTTGATCATAATCAAGTTTGGCTTCTTTGTTAATGAGAACCTAAAGCTCCTTTATATGCTTATATTATTTATTAATGTTCTGTTGATGAGGCATTATGTATGCCTATTCACTATCACCATTTATGAACATGAAACACTTGCTGCACCAAAAAAGAACATCTTGAACAACATGAATAAATATGAACAAACATCATATGGCAGCAAAAAATGCAATTAATTTGAGAGTATTAAAACTTTTCAATATGGAAATTGATGCATTTCATTTGATTCTATATTTGAATTGAGCTCTTTGTTTACTCATGATTTCATTTCATCACTTCTCAGACTTGGTAGTTATGAGTGAACAATGGTCTTGATTGTTTTGATAGTTGAAATCTATTTCACTCCTTCTTGATTGGCTCATATCAGCATGATGATTGTATTTCCTTACTTAGCCCCATTTTTATGTTGAGGGGTAGCATGCCGAGCTCTACCCTTGTGGGAGCACGTTTTACTCCACATGCTATTATGTCTTCATGAAATGATCAACTACATGAATTTTTCTATATCCTATACAAGAAAAAAACAATGTTAGCATAAAATAATGAATTTTAAAAGGTTCCATGATGTGACATTTCATTTTTAGGCTCTTATTACTGCACTCTTCATTCTTAGTTGATTCCATTCATTTCAAGGAATGAGTCATATCTTTGTTGGTAGAGCATGTAGTGTAACTCATATCCATAGCTCTAACAGGACTTTCCCAATCTTCTACAGGTACACTCAGAATCAAAATCAAAATAGAGAAAGCTATAAGAACATCAGCTGAATATCGAGAAATAGGAAATGATGGATATTTCTTACGTTATTTTCTTCTTACTTTTTTAACCTTCAGTTGTATATTTCATTTCTTGCAATGAATTGTTTTGGCTATCTCCACGGCTTGTGTGGACTTTAAAATTCTCTTTTCATATTCCCATTCTAAAAAGAAATGCATCAAAATGAATAATTGTACAATCATTTGTATTTGCAAACAAATGAAATACTATAATGTGAATAAGAATTGTGAAATAAATGAAAGAAATGATTCTGCTTTAACATTTGTGTATTTTGTCTTGCACTTCATCTATACTACAAAACACTGAGCAAAATTTTGAAATTATGTTCATTGAAAACATTTGCACTTCTTAAACTTCATAAATTTGATGCAAATAGCAATTTAAGCAATGTAGAAATTAATTCAACTTTCACTTTGAGATAAATCCAACTAATCAGCTCTACCAAATTGAGCTGTAGTAAAAATTTGTAACAACAAACAATAATGTTAATGACCAAGACTTCTAAATTTTTAGAATTATTTGCAATCCATGTTTAGAAAAGGATGATTCTTATGGTCCAAACTTTGAAATGCTTCAGTAATATTATTTGTTTTGATACAAATTACCTATGCAATATCCTTAAATTGTTCAATCTTTGGTATGAATTGTTGGCAAAAAAAATTTACAATTACTTGGATGCTTCTTCCATTCATTTTGTATCAACATATGTTCGTGAAGAAAAAAAGTTAATAAAATATTAATGCACATAACTCACAATTATTTAAATAAGCAACTTTGTTAACTTTATTATTTTTAAATAGTTTCCATTTTTATGTTGAACATAATCTTGAACATGTGACTGAAAACATTCACAGTAAACTCTTTACTATATTAGCATATTTATTCACATAAGCACAATATTGAGACTCAATAACTGATATCCATTCAAACACAAGAAGAAATAAGTATGGCAAACATAAGAAAAACTATAGAATGATAACACAGTCATTAAGAATCTCTAATACTAAGATCTTCTATTTCATTCATAAGCTCAAAATAATCACACAGTAAATGTGCCCTAATAAATCTTATGAATTTAAATAACTTGAAGAAACCACTTTGGAGATAGCATAGTAATAGATAAGCATGAAATTTAACACAATAATTGAACACCAAAATAGATTACCAATTATGAGAAATCTTGTCCATTATGTTGTTTCAAATATATATACATTTATAGCAGAAGTCTTTGATATGATATGAATGGGTGGAATGTGCAATCTATCTTCTTACTAATGCCTACTATAATAGAAATGAAAATGGAATATGATATGATGATCCTCTCAAAATTGGCCTCGGTTTCCTATGTATATAGGAAGCAACAAGCTTCAAGCCTTTTACAAAAAGAGACGACCCTTCAAAACTACTTCATTTACCAACAACTAATTAATTTGCATAATTGAAGAAATAACAAGGCTTAAGACACTTTAGACATGTGTTTCTTTCAAGTGAGCACTGTCTTAGGAAAATTCACTTGCTTTCGAGGGCACAATATTTAGTCGTATTAGTATTAATGCCAATTCTTCACCAGATAGTTTCCCAACAAGCTTAAATCCTTGAAATTAATTTTGAAGCATGTGTGAGGGAATATCGCTATCTCTTATTATACTTGATATGGTATGGTGGTGTTTTTCCCTTCCATTTTGATGTTTATTGCACTACCACCTTGCTCAAGACTTCTTGTTGTGGGGTTGCAGTGTACACTGCTCTACTGCATATGTTGTTCACCCCCCGGGGCAATATAGCAGTGTATGCATTATCTTCTTGTTGTTTACCACTTTACCACACTCCTTTGAATTTCCTTATGCAATACTACAGTGTCCACTTATCTTCCATGCTTACCACTCTACTACCTTGCTCAAGACTTCTTGCTACAAGGTTGCATTGTACACTGATCTACCACATATGTTGATGACCCTCCTGATAGTATAGTGGTGTATGCTTTATCTTGTTGTTGTTTACCACCTTACCGCACTCCTTTGAATCACCTTATATAGGATGGCTTAAATGTAAGTCGATTGAAAAATATTATGGCCCGACTATAGGGATCATTTAAAAAATTAACCATATGTGATGACCAACTAACTTAGAACTCGGGGCCAGTACAAAGAATGATTTTAATGGCTCAACTCATGACTTAAATAATAGATAACCGGATGTAGTAGTTCAACACAAAATTATTGTAGGGACTTCACTTAATTGTAATTGCTATGGATATTTTATCTCTTAAGGCTCTCACATTATGGAAATTTTATCTCCTAAGGCTCCAACAATGTCGTCCTACATACTTTGCTTAGTATGCTAGGCCATCGTTAAAATTTGAGCTCAAACTTCCCTTCATTAATGCTCGTACTTATAAAAAAGCCCTTATTTTATTTTATTTTATTCATTTGTAATTTGTAAAAAATAATTTCAAATAATCTCATATATATTATTTTCAAATAAAATTATAATGTAAAATAAATAATGTACATTAGAATTCCCAATTACTAGAAAAACAATTCTCATAATTAAACAATTTAAAAATAAAGTTGAAAACTCAACTAATATACTAAGAATGGGAATTATAATGTACATTCTTTTTGCATATACATATTATTTTTGTTTAGTATTTTTTTTTTTTAAATTGAAACAATGAAAATAATACAAAAAGGAGGCAACAAAGGTTTCCAAAAAACTAAACGAACCTAGCACCAAGCAACCCAAATTTTGAGACACCACCACCAAGAGCTACCAAACCACCACTAGGAGCCATCGATGATTGCAAAAGCCAAAAAAACTAGGACCATCCCACCATGAGCCCAAGGTCATAGGAAGCCATTGGGATTGGTGAAGTCATTGAATTTCAACACCCACTTCACACCCTCAGTCTCCACCAACTCAAGAGTTTTTTTCAAATACTCCACCCTAACCACAACCACTAGTCAATGCCTAACCAGTGCCATTCTTTTTGACTCCAATAGAAGCAGAAAAAATTGGACAACCACACCAAGAGTTTTGAGAATTTCCAAGTCTTCCAGATGTGGCATCCCAGAGCCAATAATAGAGGCCAAAATAACCTCATCCATGTCGACTAGGAGATTAGGATTGAATAGCTTCCTCATCATTTCCAAAACTAGGTTTTTTGGGGTGCTTTGATCAAGCAAAGACACCAAAAAATGAGAGACTATGTGGAAACTAACTCAAACTATTTCACTGTAGCCACATGCTCTCAACCCAAAACCATTTTCACTGTGGCCACCTTAAAGGGATCAAACTCTAGAAAAATTTGTTTGAGCCTCTAGTCCATGAGTTTTTTGAAACCTCCCTGACTCACATAGCAATCCAAGAAAATCAAAGTGTCACGCCCAAAGGCGGATAGCTCCTCAACCGATTTAAACACTACATATTCCACATCCTTCTCCATTATTCTTTCTCACCCAAGCAAAGCCTCTAGAATGAAAACTCTAGCAAATATAAAATGTAGAGATAACAACCTTTGCCAGATTAAAATGAATGCCACCCTTTCATGGAATTTATTTTAATGCCATCCTTACATGGCATTCATTTTATTTCATACATGCCTCCCTTTGAGCTGGCGAAAAGTCTTGTCGAGACTACCAACTAGGAATGTCATACCCCCTAGTATAAATGAGGGTGACGTTCGATGTGTTTTTGTTTAGTATTTAATTAATTATAAGGGTTTGTATTATTTTTATTTTCTTTTCCATTTTAAACTTTAGAATTAGTAAGTATAATTTTTATTTATATTAGGTATTTAAGCAATTTTAATTTTAAAAAAAAAATTCAACTAATATTATCTAAAAAAATTTATAATTACTAAATGTTCAATTTACCTGTTCAAAATTCTAAAATGGAAAAGAAAATAAAAAGAAAACAAATCCTTATAATTAAATAATTAAAAAAAGCAATATGTATATGCATAGAGTATGTTGTTAACCAAGTGGTTTGTAAATTTATACCAAGCAAGGAGTAAAATGATAGAATAGTCAATTTAGTAGAATAAAAAGTATTTTTATCTAGCGCTAGGTAATTTAGGGCTTGCAAAACAAATAATATTTACATCCTTGTAAAAAATTAGAATAAAAATTACTTTAACCACACACAGAAATAAATCATATGCAAACTATATAAGATATTATGTAGTGTGGGGTGGAATTTTGCAGGTAAAGTATTATTATAATGTGATAAAATCAAGAAAAGGGTATCAATGGACCAAATAGTTTCAAGGGTCAGTAGTTTGATATCAACCATTGATTGGAAATTTCATGTTTGTATTCTTCAAGTAGGATATGCCTTTGGCGTAAAATATATAGCATCATCCTGATAAATAACACCTTTTTCAAAAAATTAGAGAAAAATATGTTAAACCCTTAATTAACCCTCTACCTTCTACCCTATACCCTCACCCCAAGTTAAAACCCAATCCCTCATAACCCATATACCCTCCACCCTATACATTGGATGCACAACCATAATCCCTCAAGTACCATATATGTACCCTCAACCCCTATACCCTCTACTAGCCTATACAATATTGGAACCTCAACCCTAATCCATCAACCATATACACTTAACTCTCCACCCTCAACCTTAAACCCTAATCATTGAACCATATTATATGCTCTACCCTCAACCCTAATCCCTCAACCCTAGTTAAACCCTTAAACTAAATTAATAAAATATCTACCCTAATCCCTCAACCCTCAACCCCTATACCCTCTACCCTCTACATTGGAACCTCAACGTCCCTAATATTTAACCTTCAACCATATTATACCCTCAAACATCCTAGTTGTACCCTAAAACCTCTACCCTCTACCCTTAACGTCCCTCAATCCTAAACCCTTAAACCCTATATATACTTTGGACCCTAAACCCTAATCCTTCAACAATATACCATCTAGCACCCTTGACTCCAATCCCTCAACCTTAGTTAAACCCTTAAGCCTAATTACTAAACTCTCTACCCATCCCTCAATCCTCAATCCTAGTTAAACCCTAATCTGGCCTCAACCCCTATACCCTCTACCCTATACATTGGACCCTCAACCCTAGTAATCCCTCAACCTACACATACCCTCAACCATATACCCTACACCTTAAACCCTCAAGCCTAAACCCTTAAACCCTCTTATACCCTCTATGTCCCTCTGATCTACCCTATACATTAAACCCTCAACCCTTAATTCTCAAACCTCAACCCTAGTTAATCCCTCAACCCTCAACCCTTAAACCCTCAAGTACCCTCAACCCCTATACCCTATACCCTCTATATTGGAACCTTAATGTCCCCAATATTCAACCTTCAACCTATTATACCCTCAAACATCCTAGCTATACCCTAAACCCTCTACCCTAAACCCTTAATATCCATCAACCCTAAACCCTTAAACCCTATATATACTTTGGACACTAAACCATAATCCTTTAATGATATACCCTATAGTACGCTTGACCCTAATCCATCAACCCTAGTTAAACCCTTAAACCCAAACACTAAACTCTCTACCCTAATCCCTCAACCCTTAATTAACCCTCTACCCTCTACCCTCTACCCTATACCCTCAACCCTCAACCCCTATGCCCTATACATTGGACCCTCAACCATAGTAATCCCTCAACTTGCATATACCCTAAACCCTCTACCTTCAACCTTAAATCCTCAAGCCTCAACCCTTAAACCCTCTTATACCCTCTATGTCCCTCTGATCTACCCTATACATTAAACCCTCAACCCTCAATTCTCAACCCTCAACTCTAGTTAATCCATCAACCCTCAACCCTTAAACCCTCAACCCCTATACCCTCTACCTTCTACATTGGAACCTCAATGTCGCTAATATTCAACCTTCAACCATTTTATACCCTCAAACATCCTAGCTATACCCTAAACCCTCAACCCTCAACCCTTAACATCCCTCAACCATAAACCCTTAAACCCTATATATATATACTTTGGACCTTAAACCCTAATCATTGAACAATATACCCTCTAGTACCCTCGACTCTAATCCATCAACCTTAGTTAAACCCTTAATCCTAATTACTAAACTCTCTACCCCAATCTCTCAACCCTCAAACCTCTACCCTCTACCCTCAACCCTCAATCCTAGTTAAACCCTAATCCGGCCTCAACACCTATACCCTCTACCTTATACATTGGACCCTCAACCCTAGTAATCCCTCAACTCGTATATAGCCTCAACCCTCTACCCTACACCTTAAGGCCTCAAGCATCAACCCTTAAACCCTCTTATACCCTATGCATCCCTCTGATCTACCCTATACATTAAACCCTCAACCCTACTTAATCCCCCAACCCCCAACCCTTAAACCCTCAAGTACCCTCAACCCCTATACCCTCTACCCTCTACACTGGAACCTTAATATCCCTAATATTTTACCTTCAACCATATTATACCCTCAAACATCCTAGCTATACCCTAAACCCTTAAACCCTATATATACTCTAGATGCTAAACCCTAATCCTTGAACGATATGCCCTCTAGTACCCTCGACCCTAATCCATCAACCCTAGTTAAACCATTAAACTCAATTACTAAACTCTCTACCCTAATCCATCAACCCTTAATTAACCCTCTACCCTCTACCCTCTACCCTATTTAAACCCTAATCCATTCTCAACCCCTATACCCTATACATTAGACCCTCAACCCTAGTAATCCCTCAACTTGCATATAACCTCAACCCTCTACCCTCAACCTTAAACCCTCAAGCCCCAACCCTTAAACCCTCTTATACCCTCTACGTCCCTCTGATCTACCCTATACATTAAACCATCAACCCTCAATTCTCAACCCTCAACCTTAGTTAATCCTTCAACCCTCAACCCTTAAACCCTCAAGTACCCTCAACCCCTACACCCTCTACCCTCTACATTGGAACCTCAATGTCCCTAATATTCAACCTTCAACCATATTATACCCTCAAATGTCCTAGATATACCCTAAACATTCTACCCTCAACCCTAAACCCTTAAACACTATATATACTTTGGACCCTAAACCCTAATCCTTGAATGATATACCCTCTAGTACCCTCGACCCTAATCCATCAACCCTATTTAAAACCTTAAACCCAATTAATAAACTCTCTACCCTCATCCCTCAACCCTCAACCCTTAATCCCTCAACCCTTAATTAACCCTCAACCCTAGCTAAACCCTAATCCGGCCTCAACCCTTATACCGTCTACCCTATACATTGGATCCTCAACCCTAGTAATCCCTTAACTTGCATATACCATCAACCCTCTACCCTCAAACTTAAACCCTCAATCCTCAACCCTTAAACCCTCTTATACCATCTATGTCCCTCTAATCTACCCTAAATCCTCAACCCTCAATTCTCAACCCTCAAGCCTTAAACCCTCAAGTAGCCTCAACCCTTATACCCTCTACCCTCTACATTGGAACCTCAACATCCCTAATATTTGACCTTCAACCATATTATACCCTCAAAAATCCTAGTTATACCCTAAACCCTCTACCCTCGACCCTTAACATCCCTCAACCCTAAACCCTTAAACCCTATATACACTTTGGACCCTAAACCCTAATCCTTGAATGATATACCTTCTAGTACCCTTGACCCTAATCAGTGAACCCTAGTTAAACCCTTAAACCCAATTACTAAAATTTCTACCCTAATCCCTCTACCCTCTACCCTCAACCCTATTTAAAACCTAATTTGGCCTCAACCCCTATACCCTATACATTGGACCCTCAACCCTAGTAATCCCTTAACCTGCATATACCCTCAACCCTCTACCCTCAACCTTAAACCCTCAAGCCTCAATGCTTAAACCCTCTTATACCCTCTATGTCCCTCTAATCTACCCTATACATTAAACCCTCAACTCTTAAACCCTCTGTTGATGGTGTTTTTGCATAGCAACAACTTAGACAAGATACAAGTATCCTATCTCTCTTGAAAGGTAGATCTCTATCAACAAGCCTCAAGAAATAACCCCAAGGTCTCTAATGTTAGGTCTTGACAATGCAAAAACAACTTAGTGATAAATGTGAAAATGTTGATAATCACAAGGGGCATTACAAATGAACAATGTTGGAAGTGTAATTTCATCAGATGTAACAATATGGTGATGCCTTCAATCCTAAAACTAACCTAGATTCAAAGAAAATACCAAAAGAGAAAAATTTGAGAGAAATTATATTCTAACTCCTAAGATCAATCACATCAATGATGAAAGCTACAAATGGACAAATATCCAATAAAATCAATCTCTGCTTGACCAAGGACAAGCCCACAACTGTACATAAATGGTGAAATCTTCTAAAGAAACTGAAGATTTTCAGACTATGAATATTCATCCACATACCCAGTAATTGGTGCAATGCAAACAAGCATCCACGGTTGAACTTAGCACAAAATAAGGCCCAATCTAACTTTACACAACAAATTACAATAAAAAAATTGCTAAAAGTATGGATCAGAGATCGATCAACATCATTAAAATTTCACCATCATTACAAAAGAACTGAAATATAACATCTATCATTTGAGAATCAAGAACAAGAAACCATGAACTGTCAAAGTGTAACACAAAGCCTGCCAAATCAACAATCCAATTGCATTAACTTCTCCACCATTACATAACAATTTCTAGTCTCTCTCCTCTCCTAAAACTACTATCTTGCATAATCTAACTCCTAACTTAGCCAATTATGGCTTTTACATCTTCTAAAATCTAACCTAGTCTAACCTCCTACAAATGAGAAGGCACTAGCCTTTTATAGAAAATTACATTTTGAATCAAAGGCCAAGATTAAATCAATCCATTGGCATAAATTACACTTCTAGAAGCATCCAATAGTTACATTTAATTTGGGATCTCATGGTACATCA
This sequence comes from Sequoia sempervirens, assembly GCA_007258455.2. Classification (NCBI taxonomy): domain Eukaryota; kingdom Viridiplantae; phylum Streptophyta; class Pinopsida; order Cupressales; family Cupressaceae; genus Sequoia; species Sequoia sempervirens. The sequence continues at coordinate 413,021,864 of VDFB02193867.1, forward strand.
TCGTCCAATTACATAAAAGAAGTTACATCATGGAACAATAAGAAAACAATATTATGACAGCTTGTCATTAATGAAAATTCTGATTGGATGATGAAATCAGCCTCACATGTCTTCCATAAACTCCTTCCAGTTGTAGACAGTTTGTGCATGGATTCTTATGTAGGCTCCACTTTTAATATTTGAATTGAACTCTTCCAGATTTCCCTTTTGGCACTAATCCATATTCAAGTTCCCTTTTTGATTTATTTAATTTTTTGATTTTTTTTCCATTTTTAGAAAAAAATTCCATTTTTGGAAAATTTCGGGATATCCATGGCTAGGTGGAAATAACACAACCTTCTCAATTACATGCACTTTAGGGAAAATGATGTAGACATGTCAAATTTACATCATGCATAATCATATTCCATTCATCAAATAAATCAGGACTTTATTTAAATCAAATCCTAAATCAATTACCAAAGTCCAAAAAGTCAAATCAATTAATCAGCATTAAATCAGCATAATCATCATTAAATTAATCTAATCCTAATCTAAGGCTAATCCCATCCCACTTGCACAATAAATCAATTTTATTGATTTATTAAAACACTCATTTTCCCTCAACATGACAAGTCAAACAGGGCATTTATTGCTGTTTTTCCTTGTCCCCCACTCAACATTTATGGCAAAATTTGAATTCAAATTTTCCCCCTCTTGGGCACTCTTCCCAAATCTTGCACACACATCCATCAATCACATGGTGACAAGTGTCCTTCTATCATTGGCTTGATTTTTATCCCACATTGGTCCCTCTTCAACATTTGGCATTTTGAAAATCTTTAAATACAAGCATCATCCTCAAGCAAATCCTTCACAATCTTCACAATCTTCACAATGCAAGGTCACTCTCTTTGAGATTTGATCTTGTTCATCATCACTCCACCATATCCATAGCATTTTATCATTCGGCTTATCAAAAAGGGGTTGGGAAAGGGCTACTTTCCACATCAAAGTAGCACCAATCCCCCTATGAGATAGTGTTTGAGTAGTTTAGGAATGGATGTCATGCTTATGTTGCTTATGATTTTATGTTAGTTTGATGTCGTTATTTCCTTTATGCTTGCTCAATAATTTCATAGGGAGAGGGATTATCTCATTTATTCAACGTTGACAAATTTATGCCATATTTGTCAATCATTTGATAAATGAAAGGTTTTACCTCTCACATATTGGCGCTAGAAGGAGGGCTGCAATCTATAGTCTATTGAATTCAATTTTTCAAATAGGGTAATTTGTTCAAAGTATATTGGCGTAGATTTGCTTATGAAACCTGGGACACTAGAAAACGTTGTAGAAGAAGGGTCATTTCTGCATGTCTTTGATGTTTACTAAAATTTGTTCTATGCCGTCAAGATCAAGCTCTCCTTTCTCAGCTTTTTGTCCCATACCATAATCAATAGAGCACTGCACAATAGTTGGGCATTGAAGCCACATTGCTGCGAACTCATTACTTTCCATTCTCACACATGTCACTGTTCTAATTATTGGCACTTGAAATCTGTTTTTGTTTTATCCTCCAAAAACTACTCTGTCTAATTTTGCAGGGACCATGTTGGTCAAAGGTTGAAGAGGACAGCTTTACACCGGCCAATAGTATTTGTTTGAACATTTTTTAGGCCTTTTCAATAAAACATTTTGTGTGCAGATCCTGCAATCAGTATAGAGTTGCGCTTTACACCGACCAAAAGGCACTTTCCTGAAAGTGTACAGAGGTTGGTCAAAGGTTGTGAAAATCAGTTTTACACCTGCAACTTGCATTTCCCTGAGAGTGTCTAACACCTCTACAATAAGTCTTCTTGTGCATGGCCTAATCTATCTCATTACATTCTATTTCATTTTAAGACAGCTCTGTTATTAGCCGGTTAAGAATAGTATTTGTTCCGCAGTTTCACATTCTAGCCATTTCCATACTAGCGAAGGTCGTGGAATGATGCCATGTTTGCTAATGACGTAGAGATTTTAAGGGAGAATGTTGTGTAAAGGTTCTAAAAACTTGGCTTTACACAGGCCGATTGCAGTCTATCAAGCAGTTCACCTTCCTTGTCAATGATTTCAAATTTTAAATGCATATCTACCAAAGATATGACGGTCCCCTAATTTTTTTGGTTTTTTGTGTGCCCAGGCTTTTATAGCGTTGTTTCTTAACCTGCCAAATGCATTTGCTGGAAAGCTTTTAAAGCCTTTATTTGCCTCTTTATACCTGCCAGTTGCATTAGCTTGTAGAAGGGACAGGGACGTGACTTTTTTTCACTGGCCAAATTGCAGTTAGTTTGAAAAATTTTAAGGCTTTTCTACAAGCATCTTGAAATAGGAAGAAAGGACGCTGTCAGAGATTGTTGAATCTCTTTGAAACATATCCTGCAACTTCTGCGCATATCATGCAATTATTGCGTTCCTTAAGAATACATTGCTTTAAAGCATTCTGTCAAACAGATTCAGTGCATATCTTGTAATCATGGCATTTCATGATAAGAAATTTCTTTGAGAGATTTTGTCAAACAGTTCATTTGCCTGGTCTATGTACCCGCATATTCCAGGTGCATTTGCTAGGTCTGGTTTCTTTCCACGGGCTATGAATCATTTGTTTCCAGCCACTATTTCTCTGAGACTACCAATCCGATGCTTCAAATAGATCACAGCTTTACCTATTGATATGGTTAGTGAGATCTCGGGTTGCGCCCAAGCCACTCTTTGATGATGGAGTACGGGCCTGCGAGGAGAGTTTACTCATTTTGGATTGCATTAACTGCTACTGATGTCGCCCTTGTTTCTACTATTTTTTGTTGACTACAGTCCATGAGACCATGTCTCCCTGAGGTGCACTATCAACAATCCATGTGCTTTGTTTATGGTTTTAAATTATCAAACAGGTCACGCGCCTTGACTATGCTTTCACATTTATTAAGAAACAGTTTTCACGCATTGTCTATGCTTTCACATTTATTAGGAAACAGTTCACAGGCCCTGTCTATGCTGCCACATTTCAATACTGTCAAACAGTTTACGCGCCTTGTCTATGCTTCTGCATTCAAATGTCAAACAGCCAATGCGCCTTGTCTATACTTCCACGGTTGCGTACATATCTACCATAGACATTTCATCTACGCCAACTCATAGTTAATGCTTCCTGGCTTTCTTTCACATCAATCAGCATAAGTGTAGGCGTAATTACCTGTGTCTTTTTTTTCTGCCACTAAATGTCAACATTTGAAAAAGGGACAGATTGTGTGCCAGGAATATCTATGGTTAGTTGAGAAACAGCTGATATTTATTACCTTTGCCTTGGATAGAAAAGTTATGGCGCCTGTTTTCCAAAATCAAAGCTGTAGGCTAAACATTAAGTGAATGAATCACCTTTACCGAATCCTGATTCGCTGTCCAAGGTCATAAAGGAAGCTGTCCTTTACGTTTTCATTCAAACAGAAGATCAACTTTGCACGCCTTGGGTCCATATGAACAGATTTCAAAAGATATATGTTAGATATTTTGATTAACATTTGAGTTTGTTCATTTGTGCAGATATATTTTGATCATCTCAAGTACTAAATGTTGACTTTATCATTTCTTTGTTACTTACTAACATACTAGAACCCAAATTTCTTTTGGAAAATTGTGTTTTTATTTATTTTAACAAGTTATTAAAATAAGTAATACTAATTTTCAACTTATGAAATAGGTACAAAAGCAAACGAAGGTACAAGCGAAGGTACAAGCGAAAAGGTGCAAAGCAAAAGAGGAGGAGGATTTTTTGTTTGAAAACACAATGTGTTTTTTAACACTTTGATCAAAACTACTTCACAAAACGAAAACGAAAGGAGGGAAAGATTTTTTCTTTTCTTTAAAACACAATGTTTTTTTTTAACACTTTAAGTGTTTGATCAACACTTCACGAAATTGTTTTCCTTTTCGTTTTAGAACATTAGTTTTCAATTGGGGCTAAAACGAACAAATTGTTTTTCATTGCAAAGGACTTAAAACGAACCTTAGAACAAACTTACTAGATTTCGTTTTGGTTTAAAATTGAACAAGGCAAACTTCACACTTGATTTTGGTGCTTAAAATGAAGTCATCATTGCTTTGAGGCTAAAACGAACAAGTGCTTGATTGTGTTATTTTGTCTTTTGAGTGCGTATCCTCTCCCCTTGCGCTTCGTGCGATCTAGGGTGCAAGAGAAACACTCAAAATACATTTTATTGCTTTAAAACACTTCATTTTGGGTTTAAAAATTGAACAATCTTGTGCGAGTGTGAGTAGGGGCATTTTCGCGTACATTCTCGCTCTTTGTGCCATCAAAGATCGATCGAAGTTACGGATTGTGTCTTTGCTCGCTTTTGTTTATCTTAGAGGGCCTGCCTTGGGGAAAAAGTACTCACCCAAGCGACGACTCAACCGGTAACACTCTAAAGCTAAGAGTATTTCCAGCCGGGATATAAATGAGGATTTTGGTTAAACGCCATAATCACGCGGTTGGCTCCGACAAGATGGATCCGAAAGGGGACTCTTGCCACGTTGGGTCAACTCCTACGAACGGAAAGTCCTTACTAGAACCTATGTGTTAGATTTTCCAAAATCCTTAATCTGTTTGTTGGTGCAAACCTTGCTTGGTCGTTCGTTCACATTACAATTTTACGGCTTTTATTAGAGATGGAAAGCATGCCATGGGAGTTTCATGGGTGTTGATGCTTGTCTGCCCCGTATAAGTGAGTGTCATGGAGGGGAGCCAGTGGGGTCAAGCATCTAACCATTCGCTAGAGATAAGAGTAGCTGGACTTGTCCAAGTGGGAATCCAACAAATATTGTCTTACACATCCATAGGGCTTGTACTTGTTCTTCATTTGAAAACACAGTGTTGTATTTGAAAACATTTTGCAAACAAACATTCAACATGATTCTCAAAATTTCAAACCCTCTTGAAGACAAATATCATTGACTCAATCCATATGTTACTGCTTTCCCTGTGGATTCACGTCTGTAGAGGTTCCTAAGCATTGGATTATACCTCAATTTGTCTTCTTGAGTAAACATTAGGCAACCCTTGCTTTGAGTTCATTGAATTTCCACAAAAAATATCTTGTGGGGTTTAAGGAAATTAAGACATTGGACATTTTAGTTTGAAACTTTAATCAAGAGTGTGTTTGTTGTAAAAAGAATACACTAAGCAAAGATAACAAATTGGACCCCACACATGTGCTTGATATCTCTTGGTCATATTGGTCTTTTGATTGCTCTTAGAGAAAAGTGTGTTCTTCAATACCTTGGCCTAGTAAACAAAGTCTCTCTAAGTCTCTTAGGATCAAAAATCAAACACTTCATCCACCTCAAACATTTATCAACATCATCCCACCAAACAACTTTAAGAGCTTTGAAAACATCATTACCTAGACTTGGGTACATTTCCAAACCAAATCAAAATCATTTGTTTAGTTAGGTGTGTTTGGATGAATCCTTCCACGCACACTTAGTTAAATTATCACCTCTTTGAACAAGTTCATCCTAAGATAACATCCAACATTTTAGGGTTTACAAGTTTGTCATCCACATCAAACAATCAAAATCAAAATCCCTAAGTCTAGCATTGATTCAAAGTTCCTAAACGTTCATCACTCATCATTTACACATTTCATCCTCCATCTCATCATTGGTCCTAAGAATCTTAGAGGTCACTTTCGCAGTAAGGTCATAACACAAGAGGAACATGGAATATACATTTGATCCATACATCTTGAGTAATCTAAATCAATTGAATCCTCAAAACCTTGCAATGCCTATCAATTATCAAAGTCCATACATAGGATCATTGCCTTCGACGAATATCAATAGCACAACAAGTGTGAGTATGCCCAAGTCAAACTTTGGAACACATTTCCCAATGATAGATCTAAGTCCAAACCTACAAATCCACCAATCGAATAATCAATGCATGAGCCTTGAAACGAACAATGTCATTCCACCAAATCCCTACAAACCAAATGTGGATGTACCAAATGCATTTTTTCGAAACATGAATCCTAACTCGGAAACCTTTGGAAAAATGATTCCCAATACCAACATTGTTCATCCTATCATGCCAAATCAGAACATTATCCAAAGTCAATTTTCCCATAATCCCATTCAAAAACCACAAACATGCATGCCAAAACTACTTGAACACAAGCCAAATCAACTATCTCAAGTGAGTCAAGATCAAAATCAAGAACAAATTTGGCGAGATCAAATTGCGGAACTTTCCAAAATAGTTGAGGCATTGCGCCAAGGGAAATCTCCACCACCATTACCCACATCATTCCTTGGTTTAGGGCTTCCCCCTTTACCTAACACCAATCAATCCACCCAAATCAATCCACATAACATCAATCAAACCATCACGACAAATCCTTTGAATATACCATCGGCATCACACCAATGGATGGTATCTAATCAAACAACAACATTGATCCCAAATCAAAATACGGTCTCCCAAGGGCCTATCACCTCGGTCAATCCAACCATCACTATCCCTTCAATCATGCCAAACACCACTATCACTCCCATCACATCTCAACCCCTCACTACCATGATCGCTCCGAGCGTATCTCAAACACTCGTCACTACATCCAACACAATTTCAATCCCACCACCACCACCATTGCGACTAAGCCAAGTAAGCAATTACAATGCTTCATTCAAAGCATACCAACAATTGCTCCAACAATATGAAACAATTCGGCAAGCGCCTATAGCCACGCACGCTTCTCAAGCTTCACAGAAAAATCAAGCTCAAACATCGCTGCAACAACAACAAGCAACACAAGCTCAACAAGTGCAACAATCCTTTCAAGTTTCCCAAGCCTCTCAAGCTACCCAACCAACACGAGCACAAACACAAAAGATGACAACTATTGAAAACAATGGTCAAGATCCATCCATCAAAGAGCACATTGGAAATGTTTCTATCTCATCCGAAGATCAAATAAACATAGGTCAAGAGTCACTTTTCAATCGTGATCAAAATCCACCAATGATACCTAACAATGAGCCAATTCAGGAAATATCAACATCACTTGACTCTATGGTCGAAAATAATGATCAAAATCTCTCCATCGAAGAGCACATTGAGGATGTATCTACACAATCCAATGATCAACTCACAATACATCAAGAGCCACTCTTTAGTGATCTATTTCAAGGAGTGTTAGGACTATTTGATCCAATTGACATAATGTACGATCCATTGACCAATGATCATATTGAAAATGTCTCTATATTGCCTTATGAGTTAGAGGACATATCTCAAGAAGTTATTCCAAAGCAAGATCAAAATCTTTCACTAAGGTCTAGCAATGGTCCCTTCCAAAACATGTTGATCCCCTTTGACCTCATGGTTACAGATGCTGAAGGAACCTTGAACTTGACCATGCCTAATGTCGACATCCAAAAGTCCTTTGTAAGAAATCCATCCTTTGAAGCTGCCCCATTTCAAGAGCTTAATCCAAAGCATATCGAAAGCAATCCCAAAATAAATCAAGATCAAAAATTTGTATCTCCAAGATACTACAATAATATAATGAACACTCTCTTATCCATGCAAGATGATCATATTCATACTCCTCCATCTACCCATGAGATGCTTTCTATAGATGGGCACGTAGATGATCTTCATCTAGAACAAAATCTTGCTACACAAAAAGAGCAGATTCTCAACTCCTACAGTCAAATGGAGTTATCAACATCAGGATCGAATATGTCCCAAATTCAAACTGAGGACATCATGAATAAAGATATCCATCATTATCCGCTCAACGAAACAAGTCAGATAGAACATCCAGAGTTAGCGGAGCAGCAAATGGAAATAACATCACCTATGGTGGTCATTTATCAGAGAGTGCATTCTATACAAGAGATCTCAGAACAAGCAGAATCAAAGCATGAAGGTACTACTTCTACCATACTGGGGGCAACTTCGTCTCAAGCAAACATCAACATAAGAGGCATGAAGAATCCTTATGATGAAACCGATGTCAATACTACAACCAGTCATGTCACGAATCTTCATCCACCCATCACCCCATCCATGAATTGGGACCAACGTCAAAAGAAAGATTTGAATCAAAGCACAAAGAATGTTATCAAATCAAGAAAAGTCGAGAAGCATAATGGACAAATCAAATACGCATGGATACCAAAAATACAAAGAAGATCATCCTATCAAACTCCATCAGTCAAAGCGTAGGGCAAACTAAAAGAGGAAAGGTATCCATCAAAATGTCGCAAAATCAAAGCGGGCTTTTCAAGCGGCATTACAAAGTATATCAAGCGATTGGTCCTAATTCCAGGCACACTTTCGTATCAACCCATCATTGTTCATCTTCCCAAGTTTGGAGAGTCAAAGATTCCAAACCATCAACCAATCCATCTTTTATCCCCAAACACACTCCATCCATGCCTCCATGCATGATAATCCAATTCTTACATTGGCCGTGTATTAGCGCGACCCTTCATCATAAGGATTAGAAGGCACTTTATCCGCGATAATGCGCACCAAGGCAGAGTTAACTCCGGTATTGTGAAGTAGATCCAAGAATCCCCAAAGCGCATTTCAGAAGTGCGTATCTTATGGCTTCTTCAAAGCGGGATATCGATGGCACATTATGGCGAGGCGTCTGCGCTCCAACACCAAGTGGACTGGCATGAATCTTTCGAGAAAATGCAAAAAATCAAAAATATGAAAATCCAAAAAATCGAGGAAAAGGATTGAAAGCGACCAAAGAAAAATAGATCCTCTAGTGAAAACCGTAATGTGACACTTTGGGCAAGACCATGATGAAACACGGCGAAGCGAGAGCGTCATGTGTAGAATTGAGCATCTCGGTCGCCCGCCGAGGAGAAAGCATCTCATCCCATAAGTAATAAATTGAGGCATTCCATCCATCTTATCCATAATATATATCCACGCGTCCATGAACCATTTATCAATCCATTTTCATCCATATTCATCCATAGTCCAAGTTATCTTGATTTTGACAAAATTTTGGGGCACGCTTTATGCTTGCTTATGGTAAAACATCTTGACATGGGCCGTTTTCATTAAATCCTATCCTATGCAGCATTATCTGAGCCATGAAGCGTTATCCAAGTGAGCATTCCTTTATCTAAGCACCTTATCTTATCGCAAGATAATCCTTGGAATCCTTTTGCATGCTTACCATATCCATCCATCCATACACCTATCCAAGCATCCATCCCATCACATTCCATACATTGCTAGACATTGGGGGCAGATATGTACATCTTGCTTCGAGAATAAATCCTGATCTATGTCCTCCGACTTATGTGGCGATTCGAACATTGGCGAACATGAAATCAAATTGGTCCACCACTCGTGAGAAAAAATCTGAATCACTAGCCCATGGCATATTTTGACAAACAAACATCCCTTATCAAGCTCCATCTTCAATCGAACATCGATCCAAACAATCACTATCAGTTGCATCTAAGTTGTACATCAAATGTCAGATCAAATCATCCAAACATCTTTTGTTCAAAACCAAGCTTCATCAAACATGATCAATCAAATTCAATCAAAAAAATCATCATCTCAGGATATCCTTGTGTTGCTTAACACTATCCTTGCATTGTCGTGTATCCTCGACAATGTTATCATTATCAATCCTGATCAATCCAGCCCTTGCATTGTTGTGTATCCTCAACAATGTTATCATCGTCAATCCTTTCCCAATCTTTTTGTTGCATAACACTATCATTGCATTGTTGTGTATCCTCAACAATGTCATCATCATCATCATCAATCCATCGATCTGATCAATCCACCTTAGCTTGGTTTTCAACAAAATCCCAAACAGAGCACTGATATCATCACACACATCCATATCCAAATCGTCAAAATCATGCGAAAAATCCAAAAACATCCAAAACATATCAAAAATCCAAAAAACACTCAAAAAGCAGAAAACATCAAAAACATTGGAATCCGAACTTCATTAGATCTCGCGGAGGCTTAAAGCGTGGAGGCAAGGCTAATCTTTGATGGTAGAGACACAAAAATCCAAAAACATTAGAAAAACATCAAAATCCAAAACGATTAGAAAACATCAAAATCCAAAACGTCGAGAAAACATCAAAGAATCCGAAACGTTGGAAAACTGAAAAATCAAAACATTTGTAGAAACAGCCGAAAATACCAAAAAGCGGTGACCTCAAAACATTCCAAAAAGTCAAAACATCCAAATATTTGAAAAATCCATCGGAGTCTCATTTCGGCTTTCCTTGCATAATCAAATCATCCATAATGATTGATCATCACTTTCATCCTTTGGCAAAACAAACAAAAACAATCACAACAGTCAGCAAATGCAAGCTTCAATCGTAAAATCAAAAGCAAACAACAAACCTCTAAAACAAAATCAAACACTTGATCAGTTGCAAACATGTCAGTCAACTTTATATCATTAGCCTATCAATCAACTTATCAAACCATCATCATCCTGTACAATGCATGTCCTAGGATATGTCGTTCCGACAATGGGCATCATTTATGGATATCACCTTGGATTCTTATCCTATCAAAACAAATCCTTTGGCTAGAGGTATGAAGAACATTGGCTTGTTTGTGTATGATCTTTCTTTGGTTATCTTATTAGCACGCTCATTCAAGGACCTCCTCGATGATATCCAAGCGAAGGATTTAGAGAGATAGGAATGGAATAGCGATCGGTATCTTTTATGCTGTACGTGCTTGTTCCTGAACGTTCTTGTAAAATAACTTGGCGAATACTTGGCACGGTAGATGCGTACTAGGTTTTAGGTAATGTCAAGTGTGAACAAGAATGCTCTCCATCGTTTGTTGATCGAGGAATCCAATCACCAAAGTACAAGCCATCACGGTCGCTATACCTTGATGCGTAGGTAGCGTTGTGTTACAAAATAAAGTAAAGTGATCCTTTGAAAATACCCGATCCTTGATAAACAAATCATCCATCTATCATCATCATTTATCACATCATCATCATCTATCATCATCATCTCTAATAAAGAGTCTCGATTGATCATGGACTTGTTGAATCCTCTTGTCATCATCTCATTTCGCTTTTAACATCATGCATAAATGTGCATCCATCATGCATCCATCTTGCATCTATAAAGCGGTCGACATATCATATCATTCATATCATACATAATAGGAAACTTATCGGTATTTTGCATATCATCTCACATGCATATCATCATCATAATATAGATCTGTTAGTCTAAGCATCGCCATCCGTTATAATGGGCATATCACATCATCATCCTCATCCATCTCATATCATATCATCATTTAATTTGTTTAGAATAATATAGTTTGTTGTTCCTAAGCATCTTTAGAAATCTCATTTTGCATTGTAAGTCCCATAACCACCCATTTTGAACCTCTTTATGGCGAGATCGACCCTCAAAGTCAGTCTTTTATCTCGATCTCGAGGGGCAATGTACCGATTATTACTTTCAGTAGGGCATCTGAAAAATCATGAAATTTTAAATTTTGATAGCGTAGAGTTTACAAGTACATTGCTTCAAAGAGGGGCAAAATGTAGACATGTCAAATTTACATCATGCATAATCATATTCCATTCATCAAATAAATCAGGACTTTATTTAAATCAAATCCTAAATCAATTACCAAAGTCCAAAAAGTCAAATCAATTAATCAGCATTAAATCAGCATAATCATCATTAAATTAATCTAATCCTAATCTAAGGCTAATCCCATCCCACTTGCACAATAAATCAATTTTATTGATTTATTAAAACAATCATTTTCCCTCAACATGACAAGTCAAACAGGGCATTTATTGCTCTTCTTTCTTGTCCCCCTCTCAAAATTTATTGCAAATTTGAATTTGAATTCAAAATTTCCCCCTCTTGGGCACTCTTCCCAAATCTTGCACATACATCCATCAATCACATGGTGACAAGTGTCCTTCTATCATTGGCTTGATTTTTATCCCACATTGGTCCCTCTTCAACATTTGGCATTTTGAAAATCTTTAAATAGGTGCATCATCCTCAAGCAAATCCTTCACAATCTTCACAATCTTCACAATTTCATACAAGGTTACTCTCTTTGAGATTTGATCTTGTTCATCATCATCACTCCACCATATCCATAGCATTTTATCATTCGGCTTATCAAAAAGGGGTTGGGAAAGGGCTACTTTCCACATCAAAGTAGCACCAATCCCCCTATGAGATAGTGTTTGAGTAGTTTAGGAATGGATGTCATGCTTATGTTGCTTATGATTTTATGTTAGTTTGATGTCGTTATTTCCTTTATGCTTGCTCAATAATTTCATAGGGAGAGGGATTATCTCATTTATTCAACGTTGACAAATTTATGCCATATTTGTCAATCATTTGATAAATGAAAGGTTTTACCTCTCACAGATAGGGTGATGTAAATTTCAAGAATTTCCAAGGGTGAGGGAATTCCACTGTGTCCATGAAATACCCGAAGTGCAACAATAAAGTTAGGAAATTCAAGAGGTTGACAGAAATCTAGGGATTTCCATCAAGGACAGAAATACCTGAAATTAGGGGGATTTTCATCAGGGATGAAAATCCCCTAAACCTCATAAATTTTTTTCTAGAAGGAATTTTCAAAAATTTCAAAAAGAAACCCTACCTAATTTTTCATCCTCTATTCAAGGGTGCAAAAAATATTTACATATGATGTTGAAAATTCACTTCAAAATCCTCATTTTCCAATTCCAAGGTAGGCGAATTTCCCCCAAAGCCTCAAAATATTGCCTCCATCAAACCCAGTCTAGACTTAATCCTAAAATAACCTCCCAAGAAGAGCAAAACCAAAAATTTTACCAAGCCAAGATGTAGAGATGCAAAAGAAAAAAGAGGGTCCCCACCTCTGATGGGGCATGTGTGCAAAAATTGCACAACACCCTGAATTACCCTCAATCCCTATACCCTCTACCCTCTACATTGGAACCTCAATGTCCTTAATATTCAACCTTTAACCATATTATACCCTCAAACATCATAGATATACCCTAAACCTTCTACCCTCAACCCTTAATGTCTCTCAACACTAAACCCTTAAACCTTATATATACTTTGGACCCTAAACCCTAATCCTTGAACTATATACTCTTTAGTACCCTCAGCCCTAATCCATCAAGCCTAGTTAAACCTTTAAATCCAATTACCAAACTCTCAACCCTAATCCCTAAACCCTAGTTAAACCCTAATTTGGCCTCAACTCCTATACCCTCTACCCTACACATTGGACCCTCAACCCTAGTAATCCCTCAACCTACATATACCCTCAACCCTTAAACCCTCTTATACCCTCTACATCCCTTTGATCTACCCTATACATTAAACCCTCAACCCTCAATTCTCAACCCTCAACCCTTAAACCCTCGAGTACCCTCAACCCCTATACCCTCTACCCCCTACATTGGAACCTCAACATACCTAATATTTGACCTTTAACCATATTATACTCTCAAACATCCTAGTTATACCCTAAACCCTCTACCCTTGACCCTCAATGTCCCTCAACCGTAAACCTTTAAACCCTATATATACTTTGGACCCTAAAATTTAATCTTTGAACCATATACCCTCTAGTACCCTCGACCTTAATCTATCAACCCTAGTTAATTCCTCAACCCTTAATCCTTCCACCCTTAATTAACACTCCCTCAACCCTAGTTAAACCCTAATCTAGCATCAACCTCTATACCCTTTACCCTATATAGTACTAGACCCTCAACCCTAATCCCTCAATGTATGTACCATATATGTACCCTCAACCCCTATAGCTACACCCTCTACCTTATACATTATTGGACCCTCAACCCTAATCCCTCAACCATATACCAACCTCAGCCCTCTACCCTCAACCTTAAATGCTCAAGCATCAACCCTCAACCCTTAATCCTTCAACCCTCAACCCTCAACCCTCAACCCTCAACCCTCAATCCCTAAACCCTCAACCCTTAAGCCCTAAACCCTAGTAAACCCCTATACCCTCTACCCTCTACATTGGAACCTCAACCCTAATCAACCTTTAACCATATACCCTCAAATGTCCTAGCTATACACTAAACCCTCTAACCTCAACCCTAAAATTTTAAACCCTAAATTGGCCTTAAACCTTCTACCCCCTACCCTCTACCCTAATCCCTCAATTGACCTATACCCTCAACCCAATACCCTAAACCCTAAATCGTTAAACTCTCTACCCTCAACCCCTATAGCTACACCCTCTACTCTATACATGATTGGGCCCTCAACCCTAATCCCTCAACCATATACTGGCCGCAACCCTCTACCCTTAACCTTAAACCCTCAAGCCTCAAGCCTCAAGCCTTAATCCCTCAACCCTCAACCCTTAAACCCTAAACCCTAATAAACCCCTATACCCTCTATCCTCTACATTGGAACCTCAACCATAATTGACCTTCAACCATATACCCTCAAATGTTCTAGCTATACATTAAACCCTCTACCCTTAACCTTTAACATCCCTCAACCCTAATCCATTAAAACCTAAACCGGCCTTAAACCTATACTGACCTATACCCTCAATCATAATCCCTCAACTGACCTATACCCTCAACCCAATACTCTAAACCTTAAACTGTTAAACTCTCTAACCTCTACCCTATACATGATTGGACCCTCAACCATAATCCCTCAACCATATACCAGCCTCAACCCTCTACCCTCAACTCTTAATCCCTCAACCCTCAAACCTCAACCCTTAAACCCTAAACCCTAGTAAACCCCTATACGCTCTTCCCTCTACATTGGAACCTCAACCATATACCCTCAAACATAGTAGCTATACACTAAAACCTCTACCCTCAACCCTTAATGTCCCTCAACCCTAAACCCTTAAACCCTAAACTGGCCTTAAACCTTCTACCTTCTATCCTCAACCCTAATCCATCAACTGGCCTATAACCTCAACCTAATACCCTAAACCATTAAACCCTCTACGTCCCTCTACCCTCAACTATCCAATACGTACCCTCTTATACCCTTGACCCTAATCCATCAACCCTTAAACCCATGTAAATTACTCTCAACCCTTAATCATGTTAGAACTGAAAAATATCACATTTTTCAATAGCCTCCACCCACCTATTCTCTACATTTCATAGATATTCATCATATTTTAATTTTATTATCAACACAAATTGTTGAAATTTGTGTGACAAGATCCATTTTGTACCCCACATTTCCAAATTCACACACCCATAAATGAGTTTGAGACTCCATAATCTTTCCCCATTCCTAAATGAAAATCAACACTATCAACCCTACAATGCCTCATCAGAAGAGCCTCCATCATAGCCTCGCTAATGGCCCGATGAAACCAATTCATAACATAGTATTGGTGTAACAATTCCCTATCGAGATGAATCCTAAGGAATTCTCCCTGATAGACTAATAGAGTCAACAATAGTAAGCACATCATTGAAACTCATGAACATCGATGGAACAAATGTTTACTTTCCCCTAATGGCCCAATATAATAACAGATTATCAATAATTAAAATATATCAGGGTAATGTATTCCATCATCCCACTAATAGATAGAAGGAAAGTTCTTCATTGATGGTGAAGGTGGCTATCGGTGGAAGAAGGATTGTAGTCTCGCCAATACGATGATGATGATTATACTAACTAATGTGACATCTTAAGGCATCATTGAGATATTTAAAAATAAATGCTTCCCTCTAATGACAAGATTGAAATGGGTGGTGTATTTATGAGCTAGAATTGAAGCACAAGTTGATCACATAATTTTCACACAATCTGAAAGATTTTGTTGAGAAAAGAAGCATAAAGGAAAAGCTAGGATTTATTACATAGAAGAAACTAGTGGAGGAAAGACCCAAGTAAGTACATCAATCCTAGTTGAGAAGTTGTATTGTTTCAAAAGATTAAGAATTCAAACAATGGAGGAAAATGTAGAAAAACCCAAAGTTAAGAAACAAAAAATTGAGAAGATACTTGGAGTGTTCTAATGAATCTTTCAAGCAATGAAAACTCTCCTTTTCATAAGGACTTGTTTGAAGAATATTTCTAATACAATTATTATTCAGCTGGTCAGGTCTTGGGGGTAGAGGTCCCACCTTTCATGTCAATTTCCTCGATGGTCTTAGCTATAGACATACAAAGCACTAATGCCAGATCATTCAATTATGCTAGATACTTGGCCAATGACCTAAACCAAGAGCTTGAAAAGATTAAAAATAACAGTAAATATATTCATTTCAAACATTATTCTTTGTTCATGCATTTGCTCATGCACAAGGGACATGTTAGAAGGGTCTACAGTGAAGAATTAAGAATAAGAGATATAGATAAAAATGGAAACCTCAAACCTATACAAATGTGGACTTGATTGTGGGATAGTCAATTTGGTATATCTCATTGTCTTTATTTTGAGGAGTGCTTTTTGAAACCATTGATGAAGTTGTTGGGATATTTGTGTGATTATAACTTATCCCTAGAAGTACAAAAGTTTCTAACACCAAAGGAAAATGACCCAAGGAAGAAGGTGAATCATAACTGGGGAGATTGGTATGCTTTTCCTGACTACATAGTGATCAAGTTTTATGGGTTTGAAGGAACTCCACACTTGTTGCCTCAAGTAGTTCCTGATAAAATTGCCTACTTAGAAATTGTGAGGCAATTGGAAAAATTAGATGCCAAAAACCTCAAAGGACAAAAAAACAATCAATTATTCCCATAAATTAATGTTTTGGAGACTTTACAATGGTTGCAAATGAGGGATATGATTAAATTGATGCTAAATTAGAATAGTATAACCTCCCTCTAGGCAATAAAAGGGAAAAATTTGATGTAGAAGGATTTATTCACAAAGAAGTGCTATCGCAGGGGTTATCAAGATATGAGCATGTGTTCTTAGATGAAGATGTGATTAGAAACCATGATGAAGCCTCTACCACTAACATAATGACTACATATAATAGGGTTATGGTCACAAAGGAATGCAAAAGAAGAAATGTCCCATCTTATTTGAGGGCATCTAGTGAAATATAGGATCCTCTAGCAAGGATTGAGCAACTCATTGCTCATGTCAATGAATTGGTAAAGGTTGTGCCTTAATTTGTCTTTGATTTCACTCATGCAACCTATTCAGGAGTGCAAGCTGAAGATATAGGGCACTTAGATTATATTCCTTCACAACCAACTCTTGAGGTGATTTTTTATGTAGATACTGATATAAGTGAAGATGAGGAAACTGATGAGGAAGATGAGAAAGTACATAGTATGAGCCTCCTCATAAACACAATTTTGTAATATTTGAAACATTAGATGAATTATTTGATGATGTTAGGGTAAAGGTTGGATAGGATTTCATTTCCAATGAATATTTTGTTAAATCTTCTTGTTGGAAACAAGAAACAATGAGAGGCAAGGTGAATCAGTGTTGTGCAAAAATTAAATTTATTATTTTGATCTTTAACTCACTTAAGCTTTTAACAAAAGAAATATGCATGAACATAAAGAAAATAATCACAAAACCATAACACCATGATTTTTACATTGAAACCTTGTTAGGGGAAAAACCACAATGGATGGCCAATCCACAATATAATCTAAGTATACCCAAAAGAAATATTACAAAATGGGAATGCACTTGCATTCATGCACACTTCCTGGAGATCACTATTCAAAATAGAAAGGATCACTACCTTACAATGATTTGGATTAGATCCAAGAGAATGAATTGAAGGAATAGCATCTAGAAATGCTTGATTATAGTTTTGATTAAGCTCAATAGTCTATCTTCTATCCTTCTGAATGATTCAACAATTCTACTCTGCTCTGCACAAATGCGCACTACAAAAACCTTGATGCACAAGTGAAATTGTGCATAATCACTCAATCAACCTTATAATAATCCCATACACCCTTCAACACATCTTTCACACACATGAAATTATATAACTGATCACTTATATTATCCACAACAAAGGATTTAATCGCTACAAGTCAGCTTCAATAAAACTTAAAAATATTAGTAAATGTTAGCTCAAATCTTGAGTAATATCCAATGCACATCCACAACGGTCATTCACAACTTATCTTGGACCCAAAACATAATGATCAAACACAAAAAAAATTGAATAAACATCCCTCAAATATCCACAACACATTATATTAACTTAATCGGCCACAAAACACTAAAAAATAGAAAGATATCAACCAGATCTCCAAACTTACACATAGCTTGGTATGAGCCACTAATATTTATAGATAACATAATAAATATATTGATAAAATTCCCATGAGATTCACAACTCAAAATAGTAACAAAAAATCTACACGTGAATTGATGATCACCACACTCTCAGATGCTCTATTCTTCTGACTATTTGCAAATTATCTGTTAGTGGGAGCAAATCACGACCTGTGAATTAGTCACCAACTAGGGTTTCCATCAATGACAACACTTGAAGGAATTTGTAGTGTCTCTTGCCAACAATCTCCCCCTTTGGCATTGATGACAACAATTAGTGAAAAATGACTAAGTGTCGGATCAGTACCACCATGACCTACACTACCACTTCAAAACTCCAAAAAGAAACTTTAGCCTCAACTCAGAAATACAACTCCCCCTAAGATGATTCATCATTTTTCACTATATAACTCTCCCCCTTTGACATTAATGGAAAAATTGGGGACCCAAAATACAAAATTTCAAAATTGTACAAGCATAACCCAACTTACACAAATTTGAAGACATCCACAAAATCATTCTTCAACACACTTAAATTTGTGTCCCAAACATTTTTGAAACTCTCCAGAATTGTTATGTGACCACAAAGTAAATAAGATAGCATTTATGCAGCTTCAAGATTTACTAGGTCACTAGCTACCATAACATCTTTGGCCTCTTTTAATGCATTTACCATTATTTCAATATTTGGACTAATTAGTCCTTTGAGTTCACATGATCTCCTTACAATCCTTTCATTTTCATGCTTTAAACTATTTTTTTAAAGAAAAGATATTAAATGACCTTCATGCTTACCAACATTACCGACTAATGGATCAAAAGCATCAGAAAGGGTAGCCAACTATTTTTCAATAGCCTTCACCTTTTTTCTCATTGGCTTCAGTGAATTTTGAAAAAACTAAACATGAATTATACACTTTTCCACCTTTAGATAAAGTATCTTGAATATTTCTCATGCAGGTGGCTAGCAGAGTTTTATCTTTTGCAATTAGTTCTTTCAAACCACCAAATCTCTTTTCCTTAAGCTCCATCTAAAATTTAATCATGGCTTATTTTTCAAAAGATTCAAAGTGAGAACCTACAAAATTTATGAGCTTCTTTAGCTCACTGGAAGAGGAACCAAACTGATTCTTGACATGAGTAGGCATTAATTTCTATAGGACTCTAGATGCAAGGCTTAACAAGTCACTATCCTCTATGTGAGACTTCATAATCTTCTCACTAGCCTTAGCTTGAGCAATTGAAGTGACCTTCATCATCTGAATTGGGGATAAAGTAGATAGATTGATTGAGATTTCATCCAATTCAAGATCAAACTCTTCCTACTGTTCCATTAGATATTTCTTCACTGCCTCGGTAGTGTCTCTTGCCTTCACTCTGATTTCCTTGAATTGAACCTTTTCTTCTTCAACCTTGGGTTCTTCAGAGACTATTTTCAGATTTCCTTTAGGCACTTCAACTTCTTCATTTTGTAACTCCTTCTCCTTAGCTAATACCACCTTAGGAACTTCAGTTTCCAGAGGTATTTTTCCATTTTCCACATCAAGAGGAATCTAAAAATCCTCAGCATCTGCATTCACTTCCTCATTTTTCAGAACATTTTCATTATTTACTTCCTCAACATTAATCTTATTCTTTAACAAAAACACTTCCAAATTTTTCTTGGTTTCATTAACAACATTAGTTTCACTGATCATGAGTTTATTCACCCTTGTCTTGCTTTTAAAATCCTTCTTGTCCTTTTCAAGGAGTGAATTCATCTCCTCAATTGATATTTCTAGACATGGATTTGCGAATTCTTTTCCTCAGATTCTCTTCTTTTGTTCTGGCATTTAATATTCTTGACTCTAAAACATCATACAAACTCTTGGGTAGGCCAGACATGATTTCAACAAGAACTTTATTGAAATGTTCATATGTTTAATTATAGCTTCTTGAAGAATTCTTTGACTAGATTCATCAAAAATTTCAAACCATTCATAGAGGGGATTAAAATTACCATCCTTAATAACTACATTGTCAACTTCCTCATCTAACATACCAGGTTTATCAAATTTTCCCTTCTTCTCTTTTTCTTCTTTACCCAAATATTTTCTCTTGATTAACTTGACAGCCTAAGTTTTAGTGGCTTTCATTACTTTCACAAATTCTTCTAACTTAGTTTCTTCATCTTCTAAAATTGTTTCATATGTTCTTGTGCTTTTATTCTTCTTCCTTTTATCAAAAGCCTTGTCTTGAGTTGTCTTGGCTGCAAGAGTGGACATGGATGGGTAACTCCTAGTAGATCTACTGTGGGTAGAAGATACTCTCAGACCAGCATACTCGGTTTTTGCTGACTCTTTTGCTACTTCAGCCTCATCTCTCTTTCTTCTTTCTTCTCTCAAAGATTCTATAGGTAATCACATGCTTTCTATGAAGACTTCTACTTCTTTCCTTACTCTTTTGACTATCTTAGGCTTATGTAATTGATCATGGACTTGCATACTCTTTTCTGCATAGGTTCCAATCCTTTCTTCTGTCCGATCTAGGGGCATGCTCAACAAGTGTTCTGCATACATATTCAAAAAAATTTCCTCTACTTCATATCCCATGGGCATGATCCATATTGTTCTGGGATCAAAAACTTCCATATGGCATTGATCAATATCCACCATGAAGTAGATAGTATCTTTGTAATTTTCCACAATTCAAGTGGGAATTCTTTCTTTGCATGCATCATATTTTGGAAAATTTTGAAGTACCTCCAGAGGGTAGTATTCCTAATTTGTAAATCACTAATTCCAAACAACATGTTTCCTATCTGAACAGCTATAGGCTCATCATTTTTCCAACACCCAAAATGTCATTCATGAAATAGAAGTATAAACATTGCATAAAACTACCATATTTGAAAGTATTCTTCTTGTCTTACTTAATTTTACTTAGATTCTCCATGAGCTAACTTTTGAGCAACTCACACAATTCATAATCAACATTTTGTTTTACCATCTCATAAGCTACATAGATGGTCATACCAGATATAGAATTATCCTGGATTGAATGATAGATCTTGTAGCCAATGACCATTGATGCAAATTTTACATCCACTTTAGTAATGTTTTCTATTGGTATTTCCCTTCTATCCCATTGAGCACATGTTGCATCAGTAACTTTCTCATTCTTCATGGATTTCAAGACTAGAAGTCTTTCGATGGAATTCAAACCCATGATTGCACATATAGCCTCTTTCATAATTTTAAATGGAACATCCAACCACATGAACTCAGCATGAACACAGATCAAAACATATCACACCCATTCATTTTCTTCAAATATGAGAAATTTTGCAAACTACGTGAACTTCTTCTCTTCTAGGGTTTTAAATTATAGCTTTACAGTAAGATCCTCTCTAATTATATGATGGGAATACAGATTCATCATTTGAGAGCTTCTGAATTCTTCAATATTGGCATGTATATAAACCCTAATATCTTTAGTATGCAATAATCCATACAGTACAAATGAAAACGCACCTAAGGGCTCAATCTCAACAGAATTATAAGGATTCCATTTGAACTTTGGATGAGGTATATCCTTGACTTCAACTTCCAGAGGAGTGGACATGATTGAAAATTCACAAATTCATAGGCTTTTTGATATATACCTTTTCATCAAATCGAAGTTTGATCGTAGAACCTTCTTCATACTTGAATCTCTCCACAATTCAACAAAGTTCACTCCAGGGCTCTCCAAATTGCTTTCCTCCAAAATGAAAAGTGAGAAATGAAGGATGAAAATATTCTTTTATTGTCCTCACACCTAACCATTTTTTTTGCAATAAATTCTTTTACCCTAATTCACCGGATTACTCTATTTCCATGGACTGAGATAGATGATTCTTCTGCGGATCTCCAAAACTCTAGAATACTGCTTCCAATTGGTTGAACAACATTTGAAAAGTATCAATTCACTTACTCGACTTGTCCACATTCTAGTATCAATTTCTTGTAGGGAGTTAAAATATTTTTCTGACAACTCTCCCTAGGCCAAAGGCCTAAAACTAATTCCTAGAGGAATTACCAGAAGTAGATTCTGATGTTGGCATATTTCCTTCAATAGAGGGATTCTTCTTCACCCATTTCTTCTACATTTTCCTTCCAATCACATCAGTATTTATTTTACATTTTCCCTTAACATCCTATTGCATGTTTTATTTTACCAGACCTCTTCTATTCCAACAGAATCTAGTAGTGTGGCCAAATTTATTATAGTTGCAACACACAACATTTCTCTATCTAGGCCAATTGTTCAACTGATTTTGTCTTGACCTGCATTGGTTGGAAATTTTCCAAAATATATTATATTCATAACATATGACATCTTTATGAAAGTTATTCATCATAACTTTGAATTCACTTGACTTATGACCATACTTATAGCAATTAAAGGATTGACCTGAGAATGATGGTCCACTTGTGTTCATCCTGCTCCTACACTGAGAAGCCATATGAACAAATTTGTTGGAAGAAAAATACTAGCCATTGAATATTTGAGCATTTGGTTGTCTTACCAGATTCCTTCTAGCTCCATTCATCTTATTTCATTGCCTGAGTCTCCCTTGTCCAGATTATTTTTATCTAGATCTAGAACCTTCTCCTTTTTAATATCCAAGGCCTCACCTATCACCATCAATCCTCTTTCCTTTGATCAATTCATCAAGTTTGTGAGCTTGCTTTGAATTTCTCCTTGTACTCATTTCGAGTAGTGTTGATGGTCAAAACAACACAACATTAAATAGAATATAACTATTCTATTTCTCCTGAAAGAGAAAGATAACACATGGAAATCTAACTCCCAAGGTCCTGGTAATCAGTTCTCGATTATGTTGATTTCACTCAGTGGTTGATATGACCATAATGTTCAAGGGGCCTTTGCTGGTAATAAAGAACAAGAATGCATAACATCAAATAATCTATGTTTGGGGGTTTTAAATAAAAGAAAAAGATGGAAAAAAGCTTTATCTCAAGGAAACATGAATAAAATCCTTACGTATCCAGACATGCAAATCAACAATGAGTGTTCATTCTACCTAACCACAACTACAGCAAGATGCAATCCATAGAAAAGCTATGCTACTGCATACATCCATAATGCTAATTCAGAATCATCAACGTTCACTAAACTTACTAATCAATCATTCACTCATCATTCAAACACAGATCAAATGAATACAATAACAATTTAATTCATAGATAGCCCAATGATATGACCTTGAATCTAGTCCCTTCTATTGATTTTCATCAAATAAAGAACAATTAAGCACAACAAAACATTGGCGTATGGATTAATCATATATCTCTAACCTTATCGAAATGGATCCAAACTTTGAAAAATCATAACATGAAAACATATGAAAGCGTAAAATCATCAAGCCTTTTTACTACAGAAATTCTTGGTATCTTTCTAAAAAAAATTGAAATCTAGATCTAGCTTCTATCTTCTATCCTCCAAATTGGGTTATCTCTCTTCAATCCAGTAGGCCTTTACAAAGTAAAATCTAAAATACATATAGGGTGCCACATGCACCCGGTTCTATAATCATTAACCAAGATCCACAATTCATGGAGTTGAAACTAAATGTAAGTGGACCGAGCCCCCTTTCTTTTCAAGAGTGATGCTCCATTGTACAAGAAGGCAATCGTCTTAAGAAGAAGAAAAACCCCATAGATCAAGCCCAAAGTTGAAGTCATGTCGGAATCACAAAAGATAGAGAGCAAATGGAACATGATGAAAAGAATTAGATCCGCGTTTGCACTAAATTATCAGGATATATTCATCATAAAATTTGAGAATATTTGTTGGAAGTATCCAAATCACGGCCCATCCAACCAATGGAAACTTCAACTTGATTCTTTCAAACTCTGCAGAAACTAGCGTTTGCATTTCCTTTAACTTGATTAGTTCCTTTTTAGCCATTTTTACCTCCTCCCAGATATCCATAAACTAATCTAGCAATAAAATATCCCCATCATATCCTTTTTGCATGATTTCTTCAAATATACTCCTCCATATCTCCCTTAGTTTATCCAATGACAAACCTTCTTTGTTTGAGGAATCTAAATTGAGTACAACAGCCACAACTGCCTCTAGCTCAACCATTTGTTGATTCAAGTCTTCACTCATTTCCCAGACTTCTTCCTCATGTCCATGCATTTCCCTAGACTTGTATCTTATGATGCTCACAGTTTTATCTACAAAATCCTCATTACCTTTCTCAAGAATAGAATATTCTAACATGGTGGATTTGGGTACTCTGCTGACGTCTTCAAGCTTTTTAACATATTCCTTATATTCATCATCCTGCTTGTCCAAATCCTTAGCCTGCTGATCTAGATCTCCTACTAAATCAAGAGAAGCTTTATGAATTTTAGAGCCTTCAACAAGAATATCATCAACCTCCTCGTTAATCTTATCCAGCCACTTTTCCATCATCCCTACTTTTCTTTTCATTTGAATCAAATTATCTGCTTCCATCTTTGTTAACAAAACCGAGGATTCAGGAAGAGCAGCCTGTTGAGAAATGGGACTAGAAACATCCTTCAAGAAACCATGGAGCTGATCTAATTGAGCCTTAAGCTCATCCTTACTTTGCTTATCCTTAATCATCTAGGTTTTGGTGGAAGAAGCCACAATATCAATCAGACTCATCTATTGGTTTCTAATAGGCTTTCCCAAATTCACTGACCCCAACTGATAATCCGTCATTTGCATATCATCACGACTCTTCTCAATTACAGGTATGGCACATTCAACAATGATCTCTCTAGCATCAGTGAGCCTAGTGGAGTGAAGAACCCGAGCCTTCTTCTTAGGTTTCTCTTTCCCAATCTCTTTCATTATTTCTTCCCAATTCAATGGCTGTGGTTGAACAACTGGTTTTCTTTCTAAGTCTAGCTTTAACCAAGTAGGGGCAACAGGAGTAGGGACTGCCTGAGCTGAAGAAGAAGCAACAATAGTCGAAGAGAGAGGTAACAATCTAGGCCCTGGTTGAGAATCAACCTCCTACACATTTTGTTGATCATCTTGCTCCTTTTCCTGTACTAACCTCTCTGCTTCCTCTTTATCCTTTTGATCTTGCAACCTCTTAGCCTCCAACTCCTTCTTTAAATATTCTTTTTCCTCTTTCTTCTTTTCTAACACTTCATCCCGCTGCTTCTTTAGCTCTTCAATATAGTCCCATGCCTCCTTGGACTTCCTTTCATACTCAACAATCTCAACAACTTCTCTTTCCTTGTTCAAATGTTCTTGCTCTTCCTTTTGCTTATAAGCCTCTTCTTGTTCCTTAAGCTTAGCCTCAATGGCTTCCTTTTCTCTTCTTTGCTGAGCCTTTTCCTCTTCAAGGTCATGCATTTTTTGCTGCATTATCAACCTATCCCTTTCTTCTTGAATTTTGAGCTCTTGCTCCTTTTGTTGTTGCAGTTGAGCTAACTCATCGGCCTTCACTTTATCTTCCAACTCCTTCTGCTTGGTCACCAAATCAAATTGTGCTCTGGCCTCCTCTTCTTGTAGCTTAGCTGATGCCTCAGCTTGTGCCTTAGCATTAGCTTCTCTTTTTTCCTCCTCAAAGAGTTTTCACTGATCCTCTTCAGTCAACATGTGTTCAGTGCCTGCATCATTTGTCATATCCAAAGATGTTGATACATGATGCTCTTTATCCGAGGGAGTCTTTTTTGAATCCATTTCTATATTATGTATTTCCACCTCACCCTCCATTTGCCTCAAGGCTTCTACTTTTCCATGAAGAGCTCCATTGGTGATTCATGACCTAACTCCTATGCATCAAAGGGCTGAGTAGGTACCTCTTTTGCAGCATATGTAGAAACACCCACCTCCATAGTTGTTTCATCTTCCTGCACCTCTGAAAAGTCTTGAGGAACCACCTCATCTTCTTGCTGCTTAGAAGGAAAAAAATCTAAGGGTTCCTTAGGTGCCACCCTTCTTTTTTCCCTTCTATATCCTTGGGTGGTACCTACAACTTTCCACTTCTTAGATGATGTAGCCTCAACTTGATTAATCCTTAAACTCACCCATTGGATACTCCTATCAAGCACTGGTCTAGCAATCTACTAGATCAAGATCTTTAGTTCCAATATTATCTGCATCATATCCGGGATCCAAAACTATCCCATCATCAAATAATGTATCAGGAATGTCTTCCTTTATCCCAAACTCAATCATGAGTGGGATAGATATCCTTTCATAATTCTTCTTCCTAAGATCATACTCATCTTGCAAGTCCTCCCAAAAATCCTCCAATATATTGAAGTGCTTCTCAAAGACATTGGGGAGCAAAGCCCTCATCTTGTGCTTGGGGTCATAGTATTTCTTGGTAGTGTACAAGCCCAACCTCAGATAAATTAATTCATCACAAACGGCCTTACCTGCCTAAATGTGTAGACATCAAAAGGCTCCTAACTTCATTGGAAACTTATGGCACTAGTCTTATGTTTGTTGCTAAACTAGAGGTTTACAACCAAGGCTTGATAAAAAATTTCCATTAAAATGATCCTATCACCACAACATCTAGGTAACAAATGGGGGTGACCATCAAAGCCTGCTATCCTAAAGTAAGTGAATCTGGGGTACTGGATAAACCAATGTCCCCACTCATTCACAAAAGCCATTGCCTCCCTGCTAAGTCTATATGCAACATCACCATTAAGTTTGTTGATAATGACATAAAGAAAGGAATCATTTACCCTTCTATAATGTTGCTCAGATGCCTACAAGGTGAGCTAGTTATAATGCTCCCATACCTTCTTCTATCCTTGGAATTCTCCCAATATACCCACTATTCGAAGTCCAGGAAAGATCCCCACTCAGGCAGCTGCATAGACTACATAGGAGGTCATAAAGAAACACTTGGTTTCTCTCACCCTTATCATCTGATTGTGAATGCTATCAGACACTATCATTGACCAATCAAATTGTTGCCTCCCATCCAAAATAGCTTGGATAAAAGGAAACATCCATTCCTTAAACAGTGAAGCATCCCTCTTCCCAAACACCCTAGAAAGGAACATGATTATATCTCCAATTTCTTTACTAAAATCCACCCTCTTAGGCTGGTCTGGAAGCTTGGTCAGAGACTTCTTCTCCACTCTCATCCAAGTCTTATTCATGTAGAGTTGATTCCTCTCCTTGTTATCACTGTAAAGATTCAATGCCTCCGCCTCATTCAATTTCTTAGGATTCTTAGGATCGGGTATCTGAAACATGAACTTGATCATTTAAGGTGTGAAGTCAATAATGACATTACCTTTCACATCCACACACTGCCTAGTAGCAGGGTTATATGCTCCAGCTGCTGCAAGAATCAACTCCAGGCATTAAACAGATAGAGGGAAGAGTGCAACATGTGCCAACCCGGATTGAACAATCCTTTCTGTCCTTGGTGTGACTTGCTCCTCAGTGAAAGTCTCCTCCAGCAATTCTTCATAGTTGAAAGGACCCAAATTGGTGTTAGTGATGTCAGTCCAATCAGAATCAATTTTGCTAGCTATTAGGATGGCCTCCTTGTGCTTACATCTCAAGGTATATGGGAGCTGTTCCACTTTGATCTTCTTTGGCCTAGATCCCTGCCATGAAGTTTCCCCTAGTTGGCTCCTTTGAGAGGCCTCATCTGATACTCCTGACATCTTCTTCTACCTACAACAATTTCCTATATTAGATGAAAAAAGAATCTAAGTTAGTCAATCATAACGTCATTGCTCCATCCTCCTAAGATAACACTTGGTCCAATTAT